>OX940872.1:3060000-3807500 GCA_954871525.1 Parietaria judaica | reverse complement strand
GATGGCCAACCCTAAGCAAGACTGACAAAGACGCTTCCCCACCACAGGGGACTAGGCTGCATTCCTTCACGTGCAAGCCCAATGGTCACTTGAGGTACTTCCCGTGCGTTTTTTGGATACGGTTTCACTAGTAGGCCATATATATATATATATATATATTTGATGTTTGAGTGTGTAAATTAGATATTGAACCCTATCCTAAAAATACATGCTTTATATGCTTTGATTGGAATACTAGATTTGGTGTGGATATACATACTTTATTGGGTGTGTAAATTAGATGAACCCTATCCTAGTTATATCAACTTTAAGCTTTGTGAATGACCAATAGATTCATTGTGTGTAGGACTAATTATTAAGAGTTAAAAATGAAATAAAATTAAGGATAAATTTTGAGTATTTTATAAGTTTTGGAGACTACAACTCGTCTTAAGGTGAGTGTTATCAACACGAGCCCCAATAACATATTTTAAGCTAAAGAGTTGGTAGATTAGAGGCTTTATTTATAAGTGACGAGTAGGTTTGGTGTGGATATATGATAAAAAATTTATATGGGAAAGTAATAATTAAGAGTTAAAAATGAAATATAAATATATATTGGTATAAATTTTAATTTTCTTTTTTTGTTAAGTTTAGGAGATTAAACTCGAGTTTGGTGTTATTCATACTCACCTCAACTAAAGAGTTAGACAGAACCTATTATCTATTATCTAATACAGAAGGACGAACTTACATATAACGGACGAAGTTATATATAAAGCGGAAGCGAGGTGAACAAACCAATAGATTTGGTGTATATACATGAGGCGAACCCAAGATGTGAATCTTGAAGGCTAAGTAATATAGATGAAGAATTGAATGTAAGTTTTAATTAGAGGTTTTAAATTTTAAACATTTTTTTTTTCAAGTCGGGGTACTATAGGCTTTGTGGCTAAGTAATATGGTAGATTTGATGTTTAGGTGTGTATGGTGTTGAGCCTTATGCATGCCTTATGCTTGATTTACCGACAAATTTATTGTGTACATACATACATATATATGAAAACTTAAAAAAATGATTCCCCAAAAGCATGTTTTATGTTTTCTATTCTCCGTATCTGAGTAATTGTTCCCCAAACTCTATTTTATCTCATTTTGGACGAAAATATTTTTTCTCTACTTGAGTTGAGAAACTGTCATTTTAGACAGTTTTCGTCACAAAGTTGGATAGTTTTATGAGTAAAGTTTGACGGTTTTTGGGAAAGATTGTCTTAACTTTGACATTTTTTTTCGAGTATGGGTTAACAGTATTTGACACAAAGTTTGACAGCTTCTGGGAAATATTGTCTTAAATTTGAAATTATTTGACACAAAGTTTGAAATTTATATGAGTAGAATTTGATAGTTTCTAAGAAAAGGGTATTGTCTAAATTAATGTAACTAAATACAGGTTGGGGAATAAATACTCAAATACATCAAATTGAGGAACAAAAAACGTAAAACATGCTTTTTTAGAGTCATTTTTTCAAATTTCCATATATATATATATATATATATATATATATATATATATATATATATATATACATTGCAGGAAAGTACTGAGTTTAGTCCCCATGCAGCTAGCTGCAGGTACGTACACCATTATATCATCGAGATTATTTATCATATATATATGAGAAAGTCTGTAATTAATAAAGAGGAAAAGGGTACAAGGTACTCTCAGAAAATGCCGTGGACAAGGCACTAAGTGACAATGGATTGGTGGTGGTGACTCCACAATAATCGAAAACAACCTCCACTTTTTGACCTTATAACTAGTTAGGTCTTTAGGGTTAGGCATATATTTATATAACTATTAATACTATATAAATAATATTCTAATTATTTTCAATAGAGTGTCACATATTCTCATTCAAAATTTTCACTCTTTAATGCTATGAAAATTATTCAAATTAATTATATATGTCACGCTTAAACTTTAACTACAACTAATAATAAGAGGAATGCAACTTTTTTGAAGTTCTTCTCTGTTTTTTTTTTTTTTTTTCAAAGTTCGGTCTTTTCAAAACCAAATAACTGCTCGCATTAATGTTGTAAGCAAAGCAAGTAGTAATATTAATATAGTATTTCAAGGAAATATAGTAGTGATAGGAATAAATGCTCACATTAATACTCACTCGAGTCGGTATAAACTAAATTCCTTTAACGTATATTAATTATTATATATATACACATAATATTAAACTTCCTACTTCTAAATTTTATTTTATCCATTGCAAGTAAATTTTCATATGACACACACATGTGATTTTACATATATAATCTTATTTATAATGTAATTTTAAACTCATTGCCTAAAGAGAAAAAATAGAGAAATATAATAAATTTATAAAAATACACACGCATGTAACAAAATAAAAAGTGCATATCAAAATTTAAGATAAGGTGCATATTATTGGCCAATACGTCCCATCAGTTAGGGAAGCTTAAATTGTCTAATGTGTTTTCTTTCACAAAATAAAATAAAATTGTCGTATATGTTTATGTATATATGTGTGTGTATATATATTAAGATTAAGGGGATCTTGGTCATTGTCTTGTCTTAGTGTGGATAAGAATAATTATATTGTGTACCAAAGCCTTAATCACTTAAAAAAACAAAGATAAGAAGATAACACATGTAGGGAAAGCAATGTAGTAAATTATTGAGAAATTGAGAGTAATGCCCCATGGACTTTGTATGTTGGTGCACTTTGTCCCCCTAAACATAGCTTTTGACAATTCAACACTATATTCTTTCAAAAGTAGCATATTTTGCTCCTATACATAAGAATTGACGACATAAGCGCAACATACATAACGTAATCGATCGATGATATTTTATTCAAATAACATCGCAAGTCATTTGTTATGCATAAACCAGCCCTTTTCAGTCATTTTTTAACGCGTAGGCGATAATGTGCTACTTTTCAAAAGAATGTGAACATCGTTAAAAACAAACTTGGTGAGGCAAAGCGTACCGATGTGCTGCAATTTTTTTATGGACATTTCTAGCAATTACTCTAGATTATATAATAAAACCATGCATGTTCTTACATACCTGAGGCTCTTGCATTGCTTATTCATTCCGAAAATGTCCGACAAAGATATATGGAAGGCTTCGGACCACGAGAGCTGCTCGAGGCTCGTCGCTCTCGGATTGCCCCATCGGTAGCTATTAGGTGACAACCCCAAGAGGTTGGTTTGAGCCTTCTTGTAGAAGGGTTGATGGAACACCTTCCTCTCTTCAAAGTTCAAGCTCTTAAGCACTTCCTCCGAAATCCCATGATTGATAACTTGGAAGAAGCCCCAATTGGTTGCTGCATTCACAATCTCTCTCTTGCACGCCTCTCTCTCCTTGTAGTTAGGGCTCATCAGATGGCAAAGATCGATCAAGGGTAGTTCACATTCATCCACGGCTACAAAAGGGTCCTCTTTTGCTCTCATCATTACATTGGTGCCTAGTGATGACAGAGTCTTGAAGGTTTCTTCAAGTGGGGGATCAAAATCCATGGGGATGAATTTGATTAATTCCTAGTGATAAATTTCACTGAAAAAATATATACATATAAATAATTAGTCAAAAAGATTTATCATGGTATTATCACTTGCTTGAATTCAGGATGTTACTTTTCAGTATATCTAAAATTAGTTAATGTATATATGCAAATCTTATTTGTGATGTATCTTATATATACCTCATACTAAGAAATCATGGGTTGCACCATTAAATTGAAAAAGAAACTCAAATGATCAAGCATTAATGTAAGTGATAAAATAGCGAATGTAAAAATGAAGTACATCGTAATCTAGCAAAATGAACTCAAATTCTAATAAGGTTGGGCACTCAAGAATCACATAAAAAAAGGAACTGGGGCTCAATCGTAACCAAGCTTCAATAAAATACGTTGTGCGTGCTCTAGCTAGTAATTAAGTAAGCTATATAGAATGCTAATATAAATCATTGTATATTGATCAATATAATCTAAGAAGAATCTATAATTCAATAAACACATAATCACGTTGAGTTAAAAGTAAGAGATCGTGATGATAAATAGCTTACTCACCTATTACACGTATATATAGCTCCAAATCTCTATTCGACGATCTCACAATTAATAGCTGATCATATTCTTGAAAAAGCCCCTGCTATATATCATGTCATTCATTAGTGTATATATACACACACACACACATATATATATATATATATAAATTATATTACAGCAGCATCATATGTTTGTTTATACGTACGTACTCTGAAAAGCCATGAAGCTCCAGCTCATAGGTCAGTGTCTTTCTGCATGGAGACCATGTAAAAGTTGTATTACTTCTTTTGAGCTCTGAGTCTGATCATCAAGCACAAGCTAATTAGGGTTTTGGGAAGAGATAAAAAAAAGGAAGAAAAGAAAAAAGACAGGATAAGAAGAGAAGAGCTTTCACAAAAGTACATAGGTCCCTAAAGCTTGGAAAGTACACACTCCATAGTGTTAAGTGTTTACACTTAAATGCTACTTTCTGCGTGTGAGAATCGCTTATAAATACAAGAGAGTGACTGTTGAGTGATTCAGAATCTATGGTTGCAACGCTAACACGCTTTTGAAGAATTCATCAGATAGTAATATATATAGTAGACTATATAATAGTATCTATTGACTATATATATAATAGGGTTGTAACCACCAAATATATCTAAATAACCAAAGGGATTTTGGTTGTTTATTTGATATATAATTAATGGTGTATGAAATATCTATATCTCTAATCTAAGACATTAGTTTTATTTGGTTCTCATTCCTCCAAGTCTCACTTAAATTACCCTCTCAAAATTTATTTCAATTATGAGTACTTGGTACTTCTTTTATTTTTGGCAATATAACTTTTTTTTTTTTGGCTAGCTAGCACGCTGTCTAAACACGTAGACATAAATTGGCTCACTTACTTTTTAATATATTTATATAATTTAATGAAGAAACACTTAACTGCATTTTTGTTCTAAAAGAATCAGTCAGCTCAGGCATTAAATTCTGAATTGGGATGTCGGCTCGGCTTATATACTTATAGTATCAAAAACTACACTTTTGTAACTATATATATTTCGAAGTAATTATTTACAGTAATTTAGGGTGAATTTTACATGTTTGTGTATAACACCTGATTCCTGGTATTTGGTACTAGTGCCTCTTTTTTATTTAAAAAAAAATAACGTATTTTATTTTACAAATTAAACAATGACAAAAAACATATAAATTTGCGAGCAATGTTGAAAAATATTTCAGTTAAATTAAAATTAAGATGTTGTCGAGTTGGTCGAGACGTCGAACACTGGAGACGAACGCTCTATTCAATTACCAGGATTCGTTCCGACGTTCGGACGTTACGGAAAACAATCATATTGATGATGTATTGTTATGAACATTGAATTCAATTCATTATATTTATGATGATTACAATTTATTATTAACCGTTATAGAGTTGATTAGAAATCAATTTACTGTCTCCTTCCCGCATCTATAAATTGAAATGACCTCGAACTCATTCGACACACCGTTGGCAAAATCGTCTTCCGAAAAATTTCTAGATACTTAGAATCTGCTTATCGAATTTTCACTCCGCAGATCCGATCTTATATATTTCCCAATGTTTTCACGTCGTGAGTCTTTCTGTAACGGAGTTCAAGAAGGTTCAGTTCGCCGGTGGACTTCAAAGTTTTACAAAGTTCCTGGTCGTCTCGTTATATCTTGGGAAGCTAATCGCCTAACGAACCTTAAGCAGGTAGATGCGGTGAATTAAGCTTTAGGGAGAGCATCCCACACGTCTCGAGAATCGCTAACGTTTTCTGTTTTACAGGATATCAAGAACATATTTCGGATCAAAGGGACAAGCCAATACTCGTCAAATAACAAGAACACAACGATATGTATCTTCGGAAATTACTCGCCACTGTTTTGTTATTATTTTGTTTCTCATATATCATCATCTATATAAAATATACCTAACAAGCAACATATCATGAAAGGGGTGAACAACCAAGTAGTTAGTACGGTATTTGACAAATAATAGACCGATTATTGTATTTTAGTATTTTTATAATGAAAACAGAATGTTCTTATTTCTCAAGAAGAAAACAACATCTATTTTATAATCGGTATTCGGTTTCGGTTGCGGTAATATAAATTTTTATACCACATTTACCGCTTCTAAAATCCACTACATAGAACTACTATACAAAATTAATGAAATCGCAAAATACATAAATAACATTGATATAGTTATTAGAAGTCCCTAAAACATTGAAGCAAGAAGTAATAACCCAAAAAATACTAATAAAAGTGAGTTTAAGTTCTTACCATCCATAACTACACAATAAAACAAGTATAGCCAGAAAATAATCGTTGTACAAAGCAATGACATAAATACTTTTTTTGACACTATGACATATTACTGATAAAAAATAATATAAGATTTAGTGATAAAGAGGTATAAACGGGTATATGATTACAATTTTCATATCAAAACTGAAAACCCTATTTTATTCTAATTCGGGTATTTGGATTTAGTTTAATTAGTAATTCTTATTTAGTTACTATAACATGAGACTGTATTTGGACTTATGATGAATTAAATACATTAATTCTTATAATTATTTTATTTAAAACTTGTCGGAAAATGACAAAGTTTCTCGCCTATAAGTTACCTATACTCATCGATGATTAGTTATAACCGTAAACTGAGATCTTATCGATAATAGTTTCCAATGAAGACTGATAATTAGTAAATCGACAAATACGATAACTTGAACTTCGCTATTCTCTAAAAAAATATTTTTAAAATATGTTGAATGTTTGTTTTCTGTTTGGAGATTGTGTCTGACGTTAACTAATTTGTTTTAGGGTTAATTGCGGCAATAATGCACAACTTTTGGTCAAGAGGGGTTTTAGGTCCCCAACCTTTCAAATGGTGGGCAAAAATACACAATCTTTGTTAAATGTGAAATCTGTTGGTCCTTCTGTTAGGGATGTTAAATTCTACTGATGTGGCATCGTTAAACTACCAAATGGACTGCCAACTTGTAATATTAATTGTATAATTTAATTAATAAGAATAAGTTAAATCATATTTTAATTATGATTAAAAAATAATTAATACCTTAAATTAAGTTAAATAAATAAGTTTTACCCCTCCTAAAAATCTAATAGACTCTTCGTCAAACATAATTAACTTTTTGAAAAGCGACAGATTATTAAACACGGCAAAATTTGCAAAGATAACATAACGACAGTTTATTAAAAACGCGACTAAAATTTTGAAAAAATGACCGATTATTAAAAACAACTATAATTTAAAAAACGACATAGTAAAGATGTGAATAATATTGAAGCACGAGTTCAAAAATAAGAATTACGTGTTAAATAAGTATTGCTCGTTAATTAAAGTTCTAATTTATTTTTTGAATCATAATTAAAATATTTTAATTTATTCTTATTAATTAGGTTATGTAATTAATATTACAAATTGGCAATCCATTTGGCAGTTTAACGATGCCACATCAGCAGAAGTTAACATCCCTAACGGAAGGACCAAAGGATTTTACATTCAACAAACGTTGTGTATTTTTGCCCACACCTAAAATCCCTCTTGACGAAAGGTTGTGCATTATTGCCGCAATTAACCCTTTGTTTTAAGATATACATTAGAGAAAATATAAATTTAACTAAATGATTATTTACACACAAAAAATATTACATGATTTTACGTTAACATTATTATTTTTTTGTAAACGGACGAAAACTACTAAAAAAATATTGTTCTAGTTTGAAAAAGAATATATAGTGAAATTTAAAATCTAAAAAGATCAAAACGATGAATTATGACTAGCTAGCTAGCAACAACAAACTCAATATATATAATTCTAGATGAATATGATTTTTTTTTTTTTGGGGGGGGGGGAAGGCGGCGGCTATGAATGTTAAAAGGGAAAATTACAGTAAAAATATCGAACTTTTGGTCACACTGTCTCTTGGGTACTTAACTTTTAAAATTAGCGGCAAAAATACCCAACATGCGTTGACTGTGACTTTGGCATGAAAACGTTAATTTTTCTATTCGCATCCCTCATGTGGCCGTTAGCAGAAAAATTACCCAACCTTTTAAAAAAATTAATTATTATTTTTAAAAATTTATTTATTTTTTCTTTACTTGATTAGTGATAATTACTTGAATTCCAAATACATAGAATAACACAAAAGTTAGTCCAAACATCTATTGATTTCTTAATGTGCTTGTATAAGCTACATTTGGTGATAAAAATCTTATTATTATAAGAAATTTTTAACATAATGTTACGGGTATTTTAAGTAATTGAACATGGTTTTGAAAATAGGTATCTGGATTTCCGGGTATCCGGATTTTCGAATCCGGATACGGGTAGTGATTTTTGGATACCAGAAAAACCAAATCCGGAAAACCGGATAACCGGATAACCGCTCCGGTTACAGCCCTAATTACCATTTTCATTGGTAATTGACCATTTTAGATCGAATTAATACTTTCAATTATTGTCACTGTATTGAAAAAAAATGGCTTAAGAATATATGCTAGTAAAAAAAATATTATCAAAAGTCATAAATTGCAAGAAATGGTCTCGGAACGCTCTCGGAACCCTTAAAGTGGGCCATGAGCACCTCGGGCGGCCCCAAAGGCCCCACACGAGCCACTACACGTCTCTTGCCCTCCTCACGCGCCCTTAGAAGGGCTTACATCAGCCTGATGACGTAAGCAGAGGCGCGCGCGTGAAGTACGTAGCGCGTCCGTTATAAACGTCGCCTGTGAAGGCGCGTCCGGCCTCCGATGAGGACGCGGTTTGCGGCATTGGATCGGCCTTCGATAAGGGTTTTTATGGAGAATGACCATAAGTGGGTTTTCAGTGTGTTTCATAGCTTCCTTCGACACTATTCATACTTTTTAGCAGGGGTATTTAAGGGTATGCATTTTAATGGGATCCCAAGGGAGGTCTTTTACCCAATTATTACTAATCAAGCCTATTGATTATTGATAAAAAAAATTTACTGGCATATATTCTTAAGCCATTTTTTTCAATACAGAGACAATAATTGACTGTATTAATTCGATCTAAAACTGTTAATTACCAATGAAAAGGGTAATTAGGGCTGTAACCGGAGCGGTTATCCAGTTTTTTTAACTACCCGTATCCGGATCCGGTTTTCCGGGTATACAAGCACATTAAGAAATCAGTGGGTCTTTTGACTAACTTTTGTGTTATTCCACGTATTTAGAATTCAAGTAATTATCACTAATCAATAAAAGAAAAAGAAAAAGAAAAACATAAATTAAAAAAATTAAAAATTAATTTTGTTTTAAAAAGGTTGGGTATTTTTGCCGCCAACGGCCACATGAAGAATTTTAACGGAAATTCCAAAGTCACGGTCAACGCAGGTTGGGTATTTTTGCCGCCAGTTTTAAAAGTTATGTACCCGAGAGATAGTTTAACCAAAGATTGAGTATTTTTGCCGCAATTTTCCCTGAATGTGTATAACATAATAATGAGGAAATTTATACAAAAAATTATAAAATAATATTATCTACACTTATATATATGGAACTAATTGTGCAATTATATTAACAAAGCCAACTATGAAAACAAGTTGGATCAAAATTTTCAATATATATACATATGTGTGTCAAATCAATGATGGATTATTATGATTTTTATGTTTTGGTGAATTGTCGATCCAAAATTTCACTTTCTTATATATATATATATATATTATGTTCTAATGATGTCTTTTTGTGAAAATGATCGTCATTTGATTAAGTTCACTTTCTCATCAACCGATTCAGACTTTTGCCATCGAATATTTCTTCTGATGACTACTTCTTGGGATTCACGTTCACGCCTCGTGCGCTGTGAACGTCTCCGAATCACAACTTGAGAGTTTTGATACCTCGATCTTTTATCTTGTCTACCATATCGCTTTAGGAATTTTACGTCGACGATAGATCAGAAACCACCTTATTAATTTATTAGATCCTTGTCGGTGATTGGACGACAGCACATGAACGGGGAGAAAAGAAAATCACCTAAGGCTTCTAGAGTTAGGAGTAGGCGACTTATCTAGGGTTTAAAATTCATACGTGGTATGGACTAATATCTTATAAAGTCATGATTTATAACCCAATGAAGTTTAATGGATCAAGTTTATTAAGACATATTAATATTAAACTAATTTTTATTAATAAAAAATTATTCACTCAATAAACTCAGCGATTCTATGTGAACCCGGTCCCTTTACTTAGTGGGCCTATATGGACTCGGAGTCCAATTGGATTCGGGGTCCAATTGAGCCAAATCGCCAATTTCGGGCACTATATCCTTCAATAAGTTCATACTATCAACTTTGACCAATCGGTTCCTCTTGAACTTGAAGTAAACACGAAGTCTTCACGAGAATTGTAAACCAAATATAAATATAAGCTTTGACAAGGACGGCTAATAGATGTTTTATATTTTGAAAATTGTTATCTTAAATCTCTAATAATTACTTCAAAGTGCCTCTTCTATTTTAGAACATTGGTTACGTTGATTCCAGCTAAATTTAATAATACTGAATTTAATTAAAACAACTAATCATGTAATGACACCTCTTTTAGCCAACTTAAGAAACTAAACCTAATTTGCACTAATGATTAATCAAATAAGGACATCACTTCCTGTCCAATCGAAAATAATTCTAATTTGTTGCCTTGTCATTTTCTAGATTGACACAACATCGATGGAACGAATGACAAGATTGTGATGTTTTAAGGATCAGCCGCCCAATTAAATCATATTTAAATTAGTTAAACTTGAAACTAATAGTTAGGTACAAATCGTCATAAAACTAGTTTTATGAAATGGTTGAATCGAGATTTAAATTTATTGGGCTTTTCGAGTCTAACTCGACTATATTTAAGGGAAACAGGCCCTCTCGGGCCTGTGAATAATTAAATACTTATGACTTAATGAGCTTAGTTCATTTTAAATGAACTCAAGCCTATTAGGTCATTTAGACCGTAGTCTATAAATATCCCAGTTAAACTCATAATTAACAACACACTCTAGAGAAAAACCCTAGAGCTATTTCGATTTCCTCTCTAGCCCATTGGCCGAAATTGCACAGCCCCCTAGTGCTCTGTTCGGTTTGTTGTCCAATTGTAGTACACGACCTAGTAGTCTGAATCCCCGATTTCCGGTCAATTGACGTTCCCACAATGACGTGGTGGACGAGTTAGATGTTCTACACTTTTGGAACTGAGATCTGCACCCTGAGATCCACGATCACAGAGAAATTCGGCCAAACTCAGATAGTTGACAAAAGTATTATAAGTTTGATAATGTGCCTAAACTTGAATCTTAATTTTTGAAATTAGTCTAGATCATAATTTCATTGAAATCCCGTGATTTCTGCCTCGATACTGAGAAAAGTCTCATCGAAAACCCAACAAAAACTGCTTTTTGAACATTTGTCAAAGTTTCGTGGTAGAAATTGAAAATTAGAAAGCAAACTTGTTGGCTAATTTCTCTACACAAGAAATTGAATATTTCTAGCAATAATAGCAATAACGCATTTAAAGGCATGTCGGCACTAAATTAGGGCCACTTACTGGATTTTAATTATTTGATTCGATGTTGCTTCATAATGTCATAGTCAAGAAAAAAAGAGAGTCCAAAACCATATGAATACTTAATTTGTGAAGGAATGGAGAAGAAAAAATGGAATAAAAAGCTAGTTTTAGAGACCTACACCAACTACTTCTTGAAGTCGGCGAGGTTTCATTTTCTTTGTTTCTTGACTTTTGAAGTGAGCATGAATGAAATATGGGCACTTTTGATATATCCGTGTACGGAATTGATGTGTCGACCGTGTTTATGAACCTAAAATGTGCCACTTATTTAATGCTAAAAGGTGTATATAGTTGATGATATGCATCATAGGCAATTTGGTGCACTGAATTTGCTTTAAGAATCTACACTAATATCTCCATTGCAGATTTCGAAAGGAGATCCGAGAGCGTGTCGTTTGGCACGCGTGGTGGCTTGATGAAAGTGTACATTATTCCGAGAGACCTTGATGGTTTTCGACCCGGTATGGATGTAGAGACACTGATACCGAAGTGGATTTTTACCCTGGGCAATTGATTATTCTAAATTGAAAATATATTCCGATGAGATATGAAAGAGAGATTACAGCTAGCGTTGGTATTAAAAAGACCTCATTGGTATGCGACCGGGCGTGTGGGTGTGGAGCCGTTCGTATCGTCTAGTAGCCGATTCTTATCATCGCAGTTGATCTTTCTGAATTGAAAATATATTCATATGAAAAATAAGAGATAGACCACGGCTTGTTATTCAATCAAAAAATATAAGAGACCTATGAACTTTGCTTCCAAGATCTCAACTAATATCTCGATTGTTGACTTCGAAAGGGCTTGTCACTATCGCAAACGAGTTCGTTGGCGTCGTTGTTGGGACGGGGTTGTGAGTGCGGATATAGGCGGAACCAAGATTTATACTATGGGAGTGCTGGTTTAAATTTTTAGTGTAAAAAAAGAGGGTGCTAATTTGTAGTTTTGAAAAATTTAGTACTAAAAGTGATCATTTTTTTTTTTGGAGGAAATCACGTCTGATTATGAAAGGGTGGGGTCCTCATAGGATCTTATCCAAATTTCAATTTGTTAAGCCCATATCTAAAAAATTTACTTTAGATAACACATTGGAAAAGTACCATATTTTTTCCTGATAATTTTTTAAATGGTCTTTTATAAGTTAAAAATAAATTATAGAGGTGAAGTTATGAAACAATATAAGAATAACATCGTATAGAATAATTAAATTGTACTCTCTGTCGTATGGTTAAATGAGCTAGAAACATTTGATGCATCGTAATCCTGTCTTAAAATATCCACACACAAAAAAAAATGAAATTGAAAATTTCAAACTTCCTTTTTTAATTTTCCATTCACTTGTCGATTTTTTTTTCTTTCTCAAATTTCGTAATCCGACTTCATAATGACACGCTCGAATCTCGAATCACCACTTCCGATCTCATTTTAGTCCGAAATCAAGGCTATTTTTAAATTTAAATAAAATTGCAACCAGGCCAAGCATTAATAATCAAACCGGCCAGGTTTCTGTATAAGAAATGTGGTACATGATCTGGGTTCTACTTACACCAAGAACACACTAAAAAGAATTGTGGCATAAGAGCCCAATCTTATACTAAGTGCGGTTGTATATTCTCAATCTTTTTTCATAACACTAATAGTACTCGAAGGTCATAAAACAATACCGGAGTCTAATTCCTTAAACGTCGCATTAAGTTTTGTTACATTAAAGACGCGTCTACGTCGACAAATAAACTCCAAAAACATCAATTATGCAATACTTTTTACTAAAGTTAGAGATGTGTACATCTCTATCTTACTATACGTTAACTCGACTTGGATGGAATTGAATCTCGATGTTGTTTTGAGCCTTTCGGAACTATTGCCGCTCAAAAAAGAAACTGGCAATATGACACCACACTAGGTGTAATATTGGGTACTTATGCCACAAATATCCCTATATAAAATATTAGACGCGAACATGTTTAGTTTTGGAAGCTTCCCAAACGACCTTAAATAGAAACGACAATAAAGTCTGATGAAGATGTGTAAAAAACAATGTCTAATGATGTTTCTCACTCGTCGTCCTTGTAGGGGTACTCTTCCGGCACTTGCTTGATGAGTTTCACCTGCAGCTCGAAGGCGTCGTCGCCTCGGAGCATGTCCCGGAGCCAGCTTACTTCAGTCTTCATCGACACCTGACGATAGAGAAGATTAAGCAAATACAGAAATTCCGGTATTAGTAATCAAAATCACGGAAATTATGAACTAAAAAATGAAAAGCGTATTACATTATAAAGACCAGGAAAGCTACGATAGAGACACGAAAAAATGATGACATGCACGTAATAGACACGAAAACTTCGTCTTGTTACTGTAATAAACATGTTTCCAAATATTGCATGGAATTTAGAAAAATATTTAATGCAGATTTTTAAGCTCACCATTTCTAATGCGCCTCGAATGACGCCACTTAAGACGTTGCAGTAGTAGAGACCCTGGCAAGCGTCGGGAAGCTCAACGAAGTCCACGAGGGGGTTATCCTCCAAAACGATACTACAACACGTTCCATCAGCATCCCAGCTACTGACAGAAGCAGTCACACCCAAGAACATTTTAAAACCGACCTGTAAAGGGAGCATCATTAGGGCTAATGAATGCAGATTTTATAGGAGAAGATGAAAGTAGTAAATAAAAATCTTAAGGACGTATAATTACGTTGCCTATGTTAGGGTATACTAATTGCAGTTTCTGTAACATCTAAGAGCATATAGAAATAGAAACCAACGGATTTGAAATTTGGAGAGCCCAAAATGAAGAGGGAAGAGCGGTTTAATTTGGATACACACCGATCGGTAATAGGAGGATAGAGAAAGAATCTCGGTGAAAGTACGACAATTAAAACAGTAAACCAACGTAAGTTTGAAAGTCATTTGATTAGGTTAGTTATCATTTTTTTAGGAAGAATTTAGATTAGGTTAAACATTGTTGATAAATCCGATACAATTCAATGAAGAACACACACGCAATCCAAACGATGCCTCGGAATCTTATTACGAGAATCTCAGTTCTTGTTACAACGCTATAAAATTCTGATTCTCTCAAAGATTCTCTCTCTAACAGTTTCAACTTTAACTATTCGATTATCTCTAACATAAAGCCTAAGAGATGTATTTATAGACTAAATGCTAACTAACTATAACAACCTCTTCACTCTCATTGGCTTAAGTTGACAGGTTTGAACAGATTATTACCCAGTTTGACAACTATACCCCTTTGAAAGTTCAGGCTGCACTCTGAGTTATAACCTGAGTTGTAGTTTGATCCCACTTGCACCAATAGATATATTTAGAATATCGACAGATAAGCGAGTAATGAGTTATGTACAACGTAGTGCTTAGTGATATTTTCTTAATTCTAAACATTTTCCGTCGTAATAAGGAGAGAACCTAAAACGTTTCCAAAATAATAGAGACATGCAAATATAGCTCAAGTGTGACATGAAATGTACTAAAGACATGCACGGTCACATGTACTTTTAATGCAAATCGAAGTACTTGCTATTACGAGAGGAAAAAAATAACAGAAAATATAAAGTTCCATTACTAAGAAGCAGAAGATAGCACATGAGATAAGCTTTTCGTGAAATGTTACAGAAAAGCTAGAGTTCATTTCAAGATATTTTCATGTGAATCGTGAACAGAACAAGTTACGAGGATTGACCTTTGCAATAGTTTCCGCAGTTTCTTTGAAGTCAACGCATCTGGAGACGTTAGACTTTGCTAGGAACTCGTCAATCAGGCGTATTCCAATATTATACCCCCTGCAAATGATTTAATGTACTAATCAATAAACCAGAAACTATTTCATCTTGGACACCTTAAGTTTTCAGATCAAGAGCCATACTTAAGCATTAAAAACAAATAAAAGAAAACAATGAATAAACAAATTAAAAAGGCAATAGAACTTTACCTATAAAAGCAACAACCTAATAGTCAAGAATCAGTGAGGAAATCCTATAGATCAACAAGCCCAACAAACCAATAGAAGAGATTTCCAATCAAGCTATCAAGGCCTTTTACTTCTCTTCTTCACTATCCATTTTATTTTCCTTTCACCTACTAGCCGACACAGCGATCAAGTGGCAACATCCTAGAAACGGAACGGCTGTAATTGAGACTATCAAAATCCAAAATCAATGCAAACTGAAACCAATAAAGAAAGTAAGAAAAAAATATCTGGCATAAACAAGCAAAAACTTGAACATTAACACAAACTATTTTTCAAGGCTTTACCCTCCTCGGCAAGAAATCGCAATAATCCACAAAAAAAAAAAAAAAAATGAACACCCAATACATAACTTCAGCAGAATATCCAAGATACTGTTTACCCTACTCGGAGAGATATCTTGCAACAATTGAAATAATAAAAAATAAGTCACTGCAATACCCATTTTCAGAAAACAATCATCAAGAACATGCAATTCCAAACATGTTATGAAGACTAAACCCCAAAGTTTATACTGCCCATCACAAAATATGAACAGATTGAGAACTGTAGTGAACATCAATATGTCACAAAGATTCATCTTCTACATACAAAGCATCGATCTAACAACATAAACTCAATACATTGAAATATGAGGGGTTCAGACACTGAAAACTGTATAAATAAACACTACACAATACATTGAAATATGATAGGCAAGAAAACAATGAATATAGTTACAGAATTTGAGCTTGGAGAGCAGAATCAGTACATTTGATCAAGCTGTTTGTTGACCTCCTCAACCTCCTCGAGATCCGTCAGCAACTGGCGTACGATCGAGCCATACGTCAACGTGAAAAGCTCCGCGTTCTGTAGAAAAACAGGAAGATTCAGAAGAGCTCGAAGAGATCATACAATTCCGCGATCCAGCGAGAGAAATGTAAAGTTGTTTGGGCTCTTACGACGCGCTCAACGCTGGCGAAGATCGCATCGCCCGTTCGCGGAGCTGGAGCCATGGACGATCTGAACTTTTAGAAAGCGATACGCTAGTGCACGATCGAGAACGAATCTCAGAGCACCACAAGAACTCAGAGAGAACTGTTCAAAAATCCACAAAAACCAACGCAATTCAGATCAAATTTTCACACAAATCTCAGAATACCACAAGAATTCAGAGAACTGTTCAAAAATCCACAAAAACCAACGCAATTCAGATCGGATTTTCACGCAAAACTCAGAGATAAGCATGCGAGAGTACAAACCTGAAGAGCTTGAATCGAAGGTTGCAGTTTCGGAGAGAACCGAAGGCGATCGAGAGAAAATCGGCGCAGATTTGAGAGGAACTGAGTGAGAATTGTAGAGAGAGAAGTACCGTCGGAGAGAGACGACGACGGCGACGACTGAGCTCGGGATGGGGATTGAAATGGGCTATGGCTGCGGTGTGGGCTTCGGCCCACTACAAGAAAAGAATATTCGTGGCAAAAGTACTAAAAGTTTTTGATAATATGGCTATTGCTTCTTCTTTGCTCGGCTTCAATTTGTTAGGTACATTTCGATGAGTGCCACGTGGCGGTTTTTAAAGGGTTCACATGTACGTTGGGTCCATGTGTTGGGATTTTCGTGAATAATTCTCAATCTCGATACGGGAATACGCAGGATATCCTCGAACAAAAGAACTAGATTAGCCACGAGCACTAAAATAAATCGATCGTGATATGTTCCTAAACTTTAGGTACTTTGTCCAGATGGTAATGTTCTGGCCGATTTCTCCTCGGGTTATGTGCGACCGACTGCCTCGTTTTCTGGATTAAAGCTCCACAAGTGTCGAGTCTCTATCTAGTCCACCGCATCACTGAGGGATTTATCTAGGGTTTACGTGGCTTAAATTGTCAAATTTGGGCTAATACTAGTTATTCGTAACTCGCAGTTCACTAATATCTTGATGGGCTTTTGGCCTATTAAGTAATTTTAAAGTAATTATAGAGTCCATTATATCGTTATTAATTAATTATATTTTAATCAATAATCTCATAAATGTCGTACGGCCCCGTACGTAATCAATCTAATCAAGAAGCCCATCGGGCCTAAATCCCGATTCGAGAATTTCCCCTACACCGCAAACGGAAACTAAATCTGATGCCGAAATACATTAAAAAGATGAGATAGAATCTGAGAACGGAAAAACGACAGAAAAGTCACGTGGTGATACTAAGGAGAGGTCGGCATGGAGAAAAACGACAACATATTTGAATAGACGAAGGAAGTAACCACACGCGCTTGCGGAGAGCGTGAAGGAAGAAATAAGCAAACGTGACGTGCGAGCCACGAAGGCAAAGATAAGATCAAGACGCGTCTCTCTTCGAACTTTCTCGAATTCCTCTCCCTATAAAAAGCCCCAATTTTCTTCCATCAGCTTCATAATCCAGTTTCGAATTCGAGTTCTCAACCCTAGAAATCTCCAAGGTAATCTCTCTTCTCCGATTCGCTTTCTCGTTTCTTAGTTTGTTTTTGTTCGATTTCTTTTCTTGTTCATGATTAGGATTGCGTCGATTCGATCTTATTTTCTTTTTGCTGGATTATGAGTAGGATTGATTAGGTCAGGGTTGTGATTTGACTATTGATCTTTGAATTAAGCTTTTGCTTTCTAGATCTGAATTTTTGTGCAGTCGAATTGGAATTTGTAATTTCATATTCTGCGTATTTTGATTATTGGCGATTTTAGGCTTAGCTTTACAAATTGGAAGTGTTTGATCTGTTCGATCTGGAATTGTGATTTTGATTCTTTATTTGGGGATTTGTGGATTGTGATCTGTGAAATAGGAGTTTATTGGTCTGGATCTGAGGATTTGTGGAGAATTGTTCTTGATTTTTTTTGTGCTATTTCGTGAAACAGATGCAGATCTTTGTCAAAACTCTCACCGGAAAGACCATCACCCTCGAGGTGGAAAGCTCTGACACGATTGACAATGTCAAAGCCAAGATTCAAGATAAGGAGGGCATCCCCCCGGACCAGCAGAGGCTGATCTTTGCCGGGAAGCAGCTCGAGGACGGTCGTACTCTCGCCGACTACAACATCCAGAAGGAGTCCACCCTCCACTTGGTGCTCCGTCTCCGCGGTGGCATGCAAATCTTCGTCAAGACCCTGACGGGAAAGACGATCACCCTTGAGGTCGAGAGCTCGGATACTATTGATAACGTCAAGGCTAAGATCCAAGACAAGGAGGGAATCCCCCCGGATCAGCAGAGGTTGATCTTCGCTGGAAAGCAGCTCGAAGACGGAAGGACCCTTGCTGACTACAACATTCAGAAGGAGTCTACTCTCCACTTGGTGCTCCGTCTGCGTGGTGGTATGCAGATCTTCGTCAAGACTCTCACTGGAAAGACGATCACGCTTGAGGTCGAGAGCTCAGACACAATTGACAATGTTAAGGCTAAGATCCAAGACAAAGAAGGAATCCCCCCGGACCAGCAGAGGTTGATCTTCGCGGGAAAGCAGCTCGAGGATGGAAGGACTCTTGCGGACTACAACATCCAAAAGGAGTCTACCCTTCACTTGGTTTTGCGTCTCCGTGGTGGTATGCAGATTTTCGTGAAGACCCTCACTGGGAAGACGATCACCTTGGAGGTTGAGAGCTCCGACACCATCGATAATGTTAAGGCTAAGATTCAGGACAAGGAAGGAATCCCCCCGGACCAGCAAAGGCTTATCTTTGCCGGCAAGCAGCTCGAGGACGGAAGGACCCTAGCGGATTACAATATCCAAAAGGAGTCTACCCTCCACTTGGTGCTCCGTCTGCGTGGTGGTATGCAAATTTTCGTCAAAACCCTCACGGGTAAGACGATCACCTTGGAGGTGGAGAGCTCGGACACCATCGACAACGTGAAGGCGAAGATCCAAGACAAGGAGGGAATTCCCCCGGACCAGCAGAGGCTTATCTTTGCTGGAAAGCAGTTGGAGGATGGCCGGACCTTGGCAGACTACAACATCCAAAAGGAGTCTACCCTCCATTTGGTACTGCGTCTCCGTGGAGGTATGCAGATTTTCGTGAAGACCCTCACCGGCAAGACCATCACGTTGGAGGTGGAGAGCTCCGACACGATTGACAACGTGAAGGCGAAGATCCAGGACAAGGAGGGCATCCCTCCGGACCAGCAGAGGCTCATCTTCGCTGGAAAGCAGCTGGAGGATGGCCGGACCTTGGCGGACTACAACATCCAGAAGGAGTCCACCCTTCACCTTGTCCTTCGTCTCCGTGGCGGGCTCTAGACCGTGTTTGCTTGGCCGGGTTTATATTGCAGTTTGCGTTTTCTGTGGCCGGTATTGGCCTTTTTAAATAATTGAACAATTTGGTTTTTTATATGCTCGTACTTTGGTTCCTTGTTTGTGGCCAGTGGGTCACATTATCTGCGACAATGGATTTTATTTCCTTTTAATTTTGGTCTGTTGCTTCTTATTACTATATTGTGCGTACTTACTGTGTGTTAATTACTTACTTGCGTTCATGATTAACGAAACAAAATATGCATATTATTGGAACAATCTATTTTTTAATTAATTAAAAGCAAGTCGTTCATTAATCTGAAACTGGGGGTAAATATCCCTTTGAATTTCGTTTTCAAGCCACCACCCGATCCTTTACAAACCACCACCGTCCACCTGGGGCATTAATGACACCCTAGGCTCGACCCTATCTCCCTAATTAGCCTTCCGATGTCCGCAATGATCCGACCTTGAATGCTACCAAGTTCTCCCCCATTGACGTGAGCAAATTGCATGGCACTCCGCACTCACTGGGGAGTCAACGTCCATGCTTAGCCGAGCAACGAACCCGATGGATTCTCCCCGGTGGTGAGTCAAGGTTCATGATTAGCAAATCAATTAGTTTCTTACATTCATGATTAAAGAAACGAAATATGCATTTTATTCCCAAATATCATGGTTTCATGATCTTTTTTCTAAATAAAATTGTGAGCATGATGATCGTTTTTGGTGTTGAATACACAAGATCCGTGAATGATGAAGCTCCCTGTGAAGAATGACCAAAGCTTGGCTTTATCCGGCAGAGCAGAGTAGTCTGTTCATGCTTCATTTGCCAAGTAGCTACCATGCAATATTAAGAGCAGTAAATTCATAAAACTTTCTTAAATATTTATTTTTGGATTTTTTTCTCTATAAATTAGCCTAGGCGAAAAAATATGCGCCTAGGCCATTATTACGAACAGATGGAAAATGAAAACTTGCCGAAGCGGAAAAAAACACGCCGAGGTCATTATTACGAACGAAGCCACAACGAAAATAAAAAAGCCGCAGCGATGAAATAAATCTAGCGGAAAATTTGCGAATGTTTTTTAAATCCTCGCCGTGGCCTAAATTTTATAGCCGCGGTGAGAAATATTAGCAATTTTTATTCATCGTAAAAATAGCCACGGCAGAAAATTTTTCGCAGCATCTATAATTATGTAACAGCCACAGCGAAATAGTTTTCGCCGCGGCAAAATAAAATAAGCAGCATTTTCTTTGACGAAATATGACCACGGCGAAAATGTTTACACCGGAGCAAATTTTTTGATCCTAAGCTGCAGCGGAATATATATATTGCCGCAACAATACTGTTAGATGAAGCCTAGGCAAAAAATTTATGGCCGCAGTGCTTCCGCGAAATTTCGTCGTAGCTATTTATTTTGTGCTTCCGCAAAATTTCGTCGTAGCTATTTATTTTTTGCCGCAGTAGTAGGTAAAAATCACAGCATCACGCATGAACCAACAACGTAAATTATTTGTTGTCTAAAACATTTTTCGCCGCGGCTGTAATATTAAGGCCCCGGCGTGAAGATTTACCACAACATCGTAAATGCGTTGTGGTATGAGAGCTTAAACAACGGTTTTTTGTTTCGTTGTGTAATATTGCACAACGTTGGTTTACACAACGGAATTTCACGGTTGTTAAATGTTTAAACAACGTTGATTTTCTGTTGTGTATTCGCCTATTTGTACTAGTGATTAATGCAAAATTTCATTGTGTGGTCGATTTTGTCACCCTATCTAAAAAAAAAAAAAAAACTCTATCAGATAATAACTTGATATTTACAACTATAAAGATGGTGATAAGATCCAAATGTAACCACCCAATTTTGAGGATAGAAATGAACTCAATGAAGCAAATTTGGGATTTCTATAAATAAGAGATCCGTATAACGAAAAGGGAATCGAAATTCTTCGTACAAGCTTGTAATCTTTACTCGACTTTCGTGCGGATAAACGCTAATCACATTTTACATATCTTATTATTGTCACCTTTGTAAGTGTGATTAACTTCTAAATATAAACTTCCCATAAAATTAAAAAATAAAAATGTATAGGCATCAAATTATTAATTCGCCAATGCCTCCAAAACTTCCAAGACGCCATGTAATAGCATCACTATAAATTAATATGTACATACATGCAATATTGTTGCATGTGACTATCTCCTATACATAGTAATAACATGAACTCCATTTGTAATTGAAAATTGAAATCAAACCCAATATCGCTATTCTATAACAGTTTATGATCTATTTAGTTTATTAGTTTGATGGCTTGTGCTATAATCCTAATAATATTAGAGGAGCTAGACTTAAAAAGAATGTATACATTATTAGACCTATTCAATTACAAGATCTTTGAATTGAAAAAAAAATTATAATGTATATTACAAGATCTTGTATATAAAAATTTGAAGAGCTAGACTAAAGAGAATGTATATAATTTGACGCCTATTCATTTATTACAAGATCTTTATATTAAAATAAAATATATATTGTAATATAGACTAAAGAGAATGTGTAATTTTTCTTTTTATACTAGGGTTTTTGGTAATTTCTTTGTAAGAACAGTGTAGTTTTACAAAGGAAATGCAAGATATAAATAGTTATAAATTCTGTTGCACCACTTCATATTTATAAACTTTTGAGTTATGCCTTAATGGTTTTTAAAAAATATTTGATTAAATCTATTAGCTAAGTCTTATTAATATGATTAATAGTATATTAATCTAATTAAAATAGTGGCATAAAAGCAGAGTCAGACCTTAATCTTTGGGCTCTTAGCCCTTTTAATTTAAGGAGTAGTTGCACAGAATAGAACATGAAGCGTTGGACATTTGCGCACTAATAATAACTAGTTACTTTGGTATAGTTATTTATAATTTTTAATATTTATATATATTTAAAAATTGATCAAAATATACTTTATAATTCGCTTGAAATAAAAGTTTGAACTATATTCTAAATTCCATTGAAATAAAAGTCCGACTATGCCACTATACACATGGGAGGATCAACTCACAAA
This sequence comes from Parietaria judaica, assembly GCA_954871525.1. Lineage (NCBI taxonomy): Eukaryota > Viridiplantae > Streptophyta > Magnoliopsida > Rosales > Urticaceae > Parietaria > Parietaria judaica. Next base: position 3,784,498 of record OX940872.1, on the reverse strand, counting down.
GGTGGGGTTTGTTGAAACCACCCCTCCAATTGTACAAACCAACTCCCTTGAAACTCAAGCCCAGCCACCCTCACACCAAAGCTCAACCCCCTTTAATGTGTGTTTATATTTTAGGGAGTTTGTCTTGTCAAGTAAACATTTGTAAAAATACTATGTGGTTTATTTAAATTTATGTTCTAAATAGCAAATGTTTGGATTTGTTACTTTATTATAATTGCGAAAGAAATTGGATCTCATTTTAAAGACCATGAATCACTGATGGGAAGAATTGAATTTGAAATACCGAACAAATATGAAATTGAACTCGTCAGTGATTTTTTTTAAACTCCTGTGTCTCTAAATCTTGGTTCCACCACTGACGATACATATCGCTAAATGCCACTATTTGCATGCTATAAAACTATGTGGAGCACAAAATCTACCATCTCTGCCACGCAGCAAACGAAATTATATTGATATATTATAAATAAGCTACATTTTTAATGATCACTAAACTCGGTGTGTAATTGTACAAATAATGAAGTTCAAAATGCTTAATAGTGTGTAATTGTATCACATTTACTTATTCACGAGCAAATTTGAGGCCGTGGAGGATTAATTGCATGGCACTCCGCGGTCACTGGTGAGTCAACGTCCATGATTAGCCAGCAACGAACCCAATGGATTCTCCCCGGTGATTACTACACTATACGTGCTTGCAAATCAATTAGTTTCTTACATTCATGATTAACGAAACAAAATATGCTTATTATTTCCAAACATGGTGGTTTCATGATCTTTTTTCTATATTATCAAGTTAATCAGCATGATGATCGTTTTTGGTGTTGAATACACAAGATCCGTGAATGATGAAGCTCCATGACGAAAGCTTGGCTTTATCCGGCAGAGTTGTCTGTTCACGTGTTGATATCCTCTCATGCTTCATTTGCCAAGTAGCTACCATGCATATATTAAGAGCAGTATATTCATAAAACTTTCATAAATATTTTAAAACTGGCACCAAATTATGTTCGATTTTATAAGTGTACTTGCAACAAAACTAAAGAGAGGATATATGAGGGTTGATTTGAAAAAGTTCAACAGAGGACAAGTTATGAGTAATCATGCGTATATACATACTCATAAGTTATAAGTTAATGAGTGTATATATATAGTTTTTTCAAACTCGAATATCACATATTTTTACCTCTCTTACATTAAAAAAGTGTTGATTTTACATACAAAATCAATCCTTATGAAAAAAGTGCTGATTATATAGCTGCATGGAAAGCTTGCGTGTGAGGCAAGGGAAAGCCCTTGTCGCCACCGTAACACATCCTCTCTGACCACCCTAATTTCCACGTACTCGCCATGCAATCGCACCGAAACAACTATAAGTAACACCCACCATCTCAACCCTAACACCCACCAAAACCAACCACCAAAACTCTCCGATCATATCTCAACTTCCCTGCAACCATGTCGAAGCTCGCAGCCTTCCTCGCAGTCCTCCTCGTGGCGGCGCACGCGGCGTCGGCGTTCCGCACGGTGGTGACGACCGTGGAGACGGAGGACACCGACGTTAACCCGAGCCAAGATTGCCCCCAGCAGATGATGGGGGCCGACCTCAGCCACTGCATGGACTACCTGCAGGAGAGGCAGGGCTCGTACGGGCGCCGCGGCAGCGAGGGCTTCTCTCGGGGAGGCGGCCAACACTTCGACCGGTGCTGCGACGGGCTGAAGAGGATCCGCAACGAGCAGTGCCGCTGCGAGGGGCTGCAGATGGAGATGCAGCACATGAGGCAGCCCGAGATGCGCTCCATGATGCGCGCCGCCGAGAACCTCCCCAGGGAGTGCGGGGTCGGGCCGTCCATGTGCCGCTTCGACATGCAGTTTCTGTGAACGTGTCGCGCCGCGTCTCTGGCTGATCGGTCATGTAGGGATGATTAGCTATGGTTTGCTTGCTTACTTCCACTTCTTGTTTTTTCTTTGCTTTTGAGAAAGCTAGCATATCATCGTGTGCGCTTTCTGCCTCAATAAAGCCCTGTACTTACTTGTGAGTGCCTTTTTCATCTTTGAAAATAAACTAAGTCCTTTTGTGACTTTCCTAGCTATTTATATATCTATATCTATATATATAATATTTTTACTACTATATATAAATTATGGATTAGACCACGAAGCACAAAAATCGTAAAGTTTAAACACATTTCAAACGACCCTTTATAAAAAAATTTCTGTCGTTCAAAATTGACTAGCTACTAGCTAGTAGCCACCACGGTATTAAGGAATTTTAATATTTAAAGGGAAACTATGGGTAAAAGTAACTTGAAATACCTATATAATGATTATGAAAATGGAGCTGTTGTTTGAGAAATTCGGGTTTTATCTCGCAAAAACGCGTTCTTCGTTTTCTAAAGTATATTAAGATGACAAAATTACGGATATAAAGAGCAAACGTTGATGCTTTTTCGAGACAATATCTAAAACTAAAAAGTATATTTAATATTCCACAAGACCACAACATTTTTTTGTTGTTGTTTTAGTTTGTCGTTCTAGCTAGCATTTATGTTATTTTTCACATATTTTTTTCCAAATTAGTACCTTTTTTTTTAAAAAGCCATTTGATTTCATTCCATCAAAGAGAAAAAAAAATTTCTCAACACCGTTGCTACAAGCCAGTCCGGGCAATAAGGACACATAACGTCTGAAACAAGAAAAGAAAGCGTCTCAACACCGAAACAAGAAAAGAGAGGCGTCTCAACACCGTTACTACTGTTGTGTGATTCGAGTTTGTTTTAGTCTTTTATGTTATATTCCATACTCTTTTTTTATTTTATTTATATATATTATTATAGTGATCTGTTCTAGTTTTTATATGCGCTAACTTTATGTTATTTTTAACATATTTTTGTTTCAAATATTACTGCTGTTGTGTATTTCGACATGTTTTAGCTTTTATGTTTATATATTCCTTACATTTTTTTTTCGTTTGCTCTAGTTTTCATGTGCTCTTATGTTATTATTAACATATTTTTGTTCTTTGGAACTTATAGTTATTATCATTGCTACTTGGAACTTATTATAAAAACCCCATTTCGTTGAATCGGACTTGTTTTAATTGAAAAAACCCCAGCGTTTATCCCTGATTTTATTAGGCTGATCTGTATGAATGATCAATGCTCTTCAACTGTCAAATGTAGGGGTGGCAATTCGAGTTGCGTGTTGTGTTCGTGCCGGGTCTTAATCATTTTTTACTTATTTTATCTAGACCCAGACCCGCCCCATTTATTAATCGTGTTAGAAGACGAGACCCAGACCCGCCCCGTTTAAATAACGTGTTTATCGTGTCGATCCGTTTAACCCAATTAGTAGATACATTTATTTATAAATGATAAATTAATTCAATTTATACTCAGATAACTTAATTTATTTAACTATAATATCGAAGATTTTAAAGTTTTACTAGCAAATTTTTATGTTCATCAATTGTACGACATAATTAATTTAATAAAAACATAAATTTCATATATAATAAGTATTAAAACACTTAATAACATATATAAAATGTAGAAAATGTAACTTTTTGCTCTTTAATCGTGTCTAATTGGGTCCCATCGTGTTATCGTGTTCGTGCCGTGTTTACCCGTTATTTAATCGTGTTAATCGTGTTCGACACGGTTGGACCCAGATCCATTTATGGTAGACCCAGACCCGTTTAAATTGTGTCGTAACCGTTTCGTGTTTCGTGTCCGGCCCCAAATTGCCACCCCTAGTCAAATGTGATTTCCGCTCAGTCTATGAAGGGCTTCATAGAAATCAAGTTGTGCATTTGATACACGGCAAAGCTACGCGTCTTTATCCTTCATTTAGTTCTTCAAGAAAATATTTCGTACTTGTGTTATAAATATTTGATTCTTCATTTGACATTTGCACCACAAATATTGATAATTTATGAAGGGCTCTTTAGGGTAATTGCCAAACTTGAATGTATGTTTAGTAAAATAGTCAAATTTTGGTTAATTTTGTAAACTAGTCAATTAACATGAGGTGACATATTTATAATAATTTTTATTCCTAGAATACCCTTTAATTAATCATTTTAGATTGTTATTTTCGTAATTAATTAAAATAGATATTAAATTAATCAGCACAAATCAAGCTAATTGATCATTTTTAAATTTAATTGAAAAAAGAAAAAAAAATATGGAAATCACGTAGCATTAATCCATGTTTAATGAGGAAGCTCGAAATGGGTGAGAATAAATCTTTTTTTGTAACCTCTTTTACTATCAATTAGGATAGTATTTTCGTTTTTTAATATCAACAAATTAAAGCCGCGAATTAACGTAAATCAACACCGAATTAATGTAAATCAACAACGAATCAACGTAAATTAATAATAATCAACGTAATTAACAATAAAAAAATATTATTCATATTAAAATTTAAATACAATAATCAAATATTTTAAATACAAAAAATAATCTATCTTTCTCTCTCTCTCCCGTTAGACCATTGAAGCATCGTCGTCGATCAACATGGCCTCGGTGTTTCCGAGTGAGTGCTCCGATGCAGGAGCTCCTTCTCGCGAGATCTTGCGGGACCAACCCTTTCAACGCTCGCCGGAGATCGCACTGCACCGGGGCCTGTATCGATGGGACGAACACGACGGCCTCGGGGATACACTAGCTTGTCTTCTTCCACGGAGCAGAAAAAGCGCATCCCATCGTCGTTTTTCCAGTCACTCCTCGTGCAAACATGATCGTTGGTGCTCCGTTGATGGCGTTCAGAGATTTCCAGTCACGCTTCGCCACAAACACTGGTGGTGCTCTGTTGATGGCGTTAAGAGATTTCCGGTCTGCGCCTCGCCGACGAACACGATCGGTGGTGCTTCATTAATGGCATTCGGAGGTTGTCGGTCTGAGCCTCGCCGAAAAACATGAACGGTGGTGCTCCGTTGATGGCATTCAGAGGTTGGCGGTGTGCAAGAAGTCCGTGCTTGGTGAACCCCACGACAACGGCGCAACGAAGGAAGACGGCAACAAAGAGGAAGATGACCGCATAGTCGAGTTGGTGGTCCAGCTTCGATAGCGAGGGATAGCGAGGGCTGCACTCCGCGGTGGTTGTGGTCGTGTGAGAGTGGCTATGGTGGTGGGTGAAGAGAGAAAGAGAGAGAGCGCACGAAGAGAGAGATTGAATTTTATCAATCAATTTAACATATTCAAACTGTCAAATTAAATCCAAAAAATTATACACAATTAAAATAAATATTGTTGTATAAATAGTAAAACATTTATTTCATTTTTAATTAAAAACGAAAATAAAAATACAAAATATTTAATTAAAGGGCATTATAGGAATAGAAAATGATATTAATATACCACCTCATGTTAATTGGCTACTTTACAAAATTAACCAAAATTTAGCTATTTTACTAATCTTATGTCTCAGTTTAGCTATTTGGAGCAATTTCTCATTTATTAATCTGTTGACTACCGATTCAATAATAACTAACTTTATTTTAAAAAAAAGTAATCTATTTCAATTAATATTATATATAAACAAAATTACAAATATTAACATATCAAGTACTTTTGGTGCAATTTAAATAAGTTGAAAAGCTCCAATCAAAGCTTTAAAAAAAGGGCTCACGTCGCGGCTAGCACGGGAGTCGCGTGTGATTCGCGTTAGCATTGCACCACGTAACGCGCACATGATTTGCCGTGGGCCCGCTCTAATTAGAAGACATCAAATTAATTACTCTTTTTTCTCTTTGACTTGAAAGCAAAGTTATTTTCGGCGGGGGGTCGCGAAATCCTCGTAAAAGCAGTCATCCAAGCTATCCCGACATATTATATGAGCCTTTTTCGGATCCCGTCCACCATTATCGACGAGCTCCATAGTCTCATCGCTAGATTTTGGTGGGGCGGGTCGGAAGACAAGCGGAAAATTCATTGGAAACGGTGGGAGCTCATCGCAAAATCGAAGGTCGACGGGGGCCTCAGTTTCAAAGACCTCGGTGATTTTAACCGTGCCCTCGTCGGGAGGTTAACGTGGTGAATCCTCCAAAACCCCAACTGCTTGATGGCTCGTGTGCTAAAAGCCAAGTACTTCCCGTTTGCACCGGTTCTCGACTTCGAATGTAAGCCCCATTTCTCTTTCATTTGCAAGAGTCTTTGTTGGGGATGCGATTTGGTTCGACGTGGAATTAGGTGGCAAGTCGGGAACGGGAACATTAGGGCTTTTTCTCAACCCTGGATCCCGAGATTCGGAAATTTTGGAGTGATAACCGGTGAACCCGATGATGAGTACCCTAGGGGAGTGGCCGACTTTATCAAGGATGGAAAATGGGACCAAGACATGGTTCGGAACATGATGAACCCCTTTGATGCCGAAGCGGTTGTGAGAATTCCCTTGAGCCGTGAAAACACCTCGGACCGGCTTGTGTGGCATTTTGAGGAGAACGGAGATTACACGGTTCGGTCGGGCTACCGACTCGCGAGATCGACTTGCCGCGATGGACCATCGTGCTCGGACTCCCACGAACCACAATGGTGGAATACTTTGTGGGGACTACAAATCCCTCCCAAAGTCAAACACATAGTGTGGCGGGTGTGGTTTGACGCTTTACCGACTTTGGGCGCTCTCCGCGGGAGAGGGATCGATTGCTTACCGTTTTGTAAGTTTTGCGGAGCACTCCCGGAGGATAGCCTCCATGCAATTTGGGGTTGTGATAGAGCACAAGCAATTTGGAAAAGCTCGATCTTGTCCCGGTGGTCCGAGAAAACGGGATGGATGCCGATTAAAGAGTTATGCCTCCGAGCAATGGAAATACTTTCCGTGAAAAACTTGGAGATTTTTTGCGGGTTAGTGTGGGCGTCGTGGTCGGACCGGAACCTCAAACTCTTCGAGAATTATTCAAAGAGACCGGAGATTTGGATTGAAGAGATCGGGGGGGGGGGGGGTGGCTCGCAAGCTTCAAGAAAGCGACGAAAACCACGGGTTTATTGAGATTCGGTGACAAAGTGGCAAGGCAATCCTCTTGGAAGGGGGCGGAAAATGGGGGGCTGACGCTCAATGTTGATGCGGCATGGACGGAAGGGCTCAGCCATGCGGCGGTGGGCGGAGTGGTGAGAAGCCCTCACGGTAAGGTTCTTGGGGTTATGGCCGTGCGGTTAGGTGTGGTGGACTCTGTGTTAACATCGGAATGTGCGGCGATCCTCCACGGCCTCCAATTCGCCTTTGATCGAGGTTGGCAAGTATCAATGGTGGAATCCGATTGTATCCGGGCTATTCATCTAATCAATGGGAAAGCTTTCAATAGCTTGCAAGGACCTATTATTCGGAGCATCGAAGACTTGCTAACGAAAGTCGCGCCAACCGGGAAGCTTCGGTGGATCCTAGACTTTGTAACGAAGTAGCTAATGTGTTAGCTAAATCTTGTGTCCTCGAGGGGACGTCGGAGCTTTGATCACGTACTTGTCCGGAGTGGCTCGATATGTATGTTCAAAGGGATTTAAGACCCTATTATTAATAAAGTTCTTTTTTCCCAAAAAAAAAGTCAGTACTTAGTACTACGACTTTAGGTATGTCGAAATTTTGAACTTTTTCTTTTGATATTTAAAGCCCCAATTTTTATTTTTATTTTATTTTTATTTTATTTGGTAAACCGGCCATATATAGTTCTGTATATTTATCTACATGTATATTGTAGTAATTGTATAACATAATTTTTCAGTTATATGTATTGTATCAAATTATTAATTACAAGGAACTTTAGGAAATTCCCATCTATAAAATTTGTATTTTTTTTTAATTTCTTGAAAAACCGCAGTCAAGCAAGCAAAGTGGCACGAAATTAAATTGAAGGTATCAAGTAGGAAAAGTCCAACTAAGACTTCAATTTATTAGCCCAACTCAACAGAAGAGCTCACGATGATGGGCTTAACTTCCCTTCCTTCAACCACAAGCCTAAACCCTAAACAGCAGCAACTACAACAAAAGCAAACAAGCAACTTCTATCGCCCTCCTTCAACCACAAGCCTAAACCCTAAACAGCAGCAACTACAACAAAAGCAAACAAGCAACTTCTATCGCCCGGGGAGAGAGGCGACACGTCGTTCACAGCCACGGCGAGTCAAAGCGGCACGAGGACGGCCCGACACCGCACTGGTTGGGGAGATTCTCGGCAATGCGCATGACGGAGCGCATCTCCGGCTGCCTCATGCGCTGCATCTCCATCTGCAGCCCCTCGCAGCGGCACCGCTCGTTGCGGATCCTCTTCAGCCCCTCGCAGCACCGGTCGAAGTGTCGGCCGCCTCGAGAGTAGCTCTCTCCGCCGCGAGGCCCGTACGAGCCCTGCCTCTCCTGGAGGTACTCCATGCAGTGGCTGAGGTCGGCCCCCATCATCTGCTGGCGGCACTGCTGGCTCGGGTTGTCGGTGTCCTCCGTCTCCACGGTCGTCACCACCGTGCGGAAAGCCGACGCCGCGTGCGCCGCCACGAGGAAGGCAGCGAGCTTTGACATTGTCGTTCGAGGGTTTGTGATGAGGAGAGTACCGTTGGTGGTTGATTTGGTGGGTTTTAGGTCTGAGATGTTGAGTGGTTTTTATAGGGGCTCGTCGTGGGATTTTGCATGGTGCATGTCAAGTACGTGGAGAAGAGGGATATTTGGCGTTTTTCGGGAGTGGCGTTGCGTGGCAAAGAAGGTAGGGTTTGTACTCCACGTTGTTTTATTGCATGCAAAACGTTGGCGTTTAGCTATATATATATATATATATATATGAATGATCACTTATAATATTTAAAAATGTAGCAGTATAATTTCGTTTGCTGCGTGGAAGAGATCGGTAGATCTTGTGCTCCACGTAGTTTTATCGCATGCAAATAGTGGCATTTAGCGATAGTGGCGTAGCTGGACTTTTATTTTAAGCGAATTATAAAATATATATTTTGATCGATTTTTTTAAAATATATAATTATATATAAATATCAAAAATTAAAAATAACTATATCGAAGCGACTTGCTATTAGTGCCGAAAAACTATGGACCGACTCTATAAGCGACTATGTTAATTAGAATAATATAATATTTATCATATTAATATGACCTAGTAGATTTAATCAAATAATTTTTTAATATCATTAAGTCATATCTCAAGAGTTTATAAATATGAATGCAGCAGAATTTATAACTATTTAATATTATATCTTGTATTTCCTTTGTAAAACTACATTGTTCTTATGATTTGACGGTTTAATTATTTACAAAAGAATTCACAAAAAATCCTAGCATAAAAATAAAAATTATTTATAAATATATTTTTTTAAAATTCTATACTATAATGTATCTTTTATTTTAATACATTCTTTTTAGTCTAGCTTGCTCCTCTAATGACTAATGTCATTAGACCGGAATCGCTTATGATTATATTTATAGCACAACGTGTCAAGCCATCAAATTAATAATCTAAATAGATCATAAAATCGCTTATGGAATTCATGTTATTACTAGGAGATAGATAACATGCTAACAATACTGCATGTATGTACATCAAGGTTCGAATTTTCTACGATAATCTTCAATTGTCCGTCTTGTCGGTAATTATTGGCAATGCGGCCATGCCAGTTCTTTTCTATGATTTTTGTCAAAAATCGGCAAACATCTTGAAAAATAACAAAAATATGAATTTTTTTTTTTTGTAATTTTCGATGATTTTATTCGAGTATCAACATATGTAAGAGTGAGACTATATTTTATTTACCTATGTTTGAGTATGAAATTATTTTACTTTTGGCATTTTAATGTTTTATCAACATTATAAACTTAGAAAATATATTCTTAAAAATATTTTAGTGATTTTTCATCGATAATCCTCGATAAGTGTTGATAATCGGTCCATAATCATCAAAAAGTATCGGTAATCGGTAAGCTATAGTATTATTAGTTTTCCGTCGATAATCCGCCAAGTTATCAATTAATCCGTCGATAACGGTAAGCAATTTATCGACAAGTTCGGTAAGTTGGACCTTGATGTACATATCACTTTAGATAATGTTCATGTAAAGTGCTATTACATGGCGTCTTGGAAGGCCCACCTAAGTAATTCAAGCAAGCACCGAAAAGACAGAACACTCAACTAACGTAAGTTATACACGGAACAAAACTAGCTCAATTATTTTGAAGGCATTGGTAGGGGTGGCAATTCGGGTTGCGTGTCTTGTTCGTGCCGGGTCTTAATCATTTTTTACTTATTTTATTAAGACCCAGACTCGCCCCATTTAATAATCGTGTTAGAAGACGAGACCCAGACCCGCCCCATTGAAATAACGTGTTTATCATGTCTACCCGTTTAACCCAGATAATAGATAGATATATTTATAAATGATAAATTAATTCAATTTATACTCTTGAACTTAATTTATTTAACTATATTATCGAACATTTTAAATTTTACTAGCAAATTTTATGTTCATCAATTGTAAGACGTAATAAATCAAATAAAAAATAAATTTCATATATAGTAAGTATTAAAATACTTAATAACATATATAAAATGTAGAAAATGTAACTTTTTGCTCTTTAATCATGTCTAATTGTGTCCCAACGTGTTATCGTGTCCGTACCGTGTTTACCCGTTATTTAATCGTGTTAATCGTGTTCGACATAGTTGGACCCGGATCCATTTATGATAGACCCAGACCCGTTTAAATCGCGTCGTAACCGTTTCGTGTTTCGTGTCAGACCCGTTTATTTTATTTATAAGTTTTTAAGGGAATTTTAATTTTAGAACTTAATCACATTAATGACAAAGATGACAATAATAAGATACGTAAAATGTTATAAGTGTTTGTCTACACAAAAGTCGCGTAAAGATTTACAAGCTTGTACGAAGAATTTTGATTCCCTTTACGTTATATAGATCTTCTATTTTTCCATCCTCATAGTTGGATCTTTACGAGCTTGTACGAAGAATTTTGATTCCCTTTACGTTATATAGATTTTCTATTTTTCCATCCTCATAATTGGGTAGTTACATTCGAATTTAATCACTATCTTTATGGTTATAAATATTGAGTTATCATCCGTTTTTTTTTTTTTTAAATAGGGTGACACAATCGGCCATCTAATGCACTCTCGCATTAATAGGTGTATTCAGTATAAGAACACGTATGTGACACTAGTCGCCAAGTTTACATATGTAAATGGAGCACGCATCTGTATCCTATGAGGTTTGAACTCGTGACTCTTGGAGAGGTATGTAATGGAGTTATTATTTTAGGTTTAATTGCCTATAGTTGCTCTTATTAATTCCCCAATCAAGGGAATGCAATGTCCTCGTCAATGGAATTAACATCTCCTGGCCTGCATCGTTTGGTATCTCGTTGATGGGATCCTATGTTTCTCATATTGTCGTTTTCGTCGACCGTCACCTCCTTTATTGTTGAGAGTCGTTACTCTCGTCGACCAGCTTCGTCAATTGACTTATGATCTTGGTGTCGATGAAAACATTTGTTGCCTTATTTATTCTCGTCACATGGACTTTGATTTTTTATGGGCTTTGACTCTTGATGGGCCTTCTCTTGGACTAGACTTCTATTTATTTTGACCAAATCTACAAAAACCAAGAATAAATTTATCGTTTCATATAAATTAAACAACGAAATCGTACTTCTACGGATATGAAAATTTTACACTGCAATTATATCTTCATAACATGTGAGAACTTTTGCTTCGAATTACGGGTAGCAGTTTAGGTTTCGGTGTCGTGTTCGTGCCGGGTCTTAGTCATTTTTTTTACTTATTTACGTAGACCCAGACTCGTCCCATTTATTAATCGTGTTAGAAGATGATACCCAGACATGCCCCATTCAAATATTGTGCTTAACGTGTCTACCCGTTTAACCTATTAACAGATTCATGTATTTTAAAATGATAAATCAATTCAATTCATACCCATTTAACATAATGTATATAATTATATTATCTAAGATTTTATAATTTACTAATTTTTTTATGCTCATCTATTGTACTTTATAATTAATAAAAGAAAAATATAAATATCAGATATAATAAGTATTAAAACACTTAATAACATACATAAAATGTAATCTTATGTTGTTTTATCGTGTCTAATTAGGTCCTGTCGTGTTATCGCTTTCGTGCCGTGTTTACCCGTTATTTAATCGTGTTCAACACGGTTGGACCCAGATCCATTTAGGGTAGACCCAAACCGGCCTGTTTAAATTGTGTCGTAACCGTTTCCTGTTTTGTGTCCGGCCCCAAATTCCCACCCCTACCTCGAATATCCTTATAAAGTGCTATCAATATCAAATAATAAATTAAAAGATCAAATAAAATTCCCATTAAAAAAATCAAACAAAATACAAAACATGCCACATTACGTACTTAAAGCAAGGTTGTAAATGCCGATGCCGACGTCGTTTTTGCTCCCCCACATTTTACGGGCATGCTGCATACTTAATGCGGGGGAATAAAAAGAGGTCATGCCACGAATGCGGCATAAATTTCACAGGCATGCCGCATGCCAACTGAAATATCGGCGAAGAAGTTAGATTTTTTTTAAAAAAAATTCAAACTATTGTTCAAGTGAAAACTCTACTGAAAAATTCAAGCTATTTTTGGGAACATTCAAACGTAAATAGGTTTAAATATATCCGAATTTTTTCAAATGAAAACTTAAATAAAAAGCATTAAAGTAAAGTAAAGTAAACTATTGTTCATTACTTACTATATAGCTCTCCTTTTCCCCCGGGATCATTTGGGAGGCACGGGGAAATAATGTTGTCTTTCTCTGTACAATGTATCTTCAATCCTCCAAAGAAGTTGGTTGATACAAAAGCGATTATACTAACCTGCAATCAAAAGTTAATATATTTTGTGACAAAATCTTTACGTTCTATTCCGAAGTCAGAGGTTAAAAAAAATTGTTAACCATTAGATTAGCAAGTATAATGAAACGGTTGTCTGTTAGTTATAGGTGATTCAACTTCAAGGTGATCAGCGCAAGAATGTATCAATTCTTTTTGTCCAGGTAATTCTTTGATAAATTTCAATCTTGCATTCTATTATTGTGAAGAAGGAACATATCAAGATTCATGGTTTCTGAGCTGCGAAAACTCGACTCTACTCTACCGTGCTCTTCTTGCTTGCGTGATCGATGTATTAAGTATTAATGTAACGAACAACGATGTTATGTCGTCTATTATGCATGAACCTTTGTTACATATGTTGCGGTCATATCCGCAGTTTGCGAGTGTTTAAGCTTGTGTGATGTGGGATGATCATGGAAATTACTTTGGTTTCTCTTGTTTTCGACATTAGTATAAATTCCAATTTAGACATTATCCGCAAATGTTCTATCTTTTAAGTCAAGAAAATCAAAGATAAATTATTATTATATTTATATGTATATATAATTATATTGTGTGTGGAGTTTTGTATCGTAATAGCGTGAGCAGATTTATAGCTTCCTTTAAAAAAAAAGATGACTAATGATCATAGATCATTAAACTTCATCCTATTTTCAAACTAGGGAGATATTTTCTTGATTACTCGATAAATTTATACTCGATCTTTTGTTGAATACTCGATCTTTTGGTTCAACTCTAATAATTTATAGAAGTTTACCGACGATGAAGAAATTGTATTATATCAAGAGTAATTTTGATTAGTTTATGTGGATGTAGATTGATTTTCTATAAAAAGAAAAATGAGTCTCATTAAACCCTTCGAGTCCTCTTCACAGGTGCGGCTCGGATGAGAAGAATACTCCACATCATATTATCATTGGCAACAAGCGAGCGAGCATCTTGAATAAATGTCAAGACTCTTCTATTACAACTTGAATCCTTTAAAACGTATTATCTCAACACTTGGCGGGATAAAATTTGACCATACGATATATCCTCTAACTTTAACCGGATCACGAGCGATTTGAGGATCTAAGCTGATTTTGGGGCATTGTTGATAGAAAGAGCACTCAATTGTATTGAAGATTGTGTGTATGGCTTGTATTATTGATTGGTCTAAAATCTAAATTATACAACTTTATTTGTGCTTAGATGGTATGGAATATTGATTGATATGAATAAAGGTAAAATTGGAAGCATTAATGTTTTGGTATGATATGACATATCATAGCAATTGCAAGGACCACATATTATTGATTCATTTTCATGCTAAAGTTGGCCATAACCATATGTCTCTATTAGCTTAGCATGGCCACAATTGACTTGTCCATTTTCACTGTCAATAAGATATTTCTAATCAACATATCTTGGTATATTCTCTTAGCAACAAAATTAAAGTGAGAAAAACAATCCATTATATATATTTTTTTATTTTATTTTCAAATCTTCTTGTTGTAGTTTCTTCTACGTCAGATCTTTTTCAAAAAATATTCTCGAGCAAATTTTTTTTTACAAATGAGGTAACAGTGTTGGTTAGCAATTTCATGACATCGTCGCTCTAAGAAATCATGCCATATTATTTGAATATCCAAATTATGACATACCATTGATGTCCATGCCTTTTTAAAATAAAACTCAAATTGTTGATTATATACACAGATATTGCAAATCATAATCATCAACATTAGTGTGTTACAGTAACACTATTTTATTATAAGATTGATAACTTCGGCCCAGTGGCGGAACCAGAAATTATATTCGAGGGTGGATAAGATTAAATTTTAGTGAAATTTAAGGATAAAAAAAAAACTAAGGTAAAAAGTACAAAAAAAGAAGTTAAAAGGGTGGTTTCAACACGCCTGCCCATCACCCTGCTTCCGCCACTGCTTTGGCCGAAAAAAATAGAGTTTAAAACTCGTGTATATTTATGATTAAATTGTAAAAACATTAATTATTCTTTCTTTTTTTAAATCAATTAAAATCGTACGCATATCTATAATTTAACATCTCTAGTTTAGCACATGTTAATTCGGCATAAATGAAATTGGACATTTTGATACTATGTTATAGCCTTAAACATATACTACTTTCGCTAGAGAAAGATTAAAAAATAAAGGAAAGTTATGACATAAGTACCCAAATTTTTTAAAAGGTTGACATTAAGTTCTTTATATATTTTTTTTAGAAAAAATTGCTAAACTCTTATTTTTTTTGTCTTCTGTCATGTTTCCGCCCCAACCCGCGCCACTTGTCACGTTTTTAAACCCATTAATAGTATGTTTATGTGTAATATTAGTTGTCAATTTATGACGCTGTGGATATTAATTTAAAATCGGTAAATATAAGCAAAAAACCGATAATACCGCAACCGAATATCAAAAACCGATTATTTGAATTTTTTTTAAAAATAAAATATTCGATTATCATTTCTAAAATATCAAAATACACAATTCGATCTATAATTTAGCAAAAATCACTTCGAATACCTGCTTCTCACTCTTATGTGCCATTGTGAGAAAGCATGCAACAATAACTGAGTCACCTTCATACCCTATCGTATTGCCACGTGTCACCTTCAGCCCATCAAGATATTTACCATACATATAATATTCTAGATTTTTCGTTTTTCCAATAAACATTTAGTTTATTATTAAAATATTAAGTGATGTTGTAAATTGATATTTTATTTTTTATTATAAAAGGTTAAGTTTACTATAAATTCCTTTCGGATACATGCTGATTTTCGTTAAACAAATTAAATATTAAATGTATATGTAAGTTTTTATCACAACTCATTACCTCTTTTTTCCCCCTTAAAATAACTAAGATATTGCAGAATCCTACAAAATAATATGAATAAATAATATTAATTTATTCAAAAGACTAAGATATTTAAGAGAAATAAATAACATACTTTATTTTTTTATCAAATAATCAATAAATAATTTTCTTAGTTTGAATAAGACAGTGTAACGGCTTATTTAGACCAACTCCATCTGATTATACAATTTTTTACTTTATAAAATTTTTTACTCTATTTTACAGTATATATCACATCAAATACTACAACGTTAATAAACTCTATTTTTTACATCAAATTAAACTATTAATACTTAACTTTCTCTTATTTATTTACATACCTTTATATTTATTTAATAGATTTTCAAATGTCGTTGTTATGTTATTTCATTTCGGTATTAATATTAATATCATTTCAATTTTTTCTCAATCTTCAAATGTCAATGTCATATATTAAATTATTTATTATAATAAATTTAAATTTAAACCAAATGATATTAATAATTAAAGATAAATATGATATAATAATTTTGAAATAACTGATATAATTTTAAAAAAAATAATGACAATCGAGTAAATATTAATTTTTGCAAGGATTAAATAATAAATAATATATAAATTTTAGAGTGATGAGTAGTACAACTTTAAAAATGGCGTGGTACTTATTCATTCGTAAACATTGTAATAAATTACTATTACAATTCCAATCTATTACGATTACGAGTACAGTTTCTATTACAATTCTAATCTATTACGATTACAATTACGGTTTCGGAAGCCACGCTAGAAACCAGGACGCAGAGTATGTCTTGCACCATTCGCGCCGCCGCCAGGGCTGACGGACTGCTTGATGATGGCCTCCTGCATGTTTGGATTCTTGCTAAGCTCGTAGGCGCATGAGAACCTTGCAGAGCCGGCCTCGATCACCACCACATCCGTGTTGGTGTAGGAGATCACGTCCTTCATCTAGCGGCGCGTCATGTAACGCACCACGATAGAATCCTTGATCGGCACAAACTGTAAGTTGTGAGGTTGTATGCCTCCGCCGAGACCGAGACGGAGAAAGAGGCTACAACATTCGCGGGCTTCAGGCGCAAGAGTGAGGGCAGGGCGACGAGTGTGCCGAGGAAGGCGGAGGAGCATGGCCGGCTCAACCTATGGGCGAGTAGGGCTAGGCCTCGGTTTTTATAAATGCCCCATTAAGAATAATTTATTAATATGTATATGTGATTAAAGCATTGATTGCAAAACGTTACTTAGTGCAGTAGCTTCTGCAATATTGTTATAGATCTCCTACAATATTATAGAGCTCTTTTAACTACAATTGCATAGTTCATGCAATAACATACTATAACAAATGAGCCATTCATAAATTTTTGCATAACTCTTGCAATACCGAACAATTACTGTCATACATGTTAGGTCTTCGTCATTGCATCACTATTGCAATATCGTGTAGCTTCTGCAATACCTTATTCCAACCCTCTCAAAAAAGTCGTATATTAATAATTTGTCCAAGACCCCAAAGAGAGTTGGGTCGGCCATGGCCGAAAATGTGCAACTGGAGTGCACGTGGAAATTAACTGTTGGGTATACATATTAGAGTCCCGTAGAAATATTACCTCGAAGTATGCCTCCGAGCCATCCTGGTAACATTTAAAAAAAATTATATTAAGCGGTGTTAACGGACCAACGGTTCGGATGTTGGGTAATAACCACATTACAAGATCTGATAAATATTACAAATTTAATATTCATAAATCATTATTAATAATCTAGTCATATAGTAAATAAATAGAAAGTGGTAAATGGTTGCATTTATTAACCCAATGCATAAGGCCGTACCTCAAAAGACGATTCCGGCTGCGCGTTCTGAAACTGGGCAGGGCTTCGCCGATGCTGAGGGAAAAACACGTGATCTTCCGGGATATTCTCCTGGACTCCTCGTACCGAAGCATGGGCTTCACCGGAGAACAACATCTCACTCAGCCGAACCAGAAAAGGATATGAGAAGCTAAGAAAATTCACAAACTCTAGAGAGAGAGATCGAATTTTAGTTTCGGGGAAGGTGTGAAAAATGTGTCGAATGACTCCTCTATTTATAGGCTTTAGACCGTAACCGAATTTGAGAAATTCACTCTCAAAATTTTGATTACTATTAATTAAAACCAATTAAATATTTCAATCCAATGGTTAAGATTCAATCTCATCTAAATCCAATGGTTATAATTAAATATGTTTAATTAAATAAGAAACACTTGGTAAAATCAAATACCAATCTTATCTTTACATATTTATAAAAAAACGCATATATATATTTATTTTCGAAAATCAATATTAAATATAATTAATTATCCTAATCTAAAGGCTTAGATTTAATCTTATCTAAATCCAATGGATATAATTAATTAGGGATTTAATTAAATAAAAAAGACTTGGTAAAATCAAAAACCAATCTTATCTTATCTTATCAACAATTTTCAATTATATATATATATACATACTTTTTGAAAAATAATTATCTAGATCCAATGGTTAAGATAAAACCGATCCAATGGATCAAATTATTTTAGGATAAAGTCAAATTATCCAAGACTTGGTAAAAGCCTAAATCGACTTTATCTTTTATTTAATTTTGAAAATTACACATTATAAATCTAATTAATTAATTCCAATACGACGGTAAAGATTAAATCTTAAACCGATCCAACTAATACAATTAATTAGGTTAAATTCGAAAACCCTAAGCTTGGTCACCAAGCTTCTATTTTTTGAATTAGGGTTAGGTCAAAAATCAATCATCTTAATCCTACGGTTGATATTAAATCATTTCCGATCTAAACGATGAAATTGATTTTAGAGTCTTGCTAAAATACCAAACTTTAAGTACTTATGCCGCAAATATGAAACCCTAGTCCAAAGTCAAAAGCGTGTCCTAAAATAGCTTTATGACGTCATTAATAATAGGGATAATAGCGACATAAATCCCTAACCTTTAGTCAACTGGGTCGGCATTGCCCTTACCTCATTTAATAGCGGCGGAAATACCAAAAGTTGAACTTCGTTAGTCGATGGTGACGTGGCAACCGATCCTCGTCCACGTGGCTACCACGTCATACATGCGTCAGCCTAGCGTGATTATAACAGTAAATGGTGTTGATCTAGTGGCAAGGGTTTGTTGGTGTGGGGCTCAGGTGTGAGTTCGAATCCTTGCAGGGCCATTTATTTTTCAATTAACGCTGGGACGTGGCAACCACGTGGACGAGGATCCGTCGCCACGTCACCATCAACTAACGGTTGGTAGTTAAATATTAACGGTGTTTAACTTTTGATATTTTCGCCGCTATTAAATGGGGTTAGGGTTATACCGCCCCAGTTGACTAAAAGTTAAGGATTTATGCCGCTATTATCCCTATTATTAATTACCTTTTCAGAATTTTTATTTTATTTATTTATCGAATAATGACGTCATAAAGCAGTCAGACACAGGGACCGAAGGGCACTTCATGTGTGCCACTTGTGAGAAAGCATGCAACAATAACTCTACACCCTTCATACCCTATCTCATTGCCACGTGTCACCTTCAAGTCTTCAACCCATCAAGATACTTACACATACAGTCATACATATAATATTCTAGATTTAAACATTTACTTTATTATTAAAAATGTTAAGTGATGTTGTAAATTGATACATGTTATTTCGTTAAAACAAATTAAACATTAAATGTATATATAAGTTTTATCACAACATATTACCACTAATTTTTCCTTAAAATAACTAAGATATTGCAGAATTCCACACAATAATAGGAATAGTAAATAATATTAATTTCTTACAAAAAAATTAAGATATTTTAGAGAAATAAATAACATACTTTTTTATCATCAAATAATCAATAAACAGTTTACTTAGTTTGAATAAGACAGTGTAAGACCGACTTCACCCAATCACACTGTTTCTTACTCTAGTTTACAATATATATATGACATCAAATATTACAACTCTAATGAATTCTATTTTTGACGTCAAATGAATTTTATATTCAACTTTTTTTTATTTATCTTCATAATCTTATATTTATTTAATAAATTCAAATGTCGTTGTAATGTTATTTCGTTTTGGTATTAATATGAATATCATTTCAATTTTCTCTCAATCTCTAAATGTTAATGTTATATCAAATTATTTATTATAACAAATTTATAATTTAAATCAAATAATATTAATGATTAAAGATAAACATGATATAATAATTTTGAGATAACTACCTAATTTTAAAAAATAATAACAATTGAATAAATATTATTTTTTAAAAAGACTAAATAATAAATAATAAATAAGCTTTAGAGTGATAAATAAGTTTTGGTCACTCTTACTTACATTATTTTGTTATTTCAATTCAACCACACAAAAATCAAAATAATAAATATAATTTTCCCATTAAAAATAAAACCATAATTAAAATTAAAATATTAAATGATTTTAACACTCTCTATAGTCTATATAAAAGAACCCCTACTCTCCACCATTTCCTCATCCTCATCTCTTCGACTCTTCCCTTCTCTCTAGAAATCCCAGATCGACTCGTCCATGGCGTCGACGGTGATGAGCACGGCCTCTCTCTCCGCCGCGAAGACCGCCCTCTTCGACTCCTCCTCCGCCTTCCTCGGCACCCCCGTCGCCCCGCCCTCGCTCCTGCGCCTGCATCCGGCCAAGGCCTCGTTCTCCGTCGCGGCCTCGGCGGCGAGCTCCGAGGCGTACGACCTCGGCAGCTTCAAGTTCGCGCCGATCAAGGAGTCCATCGTCGCGCGTGAGATGACGCGCCGCTACATGACGGACATGATCACCTACGCCGACACCGACGTGGTGGTGGTCGGGGCCGGCTCCGCGGGGCTCTCGTGCGCCTACGAGCTCAGCAAGAACCCCGACGTGCAGGTCGCCATCATCGAGCAGTCCGTCAGCCCCGGCGGCGGCGCGTGGCTCGGCGGCCAACTCTTCTCAGCCATGGTAAGATCTAATGTATTTTCTTCTACGGTTTGCTATTTTTTTTAATTCAATATTTATTATGATTTTTTTTGTATTCCAAAATTACATGCATGAATTTTTTGTATTTTTTTATGGTCTAATGATCTTAGTATTAACAGGAATTTTTATTTTTTATTTTGAAAATGTTCTGTTTATATAGTATTTTTAATATATTTATTTAATTTTGTTAGTGTATAATTTATTGCGAGCTTTATTGTTAAGGTGTTAATTACCGCAAGATTAGTGATAATAGAGACTAGAGAGTATTATAGCTGGAGCCTCGTAATGATCTAGTATACTAATCTCCATTAGGGTATTTTAGGAAAAAAAAATGTCGTATTTATTGAAAAATAATTAAATTAAAATTAAAAAGGGTGTTCGAAATTTTTAGTCTTTTTTGGAGATGTACATTCTTCACATTGTATAATCCGGTTTCGGTTAATCGTCCGAATACTCGGATCGATTCAGGTTGTGCGTAAGCCGGCGCACCACTTCCTCGACGAGCTCGAGATCGAGTACGACGAGAAGGACGACTATGTGGTCATCAAGCACGCGGCTCTCTTCACGTCGACGATCATGAGCAAGCTGCTGGCGCGCCCCAACGTGAAGCTCTTCAACGCGGTGGCCGCGGAGGACCTGATCGTGAAGGGCGGGCGCGTGGCC
This sequence comes from Parietaria judaica, assembly GCA_954871525.1. Classification (NCBI taxonomy): domain Eukaryota; kingdom Viridiplantae; phylum Streptophyta; class Magnoliopsida; order Rosales; family Urticaceae; genus Parietaria; species Parietaria judaica. Next base: position 3,763,094 of record OX940872.1, on the reverse strand, counting down.
GGCGTGGTGACCAACTGGGCGCTCGTGTCGATGAACCACGACACGCAGTCGTGCATGGACCCCAACGTCATGGAGGCCAAGGTGGTCGTGAGCTCGTGCGGCCACGACGGACCCTTCGGGGCCACGGGCGTGAAGCGCCTGCGCAGCATCGGCATGATCGAGAGCGTGCCCGGCATGAAGGCGCTCGACATGAACACTGCCGAGGACGCGATCGTCCGCCTCACCCGCGAGATCGTGCCCGGGATGATCGTCACTGGCATGGAGGTCGCCGAGATCGACGGCTCCCCGAGGATGGTAATTATTCTAATACCCTCTTCGCAAATGAAGTGGCAATATTATCACATTAATTATGGCTTTAGTGTTAATTATATGGCTAAACCCTATTATTAATTAATTAATTATCTATGCCCCACATAATCATTGAGATTTTTGTGGACCCATATCAAGATTCCTTGTTTATTTGTTTTCTTTCTTACTCTTTTGTATTCACTTGTTGAGTGGTATATCTTTGAGATATTAAAATTTAAAAGATTAGAGCTCAAATCTATGACATTTTTAATACTAGGTCCCTATAATTATATGTAAATATGTCGCAGGGACCGACATTCGGGGCGATGATGATATCGGGGCAGAAAGCAGCCCACTTGGCGCTGAAAGCGTTGGGGCAGCCCAACGCTCTGGACGGCACCCTCGTGGGCGACATGCAGCCCGAGCTGATCCTGGCGGCAGCCGATCAGGCCTCCGACGTGGTGGACGCTTGAAACATGGGTGGGTGAATAAGTAGGTGGCTACATTTAGCTTTTAAATTTTTCTTTATTTCTTTTTGGGTTAATAAGAGTGTTGCTGTGCACTCTGTTGGAACTGTCAATGAAGATAATAACTTGTTTTTTATATAGTTTTTTTTTTTTTATTGGGATCTTATGGCTTTATTTATTTATTGATGCATTTTGGATTTTCTTCATGCTCTATAATCTACTTCGTAACGCCGTTGGTTTCTGTCTTGTGCTCTGTGCTAAGAGAAATTGAAGCGCGAAATCGTAAAATGGAAATTTTCCGTTCTGCCCCTGGGTCAATGTAATTGTCGAGATTTGTCTACAAGATGTGGACTTGGCACCTTCCACGGATTGCACCGGGCACGGTGCAATCCGTAGATGTGTGATATCGACTTGCGGGTTCTAAAGACGAGAACTATACATCAAGAATGTTGTCGTTTATATTGTTAATGTCATCGTCTTGATATCTTTGGTTTCACTTTTCGGTGTAGTATGGAATTATGTAGTATAAAAATCATTACGGGTTGTTCTTTGGATTTAAATTTTTGAAGTAATTTTTTTATATTGAAAGTAGCACAGTGTTCCTTCTTTATTATAAAAAGGTTAATTGCGATAAAAATATCTAATTTTTGATCAAATTCTCTGCTGTGTATACAACTTCCGTAAATGACGGCAAAAATATCCAAACTTGATATTTGGGAGTTGACTAAAAAAATTCACCTATGTGGCAATCACCCTTTGCCAGTGGCATGCCACATGGCACTTGGCCGCCACTAGGCATGCCACGTAATTATTATTTTTTAAATAATTTTTTTTAAAAAATTAAAACTTTTTTAATTCTTTTTAGGGATAATAGCGGCAAAAGTGGCCAAAGTTAGGCCAGTGTGCAAATAAGTAGCCAAACTGATTTAATATCGGCATAAGTAGCCAAAGTTTACCAAACCGTGGACAGTACAAATTCCATCCATTTCAAGTCAATGCCGTTTGCCATGTCATTTCCACAAGTGTTGAGCTTTGGCCACTTATTTGCACACTCGGCCTAACTTTAGTCACTTTTGCCGCTATTATCCCTTATTTTTTTACGTTCCAAAGTATTTTTTAGCGTTTATCTAGATTTTTTTTTCTTTTCTTAAGATTTGACTAGAGCTTGATTTCCGAAAGAACTGATTCCGTTTCTTAAATTTAGAACGCTGAATATCACTCTCAATTTTTAAAACATTAATATGTGTTATCGATTTCACATGTAATTTACGATCATAGGATTCGACATAAAACCTCTATATACTTAATTGTTAGGGACCATTAGATTATTTTAAAGGAATTGGTACGAAATACCCATTTAGCCACAAGTTTTTTTTTTTTTTAATTACTCATTGTGTGTATTAAAATGTACTAAAATATGTATGTTTTAATAAGTTTGTACAAAATAAAAATTTCGTTAATAATTTTGGCCTAACATTGTTAGTTAGAGTTGAGACTAAAATCGAGACCTTTTTACATTATTTTATTAAGATTATTAATTTTAAGAACTTTCGTTAAATACAGTAAAATTTCCGAACATGGTACCATAAAATTTCATAAAACTAATAATCTTAATAAAATAATGTAAAAAATTCTCGATTTTAGTCTCGGCTCTAACTAACAATGTTAGGCCAACATTATTAACGAAATTTTTATTTTGTACAAACTTTTTAAAACATACATATTTTAGTACATTTTAAAACACACAATGAGTAATTTGAATAAAAATAACTTGTGGCTAAATGGGTATTTCGTACCAATTCCTTTAAAAAAAATCTAATGGTCCCTAACAATGAAATATATAGAGGTTTTATGTCAAATCCTATGATCATAAATTACATGTGAAACCGATAACACATATTAATGTTTTCAAAATTGAGAGTGATATTCAGCGTTCTAAATATAAAAAACGGAATCAGTTATTTCGGAAATCAAGTTTTAGTCAAATCTTAAGAAAAATAACAAAAAATAACAAAAAAAATCTAGATAAACCCTAAAAAATACTTTGGAACGTAAAAAAATAAGGGATAATAGCGGCAAAAGTGGCTAAAGTTAGGCCGAGTGTGCAAATAAGTGGCCAAAACTCAACACTTGTGCAAATGACGTGGCAAACGGCGTTGACTTGAAATGGATAGAATTTGTACTATCCACGGTTTGGTAAACTTTGGCTACTTATGCCGATATTAAATCGATTTGGCCACTTATTTGCACACTTGGCTTAACTTTGGCCACTTTTGCCGCTATTATCCCTTCTTTTTAAAAGTTAAATTATTTTTCCATAATAACCAATAATAAATATTTAAATTTAAATATTTATTATTAATTTTGTTATTAAATATAATTATTCATTTTAGAAAAGTGGATCAAACAAAATAAATAAATAAAAAAATCACCGTTCACGGTTCACTAAAGCTCCGCCTTCGATCCAGTTCATGGGTGAAATGAAATTGTTTAATATGTTTAATAAAAATAACCAATAATAATCATATAATTATTTAACGATGATTTTCAAAAAAAATAATAACATTATAAATAAAAAAACATATTAAACAATTATTATTTATATAAAATACATACACACAAAAAATATCATGCAAACAACTAAAAATATTTTTTTTGTTAAATATAAATAGAACTACTATTTTTTTTTTTCAATAAGTGGTTTGTATTTAATTATATCTTGACTTTTTAAACAATTTTGATGTGTTTATTAGTTATTATTATTATTATTATTAAACAATTTTATTCGACGCGTGAACCCGATCGGAAACGGAGTTCAAGTGAACCGTGAGCGGTGATTTTTATTTCGTTCTATCCATTTTTTTAAAAATAAAAATAAATAATTATAACCAATAATGAATATTTATATTTAAATATTCATTATTTGTTATTATTCGAAAAATATTTTTATTAAAAATAAAAATAAAAAATAATTTTGTTTAAAATAAAAATATTTTAAAAAAAAATATTTAAAAAATAATAATTACGTGGCATGCCACATGGTAAAGGCTGATTGCTACATAGGTAGATTTTTTCGGTCAACTCTTAAATGTCAAGTTTGGGTACTTTTGCCGCTATTTACGGAAGTTGTATACACAGCAGAGAATTCGACCAAAAATTAAGTATTTTTGCCGCAATTAACCCTTATAAAAATGCTTTAATTTGCAATTTATTTGCAACACCGAGAACATTATTGTCAAAATTTTATTATTTGTCTCCATCTCGTAGAACTTTCATTTTACTGATTAGACTAGCAGTCAAATATTTTAATTTATTTGTGTCATTGCACTCAATTGACAACAACAACAAAAAAAAAACACTTTTTAATAAGTAAAATGTTATTAACAATTACTAGATACCTAGATTTCGGGTACCGGATACCGGGTTTCCGGATCTGGGTACCTGGTACTTCAAAAAAACCGGGTGGACTCAGGCTTTCGTCTCTTTTGTCAACCGAGGTGACATGTACCCAAAAGTGTGAGCGAAAATACCCAACATGCGTTGACTCAGGGTTCCGTCTCTTTTTCCGTTAGAATCGTAAATGTTATCCACGTGACCGTTATTGGATGAAGTGTAGAGGTCTGCGTGGTGCTGCTTTTTGCCATGTGTGCGCGATTAATAAATAAGGAAATTGTACGAAATGTCTAATTTTGTGTCAAACTTTTTAAAAAATGTTCATTTGTGAGAGTAAAAAATACACACAATAGGCATTTTTTAAAAGGTTTGACACAAAATGAACATTTCGTACAACACTTGATTAACACTAAACTAATTTTTAATTCAACAAATCAATTTTATAAGTTGGTCCCACACCTCTCTCTCAAAGACTCAAACCATTGTGAACGATGGTTATTTTATGAAATTTTCCTTTTCAAATTCTTTTAATATATTCCGTCCAACGTCATTTACTCAAATCATTGTCATTCTCTCACCGATAAAATTCACATTTTCCGACCCAAAAACTCAAATTCAGCACAATATTTATAATTCAATCAAATGGAATTATCAATGTGCATTCATTAAATGAAATAGAAATTTAATCAATTTCAAATCATCAACAGTGGACAGTACTTTAATAATCATATGAAACCCATAGAAATTACAACAAAGAAACAAAGATCATTTCATGTTGAAACCAAATATCTTTAAACTAAAAATTGTATACAAAAAACACTTAAGATCCGAGTAATACTAAGTCGTTAAAGTAATCGTCGAGTTAGAGCGAAATAAATCCTCGTAAAATTACCAGGATGTGTGATTTGGGAAAAGTGAAACCGAATAGTGTACTTGTTATCATAATGGCAATTCCTCTATGAAAATAGCTATTATGAAGACTATTCTTTTTCGGATTCCAGACTAAGAGTTCTGTGATTACATACATTAGCCCGAAATAGCCGGGTTAAGAAACCGCGATCTCCTCCGCGCCACTGATCTCCGTGATCAATTCGGCTTTCGTTTCCAAGTCAATGAACTGGTTTGACTTACTAGCAAGATGCGAGATACTGACCCTTCCCTGACGCTTGATGTAGTCCGCAACAGCCTGCATTTCTTCGTGAGATATGTATATATACTTTCCTCGGTCGTCCATTACACCGGAAAGACGCCCTACCGCGATATAAACGGACCCAGATTAGATTCTGTGAGTAAAAATGTGTTTACAACCAGACATAATGGAAAACATAGTGATGGAGATGATATATACCCATGCTCTCTAAAGAGGTGATACGGTTGATACACTCCTGCACGAAGCCGGAAATAAGACGACTGTGAGGAAAACGTAACGGAGACATTATTAAGTAATATGAAACATATTTTGTTCAGAGCTTACTTGAGTTCTCAGCTTGAATTCGGCTGCGAGGTCTTCCAATGGAACGCACTTGTGTTTCTGCGAGATTGATTGCATAGAATTGAATTTCGTAAATCTCAATGGATTTAGATCTCGAGACATTGGTGTCAATATTCCCGCGCTCTTTGTTTGATCAGCAATAAAATAAAGTATTCAAAATCAGTGTATTCACCTTGATATACTCCACGAAATCAGAGAGCAGACCCTGACTTCCATCTTGAGCTTCGTTCTCGGTAGTGCCTTCGGCGTCGATGGAAAACTCGCCTTTCCACTTTTCAAACTCCAGCGCAGCTTCTTCTTCTTCCTTGGCCTTCTTAGCAAGGGCTTCTTCTTCCTTTACAAATATAAAAACAATTCTTAAAAATTAGCATAATACCGACGGAGGGTAGTACGGGGAGTAATGAATTTACTAACCAGCTTACGCTCCTGTGCCTCACGCTCCTCATCCTTCTTTCTCCTAATCTGATCATACCGGTCTTGCTTTGTTTGCCTTGACGCACGAGAAGCTTCCTCGGCCTAATAACAATTAATCATAAATGAATGTTGTCAATATTCAATGTCGAGTTGTATATCTCGGAAATATTATCCCGAGTTTAGCTGAGTACATTCTTCCCAGATAAGATAGTACATTCTTAATGATTAGTACACGACAAGATCGAGCGCATAATATCATCAAGAATTCCGGTAATTCACGAAAAGATGTTAAGCTAACCTGTCGCTGAGACTCGCGCTCTTGCCGTCTCCTTTCCTTCTTCGCCAAGGCTCGAGTTTCATACTGCTCGTCACCGACGGCGACGTCTTCCTCGTCGCTTTCATCAACCGTTTCTGCATCAAAAACATTCACTAACTCACAAATAGTAATCCGAAGACGAGCAATTATGCAAAGACTGAACCAAAAGCTTTCGTCTTTTTAACAAGGGACGATCATGGAAGAAATCATGCATATATATATATATATATATATATATATATATATAGCATAAAGACCAGACTGAACCTTCTTGAACAGCAGGAGGAGCAGAGGAGGAGCTAGCTCCGGCGGCCTGTCGCCGGCGCATCCGCCGAGCTCCGGTGGCGCGAACCACCGTTTCTCTCTGGGCGACCTGAATCGCCAATCAATTACAGAATTCGACAGTCAAAGAATCGATAGAGAAGGGGGAGATTGGATTAGATTAGAGAACCTGAGGCTGTTCGTCGTGGAGATGAGGCGATCGAGAATCTTGACGGCGCTTCCAAAGGAAAAGGGGGACCAGAGCGCAGAGGAGAAGCATCGAGAGGATGATGGCTAGTTCCTCCATTGTTGCAGACTTCTTCTTCTTCTTCTTCTTCTTCTTCTCGGATACCAATTTCTGCAGATTTTCTCGTCGAGTTTTCTCGGGAACCAAACAAGATAGTCATACACGAAAGGGGGCATAAAACGACGACGTACAGGGCCTCAAAACGACGGTCAAAATTGGGTTTAAGTGTTTGGGCAAAAATATCCGACGTGAGTTGACCGGGGGTTCCGTCTCTTTTTCCGTCAAGGCCGTTAAATGTAGTCCATGTGGCCGTTATTGAACGACGTGTGATGTGGCGATACTTGTTAATGTCTAAAATTAGATTAACTGTGAATTTGGTCCACAGTTTGACCTAGGGACGGACCCTAAAGACGTAGTCCTATGGCCGTTAAATGTTGTCCATGTGGCCGTTATTGAAAGACGTGTGAGATTATGTGGCGATACTTTTTAATGTTTAAAATTAGATGAACGGTGAATTTGGTCCATAGTTTGACCTTGGGACGGACCCTAAAGACGTAGTCGTATGGCCGTTAAATGTTGTCCATGTGGCCGTTATTGAATGGCGTGTGAGATTTCATGGCGATACCTGTTAATGCTTAAAATTAGATTAACGGTGAATTTGGTCCACAGTTTGACCTAGGGAGGGACCCTAAAGACATAGTCGTATGACAGTCAAAGGTGGAGTCAAAATAGTTAACTAGGTGTTGAAGTTTTTTCCTTCTTGGTCCTGGTTGTCTTGGAGAGGGCGAAGCCGTCGACGCTCCCGGCGAACCTCATAGAAATGAGTCGTCAAAAAACAAAGCATGTGGCGAGCACTTATCTTGAGGTCGGCGGTCTTGGCCGCGACATCCTTGATGGAGAAAGCTTCGAGCCGGTTATGTCTCGGTTTGAGGTGTCCCTGTGAGGTGAACACGAAGAACACGTCTAGAGGCGTGCGGATGAGGAGACCTTCGAACATTCTCCGACAGACAACATTATTAGAAAGGTTGGCAACACAAATGGCCGGTACTTCCTCTATGGAGAGAGTAGGCGCGATGGTGGCTCGAAAGAATTTGTGGAGGCGAAGGGTCTAGCTCGCGGGGGATTTTGTTTGAAAAAAGATCACTGAGGGGATTTTGTTTTCAAATTTCATGTTACTAAAATACCTTAAATTGTCCATTTTTTAGGACGATATATGTCCTTTTTCATGATTAATACGTCCTGAAAAATAGACAATATTATGGGTTTTTTGGTAATTGAAAATGTTGTTTTTATAATTCTTGAGAGTTAATAGTAGAATATTTGTGGTGTATTGATGGTTATTATTTTATAAAGTTTCCCTTCGAAAACTACAAGAAATAAAAAACGAGAAAGGAAATAATTATGTAAACGACAAGAAAATGAGAAACGACAGATAAGCAAGATTCAATGGAAAAAGAAAACAAAATCAAACTGAATCAACGAAAAAAAAAATGTAAAATTACAATTAAATACATACGGAAACCTAATTTACACACTAATCTAAGATAAATTTCATAAGATATAATTTTATAGTAAATAAGTATATTGTAATTCAAAGGCTTAACGAAGCAATAATCAATGTGATGGTATATAATTATACAGTATATACTATGTCCTCAAAATTACATTGAAATTAAAGTTCATATACAATGTGTCCTTGTTCTTCTTTTCTTTAAACCTAATCAATAATTAATTTTAATTTTAAGTATACTCACCATTAAATCAACAAAGTCCAAAAGAAGAGTCTTCAATGGACCAACACGAAACTCAAAACAAGAAGAAGCAACCCTTGCAACAACATCATCAAGCCACCGCGAGCCGAGCGGCGCGACGATCCCGACGTCGGGAAATTCGTCGGAAGCTCGCACTCCTCGCCGTTGAAGAACACCTTTGTTGGAAATCCGTCCCCGTGGCGGATATTGATCCCCGGTGTTTTCTTCTTCGAGAACGACAACACTGACTGTTGCTTCCCCGGAACCCTAACGTAGTTTGTCCCGTTCGTCTCCGCCACAAGATAGTTCAGGCCGGGAAGGCCTTGGAAGAAAATGGTGTCGTTTAATGGCATTCTTGTCCCGTTGAAGGAGTAGACGTTCTCGAAGCCAGCGAAGGTCTTCCTCATCTGCACCGCCGCAAACCAGTCCTCAAATGCCGTCTCCATCCAGTTGAACAGCGTGATCCTCGCCGTCCACCCCTTTCTAAAATCGGCGTTCACGTGCCAATTAATGCTGACACCGCAGTTGTCCGCGCACGGCAGTTTCCGGGGCACGCTCCTCCGCTTCAGCCTCGCCCAAGCCTTAGCCTTCTCCGTCCGGTTTGAAAATGGCACCAACAGCGCCTCAGCTGGCAAGAGCAGGCTCGGAGCCGAGGCATCGCACGTGTCGGCCTCGCGCTCAGGACAGCCACACGCACAAGTATTGCAAGGCACGACAGAGTCATTGTAAAAGGCGGAGAAGGAGACACAGCAGCGGGCCTTCTTGGCCTTGGGGCGCGTGATGTTGCACGTGACCTGCCAGCTGGCAACAGCGACAGTGACAGCCTGGAGGCCGCTCGGGTCGGGGGACTCCGTTGGGTCAATCCGGATGGGGGCTCCGCACTTGTAGTCCGGGTTTAGGACACCGTCTACGTGCCACTTCTGCGGCGGGTAGAAGGCGGTGCGGTTGCTGACATCCGGCGGGGTTTTGTAGACTTGGAGCTGGAAGATGGATCGGGCTTTGCTCTTGTCCATCAATGGCGGAAGTAGGGTTCCGTTACGGCAGCAGAAGGGCAGTTTTCCGACTTTTTCGTCTTGGGCCCGGTCCGCGGGTAAGTCGGAGATTATTGGATGTTTGTCGCAGTTCATGACCTTTATCAAGAACATTAATTAATATAAGAGTTACTAAAGCAACATTATATTTAAATTAATTTTATTTTTATCAAATTTTCGAATCTTGTATTTTAGGGATACAAGTTCAAACAATCAACATGATATTATCATCAATCACGAAGTAATTGTTATTAATTTGTACAACAGAAATCTCCTTGCCTGAGAAAAGTCGAGATCCTTGTAGTAGGTGCCGGCGGGGCCGTAGATGCAGGAGGAGGAGTCGTGGCGGTGGGTGTAGGCCCCGCGCATGGCAAATATGAACTCGCCGCGTGTCCACTCCCACGTCAAGTTCCAATGGTCCAGCCGCCCGAGCGGGTTGGTATTGTCGAGGGTCACCTGTGCCAAGTAGCTCCCGGAGAACGCCTGGATGACGTCGTAAGTGAACTCGAGGTCGCCGTGCTGACGGGGCGGGTACTTTGTCGTTTTTGTTTTGTTCACTTTGTGCTTCGGATCGGTGACACAGCACACGTACATAGCGTTTGTCCCTGGATTGTTCATCACATAAGGACACATCTTTTGGTATTTTTTTAGTAGGGTTTTACTTCCTATTTACTCTTAATCCATGTTGAAAAAGCTGTGTATTGTTTACCTTTTATTAAATGGAGGGTTGATATATATATATATATATATATCTTATTATGAACGCCATGCATGCATGCAAATATCACAAACGCACGTAAAAGTACATCGCAATCGCAAAGAAAACCTCACCATGCATACGTGCCGCCGGGCACTTATACCCGTCGTTCTCGAGGCGGATCGTCTTAGGCATCGGCGAGGCCGTCGCCTTCAACCCAAATGTCGTCCCAGTCATCGAAACTCTAGCTTGGATCAAATCTAGATCCCCGGCGGTATCGATCGACGTCTTGAGATCCGATAGAGGAAACCCCGTGAGGTACGTCCCGTTCCCGACCGCCACAGGAAACTCCCCGCCGGCACCTCCGTCTGACGACACGACGGCCCCGTCGGCCGAGACGAGGATCTCGTCGTGCTGAAACCCGACAAAGAGCTTCCATCCCTTGAGCTCCTCCGTGCCAGTGTTGAGCACGGCGGCCTCGGCCTCGAACGCCCACGACTGCGCTGACACGTTCTTCACGTGCGGATACTCCTTCACGCGCGTCATGAGCGTGTACGTCAAGAAGATCCCGTTGCATGTTTCTTTCTCCGGCAGAGACGGCGCGGTTTTTCCCGTGGAGGACCCATCGCTGTCGTCGTAGTCTTGCCCTCTGATCAGCAGGAAGAAGAAGAAGAAGGGTAACAAAAGAAAGAGAGCTTTCATGTCGTTTTGGAGATGGAGATGAATGTAGAGAGAGAGAAGGAGAGAGAGAGATCAGAAGCGGCTGTTGAAGCTCGCCGCTTTCTGAGGAGAGAGAGAGAGAGAGATTTGAGAGGACTTGGTCAAGGAAGCTATATATATAAACTTACACATGTTGTCTTTCAATGGACAACTAAACAATGATTAACGTCTAAGGGTTTCTTTCTAATTTTAGATATGATTAATTGATTTAGTTCGAGACACCTTCCATTATATTAAAAATTGAGAAAATTGTGGCTAAAGTCCCTATAGTTGGGTCAACTAGGGCGGCATTTCCCCATTCTAAAAAATGCGGGCATAAGTTTTAAAGCTGCAAAATCAGGATTGGACGAAAATTCCGTCCATTGATAGTTAAAAACGTTTTTTTTTTTTAATATTTATTTCCGACCAACTGATAACAAAGCTTGACTATCATCGACTTCGGTGTTCAATGTTCGAATTTGGGTTTGCTTCCCGTTCAAGGATATTAAGACCGACCTCGGTGATTAAAATGCCGACTTCGGTGATTTCACTCTTGAATACGGAGAACAGATTCCTGAGGCCATTCGCCTTCCCCACTTCCCCTAACACCGAACACGGTCGGAATTCACCGAAGTCGACGTATTCGAACACCAAAGTCATCTGAATCGGTATATATCCTTCAAAAATCCTAATCCAAACCCTAACACTGCAAACCTAAAATCAATTGCGCATTTGATAAACACGATCGAGAGCAAAATTAATCAAACCTTAATATCAAATGCTATAAACACGATTGTGATAAAAAAACTGAAACTTATAAAATGACGTACCTTCAAATGTTGATTCCAGAAACAGCGTTAAGTCGAGGATGGTTAGGTCGGGGATACGAAGGGGGCGATGTTGTAAACTCGATTATCGATGATATTGTCTGAGGGTCGGTGTTGGAGGAAAAATGTAGTCTCAAGCAAGGTTTTTAAAAATCGCTTGCCGATGTCGTTTCGCACTTTTCATTTTACGGATATATCGCTTGTCGATTGGTATCTCATAGGTAAATCGATGGATATGTCGATGGATATATCGTTTCGCTATCCTCGAAAAAAGATTTTCGATGGGCATGCCGATGGATATTCGAAAAATTTAATACCTTGGTCTCAAGGGTAAATGGGAAAGAAACAGTGAACATTATTAGTTTTCTAATTTTGGAACATTCATCACTAAAATTTTAAATAAAATTTATTTTCATTACTACATAATGAATTTTCCCTGTAGTTAATGTTGACGTGGTTTCACACCTCAAACAGTCAAGTGTGACTTGTGAGTGTATGATATTTTTAGAATAAGATGATTTCGTGGAATTCGATCTCTCACGTTGCAAGCTCTCGATTCACTCTCGATATATGTATATATATAAAAGCAATATAAATGAGACGAGGGATTTTTTTATAGAGGTTCGTCCCAAGGCGGTAGTTGACTACTTCCTCTGTTAGTTTATTGCGACAATTGACATAGACGGATAGCTACACACAGCAAAATCATGCCTAGAAAGATAAAAGAGTAAGAAGGAAGAAAAGAATACAACAAAATCTCGAAGTGAACAAAAATGCCGGGTAGAAGCTTTCGGTGTATTCTCTCAGAGTTATGCGTGTGCGTATCTATATTGATCTAAGCTTGAGCTTGGTATTTATAGACTTCAATTCTTCCCGTTGGTCTTCCAGGAATCATGGGGTCTTCTCTCCGTGCTGACCGGGTTGAATGGATGATCTTGCTACACGTGTCCCACGACTTCATTCTCTTCGTCGTGTTTGATTTATGCCCGTTGGAGGCTTGACTTCGTGCTTCTGGTCTTCCGCTTGGGTTTGAAGTGGGATGCCGGGTAGAGAATATGACAACTCTACCCTCGTCTTTCTGGATTGATGTCGAATAGATTTTGGGCCTTTGGGCTCCTTGGGCCGAGTGGCTTTGTATCCCTTGGGCTTTGTCTGATTGAGAATTTCACTGGGCTTCTCAATTGGGCTTTGCGAATATCGATTTATTTCTTTAAAGCCTTTTGTCTTTGTTTGTAAATTTAATTAATTCACAACTTCAACACTTTATGTCATATTAAATAATAACGAATTTGTGTACATCAACAACAGTTAATACAACAATATATAATTTCATTGGATATAACATTTTGGGCATCATGAAATTGATTGGTTCTGTTCTTAATTAGTAATTATGTATCTAGTATATTATATATGCATGGATTCTTGCTATAATAAGACAATTTTTTAATTAATCATATGAACATTAATTATCCATAAATTATGATATTTTTAGGGTAAACAAAAAGGGCCTAAAACTAAAACTGTAAACCGAATGAATTCATCCTTAAATTATACCCATTTTATACGGTTGACACAAATTCTTTTTCGTGGAAACGAAAATTTATCATATATTTGAGATGTTTTCTATTTAAAGTAAAGATTGCAGAAGGCCTAAAAAATTCAAAATTCATGTTTAAAAATATATTATTGGATATTTCAGTCATATTTCTTTAAAGTAGTAAATGCTTTAAAACCAAATTTAGCGTTGCAAACTACAGATTTTTCGTAGAATAACGGAGTATTCGGTCTTGCTCTACAAAAATACCGAAAAATGCGAAATTGATGTGTTTATAGAGAACGAGTATACTATAGTATGGGCATGCAAAAATGTTAATTATGTATAAAGTTTCTTTTGCATGAATAGAGTAATAATCAAGTGATAATGATATATTCTTTGTTTGTTTGTTTGTTTTTATGTCATTACATACAATAATAACAGTAATGGCTACATACAAAGTAAAAATTGTACAACAAGGCCTTTTCTTTTTCTTCCCTTTCTTTCATTTCAAAAAAGAATGTCAAAAAATATACAAATAAATGAGGATTTAATTTGCAGAAGTATATGTTGTTATAATCCGCATGGAACGACCACTTCTCCGGCCAATTTAGCCTCAGCTACGTCTTCTTCGCCTGCATTTTTCACAAATCGTCAGATAAACACGACACTGCATGCGCATACGATAAGAGAGGATACATGCAAACTAGCAACGGAAGTATAAAATCGACAAAGAAATTTCACGGAAACCAAAATTCAGAAGAAAATCACGCAGGGGAGAAGCATACACTATGTTGATACAGAGAAATGACAACTATGATATTAAACTTGGAGCTACAAAACGGCCTAGGTCAACGGATTCGAATCAAAATCTCTAACGTGCTTAGTAAGTTCGTAGTATACCTTTTTGAGATATTTTCTATGAAGTTTCATCGCGCCAGTGCACGCCTTTTTGGCGTCCAAATGTCCAGTCATGTCATTCAAAATCTGCAAAATGTCAAATCCTTGAGTTTTGACGATTAACGACAAAATTGGTTTTATTTTTTGACAAATAGCAGAATTACTAACCTTGACGACATCATCAAGACCCCGAGCTTCCTGCAGTAACTTCGAGCTCTTATCCTTTAAGACACTTGCGACGAGGAAGATCGAGATAGGAAGAGGAGCTTCTGAGTTCTTCGCTCCGTTCTTCATGTTTTCCCGTTCGTACTTCCCACACTGACGCACCGATTTGGCCTTCCCTTTCGATCCCTCGCCTTTTTCATGAGCACTTTCCGGTTCTTCATAGAAGGCGAACAAGTCAGGGTCGTATTCTAGAGCCCACATCATCTGTTAAGTAACAACAACAAAAAACGGCATCACCATAAACTGTAATTTAAAGCTATTTTATTACAAGATTGAAATTTCAAACCCGGAATGAATCATACCTCCCAAAGGTACAACGAATCACAAAACGAGAATTCTCGCCGAAACAAAACCATTAGCATCCGAAAAGCAAATAGGTAATCACCTCCACCTAGCGTCTCTGATAAATGAAATACGAAAAACCCGCGCTCTGTAAATTACTTTCATCTTTTGAAGAGAAATTACGCAATAGTTTTACCGCTTAACCAGATGAACATACCTAAGTGCTTATGAAGTTTTGGATCAATTACTTGAGTAATTGCAGCCAAATTACTGAGTTGAGTCTCCACTCCGACCGAGCTATCCGTGCATCTAAAATTTCCTCGCTTCATAATTGGGAGAATTTTTTTTATTATTATTAAATTTATGACATTAAATACAATATTCGAGGCAGCTAGATCAAATACCGATATTTTTACATTTTAAATGTTAAAATTTTCAGGAATTTTCTCTAGAATAGGAAGAGATATATGCTCGTCTGTTTTGTACTCTATTCAGATTACGAGCTATCCGTGCATCTAAACTTTCCTCGCTACACAACTGGGAGCAATTTTTATTTATTTATTTATCAAATATATGACATTAAGTGACAATATTCAAAGCATCTAGATCAAATAACGATGTTTTTACATGTTAATTTTCTCTGGAATGGTAGAGATATGCTCGTGTGTTTTGTACTTGATTAAGATTAGCAAATGGGTCTAGACGGAATGGGAAAAAATGTAAATGCGTACCAATCTGCGCATCAATCGCTCAAAGCACCAGAATGCATCAGCTTCATCTTCGAGAAGGATAATCATGGGAGAACAGAGGTCGCTCATCCCTGCTCAACAATTTCAACGCGTTTATGTATCAGAACCGACGTTATGCACATAACAATAGTTATGAATGTATCTATGTATGTATTTTCGTCAAATTTGAAGGTTTGAGGATGCAAATTGAATTACTATCTAGATTTATAAGTAATCGACCTTGACAATATCCAACATCGGTATCGATCCAGGCATAAACAGCAAGAATGTCCCAGAGTTTCGAAAGGTTAGCTTGTTTCTCATAGAACACCAAGGTCCGGTCGGTACGAACTACATCAAGACCTGCCCATAAAAAACAAAGAATAAGATATAGCAATGATTCATACATAAAATGATAAAAACGGTTTCCGTTGTGTGTTAGCACCGACCAATTTGATGCAGGGTAAGCATCCACTGAATTACTTTCTTGTCCTTCACTTGCTCCAAATCGTTGGCTTTGGCAATTGGGTTGCCTACATTATTGCTCTGGTTTGATTCTAGAAGAACAACCGGGTCCTGAATGGGAAGACCCTCCTCGGTAATCATCGGGGCCGTCACAAACCGACCGCTTCCAACCACGGGAAAAAGTCGGCGACATTCTTCCTTCCACCGAGCATATTGTACTCTGAATGTGGACACAGATAACGCAATGCTTGTTAGAAATTCAAGAACGTAAAGAACATGTTAGTTTTGATGCAATTTTCTGTATTTTGATTTAAGATAATATGTATGTACACTATCATATTACCGCCGGCGTGCACGTATAATATCTCGCTCATCAAACGTGCTCTTGGGATCGTAGCAACCGAGCAAAAATTCCCATACTTCTCCTCTAATTGAAGGGTGGATTCCCTAATTGAGAAGAGAAAAAAAAAATGAAATCATTGGTTATTGTACGGATGTATTATTCACTGCTTAAATGGCATAAAAGAAGTTCAAAAGCATATTCGAGGCCGTTGAACACATTGTTTTAATTTCCTCTTCACGTCATATGACTTTTCCGATCAACGTTTGCTCTTCCTAAGTGGTGCAATTGAACTTCCGACATTCTAAACATTAATTCCGACTTCTCTCGACGCTCAGCTACAGACAAAGCTTATCGAAACGTATTTGGAATCTGCAGAAGTGTCTTTCACTGAATCTTCGTACAACAGAAATTCATTTAACAAAAATTCCAGCCAGCATCAGGTGCTAAAACTAAAGAGAATCTGACCCGGGTTTAGCCAAGCTAAAGTATAGATTAGTCATGTAAGAATCATTAGCGGATCACTGATGTGGAAATTAGGCCGAGTTCACAAAAATGCACTTACCCCGCGTTGTATTCGGCTTAACGTCTTGCCAATATCGAGACACCCTTCTGGCGTAAACGCAGCCTGCCATTTCCTCGGACTTAATGTTTTACCAGCCTGCAACCCCACACATATACAAAGATAATACCGCATTATATTCTAAGAATCGGAAAATTCTTAACTATTAATCACTAATAAGACTCGGTAGCCGAAAAATATAAGATTATCCAGTTTGCACAACGGCGCTGCCACGAAAGCTAATTCCTTTTCGAACATCCGGTTCGAGATCACCGCATTGACTCACTTCCGCACAAGATTCAGAACATCTTAAGCAAGATTGACACAAATCACATAATGACATAATCATGAATGAAAAATCCACAAATCTCGCAAATTGACCCATTTCCTGATCAAAGACGATCCAACACTAAATCCATCATTGCACAATCACAGATCAAACATATATATATATATGTATGTATATGTATATAAATACGAACCTTGATTTTGAAGCGAGTTCTTGGGACATCGGTGCACTCAGGACGAACCTGATAGAAGGAATCAACAGGAGTCCCAGCGTCTCTCCACATTACAAGAAATTTTACGACACAAAACACCCCAAAACTTAATCTTTTGTGCAAAATCGCCCAGAAACGGATCACCCGAGAGAGATCAAGCGAAACCCAGAATCCAGAACAGAGAAAAGATGGAATCTTTAAACCCTTCGAAGACTTTTCTCATGAATCAGAGATGAAGAGAGAGAGAGAGAGCGAATTGGGTTTTTTATTTATTTTTATAATATTAATTTATATATTTTTATGTCTCTTTGAATCTGACTTGTTCTTCTTCTTCTTCTTCTTCTTCAGAATTGGATCGATCGATTTAGTCTGTCAAAGTCCTCTCAATTAGAAGGTCTAATCATTGTTTTCCAACCACACCAACCGTTTAATTCTCTCTGGTTTTTAGCATATATATATATATATATATGTATACGTGTATATATATATTATATAGATTTGATTTGTTAGTAGTTTAGTAAATGTAATTTAGTAAAACTATGCTGTTTCTAGTTTTCATGTCTTTTTAGATAAAAACTTTATTTGGTAAATTTGGGATTTAATTTGGTGAATTATTGTATGGTCAAAATGGTGTCACCATTCTTTGGTTTCTTCTCCGCAGGAGGAGGGAAGCCATAGATTTTGGTGTTTTGTTCTTTCGGAAAATTGTTTATACTACTTTCCATTTTCATAAATACTATAGGATTTTTATAAATCAATATTCAATTTAGAGAATTTTATTATATCATCGAAAAAATAATAATAATAATAATATCAGTTAAAATCGAGATCATGTGAAAGTGTTGATTTTTATTCTTAATTATTTTCAAAATTTTAAATAAAATCTACAAACGTCGTCTTGTATCCACCTCGTGGTCTTCGTTCCTCTTTTTCGTCAAGCACCATCCCTCGATTAACTTAAAACAAAAAAACCCGCCTCACCGTCTCCGCTTGTCAAGCTCTACAGTAATCGATCGGGCTCGTAAATCTCTATTATAATTTTTAGGTGGTTACATTATATATTATTATTATATATTGACTGAGTAATGAGTATATGAAGTGTGGTCCAAAATTCCAATTTTATATTTTATATTGATCACATTACAATTTCCAGCTTGAGATTAATTGGTATAATATTAACTACTTGGTTTGAAATGAGTGATTCAAATTTATTAATAATTTGTTTCTAGATTGTTAAGAAATTAGTGATCGTTTTCTTTCTGTTCCACATAACAAACCAAACAGTGAAGAATTTAGAAGCACAATTTAACCATTGCTTCTTTGTCATGTTTAATCATCTTCTATATATATTGTAAAAATCATATCTTTATTTCTTACCTAACAGAAAATTCATTGCAAAAAGGTCCTTTAATCTTACTATTGTGGTCTCTGAAGTTGTCAGTCTTTTCCAAAAGAAACTGCTCTTGAACAACTCAAGTACAAAAATGGTGTACTTTGAAGCCCTTTCTCGTATCCTAGTTATCGGTAAATTGCTTTCTCAGATACGACCGCTTAGCGATTGCACGTTATTACGCTACTAGTAGTGATTTTCGGCGTACTGAAAGGTGATAATATTGATGTGATTAAGAACATATATTACATGCAAACGTGAATAGTCTCATAATAAATATACTATATATATGAAAGTAATTATTATAATCTAGGCTATAAGTTTGCCCAAGAACACAAGATATGAATATTCTTGACAATGATCAAGCAAAGTATAAATATAATCATCAAGTTATAAGACTCAATGTACAATGCATATATCCTTTGCACCATTTATAAGAAACCTAAAGCTAAAGAGAACAAACAAAATTAAAAGAAAAGAATAATCAAACAAAAGTAACAAAAAAATTGGCCTACAAAAGCCATGCTCACACGTAGCTCATGCCACAACTTACCAGCATTTTTCGGGACATTATCGAATTATTTTTCGAGCAACTCTTAGCCGGCGAGTTTCTCCGATGGCAACGAATTCTGTTTCCGGGTCGAGCCTTCGGGTTTTGGGCTTGCTTTGCTTAGCGTTGTTTGCGCAGAAGAGTTGTGCAAGGGAGTTCACGGTCGGTGGCTCGAAGGGTTGGAGCGTCCCGAGCGATTACGATCGAGATAGTCTCAAGCATTGGGCTGAGAAGAACCGATTTCAGATCGGAGATTCTATAGGCAAGTGTTGATCTGAGTCTTTCTTGTTCGTTCATTTACCATCAGAGATATATAATATATTTTCATATATTGATCTTTACCAAATTAATAATAAAAACAATTTTTTTACTTCTATATTTGAGTAATTTTTTCAAATTAATAAACCTATCTTATGTTCACTTATATATAATTTGATACATGTTACATATTGATGAATCGGCTCAATTATTAATCATTTTGAAGAAGGGGGTGAAACTGGGTCGGAGTACCAGTATTTTGACGTTCTCTTGGCTCAGTTTCGATTTTCAGATCTTATAAAAACCGAGTTGGGTCCCTGTCCCCGAATTCGGAAAGCCAAGTTTAAGGGAAAAAAAACTGAAATCGTACAGGGTCGAGATTAGACTTGGAGCGGGCGGAAACCGGGCTTCATTGCTAAACAAAGCTTATTTCAAAAATTACAAAACTAATAATAATTGTTAATTTCATGGCAGTCTTTGTCTACCCTTCTGGCCAAGACTCAGTCCTCCTTGTGAGCCAGGAAGACTATAACAACTGCAACACCGGAAATCCCGAAAAGAAGTTCGACGACGGCCACACCGTGTTCAACTTCCAAAAATCCGGGGCCCACCACTTCATCAGCGGGAACGAGGACAGCTGCCGCAAGAACGAGAAGGTAGCGGTGGTCGTGTTGGCGGACCGGAGCAAGCCCAATGTTGCAGCCTCGCCCCCGAGCCCGGCCCCAGCCCACCCGGGCGAGGAGGCCCCGTCCCCTCCTGAGACCGGAGAGACCACTCCGGCGGCGGCTCCAGCGAGCGAGACGCCTCCTCCGTCGCCGAAGAAGAATGCTGCCTCCTCCGGCGCATACACGAGCTTTTTCGGGTTGATTGGAGCCTTTGCTGCTTCATCACTTGTTCTCGTGTACTGATTGGGTTGACTATATTTTACTTCCATCTTTTTTTTTAGTTTGACTTTGTGAAGCGTTGACCTTGAGCTCGGAAGATTGTTCCGAGGTTTGAGGATGTTTGTTTTGTGATATTATTTGATTGATACGTGTGTAATAAGCTGGTTTGTAAAGCAAATATTGTTTTGGAAGGGAATAAAATTTATTTTAAGTGATTAATCTTAATTCGTTTCGGACAACTAAATGCTTCGAGTTCGGATAATTAAGGTGTGAAACCGAGACCGAGTACAGAGCTTCTGGCCTTTTCTCGGTTTTCCGAATTCTTGAAAACCAAGTTCTGTCCCGATTATAAAAAAAAAAAAAAAAAAAAAAAAACCCAAAGTTTCTTAAATCGGGTACCAAATCCTGAGACGACCAAGACCGAGTCAAAATCGAACTGGCCCGAATTTTCATAATAGTTCTATTTATTGGTTAATTAAGAGTAGAAACCCAATTTCCATTGATTTTTATATTAGTTTTAAAAAAATTACATTCAAATCAAATTATAAACTTAGTCCAAAATTTATAATACATAACATAATGCTAAAATACAACTATAAAGTTTAAATTTATAATAATAATCAATTAATTATATAACTAAATTATAGTAAAACCAAGAATGGACCGGGGCTAGACATTTTTTGCCTTGGCGCGTTCCGACTGGGAGCAGGCCGAAATCGGGCTTTGGGATCAAAGTTTTCCGACGAAAATAGACTAATTTCATGCATAATAAGCCTGCTTATATGTTGATTGACAAAAATAAATAAATAAAAATCGAATCTCTCTAAAATTCAACTACCTATAAAAAAATTCAAAAATTCTTCCCTAGCTCAATCTTTTTCACGAGTCTTATTGTGTTGTGGAGAATCGAATCCAATATCCCGGCCACCTGAAACAAGGATACCAAAGACGGGAATTTCATACGCATGCTCGAGAAAGTAATCAGACGACACAATGGGACGAGGCACTAACCGTGAAAACACCTCCGATGATGGCGCAAATGTTCGTGATGAAATGCGAAAACGACTTTTGGTTCTCGGTTATGAGCACCTGGTAAGGTAATGATCGGCGAGGAAAACAGTTGAGAGATCAAATAAAAAAAACAGGCATGTAAAGATTACGGATTGGTCAAGTACCTGCATTGGAGAGAGCTCGAAATGGAATTTGACAACCGGTAAATACACGGTCTGAACTAAACTGCTATGAGCTGTGTACTCGTGTTCCTCCACTAACTTATGCGATCCTCTCGTATAGACTTCGGTTTTAACAACTTGAAGATAGTGCTCTATCTGCAATGCAATAACAGAACCAGTTGAATTTTTTATGTATTTTTTTTCAATCTTAAGTTCGTCTAATTGGCGGAAAGCCCCCCTCAATTTTGCTTAATGCTGCATTCTGACCCCTAAACTTTTTTATTGGTGCAGTATAACCCCAAAACAATAAGAGTTCTAAACAAACATAAAAATCTATGGGGCAAAGTGCCACCATCGATGAAAGTTTAAGGGGCAGAAGTGTATCAAAACAAAATTCATGACATGATAATTGGTAAACTTACAGTCACATTTGCGTCTACATCGCGGTGGTTTATGAATTCTCGGTTGTTCAACCGATTGTGACTCCCCCCGAGATATGGAATCAGCCGCTTCACATCGCTCATCACCTTCGGTGAAAGTTTCTTACCGAATGAAAGGTGCGATACAATGTGGGACATGTTCATTGTGGAAACATCGAATGAATGAGCTCCTGAACGAGCTGAGATTACGAGGCTACCAGGAACCTGAAATAAAAGAAAAAAGAAAAAGAAAAAGGAGAATCATGCAAGCGCTTCTATACCGTTACATATCATTCTCTCAAATGATTCTGTTATGCATCTACGGCCCAACAAGGCAAGCTCAAAGTCACTAGAAACGGACATGAAGAAGAGAATTACGTCGGGATCAGGGTTGATTTTGTCTTACACAACGATAATGTCTAAGTCTCTTATATAGTGTTACTATGCAAGTCTAGATTCACTAGAGCTGTGCAAAGTACATATTTGTAGACCGTAAATCTATCTTTACATATCACTCGCTCGACGATTCTCTGATCTGTATACGCCTACAGCCCGATGAGGCGATCTCAAACTCATTATAGGCAGACTTGGAATGGATATTATTACAGTTATCATGTTTAGTTTTGTTACTACGCACGTCGAAAGTTAGAAGATTAACACGAGTATTTGTTCGTGGATTGCTTAACTACAGTTATATATCACTCATCAAACAATTATGTATGTATCTATGATCTACGGCCAAATTATGCGAGCTCAGTCATTATAAGTGAGTGTGAAATGGAAAAATATTTAGGGAATTTCATTTATACAAAACTTCTGATAAAAACCAACCTTTTTCACGCGCACATATCCCACAATTTTACATCCTCCAGCCTTTGGAGCAGGCCTTTTTGTACTCTCTGTGGAATTGCTTCCCGAAGGTAATTGCTTTTGAGATTCCGACCGGATAGACTCAACCAATGTTTCCATTGTCTGCAGAGTGAAAACTTATCACGTTCGCGGTCCAAATGTAAAGCTCGGACATAAAAAAAGGGTTCTACTAGTTCGTATTTTGTACCTTGACTAGGCTATCTGTATCTCGATCACCATAGTATGACTCGTGGTCATGGTGCCCGTGATCATCCCTGTGACAGAAACATCCAGATCAACCTTGATAAGAGCCATAATATTTCCCTCAAATGATTATAATTTTGTTTTTTCGGTACAGTGAACTTCAAACATATCATGCAGCACAAGAATCCAACAAATAATGGAAGCGTTTCTTTATAGATATCCATGCGGCTATAAAAAAAATTCAACGAGGAGAAAAAACCGACACAAGGAGGAAAAGGTGAAGAAGAATGGAAATTATAAGAGAGAATATATCAGATATTGTATTTACCTCAGATCACTTCCTTTGCGAAAAATGCGAATCGACGGGTACCCTTGTATATGATGGCTGAATATTTTGCCAAAGCAGAACCAATATCAGAGAAGATACGTGAAACATATATATATATATATATATATATATATATATATATATATATAAAACTGAACTAGTTTAATCCTTCGGCATTTACGATCTGAAGCAACTTCAATTGTTACATACTTAAATTTTGAGATTATACTACTATTGAAAAATCAGCTAGGAACTTCAGAAATGGAAACTGTATCTTACTTTCTGCATAAATTGGGTTCCACGGTACAGTCAACTTTTCCCATAACGATGCGCCCATCGATTTCTGGATCATATCTGGTAAAAATAAAGTCATATTATCAACACTAAAACCAGTAAAAGAATAGCAAATTATGTTGGGGGCAAATAAGTTTCATATTCAAACACATGAAGAAAAAAAAAAGATATTTAGTGTAAGAGTTTACCTTTCTCGAATAATTTTTGCTGCCTTTTCCCACGAAGGTTTCTGTAACAAAAGAGACAAGAGATTTTAGAACAGCGGTAGATGATACGCAACTTCCAGAATCGGGTGATATGGTGTGAAACTCGAATGAAATTGAATACAAATATTTACCAGGCGATTACTCCAATAGCACCAAGGAGCAAAGAAATTGACAACCAAAATCGGGTACCTAGATGTTAAACAATAGATGAATTTTGTGTTACTTGTGGAACAAGGGATATCTTCCGCGGCCACAACATAAACGTGAAGTAGTGTAAGCAGTAATAGTTAAACACTTAAACTTGACCACGTACTGATGAGAATAAGCATCGAAATTTTTAGCTGTTAACGAGACAGATCCTTCAACAGATTCTTCTTCAATATCATCCCCGTGCTTTATGAAATTCGAACTCGGGCCCGAGTGAAACTCAGCACCGGTAGCTTTTAAACTCCCATCTATTGAGAATTTCTGAATTGTTTTCGATATGTTTAGCCTGTTCTGGAGTCGAAGGAGGAGAATGTCATTTTAAGATCACTAAACCAGAACTATACACCTAACCTAACAGAGAGATAAGATAACCAACCAAAATGTATGAAGAAATGGAAACTTACTGTTCCGAGAACGTCATTCACGTCCACTGACGCAAATTCACACGAGAGAGAAGGAAAGCTACAGCACAGCAGAACTGATATAAGTATATATACATATAATAGTAATAAACCAGAGCTATAACAACAGCTTCGACAACCAATTAAAACTCTACCTCAGATCAAAGTCGATACGTAAGAATTCATTATCAGTACTCTTGTCGATGACTACAGAAGTAGAGGTGGTAACGGTTAAATAATTATTAAGTTCCTGCAAAACACAGAATTCCCGTGTCATAAAACGGAATTAAACAAATGAACTGAAGATAACTAAGCGGTGACTGCAAATGATAATAAA
This sequence comes from Parietaria judaica, assembly GCA_954871525.1. Classification (NCBI taxonomy): domain Eukaryota; kingdom Viridiplantae; phylum Streptophyta; class Magnoliopsida; order Rosales; family Urticaceae; genus Parietaria; species Parietaria judaica. The sequence continues at coordinate 3,738,176 of OX940872.1, read as the reverse complement.
GTATCTTCCTAATCACCTGGACCAGAAATAACGAATTAGCGGTTAGAAACAGTAAACTCGAGCAGCAAAAAGAAACTCTCGGATGAAATAACACGCCCTAGTATGAGAATCAAGTGACACAATCCAATATCGGGTACGTTTTTTCGGCATCAGCAAAACCCGAGAGAAACCACCCAAATAAGACATACCATTCCAAACAAAAACATTATGGAAAGAGCTGCTACTATCGATAATCCCGCGCCCGACAACGACGCTTCCGTCAAATCTCTCGGGATCTTCCTGTGGACAGAAAGTGTGTTTGTTACAAGAAAACATCTCGCTACATATACATATAATACTGATATGCACGCATCGAAATCAAGCCATACAAACAGCCAAAAGCAACAAGACAAATCTCTAAATCAAATAAGATTCAATTCCAATCAAAACCACTGAATATAGCTTCAAAAAAAATCATTGAGCGAAACAGCACTACAATCGACTTGAAACTCCATGGATTTAAAGTAGAATTCCGACTCGTAGATACAACTTCTTCATATCTGGACCAACAATGGCCAAAAAAAAAACACCAACAGTTTCATATAGTGAGAAAGAGATCGGACCTGTAAAAATCGACCGATTTGAGCTTCGAAGAGGAGATCATGATTGCAGATTTCGGTAGAGAAGATGAGAGAGAGAATGTTGGATTGCGCTCAAATCCCTAGGAAATCGGACATTTCGGATCTGGTTCTTCGGCGAGTGAGCGAGCGAGTTGGCTATGAATGAGCGACTCAGTAACTCGGGCGAGTCGAGTTATGGCTTTCTCTGCTCGGATACGCTTCGCTTTTGCACTACTCGCTCGCTCACATAAGATGAGTGACTATTTCATTATTATTTACTAGTGGATTGACGATATAATATATTAGTGAATTTAGATGAAACTATACGTTAATATATTCATTATTAATACATTATTAATTATATTTAAAATACATAAATTACGCTATTACCCTTATACTTTATTAAAAAAAATCATCAACATAATTTTGCCATCTATTTTAACATACACGAACTATTTCCACCACAAAAGTGTAATAAACGGACCATTTATGGCATTTTTTTTACAGGTGAATTATTTGTGTCACTACTCATTCAGACAGGGATCATTTGTGTCATTAACTCTTAATAGTACAACGATTAAATATAGGGTAAACTGCGGCTAATGTACCCAATGTTTGATTTTCTGCGGATTATATACCCAATGTTTATTTTTGGCGGCTAATGTACCCAATGTTTGATCCGTTATATATTTTTGGGTTTTCCGTCAGTTGACCGTTAGAGAGTTATATGTACACTTTTCGTATTTTTGACATAACTCACTCATTTTTTATCCAAATTTTATGCACGACCTATGATTGGAAAGATAAGAGATAGATCTACAACTTTAATGTTTTAAGTTTTGTAAAATCAGTTTTAAAAAAATACGAAATTTCAAGTACAACGTAAAACTGGACATTAGTTTAATGCAAAATATTTGTTTCGAGCAAATTTTAATATACTTAATGACTTTTTATGATGAAACGTAAAACTAAAAAGTTGTAGATAAACTTTTTATCTTTCCAACGGTTGTTTATTTATAAATTTTGGACAAAAAATGAGTGAGTTATGCCAAAAATATAAAAGATGTGATGTGAAATAATATTTCATATTTTTGGCATAACTCACTCGTTTTTTATCCAAAATTTATAAATAAACATCCGTTCGAAAGATAAAACATTTATCTACAACTTTTTACTTTTACGTTTCATCATAAAAAGTCATTAAGTATATTAAAATTTGCTCGAAACAAATATTTTGCATTAAACTAATGTCCAGTTTTACGTTGTACATGAAATTTCGTATTTTTTTAAACTGATTTTACAAAACTTAAAACATTAAAGTTGTAGATATATCTCTTATCTTTCCAACCATAGGTCGTGCATAAAATTTGGACAAAAAATGAGTGAGTTATGTCAAAAATACGAAAAGTGTACATATAACTCTCTAACGGTCAACTGACGGAAAACCCAAAAATATCTAACGGATCAAACATTGAGTACATTAGCCGCCAAAAATAAACATTGGGTACATAATCCGCAGAAAATCAAACATTGGGTACATTAGCCGCAGTTTACCCTTAAATATATATAAAATCGTAACAAAAATCCTATTGTTTATGCGTGGTGGCGGAAAAAAAATATTGATTTGGATTAATTAATTTATTAATTTTATTATTTGGATTGTATTTTAACCAAAAGATAGACCTTCGTATCTAATGTAAAATTCAAGACTTTTTTTTGTTAATGTTATTTTCGATATTATAATTAAGTATAGAAACATGCTAAAGTTCTCTATGAATAATAACAATAATTAAATATATAAAGAATCTTAATAAAAACCCTATTGTTTAGTTATACGAAGAAATAAAATATAATACTAATTAAGAGTCGTTATTTAAATAAATAAAAAAACTATTATTTATTGGGTAAATGAACGAAATGCCCATTTTGTGTCAAACCTTTTTAAAAACTACCCATTGTGTGTATTTTTTTACTCTCACAAATGGGCATTTCTTAAAGGTTCGACACAAAAATTGGCATTTCGTACAATTTCTTTTATTTTTTATTTTACTCTTCATTACGTCAGATACGGAGAATGAATTAGAGTGATATTTACAGTAAAACCTCTATAAATTAATACTCGTTAAATTAATAATCTCTCTAAGATAATAATTTTGTCCGGTCCCGACTTGGGCTAGTGTAAAAAATGATCCATCTGGATAAGATAATAAGATAATACTTTTTTTTGAGAGCTCTATATAAAACTATGGTCCCAATAATATTATAAGTTAATAATACTTGAAAATTACATAAATATCTAAGACGATTTCGAGAAATACACTTCTAATGTTGCTTGTTTTCTCTTAAAACTTAAATCTTGGTGGAGTGCATCTCTAATTTTTATGATCCCCTCAAAAAGTTGAGGAGTCGTGTTCTAGAACTGCACCAAAAAGTTTTCAAGAGTCCTAGATGCAATGAGTGCGTCTTTTTACGCGAAACTGGTTCCAACGCCATTGTATCGTCTTCAATTACATCGGCATAAAGGATATAAAATGTTTATTGTTCATTGTTCATTGTTCCTTACTAATTGAATATAATTCATTGAATTCATCTAATTTAATTTAAATTTTAGAATTATGAAGAAATACCTCTATAAATTACTAAAATATTAATTTATCGATAAATTAATATCTCTCTAAATTAATAAAATTTCATGGTCCCAACTATATTAATTTATAGAAGTTTTACTGTACGTGTGAACATGGACGCACTCACGTTGAGGTCCTTACATATTAATTTAATAAAACATGAAGACTCAAATATGTGTTATGTAATAACCGGTATCTTTTAATATTATATTCACTGCCTCTTACCATCATATTTTGTTAGCACCGCACTGATTTCGTTGAGGAAAATCAATATATTTTTCACCGAGCAAATAAATAAGCAAAAACCATAAAGTGATCGTATACACTGAATTATTTTTTTTGCGTTAACAAACAATTTACTCCCTATTTTAATTTTCAAACCCTTTTATAGTAAACTCTTTATAGTTTATATCAGTGCGGTGACTTATTATTATTATTTTTGCTTGGTTTTGTTCTACCAACGTAACCAATTTAATTAGAGATGCAATAACTAAGATATATTTAGTAACATAGTAATTAATAATAGAATTATTAAATATCACAAACAAAGAAGGCAATACTGACTTTTAAAACTCTCAAGGATATTTCTTTAAAAAAAAAAAAACCACTTCTCAAGAATACTCAGTAAGAGCAACTCGTCACATGCTTATTAGCTTTGTTTTTAATCGTTGATTCTTATATTCGCATTCACTGTACTTAACTTCTTTTTAAAATTAATAGAAAAAACAACAAATATTTTTAAATGTTTTAATAATAATTCGTATTATGAATCATGGTCAATGGTTATGAAATGCCTTTTACGATCAACATTTTGTTAGCACTGAGTTCCATCGAGGAAAAACAATATAGTTTTCATCAAGCGGAAAAAGTAATAAAAACCTATAAATATTTGTAGATTCAAATTTATTTATTTTTTCATTGACAGACTTTTGTAGGAGTTATTGTGAAAATCAATTTAATGATTTATCAATTACAGTTTTGAGAGCTTTTAATTAGTAAAATTTAAATAAACTTAACTTTCACAAAAGTGTGAAATTAAAATAAAAATAAGATATTGAAAATACAATGTTAAAACAAAAAATATATTATAATTTGAAGATACCACCATCTTCTCATTTTTCCACATTTGAGTTATTTTTGCACATAAAACATTTTGAATAAGTTCAAGCACTTCGAAGTTATTGTACTGACTTTTTCAAATCTGAAAAGATACATAAAAATACATTAATCATCAATATCCATAAATGAGTATTACTCTAAGAAGAACAATTAGTATTAGAGCCTCTCAATATGCCACTACAGTTTTACTTGAAACTTAAAATAGTATTCAATTAGTGATTGAATTCTATGAAATTATAACTCCCAAGAAATAAATGTGTATTGAATTTGTAAATCCAAAAAATAATTTAATTAATTAAAATATTTTTTATTAATTATGAAAAAATATATATTAAATTTTTTAAATAATAGATTTATAAAATATTAGTATCAAAATAAATATTAATTTTAAATTTGAAGCGTCTGTCAAAATATTAAAAGGAAGATTGTAACACCCCTCTATCAGTATTATTAATTGTTTTTTAAAAAAATTAGGCTATGTTTCCTAAGCCAACATATATTAATTGTTATTGAAAAAATTTAGGCTGTGTTTCCTAAGCCAACATATATATTAGTATACGACACTGTGGCGATAAACTATGTTTGATAAATGTTGATTAAAATATTTATTAATTTAATTTTTTAATCGAAACACCAACATCAACGTCGAACTCTGAAAGTACATAATTTATTTGTTGAAGTTATAACATCAAGTTTATTACTAAATTTGAGTATTTATATAATTAAGAGTGCATTCACATTTTTATTTAAATTTTATTATTTAGATGGTTTATTCGAATCAAAAGATCAACACTCTATCGAACTCACCTAAATTTCTTTATTAATATTATTATCATCATTATTATTAAATATGAGTATGTATATTTATATTGAAAAAATTCAAAATAAATGATAATGTAAAAATAAAATAGTTTGCCCCACATCCACGTCAAATTTAGCGATTGCTGAAAAATCATCGATTAATCTTGTCATTCTCGTCGATTAACGTTTTTGCTTGTGCTATAATCGATTTTATTATTATGTATGAGTATAATATAAATGTTAAAAAATAATTAAGAGCTTCATTTTTATTTTTTATTTTCGTTAAGTTACTCCGAGAACGATATTCATGTTGTGCACTCCACGTGTTTGTAAGAGCATTCATATTGCACCATATAAATAAATCATAAGATAATAATGAAATATGAACACTATCAACATCGTAGAAAATGACATTGCATACTTGTATGCTTCAAAATTGATTAGGGTAAAAATTGTCATGTTTTAGATTAAGTGAAAAAGGACCCAACACTCTACAACCTTTCAAAATTAGCACATATAATTATATGAATCGCATCCATGCACAAACAAAATGATACACACACAAAAACTCTACCTCATCATACTCAAGTAATGTAAAGAAAATTTGAAAGGTGTATAATGGTGTTACCTTTTATCTTAAATAAAACGTTTGAGATTCGTAATTAATTAATTAATTTGTACGTTCCATAATTTTTTTTGTTACATGGTAGAATTAGAAACTGTTATCCATTCAAAAAAATAAATAAAAAAATAGAAACCGTTACGTCTCAATGTCGATAGCAATAGAGAAAGTAGCTTCTAAGTCAGGGAGAAATGATTTGTCGCTGCCTGTCACGTGCGTCACATGGCAGCAACCTTACGTGTAACGACTTACGTTCTGTAGCGAGGACTTGATGGACTCGGCGATGGCACCAGAGGTGTAGGGGTGGATGTTACGGAGAGGATCCAAACCCCTTATTTGATATATCTATGAATTATTAGACAACTTTTCTTGAACACCAGAGCAGGAGAGGACGTGCAATAGGTTGTGGGAAAACTGAGAAAACAAATCATAGAAAAGGAAGAGAGAAAACAAAAAACAAAAAAACACTGCTATATTTATATTTTTCAGCAGAAATAAAAAATAAAAATATAAGAAAAAGGGAAATTAGAATCCTTGTGATTTCATTGCGCCACCATTGTTGAAAGATTTTCTATATATATATACCTATATAAAGATTGCAATATGGTATCTTGTATAAAACAGTACTTACACGTAAAAGTAAGTTATGAACATTCTTGATTTTGAGGGCCGATGGTTATGGAGTTCTCTAACAACGTCGGATGATCGCATGAGGCACCAGAGCTGACAAAAGTATGAAATATTACAGAAAAAATGTCCGATAGCCTGACTCGAGCTTATTCGCAGGATAAAATGACAGAAAGAAGATGAGTAATCAAACAAAAAAATAAAGACTTACGGCGTACCAACCTATTTTATCCTCGAAAATTGGATGTTACTCTTCCTGCTTACTCATCATATTCATAGAAACAAATTAGTAAAATAATAAAAAATCAAAAGTCTTCCTAAATTTGAGAACCAAACTCTTGCGAGTGAACAACAGCAACTCTGATTGATGTTTAAGAGATATGTATTCTTTTATATATATATATATATATATATATATATTTTGTAGCTATACCTTTCTCACGCTCAGCTCAGAATGCATATGACTGTCTATTTTCTCTTTGTGAATGTGTGTATGATATTTATAAGAGATTCATCATCGGTTATGACTGAAAATTTTGTTTCTCATTACTGTGGGATTTATGAATGATGATGATTGTGGCACATTAAGAGACAATTCATGTTTAATTAAACGACATAGTAGAAATGGTAACATATATCATTTATGTTTATATTGTCATTAAGAATCATGAAGAATGAATATACTAAGAGTCTAAAATAGGTTAAGTACGATTGATCATGCATATCAATGAAAGTTATTTTTATCAAATTGAAAAAATAGAAAATCTGAAAAATTAGGAAAGGAGAATTCTTGAGATTTCCTAATGCCATGTCACTCTCATGAGATTTTCCTTTTATATATATATAGATTTCATATTTTTATTTAGGGTTAATTCCGGCAAAAGTATCAATACTTTCAAATAACGGACCAATAAGTTCCAGTTTTTTTTTTTTCGCCCGGACAAAGTTTCAGTTCTTTAGTTTTGTGTCCCTGTAGGTACCTCCGTAAAACAAATTGTCCTCCAACGTTACTCACGCCACGTCAAAGTTTTGGCTTTGTATTCCAATGCTTTTTTTACCCGAATAAAGTTCCAGTTCTCTTATTTTGTCTCCTCATATCCTTTCGTAAAAATTCCAAATCATGGATTATGCCGCTTTCGGCGTTGAATTAAAAAGTAATTTTTATCCCTTTTAAGTATATATCCACGATTATCTTTGATCTTCCAACTTTTCGATGGCTAATTCACTCCGAAAATGTGGATAAAATTTTGTAACGGTGGCATGATTAACAGTGGAGGATGCTTTTTTTTTTTTTCGGAGGTACCAATAGGGATACAAAACTAAAGAATTGGAACTTTTTCCGGGAAATAAAAAGAATTGATATTTATTGGTCCACTTTTTGAAAGTATTAGTACTTTTGCCGGGATTAACCTTTTTATTTATTTATATATAAAACGACATTGCATGTCGTTTATTGTGGTGAAAGAGTTCATGTCGTTTCTTGCCAAGTTCACTTTTTAAGTTCAGATTCTGTTAACTCAACCCACAGTGCATTATAAACGACATCATTTAGCAGCATGACGTAGGTAGAAAAGAAATGATTCGTTTTTCCACATTCAAGGACAATCTAGTAATTTGCCTTGCTTACAAACTAGATGTCGTTTTCAGTACTACCAAACGACATACTTTTTAATGATGAGAGAGAGGAGTTACCAGATGACGCGACATGTCGTTTTGATTTAAGGGTGTAAATTGTAATCAGGGTTATGGGCGCGGTAATCAGAGGACACGGCATGTCGTTTTATTGTCGTTTCAATTTTCTCATTTTAAAAAAAATAAATTAGATTTTGTCTCTTCTTAAAATATATATGAAAAGAAATATTAAATTTTTGTACAAAAATTCTATCGGTGGAATTATTTCATCTATTCGGATCAATTCTTAATAATCTTACAAAAACTTCATTAGTGTACTTAGTTGTGTCGTTGATATACCCGTAAATTAAACTCGAATTCGGATAATTAGACTTTTGAGTGTAATTCATTTTATGTCCTCGAAAATATAACAATTTAGTTTGTTTTTTTTTTGAAAGTTCACAATTTAGTCTTTATCGTTCAATATTCTGGCTTCCATCATCCTCCGAATAATAATTCTTTTAGTATAAAATAAAAAAGAAATATAAATAAGCACGTGTGAGTTTTGTGCTGACTCAAGAGTATTATCCTAATCTACTTTGTAATTATCCATAAATAAATAAATAGCTATATTTATTTATATTAAATAATTTAATATTTAATATAAATATTAAATTATTAAATTCTGAGTTCGTAGTAGTACGATGATCTCTTCTTCTTCTTCTTCATCGTCTCCGAAGCGAGCTCGGAGTTGACCATCCATGGCGACCATGGCTTTGCTCAGAGCTCTCAGGCCACGAATCGCCTCTCGCTCTTCCAACGACGCTCTTCTCTTCTCTCTCGCTTCTTCGTCTTCTCGCTCGGTTAGCTCTTTCGAATCACTCTCCACCATCACTGATTTTAGATTATCCTGTTCAGTTTATCGTGGAATCTGTTAATTCAAGATAAGCATTCATGAGTTTGATTGATTGTGTATGAACAGATCAGTACATTGGTGGTGGGTGAGATTGAGGGAGGTGCTTTGAAACCCTCGTGCTTCAGTGCAGTTGAGGCTGCCAAATCCTTGGGCAAGGAAAACCCGGTCGCTTTGCTGTTGGCGGGTTCCGGTTCTTCGTTGAAGGAAGCAGCGAAAACCGCCTCGTCGTGCCACCCCTCGGTTTCTCAGGTAAGTCGGAGAATTTCATTTTCGATCGGTGTTGAAGGGATTTTATGGTTTTTTATTCTGTGCTCGGTTTCGGGTGTTTAGGTTCTGGTGGCTGATTCGGGTGTTTTTACGCATCCGTTGGCGGAGCCCTGGGCGAGGCTAATCCACTTGGTTCAGAAGACGGGAAGCTTCTCGCATGTGATTGCTTCTTCTAGCTCCTTTGGGAAGAACGTATTGCCGCGTGCAGCGTCGCTTTTGGATGTTTCTCCGATCACCGACGTGGTTGAGATTTCCGATCATCACGTCTTTGTCAGGTATGATTTGAAGGGTCTAATTGTTTCGCCTTCTGGTTTATAAACGACTTTCGTTGAGGAAGATTTTGCCTTTTATTTGGCAGGCCAATATATGCGGGAAATGCACTTTGCAGAGTTAAATACACCGGTGCTGGCCCGTGCTTGTTGACCGTTCGATCAACATCTTTTCCATTTGCTTTAGGTGATTCAAACTCTAATGAAGCTCCTATCTCCCAGATTGACCTCTCCACCTTCAATGACGGTTCGTCTATTTTCCTGAAATTAAGCTTCATAAAGATTGTATATATGTATTTACTGTTTTTCTTCTAAATTAATGACTAAAGCCGAAGCCACAGATGATGAAATGGGATTTATTATTTGCAGATGCTATCGGTAAATCAAGGTATATAAGGCTTTCGTCCCAAGAAACCGAGAGACCGGATCTTGGAAACGCTCGTGTTGTAATTACTGGGGGTCGGGGATTGAAAAATGCCGAAAATTTCAAAATGATAGAGAAAGTTGCAGAGAAACTCGGTGCAGCTGGTAAGCAGTATTATACTAGCTTTGATTTTTAATGATACAATTTTTATTCTTTTGCATATAGCCTTGACAAATAAGGAATTGCTCTGTTTGATGTATTTGCTTGTGATATAGTAATCAATATAGTTATTCACTTATTGTTACTGGTTGGAAAAAATATTAGAAACTCGTAAACGTTGAAATTTAGAATTGAGTACAATGGTGTTCCAGAAATATGACGGAATGGAAGTAAGCATAATCGCCGAACGGAAAGTATATACATGTGAAATGTAATCAGACATTTTTCTTCTCTGTTTTTCTTAGTTGGAGCTACCCGAGCGGCCGTTGACGCGGGCTTTGTCCCTAATGACCTGCAGGTAATCCAGTCAGGATTTTTCATATTTATTTTAATTTGTTGCTATTAAATCTTTGAAACAACAGCATTGATTGTGTTTTTCCTTTGCTTCACAAATCTTCGGTTATCAATCTGATTACTTTGGATGGTTTTAGGTTGGTCAAACCGGAAAAATAGTTGCTCCCGAGCTATACATGGCATTCGGCGTATCTGGAGCGATTCAACACTTGGCCGGAATGAAAGATTCAAAGGTCATTGTTTCTGTGAACAAAGACGCAGATGCACCGATATTTCAGGTTCAAGCTCAAACTCTTATACTTGGTTTACCCTTGATTTTTTGTCTCGTCGCGCTTTTCCTCTTAATTTTCTAAGGCAATTTTTCCTCGAGTGTTAAATGATCGACGGTTTATGTCAAATTTTATGCTCCGTAAAAGCCATATACTAGTGTTTATGGACGAAATCATCATAAACATAGTAAAGCATTGCACGTGCTTAAAATGATAAAAAAACCGTTTAATCTTTAATGGTTAGCGGGATATTGCTTCAGTATTGAATATGCATTTCTGAGAAGTAGCTTTAGAAGGTAAACCGTGACAGCACGGCAAGTTCAAAGGACACTCTTTCCGTTAACTCTCCGTAAAACATGTTAAGATTATTAAGTGATCTGAAAGCGTAATTGATTGAGGTTTCTTGTTGCTTTGTCATTTGATGTTAATTTGCAGGTCTCGGACTATGGACTCGTCGGAGATCTCTTTGAGGTGATTCCGGAGTTGCTAGAGAAGCTTCCGGAGAAAAAGTAACCCTAGCCTTTGACTGTTCGGTAACCGATAAAGCTGTGTACAAATAAAAGTAGAGTCTGATGATCAAATAGTTACTCACTCTGTACCTGAACTAGGGCTAAATTAATGACCTGCATATGATTTTACCTCAAACAACAGAAGGATTATCAATACTAAATTAAAACATTGTTATTCACACGTGTTATAAACCGTACACACAAGGACGATAACAATGAACGTAAAAATAAATCGACACGGGCCTTTTTTGGGGAAATCCAATCTGGAAAGAACCTCACGGAAATTCTCTATGATCGAAACGAGTTAGTAGAAAAGAGAGCTTTTCATGAAAATTTAGATAGAAATATGAAATTTCAACCACATACATTGGTATGCTTTTGACATTGTTTTTCATATGTAACATTTTGATTAAAAAAAAAAAGCCTTTTTTTCAAATTATGATATATATATAAGACCTCTTGATTTTTAACACGTTTTTTATATACGATTTTTGTCAAAAAAAAAATAAAAAAAATAGCAGAAGCTTTTTATTTTCCTCATTTGCTACTCATATGTTTGGAGTGAAAAAGAAAAGCAAAAACAAAAGACAAGATACAAATTGTATGACCGGATAATGGTAATGTTACAAGTAAAAGGATATATAAATAAATTTTCGCCGATAAAACGGTTACTGTTATCAATAGGTTTATCGTTTCGTAACGGAGTTATCGATGGAAAAAGATATAAAAACTGAGGTTATCTTCATCGAAAACTTCTTGATGAATTAATTGGTTATCGATGGATTTATTGATAAAAAATGTACAAAATATTTTAAAGAATATACGTTGAACATGATATCATGTCATGATAGTACTCAATAAATAATCTCATACACAAATAGATATGAATCTGGAACTCTCAATCGTACCTTGCAAGAAATAATCCATAAAGAAACGTATGTAAATAAATAAGCATAAAACTCCCGTCTCAATCATACTATACAATACTTTATTACTTTTGCCGCAATAGAGGGAAACTTGGGAAAATTGAGTAATATGAAAATAAAGTATCACGAACTCAGTGATTTATAGGATTATATTTATTATTTAAAATCAGAAAAATGTATGCGTACCTCAAAATCTCTAAAATCCGAAACTTTATTACTATTTGCCGCAAGAAGCTAAAAATTCAAGAAATTAAGAAATCTGAATAATAATATCCAAACTCAAATAATCATAATTATATATTCATCTTTCAAAAGTAAACAATTTTTTTTTTTTGAAAACGTACCTCGAAATGCTCCAAATAAAAAAAAATGGTACTTTAGCCGCTAAAGCAAGAACTTTGAGAAATTTAAATTTATATTTATATTCATCATTATAAATTCAAAAATAACAACAACAAAAAAGTGATAACAGTATCTTAAAATCCTCAAAATCCAAACTTTGGTGCTTATGCTACATGAATTTATTTTTTTGAAAAATCAATCTTTGTTCAGTTTTAAAAAATCAATAGAACTTTAAAATACCTCTAGGATCAAATTTCCAATCAATATTCAACAGTACATTCATATAAAAATCCAAAAATATACTTCAAAAAATGTATAAAATACAAAACTTCGTTCATTTTAAACATAGTTATAAACTTTCACAATTTCAAATCTAAGAAAATTCCGTAAATGTTTACAAAATCAGTACATTCGCAAGAAAACGAGCATAGAATCGAAGACCTTCACAATATTATTCATAATCCCTCTTAATCAAGAAGAAAATAAAAAACACTTAAAAACGCACCAAATTTTAAGAATTTGAGGTGACTATGCCTTAATTTTTTTTTTAAAAAAAGTGATGGATAAATAGCTCGATTATCTATCATTATTCTTTTTTACATTGGAAAAATCGATAAATAAGAAGCTCATTATCTATTAGTTTCTCACCGAGAAAATGATCTATAAAACGATAATGGTTACATAGGATAACTCAACAGTCGATCGATTATCCCGAAAACTTAAACCTTGATTATGTATAATGGTTACATAGGATAACTCATGAAGTAATATAGTAATAGATGTGCATGTCCTTAAAAGTATTAATTTTCTTTCCGAGCAATATTTCTACGTAAATTTATATCATCTTTGCCCTTTGAATTAATACATTCATTTATCTCTTGATTTCAAAGATATTTAAGATACTTATGCTGAAAATGGCTTTCAACATCCCATTTCAATAAATCCAAACTTTTTCTTGTTTGGTTTGCATTCTTCGATGTACTCATTATAATATGAGTGCATATCTTATGCGCATATATATATATATATATATATATATATATATATAAATAATATACAGTGATCTCTCTTTGGGAATTCATGGTCATCCAATATAGCTCACTATCATAGACAAAGGAACTAAGCAAAGACTCCTTTTCTTCAGATACATGCAGTCACTTTCTTTCCGAACAAATTCCAATTCTTCATTACTCCTTTGAGCTCGATCCTCTACGTGGCCAGAACTATTTAATTCTTTGACCTACAACACATGACATGTAATATTATATATATGTGTAGTGTATATATATAAAATGTCAAAATACACATCACTTTATCATGTATACAATGTTATCAATCATATGTATATCCAATTTATATCAAGTGCATGTGTCTTTTTTTAGTCGCAATATATACGTACCCGAAGGCTACAAAACAATGTCGAGATTCAACCCGTCCGTGTGGAATTAACATATGTTAAACTAGGACATGCGTACGTTATAGTTTAATAAAAGTATTGAATATTTAATATTTTTTAGAGTTAAATTATAGACGTACATGTGTTCCTCTTGTAACAGACCTTAATTGGACACGGATGGAATTAAAATTAACCTCGACATATTGCTTTGTGGTATTTGGCTACCATTCTCGCTAATAAAAAGAACTTAATTAAGAATATGTCAACACATGCACTTAGTAGGATTTTTTTAGGAAATCCCTTAGTGAATGATTAGATACTTATACCGCAAACCGTTTAATAAAAACTATAGTGTAATGAACCTACTATAATGATCATAAAAAAGTATGCCAATGAAAATTACCCATATCTATTGGTGCTTTACCTCAAACATGTTGATATGTTTATCACTCTTCTCATGTGGCCTCAAACTCATCTGAATTGGGTTCAAGTTAAAATATGTAAGAATAAAGATGAGAAGAAATAGTATTATAAGTATTTATATATATATATATATATATATATATATGTACATACCTTGGGACTGTTTACAGGAGAACTGGCAGTATCTTCCAATTCCTCATCAATTATTAGAGATACTTCCTTCATCATCTTCCTCTTCTTAAAACTCAGCATGTTACAATGGTAGCCTCTACCTTTGGCATTGATCATAATACGATCTTCATCAGCCAACTTCTTGGTGGCATTGATCAAAGAACGGGTGTCGGTGATTCGAGCGCTTTCGCAGCCGGAGACGACCGGAGAATCGTTACGCTCTTTATCGTCGTTTTGCAGCATGAAATCTTCCAAGTACGTAGTCCAACCGCTCTCTTCTTTGGAATGATCAATATCATTGGTTGTTCTTGTGTCATCACAAGAAATTTCAGGAGATTTCTTGTAATTCATTGAGTTGTTTGAGTTTTCCATTGTTTGAGAGTCAAGTTTGAAGCAAAAGTGTAGTGTTATTTGTAGTGAAATAAAATGGAGAGAATTTATATAGTAGTTAAGAGCCCATATGGAAGGGAATATATAGAGGATGTAAAGGTAATTATTTAGTTGGAAGATTTATTATTTTATGGGGTTTTTAGGACATATGATGATAAAAATTTAGAGAGAGAAAGAGAAAGGGATTTGACCTTAGAGGTGCAAAAGAAAAATAAATTTAGAACAACCAAGAGAGTTTTGCCAAAAATTTCTAGGGCTACACTTTATTTTTATTTTTTTCAATTTAAAATGAGTTGAATGAGTCATTTAGTCCATCATCAGAAGAGACTTTTGTAAGCTCATACATCTTTTTTTTTTTTTTTTTGACATTTTGCTTATTCTTTTTATAATTTCTTATAACCATATTCTCACAATAATCATTTATATATATATATATATATATATATAATCACACCAATTAGTAGAGAGAAAGAGCTTTCTAATTGGATCCATGATCATTGAAACTAATTTGTCTCAACTCTCAAATAATATTTTAAGGGATTGAAACATGGGAAACATATATACACCACGTTCCTATCATTGAATACATATATAGTCCACTATTCTATTGACTTCAATAGGGAAACAACATTAAAAAGAAGTTGAAGAAATTAATTTCAAATTACAAACATAATTAATTCATTATGAATCATGATATATGGAAGGCATTTCATAGTTTTTGGGTGACGTTTTTGTAGAGGAAAAAAAAAATATTATTAGTTATCTAGCTTATAGTGTCCATCATGTAGGACATTGCAAAACTTATTATACTTATTTTTTTTTTCTATTAATATTAAGCTCGTCAAATCAAGAATTGACTATGGAAATTGGAAACTGTCTCTTTCAAAGATTATCTGGCCATAATATTCCCATCATCAATTCTAGATTGAAAACTATAACCGATTTATATCTACACATATGTTACCCTACCTAATATGTTGACAAACAAATAATAATAGATATGGATACACATATTTGACATATAATTAAAGAAAAACTCATGAAATCCCCAAAAATCACTTAAGGTTTAAGAGAATTGTCCATAGTTTCAAACAATTCATTTATACCTATTTTAAAAATATATTGGACCATATTAACCCTGATCTTAAATATATTTATTTATTTTCGTATTTAATTATTTATTATATATTTATTTTCGAAATTAAATTAACTATCCTTAAATTTTGGTTGAAAATTTCCCCCATTAATTAGGTTATCATTTAATTTTGTTATTTTGACCCAAAAATTAAATATTTCTCTCTCTCTCTCTCTCTCTTTCCCACTCTCCTTCTCACGTCTCTCTCTCTCTCTCTCTCTCTCTCTCTCTCTCTCTCTCTCTCTCTCTCTCTCTCTCTCTCTCTCTCTCTCTCCTTCTCACGTCGGATTGACCACCATCGCCGGATTCGGGCCGAGAGCGCGGCAACTTCGGGCGTGGCTTCGGCGACCGTGGTCATGGTTGCCGAGGAGGCGACCATTGTCGCAGTTGCCGAGGAGGCGGTCGTGGCCTCCATCGCGCCCCCTTCCTCCGTCGCGGTCTCCCTCCGTCGCGCATCCTTCCTCCATTGCTCTCCGTCGCGGCGCGATGATCCTTTCCACGCAATCGTAACTGTAAATTTATTTACAATTTTTTGTATATATGTTTACAGTTTTAAGGTAATATATTTGATTTTTGTAAATGATTTTACGATATTTTGAAGTGATAATTTCTCTTAGAGGGGCAATATTTTTGTAACTAGATTTACACGCTTTTTGTAAATGTTCTTACACTTTTTTGGAGTTATTTTACACAAATTTGCATTTATGGATATGTATATGAAATTTTAAAATCTTGTAACAGATTTGTAAACAGATTTACATAAAATGAGGCAAAACGAAAACCAAATTTCGTAAATAGATTTACATAAAATGAGGAGAAATGAAAACCAAGTTTTGTAAACAGATTTACATAAAATGAGGCAGAAGGAAAACCAAGTTTTGTAAACAGATTTACACATAATGAGGCATAACGAAAACCAAATTTCGTTAACAAATTTACATAAAATTAAGCAAACGAAAATGAAGTTTCATAAATAAAAATTCGAAATAAATATAGATTAATAGGAAAATAAATTTTAGATTTTAATCGTTAAAATAGGGGATATTAAAAATGATTTGTAAGAGATAATAAAAAATCATACTAATTAATAGGGGAGATTTGTTTTTAAATAATTTATTCAATTTGCTACATTTGAGGAAAAAGTTATTTTTTATTTTAATTTAAAAAACGAATTATAATTAAATGTGGTTTAAAAATTAGAAGGTCAATTTAGTCCATATTTCAATTTGTTGGTAGTTATGATTTCCATAATTAGAAATGGGCATTTTTTTTAAACCTTAAGCCACAAATGGGCATTTGCCTCATTTATCCTATAATTAACTGGAAAACAACTATTACAGGTACAAACAGACCCTAAACCGATATCAAACTAATAATAATAATAATAATAATAATAATAATAATAATAATAATAATAATAATAATAATAAATAAATAAATATGATAAAGTGATTTGCCGAATTTTTACGGTCGTATTTTTGAGCTTTTTTTTTTTTAAATGTATAACAACCGATAAATGTGGTTAAAGCTGCTACGGATCTTTTATAAACGACTCCAGATCCCATTTTATTTTCAAATGCTAACGATAACTAAATTTATGTATAGAGGACAAGGTTAATTTGTTAAAAACTACATATTTTACTTCTTAAACGGTACGTATGTGTGATCACGAACGCTTGTTTTTAACCGTTATGTGGAGTTAATGTTTTTAACTTGAAAATTTTTAGTTGTATTTATTGTAATTAGATTGATCGCATACTTTTTTGAGATTTTCGATGAGAAAATTAATGGTATCACATTTATCATAATGCAGTTAAAATCTAATTTAAATTGAAAAACTGATAATTGGTAAAATAATTTTTTACCTCAACCATGTGTCTTTCTATCTTAAAAGTTATTCAAAAATAAATAAAAATCAATAGTAATGTTTTTAAAAACCAAAGCGCGAAATTGTTTATATATGTAATCTTGACCTAGTGGTAATTAAATTCAATATAAGCTTGCTTGACCTAGTGGTTAATCCACTATAAGACTCTTCAAGAGGTCATAGGTTCATTCTTGTGAGAGTCCAAAATTACGAATATATGTAATCTTGGACGATAGTTCCTGCAACCAATAGTGCCGAATGTTCTTACCTTGAAAATATATCTTGTAATACGATTATATTTAATCTTAGCCAATAGTGCTACTCATTAAAAAAAAAAAGCGCAAAGACGTAGTTATTCACTAAGTGAATAATTTTGATATAAATTACACATACTTAAATGATCTTCTTGATAGTTGTTACAGTGTTTCTGTAAATGAGAATTCACATTAATAATATTTGCCAAATAATAATCATATATATAGTACAATCAATAATACATATACCTTATCCTAGCTAGAAATCTTGTCAAGGTTATTAAACTAAAGAATAGAGTAGGTATATTATAGTGCTCTCTGTTTTTAATTTTTATATATTATTTAAAAAGGGTCCTAGCTAGCTACTACTGTAGAATTTTATTATATTTTTCTAATAATATATAAGGTATGGTCCAAGATCCGTATTACACATTTGTCCCCTATTTTATAGAAACTAAAACATGCAATGTATATATACATGATCAACTATTTTATTCTACTAAATAAAACCAGTAAATTAGGGTAAACTTGAATATCCCGTCAACGTGAAACCATGATTTCACCATGCAAGACCAACAACAATTAGTACTACAACAACCTTGCCTCCACTTAGATAGTTTTTTAGAAGAGACAAATATTGTGAGAAGTCATATCTATATTATATTATATTATATATATATATATATATATGTATATATATATATATATTGCTCTTCCACCAGATCATCGTCCGTTTAAAAGTAAACATCAACTTGATCTTCTAATCCTTGTCTTCGTCTTTCATCTTTTCAGTTTAATATATTTTGTACTCATTAAATATATATCATCCCTACGACGGCTTTAATTACCATATTATTCATAACATTTAATGGTTAGGATTATACCTTACTAAATTACCATAGTATTAATAACCCTTGAAAAATCTAAACAGTTAAGAGATTTATTTATTTCAAAAGAACAACATCTAGTTATAAGTACATTATTCAATCTTATTTCGCTTCCGATTTTATATTTTATTTTGCTTTTGTTACGGGTTTAAGCGTATCTTTTGTCTAACTCTTGCTGGGACACGATTTTGTTGTTAAATTATGACAAACGACAAAATCTATTAAAGAAGTAAAAATGTTTTGGCAAGGCCCTGAGGATCCGGCCCAATCAAAAAGTCAACAAAGATCTGCTCGTCCAAGCAGGCCCAAGACCCGAAGAAGGAAGGCCCAGCCACGTGTCACTCCGTGACTAGATTGGCAATTTTTACCCTCAACAACACTGAACACTTACTCGACTAATTTATATACACAAACTAACATATATTTTACACAATGATAATATTATAAACTTTTGCTTATTATTTTATTATACTTAAACTTATATCTATAATTGATTTTGCATCATACAAGATCTCTTTCATCATCACAAGATCTTTTTTTTTTTAATTTACTATTGTTGACTTTGTCTCTCCTATACATGATATATATATATATATATATATAAGTATTAAGTATATATAAGTATTAAGTAGTATGTGGCAATCATGCTCACAAAATAATTGCTAAACCTACTACCTCAATACATGAGTTGTGGGCATCAATCAATTCACTAAAGGAATCTTAAGTCACCTATGTGGCTATATTTGTATTATACCTTATTTTAATATAGATAGATATTCAGCTACTAATTATGAAGAGAATATAGATAGATAGAAAAGACAGTTTCCATATTTTCTAACATGTTTATTGTCATTGACATATGCTGAGTAAGTCTTATAAATAACCTATGTACAAATTAAACCCACATATCAAGTGATTAGCTTTAATATGATTGATTTATTTTTATTTCTTCAATGACATAATGCCTACATTAAAATTAGTGTAATTTCTAGATAAGATTAGGTACATCAAAATTAGATGAATCGTATCATGAGTTTTAGTTGGGTCATTTATAAATAGTTAGAGAAACATAACATTCTCAAAGCTAATAATTATGACCATGGCCAATACCTATGTCCTATTGGGACGAACATGAAAATGAAATGGAACATGGGTAATAATATACATACGCACGTGTGATAATTAACCACTCATTTGCACATGCAACATTTTTTAGGTAAAAATGAGGCCCGGAATCTTGTTAAGTGAACTTGAATCCTAATTAGGTTGGCACTCAAGGAACAAAAAGTAAGAACCAGGGCTCGAAATAATATAAATGAAAAATCGAAGTTTACAGACCAAAACAAAAGAGAAGAGAACTATTTAAAACTAAAGTTATCTCTCGAACAAATATCGTCGTTTACAAAATTAGATGAAGAAAAATCCAGGCGCGAATGCCACCAATGATGACCTAAATTTTGAGCACCAAATTAGCTAATTTGGCTACTCTATTTCCCTCCCGAAATATATATGAGATACTCTGAAAGTAATGACTTCCACATAATGGATGCATTTGGACCAGCAAGCCTGTAACTTCCAAGGAACCAAGCTCGATTTCTTATGAAAAAGTCAAATGGCATATGTAAAATTGCACCCGAGCCATCGGTTATGCCAATAAAATTCCATAGCCTTCTTTGTTGGTTCCAAACTAGACCTTTCAACCAGAGCACTCAAGAACACACACGAAAAACAAAAGAGAGGGAATAGTTTTTTTTTTTTTGAAGAATACTCTCTCTGTTACATTAGAAGGATGGAGGGAGCCTTATCCTATTGCAAAGGCGAGTTCATGGTAGCGACAGAGGCGTTCGTGTAAAACACTTATGCTGAGAAGCTTGAAAATCGAATTGACCAGAAGTGAGAAGATTGCTTAGCTCAAGTTCGCAGAAATGTGAGAGATGCTCGGAGTGAAGAATCTCGAACCAAGTCAAGCGTAAGGGGGAGAATGTGAGGTTAAGCTCGACTTGGTTCGGCTCGTAGAGTCGAAGAGCGACCAAGAAGGAAAGACCTAGCCGATCAGGTCAGGATGACCTGGTTGTGCACAACCTTGTCTCAGACGGGCTGGTCAGCAGGTCGCGATGAGCAGGTCATGACGAGCAGGTTCCAGCAACGAGTAGGTTGCGACGAGCATGTCATGAAAGGCAGAATCATGTTGCGTGGTTCAGAAGTTTGACACACTGTATATAAATTAGTGTAATTACCCTTAATTGTAGGGATTTGATTGATTTACTTGTATAGTATAAATAGGGATGTATTCTCTGTGAATAAGTGTCTCCATCCCTCCTTTCATTGTAACTTGCGACAACTTTCAATACAGAGAGAGTATTCTCAAAAAAAAAAAAAAAAAACTCTTCCCTCTCTCTTTGTTCTTCCTGTGTGTTCCTGAGTGCTTTGGTTGAAAGGTCGAGTTTGGAACCAACATTCCCAACCGCAAATACTGCAGCCATCACTTCAGCTTCATACGCGAAAACGGAGTCAATATGGAAGAGAACTAATAATGAGGAAATCCACGACATGCTCTAAAAATGCCTCAAGTTCTCACCACTCTCGGAGTGCTCATAGAAGAACCATCTGTGTTACCTTTTAACCACGTGGTAGGAGGAAAACGTCATACAACAAGAATGATTTTTGGAGCTGCTTTAGGTTGAATATCAGTGTTGAAAAATCTTCAAAACTCTGAGATCCTCCAAAGTGCTTTCTTAATAAGTTGGCAAGCATGCCTAAAAAAGTGTGGATGTTATGAATCTCATCGTCAAATGCACAAGCATTTCTATTGCGCCAAATCAGCCAAATTGTCGAAATAATAGCAGTATTCCGAAGCGCAAAAACCTGAGGGTTTAGATTAACAGAGGCGAAATCTGAGAAAAACAAGGCTAATGACCCTCCTCCATTAAAATGTCTAAGAAAATATCGGAAATAACAGTTCAAACCGACCCCAAACATTCGCAATGAACGAAGATATGGTCAAAGTCATCCACCTGATTGTTGTACAAATTACGACACATAAAGGCTAAAAAGAATCTTATTTATTTTTTTATTTTTATAAAATGAATCCCTACTGATGTTTTTCTTTCATCACCTTATATTATTCCGTTTTATTTTTAAACTTTATATATTTTTTTCTTTTATGCAATATGACTATTCATAAATTTATATTTTTATCCTTATATACGTGGTCATGATTTATTAATTTATTGTTAGTATTTAAAATAAACTATATTTGTATATATACTTAGGCTCCATAGATCATAGATGAAACAAAAATCATAGAAATTCGTGAGTTTATATAGGACTAAATAGAAGACAAAGAAAAAAATTAACAAAATTTACATGCCAATGGGTGGGGGTGGGGATATAATGCAAATATATATATATATATATATATATATATATATTATATCTCTAATAAATTTAATTTTTAAAAACTCAAAATTATCTCTTATTATAAATTTTTTAATTATAATATATCTATATATTATACTATCTAATAAATTTAATTTTTAGAAAATCAAAATTATCTCTTAAAACCAATTTAAGAAAATATATATATTTCGTCTAGTTTTATTTTTCACCACAATATATATATTATTTAGAGTTTTATTTTTTGAATTGTTCAAATAATTAATTAAAAAATAAGAAGATGAAGGATATATGATCATATCATTAACCGATAAGTATATTTTAAGGTTTTTATTTTTATTTTAAATAAAAATAAAAAATTGAGAGTATATTAATGACTGTATGAATTAGGTGTGTTCTTTCCGAGGCTTTATATAGTTCACCTAAATTCATGGTCCCATATACAAAGCACAAGCACATACATTATATATATATCTATAAATTATAAGACGATGATTCGTAAAAACATAGCACTTTTTACACAGCTTTCACATGCCTTCTTCCTATTCATTATCTTCTTATTTTTTCCATTTGATGAAAAGAATTACCAAATAATGTACAATAATTTCCACTCTTTATCTTCTTGGTTTTTCTGAAGAAGGAAACATATCGTAAAATAGAAAAATTATACATGTAAGCAACAATTTCACACAGCTGTACTGTTTGCAGCTTTCTGGAAACAAGATTATATATGAAAAATCTATTTTGGAAAATCTTTCCAAGTTAATTAAAAAAAAAAGTTCTTACAAAAATCTAGAAAATAATTGATGTAAAACAATAAAAGTTTGCACATGCATGAGAAATTGAAAGCTTACTAACAAGCTTGATTGCAATCTTATATTCTGTACTCATCAATAATAGATTCATAACTAAAAATTAGAATTATTCACAACCGTCGAACTTTGAATTCAATGATATAGAATTCCAAATTATATTTAGAGTCAATATTTTTTTATTTTTTTATTTATTTTTTCAGATTAACGAGCCAAATACACATTTTGATCAAACCTTTCAAAAAATGCCTTAACTTATTAATATTAATTAAAACTACCAACTAATTGATTTGTGAAAAATTATACCCCTTTTAATTTATTTACATGTAACATTTCTTATTTATATTTGCAGCTTTTGTTTTCGATTCTAATTAGGGAAAATCAATTTTGAATTATTTGTAGATAATGTTCCTTAAGTAGCTTAAAAGAATAATTAATTAATGTAAAAATATTCCCTTAAACGCGGCTTAATGAGTCACCCTAACTAATAGGATTATTCGAAAATATTTTTTTAATCAAATATGGATTAAAGTCGTTAATTAAAATCTGATAAAACAAATCCATAACAAACTGTTCTTGAGTTCTTAATTAAGTGTAGTTTTAAAACTATAATAATAGTTTGTAAAAATTATGTACCAATCCGTAACTGTATATACAAAATTACAATTCGATAATTGTATTGCCGAACTGTGCCTTTAGATACGAAAATGAACTATAAATTTTAAGCTGTAACTCTAATACCAATATAATTATAGACAAATGTACTTTTTGTTACACTTACGTAGCTGAAGTTATGAATACGTATATGTAGTTACATTTACATAATTACATCTTTGTCTACAAGATAATCACAAGCTCCGACGATGCGAGTCAATTACCGCGCTCTAGTCCATATTCAGATCGACCACAAGCTTCGGCGGTGCGAGTCGATCCCGAACCGTTCTCATTCAGATTTAGATCGATGACAAACACGATCAAGAAAGATTGATCAAAGACTCAGTCACGATCGACGCTGAGACCTACAATTCTCTTCGAAAAACAAATCACCATTGTTGTTGACGCCATTGTCGCCAAGCACGTCGTCGTTCGCTGCGTTTGCTGGAGAGAATTCCCGTAGGTCGTTGCCATGTTCCCTGAATTTCCATATATATATATATATAGAGAGAGAGAGGGAGAGGGAGTTACTTGGTCTAATATGAGTGTGAGACGTGGAAGTTAATGGTTTGATACGAACGTAATAAACATTTTTTCAATAATTTAATAGTTTTTCCACTAAAAAAATAAATAATTAATGTAACGTGAAATTTGAAGTATTTCAAAATACTTTTTTTTTTCTCTATTTTAAACCATTGGTGTAAATATTTTACTTCTCTTTGATCTTCTAGCCATGCATTTGACGTAAAACAGGACAAACAAAAATAAAAGGATGTTTGTAATTATGGTTGTAATACTTAAAATTCAAGACTGGCGAATTAGATTTTTAGCTGATTAGCCATTTCAGTTTTGATTCATATTTTGCTTTGTATTGCATTATATATAATAGCAGAACTAGGCCGGGATCAAGTAGTTAATGCATTCTTCTTTCAGCACTAAAACTCATAGCTTACGAGGAACCTTTTTTAGATCGATTTTTTTGTGACACCCCGCGTGCTCAGTGCTCTATTGAATTAACAATTAATCTCATCAACTAGCACAAGTCGTTCGAGTGTGTGCTTTATCCCCACTCGCACTTCGTTTTTGAGAACATCCCAAGATGTCACCCACCATTCGCGATTACTCCATGTCAATTACCATTGCTACACAAATAGTTATATACAATCACGTTTTAAGCGAGTATGATCTGAGATATCCTTGTAGTCCTAAGCCTACGCAGACTCGAGAACATTAGTAGACAAGGGCCTGCACAAATTTATATTTTCTGTCACACTTTGTTTTCCTCAGTTAAAAGAAACTCTTACTTAAATACCTAACAAATTATAGATATACATATTCTAATTACACATTGCTTTACTCATTAATTTGTCTTCATTTCCTTAATAAAAATCACAATAAAAACTAATAAAACCATCAACAAAATAAGCAACTTCAAAGATTACCTCACATAGATAGAAAAAGTTACAAGGAAAATAACCGAGTCTAAGGTTTGGCCAATACATATGGCCTATGATGTGATCATAAAATCACTTATTTATTAGAAAACAAACAAACAAAGTTCAACTTGCACAATGCTCATAAAATGTTCCAATATAACTTCCTCTTCTCTAGGGTATGATCCCATTATACCTACAGTAAAAAAAGACCGAAGATTTCAATCAATTATCAAGAGACATTATAATTCATCAAACATATGAAATTATATTTGTCAAACAAACATATTGAATTACCATTTGTATCGTCACATGTTGTAGCTAGGAGCCATGGCACTCTTGATAGAGATCTCAGTTTGAGCCAAGATGTTCTTCATGGTCTCAATAGACTGAGGAGGGACGTAATGCGGACTGGCCTTCGTGTCGACGATGTGAACTGCGATAGTGAGGAGGCTGCCGGAGCTGGTTCCTCCGTGGATTTTTGACATGTCGGGGTGGACGATGAAGCCGGAAGGAAGGACTGCCACAAGCTCCGAGCTCCCTCCGCTCAGTAGCATTGTCGCGGCCGTGATCTCGAGTGGTGCGTGGATCACGTAAGAGCCCGTCGAGTCCGTGAAGCTCTCCTGAAGGTACAAAGTTGGGACGAGCTCCGTCGTCGACTGAAAAATATTCGATCGAAGTCAATTGATCGCAAAAACTAGGGCTTTAGGGTTTATGGATGAATTTAAGAAGAAGCATATGATATGTATATTTATATACCTTGACTTGAATTAACGTGACGTTATTTCCAGGATGATCACCGGTGCTGATTTGAGCTAGCTCTTCGATTTGGTATTGGCCATATGACATTACATCCCACTGCAATTGATACACAACTTATAAATACGTTTACATATACATATTTTGTTTTTTGGCATTTACACATATATATATATATATATATATATAATATTAAAGACATAAATTCCTAATTAAGTTACGACTATTGGTGCATTTATACCCCTATTATAATCTTTTTATTATTATTATTCAACACATACCCCTCTAGCTCTTATCACGTCATCAGATATACACTTTGTGACGTTAATTGACCGATTTATCGTTTACATCTAAGTCGGTCCATTAACAATGAAGACGTTAACTTTGTCTCGGTCTTAGAATTGGAGGCTACATGATGACGTTAACTAGGTCAATTAACGCCTCTAGGGTTAAAATTTGATAATAAAATAAGAACTTGAGGGTGCGCTAAAAAGAGTATCTCCTATTCTAACGGTGTATTTTAAGGAACCTCCATTAAAAAAGAAGTCTTAACCGGATTTAATTTATAGGATGATCATGAGTTAATTACTACGGAACCCCGTGACCGTGATTACTAACGAGGAGATATATATACCAAAAAGACACACATTTTTACGTACCACAGGTCGGGATTTCCCATCGCGAAGGAAATCAAAAAGACGCTTTGGCGGGGTGGTCGCAAGCGTGAAGGAATTAGCGAAGAGGACCGTCGAGGCAGTAGGCCCTCCGAACTCATCCTTGCAGGGTTTGACGGCCATCGTCCTCGGATCTTGAGGCGGTGAGTTCAAAAACATTTTGGTCCATTTGTTGTTCGCTGAAGCATTGATCTCGTTGCAGAAGACCTTCACCATCCTCTGTGCCAGCCTCATCATGCTTACCCTGCCCCCGGCTGGTACTAACACTAATACACAGACAATATCACATGAAAACATGTTATAAATGATCTTTTTGGATTGCCTCATGATCATGAAGAAAATAGATATTAATTAATTTGATTACTCTAAATATAGACCAATATATGTATTAATCGAAATGTATCATAGATTAGGTTTCATGGTTAATTGATGTAGGCTTAAGGTTTAGGAAAGACCAAAAAATACAATTTATATTACATATCCGGTTGTAAAAGCGAATTAGTAGGTTTTTCACGTCTCAAAACGCCGCTTTAATTATCAACTTAAATCTCCATCGATAGAGATTAGTTCGATTTGTTGAATATTTTAACACACATATATTTGAGACACATCGACATTCGAGTCTCGCGATAAAAACAGAAACAAAAACAAAAACGCTATCACCGTACTTGCTGCTGCGGAAAGATTGCCGGCAGTGAGAGGAGTGTAAGATCTTTCACATTGGCGAATCAAAATTTCAATCCATCGCTTTGCACCGAATGCAAATCCACATGCCACCATTGGCTGGAACAGACCATGAACCTGCCTATTATCCACTGCCACGTGTTCCACCCATATGATCTATATACAAATGCATATATAATTCATTAGTACAATATATTTAATTATCTAAGTATATTAGATATCGATTAATTATCTAAGTATTTTATATATATATATATATATATATATATATATATATATATAATATACCAATTTATGATCACCTTGGAGGTCCCATCATGCATTTCTTCGATCAAACAGCCGGAAGGTCGACGGCGAAACAGATTGGACGCGGGAAAGTTCAAGATTTTTTCTAAGGACACATCAACGACACCCCACAAGCCTTGGCGGATTTTCTTGCAGTAGCGGGCAATAATGCTCTCTCTTGTAGGAACAATCGGACTTGGCACGTAGTACTCCACGCTCATCTACGCATCAAGATCCACAAACAAAATTTTACAAAACATTGCATTTTATTATGATAATACTAAAATTAATTATCAAAATTAATTATTACATGAAAATGGACAATTGCCCCTTCAAACTTTTAAAATTCTAAAAATTTCATCTTTAGTTTTTATATGTTTTAATCCATTACTCTAAAAAAATTGTATGCGTGTGTATATATATATATATATATATATATATATATATATATATATATATGTAATTCTAAATTTCACGAGATTTGAAATCTAATTAGTGCAAGTGACTAGCTTGGAAGAACAAAATTATATATATACATATATATAGTTAATTACCACTTGAAGAGTTCCTTCATAACTTCCTCTCACGCCATTGTTGGCGAAAACTCCAAGCAAGGTCGGTTTAGAGACAATATCAGAGAACACGTGTGCCCATTTATCCTGATGATCATCATCAAAGATCATTACAGTTATTACTAAAAAAATCCCATTGGAACAGCATCATAAGTATAATAAGATGATAGTCTAGGGGTGAAAAAATGTGGCTTGAGATTATCAATTGTTTCTCTTCTGAAATCGAAAGCATACTATTGAAGTTAAAAATTACTTTCTTCACTTTCAACAAGTTAATGATAAAAACGCAATCTAATCTGCTTAGACACATATGTTTTAAGAATTAAAAAATATACCAACCAATTTCGTCGGTTTTTGTGGTAAAGCTCGAAAATACGAGTACGAAAGATTAGAGAAATTCGATAGAGATTAACCAATTTTATCGGCTTTTGTAGTAAAGCTCGAAATACAAGAATGCAAGATTAGAGAAGTTCGAGTTTAGGGTTTGTTTTTTTCACAATAAGAAACAAGACTCATAGCGACGACAATACCGAATTCATAAGGATGTCAATCAGCATTTGCGGCCTCATTCCAATGTAGCAAACTTCTCTGGAGGCTTCAGGGTCCAGATGTTCTTCAGCACATTGAGATTCTTCCTTCACCAAGCTCTCAAGAGTGTCATCAATGGCGTGACTAGAGCAGCCACCGCTGTAATTCTCTGGCCAAAGTCTCGGCAAGGGCTCAATGCGGTTGACCTTGATCAGCTTGTTGAGCTCCATCATCGTCACGTCCGTGCTCGCTAACTCCCTGAGATACTCAACATGGTTGAGGGTCTGAATATTCTTGTCCATGTCAAGCCTCCACAGAGGCTCGCCGGACACCAACGCGATCTTTCTCAGCTCCTCCATGGCCTCCGATGCGATGCGAGCGATCTTCGCCTTGTTCTCATCGGTGGAGATTGAGACCTTGATGAGGAGGTCGCTGGCTTTGAGCTCATTATTGTTGATGGCTGCGTTGGAGCCTTGAATGTATTGAGGGTTAAGAATGGAAGATGATGAAGAAGGAACACTTCCATTGATCTGTTAATTGTGATTCGAAATGTCAAAGCTTGATCAAACAAATCGCTCAAGGCAATTCAAGCAAGAACACACTACAAAAGACGAGTCCTATGTATAGCAATCAGAGTCGGCCCTCGCTATAGACGAGAGAGTCTTGCGCTTAGGACCTCAAATTTAAAGGGGTTAAAAAAATACTTGATATTAATGTAAATATAAATATAGTTTTGAAACACAATAATTAATATAGAAACTTATTTGTACTTTTACATCTAAGAACGCTAGCCGCTTCGTGTTTGGAGTTGGCTACAAATACGGGCGTAATACTACACATTTTGATTAAATATATCATTTTTGTCATGGGACCGTTATAAAAAATTCGCGTAGGGTCCTAACAATCTCAGAACAAGCAAGGCGAGCAGCGATAAGGGTATCGTTTCTACACCAAATATGAAAATTTTTTAACGGTGACGATATTATCGTGTACATGTTAAATATGGATAGTTTTCGAGACAGATCTCAATAAGGTAAGGGATTAAATAGGGGTTGAAACTATGAGCAATAAGTACCATGCACGTACGTATTTTGAATTTTTTTGGCCCGGGCCCTAATTCTCCCGATCTTTAAAAAACTTATTTGTTTCCTAAATATCTTCCTAAAATCTTCAGACCACATTTTAAACGGGACCCAGAACAAAGATTACATCTTTTTGCTCAATATATGTTATGAAAATACTTAAATCACATTGATTGGCAGCATTGTTTGAAATTCATCCAGATCAATTATACATATACACACACAGTTTATATATATATATATACACACACACACACTCAAACATATTATATACAGCTTATTACATATTACAAAACCCTTGTATACCTTAAACCCAGCAGTAGGATCAAATCCAAAAAAATGGAATCTCTGATTTGGCCCTGATCCATTGAACTCACCAAAGCTAGATCAAGATCAAATATCAAAGGGAAATGATAACCAATTAGTGATCAGAATAATAATTTATGGACAATTGTGCAATATCTTGTTCATTCGCAACAAAATATTTTCTTTGCGCGGTGGTAAAAAAAATGTTTTTTTTTTGGATAGAGATACTATTTCACCACTCGAGTTACAGGTGTCTAACATATTCATACCTAAGGATTTTCCACAAAATGGTGACAAAATGTATAACTTGTACAAATCTTTCCATTTTCCAATTTGATCCGATTAGTTATTAAGTACAATTATTTTATATCATTGTTGATACCAAACAGATAGTGTTATTAAGTACACTATATAATTTATTAAGATAAAAAGCTGGGATTTAATTTAAACTTACTTTTGACCAGTGTTTTCAAACCCTCGATTATCAAAGTAGGGTTGCTCAAACTCAGTTTGGATAAAGTTCAGAAACTGATTACGGCCATAGTTATTGTTTGCCATTGATCTGTAAATACAATTAAAAACGAAAGAAAATAAATGAATTAGTCAAATTGTACACATTTCAATTCACCAATCTTCAATAAAAAAAAATAAAAAAAATAATTAGATCTTTTGATCTATCAATATATCCAATCAGTCTATCAATATATAGATTCAACCATTTTCACACAAACACAATACATGAACTAAATAACAAGACCTTTTTTTTTAGAGAATAAGTAAATAAAAGACCTTTTAATCTATTAAGATATTAAATCAATGTATATTCTTCACATTTATATGTAAATAAATAAATAATACACACAAATAAACATCTCCAAAGAATTGATATCTTAATGTTTGGATAAATAAGATAAATAAATGAATGAATCAGATATGTAGATCTATTGAAGCTAATAGTCTACATGCAAATAACTAAACTCATATCAGATCCATCCATCATTCTTATTTCTTATAAACATATATCAAAATAAAAATCATTGAAATAAATAGTCGATCAACGAGATATATAATCAAGCCACATTATTCATAATAAATATCATAATGACATTCACCATTCAAGAATGAACACACCCAAGATGGTGATGAGATTCAAACCAAAATCATTGAACTCATTGGAACAATAATAATCAAGATTAATAGTTGATTAATCACTAGATAATTATAATCAAAGCAAGCAAGCAAATGATGATGATGATGATGAGATTGAGAAGTATTACAAAAAAGCTGTCTTCTTTTTCTCCGTCTCGAGTATATCGAGAGAGAAACTACACTCAATGAAATGAAAACTGATTTTTTTTTTTTTTTTTTTTGTGTGTGTATGTGATGCTTATATACACACATGTTATATATATATATAGATAGATATATGCTAGGGTAAACTCACTTGGGCTTGGTAGTCTTGAACTCTTAGTGAGTGATGTCATAGAAAAATTTAAAAATAAAATAAAATAACAAGTAGAAAAAGTAGTGACGTGTGTTTGACCAATGACCTAGAGACGTGTGGTTTTTGTCTTAAGGTGTTTAGAAACAACAGTTACTATAGGCAAAAATGTAGGGTTTTAATATGTATTAATACATTGAATTGAATTGAATTGATTTGATTTATTTTTATTTTATTAATTTACAAGAAATATAAAAGGCAAGGAATTAGGGCTTTAATGTTTAGCAGCATTCAATATAAGATGAGATGGTAAGTTTTTATGCATTGATTATTCAAGTATAAGCAGAAATCATATTTTATTTTATTTTATTTCACTTTGTATGTTACTAATTAACTTATTAACACTAATAACATGTGTAATTAAATTTTCTTTTGACTTCGTAAGTCTTATAATTGCCTCAAAAACTCTAATTTATTATAGCTGAATTTGCTAAGTGCACTTAATTCTTTTAAATTTTTTTATTTTTTTTATTTTTTGGTATTGAATGCGTTTGCCAAAAGTCTAGCAATGGGAACTTAGAAATATATTTATGTAGATATATATATATATATATATATATATATATATATGATAGGAATCTTGTTATATAAATGTGAAAAACCCGGTGACGGGCGCTATATCATAACCGTTGGCATGCTGTGATTCTAAACGCTTAGGAAATATTTTGGCCGTTCTTTCTAATAACGTTTGAACATTAATCATTCATGAAACATAACTAAAACGTGAAAACGTTTTAATTTTTTTTATCTGAGAAGAAAATCCAAAAAGGAAATATAAGCTCGTGGACGAGAAGTCAGCGCTATAAATGATTTACATATATAATTTGGAAAATAAATTTATATATATAATAGGAATCCAGTTATATAAATGTGAAAACCCGCCGTCGGGCGCTACAACATAATCGTATGTTGACATGTTTTGATTCTAAATGTTTAGGAAATATTTTGGCCGTTCTTTTTAATAACGCTTGAACATTAAACATTCATGAAACGTAACTAAAAACGTAAGAAAAAATTAATGTTTTTTTATCTGAGAAGAAAATACAAAAAGGAAATCTAAGCTCATGGACGAGAAGTCCGGATATTTATATATTAGGAAATTAGGAAATTTATATATATATATATATATATATATATATATATATATTAGAACCATTGGCAGAGCTGCGTAGAGCATATCAAACTACTAGTGATATTTCACTATGGCTCTAAAACATAGAGTTGACGTGGATCTCCACTTCAACCGTCCTACATTTAATATTAACCCGGTTGTTTAGTGGAATCCAGATCTCGCGTCTAGCTACTCCCGACGCGAATATAAGTGCGCAGACCCGCTTTCATCGCTACTTCTTAACTGTAAATTAACATGCCATAATTCTAAATGCTTAGAAATATTTTATTAATTCCTTTTATAAATATCATTTGAACATTAAACATGCTTCACGAAAGATAACTAATTAAAAATATATCTACATTTTCTATTTTTTGTAATATGGGCAGAAATCCTCGTGAGCGAGAAGTCCGGATGCAAGAAGTTCGGTAATTCTATAGCATAATAACTCACCTTGGGGTGGTACTTCTTAACCATTAACATGCCGTGATTGTTACTTGTTAGTGTTTACAAAATATTTTTCTTTTAATAACGTTTGATCATTAAACATATTTCATGACAAAACATATAATTAAAAACGTATCTACATTTTTAATTTTTTGACTTGAGAAGAACATCTAAAGAAAGAAATCTAAGCTCATGGTCGAGGAGTCCGGACGCAAGAAGTCGGCGCTATAATTGTGCTTCATTGTTTGGAATGTTATATTAGAACTAGTAGCGGAATAGATATCGACTAGGCACTAGCTAGTGAAATTTACAAACTTATTATCTTATAAATTTAGCGAATTATTAATTTAGCTAGTTAGGGCCGAGTCGGGACCGAACAAAATTATTATTTAATCGCGATTATTAATTTATCGAGTATTAGTTTATAGAGGTTCTACTATAAAATGTTCGTTTTTCTTATATTTTTTTTTCGCTTCCGATCGAAAAAATAATAAAAACGCTATTCATTTTTATTGCTGATCATCAAGCATGACAAAGAAAATTATCTTCATAAAAGAATCATATAATATACATACATACATACATACATACATACATACATACATACATACATACATACATACATACATACATACATACATACATACATACATACATACATACATACATACATACATACATACATACATACATACATACATACATACATACATACATACATACATACATACATACATACATACATACATACATACATACATACATACATACATACATACATACATATAGTTGGTCAACTGTAAATATTTTCAGGCCATGAATAGACACGATACGATAAAAATATAAATAAAGAATGGGTTTGAAAAAGAGTTCACAAAAAAAAGAACTGCTTTACTTATTTTCATGCAAGAATGTCCGAAAACGAAAAATCATGCGACGGCGGACCTGAAAAACAAGGTTACAAACTTAATCAGCTACCATAACTAACTAGAAACGAGAAAAGTTCAACAATGTAAAATACCCGTACCTTCATGTTCGCCTAATACGTAGAATGGAACATGTGCTACCATCTTCGTCGCTCCATCGCTCCACTTTACAGTGCCCGGATTTTGTCCGAACTCTCCGTGGGAAGCTCGGGAAGGTCCCAACACGGATACCGAGATTGCGGGTTCGTTCATTAATCCTAGGTAGTCACGAGCGCGCCTCCAAACCCTAGCATCTGAGATTCGGGATCGCGCTACCTGTGAAGAAAACGATTGTTTGAGGAACATAGCCAAAATTATTAGACGTATAACTCGTCCTATATTGAGCCGGTGCAAAGGGTTGTCTCCTAGTAAGGAAGGGAGATCTCACGGATTTTTAAACCATCAAGTTATCTTACTTTTAGCAGACTATCGTAATCGATAACCTCTAACACAGAGAAAATCATGCCGAATCAATCAATAGTGCGATTATAGATAAGAACGACGTAACTCAGAACTCAACCTTGCCCAAGGAAACACGAGCTCTAGGTAGCAGCTCACGGTGGTACGTCGCAAGCTTTGCTATCGCGGTAATGACGAAGCACAGGAGTCTTGACTGAGCCGACTTCCCAAAGACTTGACCAGTGGAGCCGAAACCGGACTCTTGCCTGAGGCCTAAACGACTTTGGAAGAAAAAAAAAGGATATGCATTAAGAATCTCGAAATCCAATTACATCAGTTTAAAAGCACCAAAACGACAAAGAAAAGAAAAGGCGATAAGTTAAAATGATAGCATACCTAGATGAAAGATTTTCATACAAGAGTAATTCTAAGCCCTCAAACAATTCACGAGCTGCATCCTTGTGTGAGGAGCCACCACCACCGTGCTCCCCGATGGCCCAACACAACTGCAAAGCTAACTCCGCCTACGTGGAGAAAAAAACCGAGTATTTCTTCAGCATGGTAACTAAGCGTGATTTTTGGAGATTTTAAGAAATCAAATTGATTGAGAAAATGTTCTCTCTCAATGAAAAATATAAACATTTATACAAAGAAAGATGGTTTCTGATTAAAAAAAAGTTAGAACAAAGGAAGATAAGCAACTAATTTTGAGTTTTGACTGGGTTTTATAACTAATTAAAGAACAAATAATTGACCTGTTCAAGGCGAATTTAACATATCTAACCTTTTCGGTGCTGTCATAAGCCTCCGAAAGCCTGTCCATTATGGGTTTCTGCAAAAAGCTTCAACTATTTTCTTAGTTTTCTATAGCGGGATCCAACAATTCATCCGCAAAAAACGAAAAATATAATTGTCTAGATGGAATAAGAATTTCGAAAGGACATACCTTTAACAGCGCAACAAAATGTGGAGAACGTTGGAAAGCAGAAAGCATGAACTCTAAAAGTCTTTTGCGAACCTGAACAATAGTATAAGAAATTGGACTTTCTTTACTTGAAACTAATTTCTATGAAATATTGGGCCGGCCCGGATTCAAAAAATAAGCTTTTCAAAAATCGGGACCCAACCTGGTTATGGGAAGCCCATGAAAAGGGGAGTCTAAGCCTGAAAAAGGGCTAAAGCCCGGTTCTCGGATCCAATATCACCACTAATTTTCTTATATGGAGCTCTAGATACTAGAATTCAATTGAAATGTTAAAATTTGACCTTACTCATAATTATATACGCACCTCAAAACAAAAGTTTTTGTCCGGAAACATTGTGGCATTTCTAGACATTAGCAGGGGAATCAAAGCACATATCAAAGCTGCACAAGAGAGCAAATTACATGCAAAGCTCAGAAATGCCCAACTTAGCATAGTACTGAATAAGCTTTGGCAAAAGTGAAGAGATTCATTCGACTTACAATCATTGACATCGAGCAGTGCTATGGAAAAATACACATCAAGAAGGCGGGGTGCCATTTCAAGAGCATACTTCAGCCTCTCCGACTGAGGGCTGTTTATTGCAGCCTGTAGTGTTGCGGCCATGGCAGGGGAGTTCCAGTGGCGTTCCTGAATATAATATATAAAATGTAAATAACATATTTGAATACTCTACACATCAAACAGAAGATCAGAAGAGATCAAGTCAACTAGAATAAAAAGAATTACACGTACGATATTAAAAATGATATTTAAAAAGGTTTTGAGGTCTTACAGAGATACCGTCATTTTCATCCTTCAGAAGGTCAAGAAATAAGGGATCTCCAACATCAATTGTAATGTTATCTTCAGATTCAGAGTCTCCTCCACAATCTCCTATTGTCGAGCCGGTGTAAGCCTCATCCATTAGAGCAAGTAGCATCTGCATTGACCAGATAAGATTGTATCATAATTCCGTGTTTTTCGTATTATTATTTTCTTCAGTTCTTATTATGCAATACATGTAAGAATGACCTCCGGAGCCGTACTCTTCTGGATTGAAGCTATACTATTTCCTACCAACGACCCACCCGAGCTTCGTTCGACTTTCTCCAATGCAACAACCAAAACTAGACACCAGAAAAATAAATTTTCGAAAATGATAGATACAAGATAGGAATATTGACCCTAGAGAAAGGAAAAAAAAGAAAGACTAACCCGGCAAGTCCAAAGACGACAGAAATAGCGGAAGAAATGATCCGGGTGACACCAGTGCAGGAAATACTTTCAGAATTGACTTCTCCAATCTGAACAGGAAATAGATACATAAATACGGAATTAGTGGTCCTAATTTCTTGAAGAGCAAACAAAATTTGAGCACTAATTCGTAAAATGGTTTCTTGGAAGAACTTACTTTTCTCCATTCCAAGCAATCAGTTTGAGCAACAACGGATAGAACTGCAAAATTCACGGTCGTGATTTATAAGAAAACCTCATTTCGAAGAGCAAAGAAAAGAATCAAACAAGAAAGACACCGCCAATTTCACCGGCAGAAGTGAAAACGCAACTCAAACCGATACCTGAGGAAGCAATGTCGGAAAAGTACTTAGGAACTTCTTCTTGTTCTCATTAAGAAATTCTAGGGTTGCTTCCGCAACAACAGGATCCGCAAACTCACTGCAATTCGGAGAAATCGCCGTGCTACAATCATACAGTTTAAACTGCATATCATCATAAACATTTAAAAAAATTACCGGCTCAAGCAATTCCGAAAAAACGTCCTGAGACTGGGATCCGCATCATGCAGTACTTTATCCCCAAAATCAAGATAAAACTGCAGAATACCCTGCAAAACAATGCCAATGATTCCATTTTACAACAATAATTTTCACAAATTACAAAGCAAAATCAAATGCCAATGATCTAAACTTGTTCTTGCTCGACGAAAGCCGGATTCGATAAAGCTTCGGAAGCAAACCAGTAGAAGAAGGCCATTGGAGGTGCGAGACTGAGACAGAGAAGCAACGGAGCGTTGAAAAAGCCTGTTGATCTGCGGATAAACCCGAGCGATCAAATCCTCCGAGTTCTCAGCTTTACACAGCTCGTGAAGCTTTTTGACCTACGAAATCCAACGAAAGAGAGACAAAACACCAAATCGATCATCTTCCGACTTGGAAAACAGCAGCTTCGTATTCTATCGAAAGAGAGGGACTCACGGATTGAAGGAGAGAGGAGTCGGAAGCGGGATCGCCGGCGAGATTGGAGTCTCTGGCGCTGCTCGACAGCGTTCGGAGATGGATTTCCCAGTCGCGGCTCCGAGCTTCCATTGAATCTCTCTCAGTCGAGCTATTTTCTTGCTCGTTTTCCCGAGAAACAAACAGAGAGAAAGAGAGAGAGAGGACACGTGCGTCGAAAACGTCACGTGGGTCCAAGAAAGAAACAAAAACTGTGTACGACAATCAGCAAAACGACTTCATATGGTAAACGACATGATTCAAGAATCTAGCGACGGATTCTCAAATAACAATCATGTATAAATTAAATAAAATGAACATTTATAATTCGGAATCGGAACCGGGTCGTGTTTTTAAATCCGACATATGGTTTGTTATTTGATAATGATATATAATTTTCCGTGGTTCACGTATTTCAAGAAATATTTTTTAATAATACCCTGACTCTAGTATAATTAATCAATTCTCTTAAGCGTGGTCGATATTGGCGTAGGTGGGAGTAACCTATACTCTCGGAATCAAAATATTTCGATAAACACAACTTTGCTTTTAAAATAGGCATTTGGCATTTCTGTACGGAATTTTTTTCAAAATGCCATTAGGAAAATATTGTGTCAAATGTACCACATTCGCGTCGAGCTAAGCATAATACCTACAAAAGACAGGAACGTAAACAGCGATTTGAACACTTTGTTGAGCAAAAAATTTTTGTGGGGAACACTGTCACTTTTTATTAAGACCACCCAAGAATAATTTACGCACACTACAAAATATTTTTTGTGAACACTCTTTTGGAGACTACTACGCTTTGGAATTCTTAGATGCTAAGAATAGAGGGATACTTTTAAGATGTTCCTAAAGTATCTAGATATTTATAACTTTTTATGACATTTCTTTATTATCTAGATATTTTACATTTCTACAATTTACTAAGAAAATTCTAGATAATCTTCTTAATTCAAATGGACTAATTAGTCTTCTTGATTATTGGGCTTTTAGG
Source organism: Parietaria judaica (assembly GCA_954871525.1). Classification (NCBI taxonomy): domain Eukaryota; kingdom Viridiplantae; phylum Streptophyta; class Magnoliopsida; order Rosales; family Urticaceae; genus Parietaria; species Parietaria judaica. The sequence goes on along the minus strand of OX940872.1, from coordinate 3,699,468 downwards.
AACTTAATTGGGTGATGATATTTTAAAAAAAAAAAACTCTTGTATTTCATACTTGTTCAAATATTTAACTTTTTATTTGAGTTATGTTCCAACATTACAAGATGGAATATGGTCAAGCACAAATTTCAGGGACAAATTGCATGGCGGCAAGTTCTGTTGATGCCATGCTCTTATGATATTAATGGGGAAGGAATTGGTGCCGGCGGAGACGCAAAACCACCCCTCGTCTCGGTTTAAGAAGTTCGTAAATCTCCCGTCAACGGTGTAATCAGCGTGGTGTAATCAGCGTCTCGCAAGTGATACGTCATCGGCACAAATCCCTGGAAACCCGCCGGCATATTGTAGCACAGCGGCGACCCGGGCATGTCATGCTTTTGCGTCAGCCCCATTGAATCATACTTCCTCTGAAAAGCGCCAATCACGTCTCTGAAAAGTAAAGCCGTTACTAGAACCTGGACCGTTTTAGCTCCAAAATCGGTGTGTGATTTTATTTGAACTACCTATGTGAAGATGGGGAAATATGAGGAAAAAACAAAATTCAAACATACTTGAAAGCGTTCCGGCCGTTGGGCAGATCACGATCGACGAGCAGAGTTGTCGGCGCACCAGAGTTGATGATGAAGCCGCCCGAGCCGTCCTCTTTCGGGATGAACATGCCAGGCGGGAATCCCAACCGCTCTGACCCCACGGTCACGTCAACCAGGGTGAGGTAGAAAAAGTAAATAGGTCTCGAACCGGGCGGCAAGGCAAACAACGTTGTTTGGACGCGGCCACTCGGCATCAATTGGTCCTGGTCGAAAGGGTATAAACAGTAGGAGAAGCGGCTGTTGATGAATGGGGCGAGTTGCGTCACGAGCGAGTCTGGTGACCAGCTCAACCCCAAAACCCCCGACATCCACGTGCCCTCGACATTGAAATTCGAGTTATCGTTGGAGCAGCCAAAGATGATGCCGTCGATGGCTTGGATGGACCGGTCGCTGAGCTGAAAGCGGATGGTCTCCACTGAGGCGACGCCTTTGGTAGGGCCCGCGCCGCCGTAAGCCATGCTATAGACGCACTGGTTGCGCACGCACTGGTAAATGGATCGAGGACCTTCATCAACAACCATGTAAAAGTTATAGTATTCTCTTACTGCACCACATAATATACACGTGATAATTTTGAAACCTAATATACATTCAAATGAATATTTTACAGTATCTATGAGTTTTTGATCATCTATTATAAGCAGTTTTGTGAAATAAAATAAAAAGTCTATTTAAATTGTATGGTATGAATTGTGTCTATTATATATTGCATCAGGTATCTTATCATGAGTTGTGTCTTAATCGTATCGTGTATCGTGTATCGTGTATCTTCTCGTGTCTATGACCTATATAATTTGTGTCTAATAATTAAGATCACATCGGTTATCTTCTCACGGAACGTGGTTAATTAGATCACATATTGAATTCCACAAATTTTAATTATGTTCATCAATCATATATCCACCAATGTACTATGTATATTAATATTGATGGTGAACAACCGGGGTTTCGTTGCGGGTTTCTCAAAATAATAAACTGAATACCGTATTTTGGTATTTTTATTACAAAAACCGAATACCCTATTTAAAAAAAAAATTGCATTTACGGCATATTCGGTATTCAGTATCGATTGCGGTAAAATCGGTATTTTAACCGCATTTATCACTTCGAGGAATATGACAAAAATCGAATAAAAATATTAAATCAAATATATTAAGTACTCCAATAACGTAATCATTAAGTAAGAAAATGATGTGAAATGTAGACGTGAAACTAATAAACTCGGTAAGTATTATATAAGTAGAGATCAATATGTTTTGCAATATAAAATATAAAATTATATACTAACTTTTGTCATATGCGGTAAATTCGGTTTTCGGCTCAATTTATTTGTAATAACCGAATACCGCAACCGAATGGTATATCGGTTTTCGGTTTCTATTAAGTAAATTTGGTTTTAACCGTTTAAATTCGGTATTTGGTATATACGGTACCGGTATATCCGGTTTTCTGTTTAATATTCGGTTTACGATTTATTTTGTTCACTCCTGTATGTTTGATTGGATCACATCGTAAATGTTCTCGTGAATTCCGTGTAATTGCATATGTATTTCATCTCGATGCTATATATACATTTCCAATCAAATAAAAAGATGGACAAAGTAACGAAGTAATAACCGGTTCTCACCACTGCAAAGGAAGTGGGTGCAAGGGAGCTTCCTGTAGCTCAAGGAAGTGCGGGAGTTAAAAATGGGCGTCTCCTGCGGAAAACACTTGATACACGGCATGCACTGCGTCCACATGGCACCGCTACCCGTGTCATTGTCTCCGGAGTCCCGAATGCCATCTTAGCCGCAAAAGTACCACGAGATCCGGTACATATCCCACGTTGCAGCGACGTCGGTCACCAGCCTGTGCTCGAGATACCGAGCACGTCCTCTAGTGATATTGAACAGCCTCTCTATCCTCTCGGAATGGGTTAGGTTTCCGGGAGGTTCCAGCAAGTCTCTCGGGACCAGATTCATAGAGAATCCGGTGGCGTTCGGGGAAGCCAACGCCAAGTTTTGGGAGATCCATAGTGCTGATGATAATAGAAACATTATGCCAATCATGTTTGCTAATCGATCGGACATTTTTGTATGTATAATATATATGCATATATTATTATTATTATTATTATTATTATTATTATTATTATTATTATTATTCATGCATTTATGCATGAACTAGTGTTTGGCAATTCCGTTATATATGTTGAACATGTAAAACTAGGTTTTGTTATGTTTAAATATATTAAATTCCATAAAATCTGCTTCTGTAAGTAATTAATGCAATAATCTTGTATATGAGTCAACTTGCAATTAATGTATTGAAATCCTAATTAATCAAACCAAACAAGGTATATCTGCCTCTCTCTCGTACTCTTTTTTTTTTTAAAGCAGATTCATATATCATTAGCAAATCGGAACTAAGTCCCGTCTAGTACATGGGATAAGCCACTCGGGACAGCCCCGTGATTGAAAGTCACAGACCGAGTTGGACAAACGTTTTTTAGCTATGAGGTTAGCTACCTCATTAATCTGTCTATATAGTTAATAAAATCTAAACGTTCATCTTCGGCTTCACGCCTCCATTCGATTTTCATAACCAATAATATTGAAAAGTCACTTTTGCAGTTTTTTACTTATAAAACCGTTATTAAGGTTGAAATTTATTTACCGATTACTTTTTATTAATTTAATTTAATTCAATTTTAATCAGATAATTAGGGCAAAAAAAAAAAGAAGTTAATCTCCGAAATCTAATGATCAATATTATTACCAAATTTTAGCTCACAAAATAACCGTACATAACAATTGATAGCAAACCACTAATATACATGTCATTTAACTCTATATATAATATAGGTCAATTTTTAATTTATATATTGAATCCTAATTAATCGATTATAACAAGCCATGTTTCACTCTTCCTTATTATTTTTTGTGGTTCACTTGATGCATGTTGGACCAGCTTTACCCTTTATATCAGTGTCATTTTTCATAGTTGACCAAATGTCGATTTTATTTAAATTAGGGTAAATTGCGGCTGAAATACCCATTATTTAAAAAAGACGAGGTTTATTAGATATGCGGTAAAAGGTCCTAAAAGTTTATAAAATCACACGGTGCTTAGAAAAACCAAAACACCGTAATAATCAGCAAAAAAAAATTAAAATCGAATTCACGGTAGATAGTTAGCATCACGTGAAATAAAAATGTGAAACAATGTAGCAAAATTATTTAAAGCGTAATGAAAATAAATAAGAGAAAGAAAGTGAGAAACTTTGCATACTTTATTGATTGAACATTTTATTTGAGTTGATCATATTTATTACAAGATAGGAGACGATGATCAATGGCAAGCTTCGGGTACGAACTGCATAGTTCCGGGATTTGTGTTCATATCAAATATGATCCTCATGTTCTGCTGATGAGCCGCTCCCAAAAAGTTAAAGGCGGCCCTCGACCGGGTGATTGCAAGACAGAAGTGGTCGGTGTAGTCGATGATCGTGAATTTCCCCTCGACGGTGTAATCACCACCTTGCAAGTGGTAAGTCATCGGCACGTACCCTTGGAAACCCGCCGGTTTAATGTAACACAGATCACCCTGGACGCCCGGGCCTGACTTTCGACTCAGCCTCATTGAATCGTACCTTTGCTGAAAAGCACCCAGCACCTCTCTGAAGAAGAAAAAAACCAGTTTCGAAACCGAAACCGGGAATGGTTTAGCTCGAAAATCAGTATTGTATTTCATTTGGATTTTGAACTATGTTATTGATACGTCAATTTATTTGGTTGTTTTGTTGGTTTTATATTATTATTAAAACCATGTATAATTAGTACTTTTCCTTATTATTATAAGTTTCAAAAGTGCAGGCACTGATTTTGGTTTGACCCTTACTGGAAAACGTTCCGGCGCCCGGGCAGTAGGAGATCAAGGAGAGTAGTAAGCGGCGCACCAGTGTCGAGCAAAAACGCATTTGTGAAGCCCTCTCTAGGGAAAAAGGTGCGGGGCGGGAATTTCAGTGGTTGTGACCCCACGCTAATGTCAATCAGGGAGAGAAAGTAATGTGGGGTAGATGCTGGACCCGACGGCTTGAAAAACGGCGACCTTTGAACACGGCCTCTCGGGACCGGAATAGCGGTCCCGAAACTGAGCAGGCTCGTCCTCTGGTTTTCAGCGAGCAATGGATGTAAGCAGTAGGAGAAGCGGCGGTTGATCAAGGGTCCGAGTTGCGTTAAGATCGAGTCCGATGACATGCTCATCCCCATGATCCCCGACACCTTGTCGCCCGACACTTCTCCAAAGTTGATGTTATCATTGGAGCAGCCAAAGATGAGGTCGTTGATTGTTCTGGTCCCGGTACCGAATGGAAAGCGCATGCTCTCCATGGCGGCGACGCCTCTGGTCTGGCTCCCACCCCCGTAGATTTTGTTGTAGACACACTCGTTCATCACACACCGGAAAGTGGCTTGAGGGCCTTCATCCACAACGATTACACAATCAATAACGGTTTTTTTTTTTATTACTTATAGCTCAAGAAAGCCATAAATATATAATAGTACTATATTCTAATCACTTGCTCTCTCTCTATATATATATATTAACAAGGTATCAAATTTCTCGAATATCCATCGGCATGCCCATCGAAAATCTTTTTTCGAGGATATGCGAAACGATATATCCATCGACTTACCTATGAGATACATATCGACAAGCGATATATCCGTAAAATGAAAAATGTGAAACGACATCGGCAAGCGGTATTTAAAACCTTGTATATATATATATATATATATATATATATATATTAACATGCATGTATAATCTAATCACATCGTACTATATTCTCATGTTTCTAATTATATAATGTCGTAAATTTCTTGTACGTGCTCGTGTAATCCAAAATCTAGAGTCCTATACATAATTGAGCCCAAATAAAAGAAACAAGCTCTCACCCCGGCAAAGGGCGTGGCTGCAAGGAAGCTTCCGGTAGCTCGAGGAAGCTCGGGAGTCAAAGATGGTAGAGGTCTGCGGAAAACACCTGTAGCAGGGCTTGCACTGCGTCCACAGGGCTCCGCTTCCGGTGTCCATGATCAGGTGCACCACCGTCCCCGGAGTTCCGAGGGACATCTCAGCTGTATAGTACCACCCGATGTGGGCCAAGACAGTTGAAATGTCTTTGGGCGCCGCCACATGATCACCGGAGAGTACTCTTTCGGCGAGGTAAGTAGCACGTTCTCTAGAGATCTCGAAGAGCCTCTCGATCCTCTCGGCGCGGGTTAGGTTTCCGGGAGATTCCAGCATGTCTCTCGGGGTCAGCTTCATGGAAAATCCGGTGGCGTTTGAGGAAGCCAAGGCCAAAGTTTGGGAGATCCATAGTGCTGATAGTAACAATATTCGAATCATTTTTGCTCTTAAGTTTGTGAAATGAATATTGGTGTGTCTTAGGGTTTACATTTGCGTTTTAATTTATAGAGGTTTGGTGGTGTGACTTGTGAGTGAGTATCTGAATGCGTTGACTAGGCTTTAAATATACAGAGACACGTACTTAGATAATAAATAAAATAATGGATAATTGTGGTAAAAGTATCCAATATATAGTCATGGAGCATACCCAAATATAAAAATATAAAAAATAAATAAAAAGATAGTGGCCGATGTAAGTAACTTATTCTATTTTAGTGGGTTGACCAAATGGGCGCAGAATGTACTTGTGCGGTACGACTCGGACGACCTTTTTGACGACGATGATTTCATCCACCTTGTCGCCTAATTAGCTTACTTAAAAACAATTTAAGTACTTCCATTGCTTAAAACTTAATTGTATCAAAGTTATAAAAGTACATGATTACTCTTGGCTACTAAAAATTTAAGATAAATGTATAATTGCACAAAAGTCAATGACAATAATATTTTCGCTATCAATTCCTTTATTTAATTAGGAGATATTTTAGTGATTGTTTATATATATTATAATATATACACATGGCTTGAGATTAAAATAAAATAAAATTAATAAAGTAGTAATTACAATATACTTGGGTTCTTGTTAAAAAATAAAGTAGTTCGGCTATCAGCCCATGTGATCCATCTACTAAAATTTAGGTTTGGTATTTTTGCCACTAATTTTTTGTTGGGTGCACCGTGCACGCCTTCTCATTATACGTTGTGTACATTTGCCGCAACTATCCCATAAAAGCACTATTGTACGTGATAATAAATTACTGAATGAGTGTAGATCGAATGAAATAAATAAAAAGTTATGCATGCATTGACTTGTTTCAAATGTAATAAATTGAAATGAAATATATATCTCGGAAACAAGGTATATATATTGTGTATTTACGTATATATTGTGTATATTTACGTATAATAAATGTGAATGAGTGAGCGAAAAGATGGCTTTTGGCCTTAAAATATGAGACAACCTTATCTATATATATTAATTGCCTTTTTGCATGACATGATATAGGCAGATATACGTGAAATGTTAAATGGTCAACTTGCATGAAATTAATACATTAAATGCGTTAAATAAAATGTATATGCTTAATTGAGGAAAGTAAAAAAAAATTATATAAGTCAACTTGCAATTAATGTATAGGATCCTAGTACGTTAATTTGTTTTTTATATTCCTTAACTTTTATTTTTGACAAAAATATACTCTCAAGTTTTAAAATTAAAGTATATTCTCAAAGTCTATTTTAATATTATATATATTATTCAATGTTGACGTACAAATTTGAATGGGTATAGCATAAATAATTGCCAAAAAAAAAATTCCATATGTGCGTGTGTAAGGCTGTGTATAGGATTTCAATAGCTATGAAAAAAGTATTTGATGCGTAGTCACGCGGTTGGATTTGGTACGTAGAGCGCAAAAATCAAACACTCGATGCAAAGGTTATAGCATTCGTAGTCGAGAACTTGCCCAAAGAAAGGCGAAAAAGACTAAAATTTATAATTTATCGTAAAATAGTTTTAATTGTTAATCTAATTGTTATTAGTTCTTATTTTTCGTGTCGAGGTTTAGTTTTGTATGTATGTAGGGCGCTAAATCGAAAACTCGAGGCAAATAATATATTCTTTCTCATGTCAACATATTTTGCTGAAAAATGACGATGAACCAAAAATGCATTTTTTTGTATAAACTGATTTGAACGGCAATAAAGAAGGATTATCAATTGGTAGAGTCATGCGGTCTAATTTCATTGAATAGCACAAAAATCGGACCGTCGAGACAAATATTATAGCCTTCGGAAGTCTCTACCTACCCTAAGTGAGTCGACAAAAACTAAAACTCATTGTTTTGATTAAAATAATTTCAATATCTGTTAGAACAATACTTTTAATGATTATATATCATATCGAGGTTTGAATTTTTATATAGAGCACTAAAAGAAAACACTCGAGGAAAATGGTACAGTGCTCGTGAAATCAAGGCCTTTATCCTAAATATGATGTCAAACCTGAAAATGTATTTTTAATGTAAAAGTATTTCAATAGCTATGAAAAAGGGATTTGATGCATAGTCACGCGGTTGGATTTGGTACGTAGAGCGCAAAAATAAAATACTCGATGCAAAGGTTATAGCTTTCGTAGTCGAGAACTAGTCCAAAGAAAGGCGAAAAAGACTAAAATTTATAATTTATCGTAAAGTAATTTTAATGGTTAAACTAATTGTTATTAGTTCATAGTTTTCGTGTCGAGATTTAGTTTGAATGTATTTAGGGCACTAAATTGAACAATCGAGGCAAATAATATATTCTTTCTCATGTCAACATATTTTGCTGAAAAATGACGATGAACAAAAAATGCTCTTTTTTGTATAAACTGATTTGAACAGCAATAAAGAAGGATTATCAATTGCTAGAGTCACGCGGTTTAATTTCATTGAAGAGCGCAAAAATCGGACCGCCGAGACAAATATTATACCCTTCGGAAGTCTCTACCTAGCCTAAGAGAGTCCACAAAAAGTAAAACTCATTTTTTTGATTAAAATAAATTTTATATCTGTTAGAACAAGAATTTTAATGATTATATATCATATCGAGGTTTGAATTTTTATATAGAGCACTAAAAGCAAACACTAGAGGAAAATGGTATAGTGCTCGTGAAATCAAGGCCTCTATCCTAAATATGATGACAAACCTGAACATCTATTTTTAATGTAAAAGGATTTCAATAGCTCTGAAAAAAGGATTTAATACGTAGTCACACGGTTGGATTTGGTACGTAGAGCGCAAAAATCAAACACTCGATGCAAATGTTATAGCTTTCGTAGTCGAGAACTAGCCCAAAGAAACGCGAAAAAGACTAAAATTTATAATTTATAGTAAAGTAATTTTAATGGTTAAACTAATTGTTATTAGTTCTTATTTTTCGTGTCGAGGTTTAGTTTTGTATGTATGTAGGGCGCTAAATCGAACACCCGAGGCAAATAATATATTCTTTTTCATGTCAACATATTTTGCTGAAAAATGACGATGAACCAAAAATGCATTTTCTTGTATAAACTGATTTAAACGGCAATAAAGAAGGATTATGAATTGGTAGAGTCACGCGGTCTAATTTTATTGAAGAGCGCAAAAATCGGACCGTCGAGACAAATATTATAGCCTTCGGAAGTCTCTACCTAGCCTAAGAGAGTCCACAAAAACTAAAACTCATTGTTTTGATTAAAATAATTTCAATATCTGTTAGAACAAGACTTTTAATGATTATATATCATATCGAGGTTTGAATTTTTATATAGAGCGCTAAAAGCAAACACTCGAGGAAAATGGTATAGTGCTCGTGAAATAAAGGCCTTTATCGTAAATATGATGACAAACCTGAACATCTATTTTTAATGTAAAAGGATTTCAATACCTATGAAAAAGGATTTGATGCGTAGTCACGCGGTTGGATTTGGTACGTAGAGCGCAAAAATCAAACACTCGATGCAAAGGTTATAGCATTCGTAGTCCAGAACTAGCCCAAAGAAAGACGAAAAAGACTAAAATTTATAATTTATCGTAAAGTAATTTTAATGGTTAAACTAATTGTTATTAGTTCTTATTTTTCGTGTCGAGGTTTAGTTTTGTATGTATGTAGGGCGCTAAATCGAACACTCGAGGAAAATAATATATTCTTTCTCATGTCAACATATTTTGCTGAAAAATGACGATGAACCAAAAATGCATTTTTTTGTATAAACTGATTTGAACGACAATAAAGAAGGATTATCAATTGGTAGAGTCACGCGGTCTAATTTCATTGAAGAGCGCAAAAATCGGACCGTCGAGACAAATATTATAGCCTTCGGAAGTCTCTACCTAGCCTAAGAGAGTCGACAAAAACTAAAAACTCATTGTTTTGATTAAAATAATTTCAATATCTGTTAGAGCAAGAATTTTAATAATTATATATCATATCGAGGTTTGATTTTTTATATAAAGCACTAAAATCAAACACTCGATGAAAATGGTATAGTGCTCGTGAAATAAAGGCCTTTATCCTAAATATGATGACAAACCTGAAAATCTATTTTTAATGTAAAAGGCTTTCAATAGCTATGAAAAAAGTATTTGATGCGTAGTCACGCGGTTGGACTTGGTATGTAGAGTGCAAAAATCAAACACTCGATGCAAAGGTTATAGCATTCGTAGTCGAGAACTAGCCCAAAGAAAGGCGAAAAAGACTAAAATTTATAATTTTTCGTAAAGTAATTTTAATGGTTAAACTAATTGTTATTAGTTCTTATTTTTCGTCTCGAGATTTAGTTTTGTATGTATGTAGGGCGCTAAATCGAACACTCGAGGCAAATAATATATTCTTTCTCATGTCAACATATTTTGCTGAAAAATGACGATGAACCAAAAATGCATTTTTTTTTGTATAAACTGATTTGAACGGAAACAAAGAAGGATTATCAATTGGTAGAGTCACGCGGTCTAATTTCATTGAAGAGCGGAAAAATCGGACTGTCGAGACAAATATTATAGCCTTCGGAAGTCTCTACCTAGCCTAAGAGAGTCGACAAAAACTAAAACTCATTGTTTTGATTAAAATAATTTCAATATCTGTTAGAACAAGACTTTTAATGATTATATATCATATCGAGGTTTGAATTTTTATATAGAGCACTAAAAGAAAACACTCGAGGAAAATGCTATAGTGCTCGTGAAATCAAGGCCTTTATCCTAAATATGTTGACAAACCTGAAAATGTATTTTTAATGTAAAAGTATTTCAATAGCTATGAAAAAAGGATTTGATGCATATTCACGCGGTTGGATTTGGTACGTAGAGCGCAAAAATAAAATACTTGATGCAAATGTTATAGCTTTCGTAGTCGAGAACTAGTCCAAAGAAAGGCGAAAAAGACTAAAATTTATAATTTATCGTAAAGTAATTTTAATGGTTAAACTAATTGTTATTAGTTCATATTTTTCGTGTCGAGGTTTTGTTTTGAATGTATGTAGGGTGCTAAATCGAACACTCGAGGCAAATAATATATTCTTTCTCATGTCAACATAGTTTGCTGAAAAATGACGATGAACCAAAAATGTATTTTTTTGTATAAACTGATTTGAACGGCAATAAAGAGGATTATAAATTGGTAGAGTCAAGCGGTTTAATTTCATTTAAGTGTAGATGAAAATATGAAGAGAGTGGGGATTCCTTTTGTTGCGGATTGTAACTATTGTTCGGAGAGAAGTAACGAGGATACAGAACACATTTTGAGTTGTGGTGACTTCGCTAGTGACGTATGAAAAAAAAAAAAGTAGCTGGTGTGAATTTTCAATAACCAATCTATTTTGAAAGAACGCGTTCAATTATTGTTAAATAGAGCGGAAATGTTGTCTTAATTAGGAATTATAATAGGAATAATTATGTGTCTAATAATTTGGAAGTTATGGAGACGTAGATGTATTGTTAGGATAGACGGGAAAATGGATAGTGTTTTTCATGTATGGTTCTCTATCAAGCATTGGGTACAAGATTTGAGTTATATTTCACCTAGTTTTCTTTTTCACCAAAATATATATTCTATTTAGAATTTTTTTTTTAATTAATTAAATAATTTATGAAAAAATAAGAAGACGAGGATAAAATTATCCAAGTAAATATGAATATGCTTAATTGAGGAAAGCTATAAAAAAATTATATAAGTCAACTTGCAATTAATGTATTGGATCCTAATACGTTGCTTTGTTTTTTTATATCCCTTAACTTTTATTTTTTATACTCTCAAGTTTTAAAATCAACTAAAGTATATTTTCAATGTTTATTTTATTATATATATATATGTACTATTCAATGTTAACGTACAAATTTTGAATTGGTATGGCATAAACATTTGCCAAAATAAATTTCTCTATATGAGTGTGTGAATTTTCAGTACCAAGCTAATTGGAAAGAACGCATTCAACTATAGTTAAACAGAGCGGAAATATCGTCTTAATAAGGAGTTTTAATAGGAATTTGTGTCTAATAATTTGGAGGTTATGGAGACGTAGATGTATTGCTAGGATAGACGGGAAAAGGGAGAGTGTTTGTCATGTTTGGCTCTCTATCAAGCATTGGTACAAGATTTGAGTAATATTTTAGCTATGTTTGTAACTTGAGGATACATTTTTGCAAAAAATTAAAGTTGAGGGTAAAAAAAATTCCCATATCCTAGTAAATCAAATCTTGGGTGAAGAAACAATTTGCTTCGGTATTTAGAATCAATAATACCAGCAGAAGATTGCATTTCCGGTTTTCTTCATTTTTTTAAACCGAGGGCCACGTAATGAGGTTAACAAATATTTTTATCTGCTAACGGAATTTCGGTTTATAATAACTCTATAAAAGAAAAATCAAATTCTTAAAACTCTCCAGAGTGTAATGAGTAATGACTACTAGAAAATTTAGCTAATTCGATTTCAAAAATAAAAACAATAATTGTAACTAACAATTGATAGCAAACAACCAATAAATATATTTTTCAAAAAAGAAACAGTGGCGGAACCAGGAATTATGTAAAGGGGGGGCCGGATATAATTTTTTGTAAATATTTAATTTGAGAGGGTTGTATTAAAATTTTGGTGAAAGTTAAGGGTGGTTTAACTATAATTTTATATATACATACATCCGCCAATGAAAAGAAACACGTCTTCTAAATGTAGTAAAATATGTTATCAATAGCGGTTTTTGAAAAATTAAAACACCGGTTTTGTTTATTTTTAACCATAATTATTGGATTCTATAAATAAATCCAAAATTATGGCTATGAACAATAAATTAATATTATTTATTGATTTTAAATAATTTATATAAATAAATCCAAAAATACGGTACTGAAAATTCGATAAATTAATATTTTTTTTCTTTAAAGTCCGTTTCTTACACCCTTGTCACAGCAACTATATCTTATGTAATGATGTAAGAAAAAGAAAAACTAAGGCATATTAATATTCATTGATGATCTGAAATATCTTGTTCGAGTTACATTATATGGATGTATATGTATCCATGGAATGTATACATATATTTCGATATATATGTATTATTATTCATGGCATTATTAATTACTACAAGCTAGACACGATCAAACACAAACTTCGGGGACGAACTGCATCGTATTGAGATTTCCGTCATAAATGATACGAGTATTCTGCTGATGAACAGCTCCGAGAATCGATATCGAAGAGCTCGGGACCAGCGGGACGCAAAATAGCCCTCCTGTTTGTAAAAGAAGTTTGCGAATCGTGCATCAGCGGTGTAATCAGCCCCGTACAAGTGGTACGTCATCCGCAGAAGCTGCCGGAGATCCGTCGGCGTTTTGTAGCGAACTTCGGTCGGGAGGACGCTCCTTCGCCTCAGCCCGAGTGAGTCGTATTGCCTCTGGAAAGGTGAGATCACCTGTGCCAATCTATATATATATAAAAGGAAAATCACATGTAGATGACATGGCATGTTGTAAGTAGAGAGAATTGAGAATTCTATTTTTATAGAATTTAGAATTTTTTTTTCTTCAAAAAATCAATTCATATTAATAAACTTCAATGAATATTATAATTTAGAATTTCAAGAGGTTATCAAATGAATATATAATCAATGACTGAATAAACACCAAGAGGCTAAATTATTAATAAACACATGCATAATATTTAATTTGTTCTGTTTTTAGTCTATATATTTCAGCCCCATTTTATTATTCTTTAAAATCAGGATAGAGTAATTGCTATATTCATGAGCTAGTTATCAATTGTTTCTTCAACTTCATTATAATCTGTAAGTAAATAAAAGCCCTTTGACAATCAAGCAATAGTTATTGGTATGTAATTGAATAAAAAAACCTTTCGTATGTTGTACATTTATTCCAGATTCAATGTTGTAGGACAATCAAAATAGCGTTGCATCTGTTAATCTTCTAACAATGCATGTATATATAGACATTTGTTCTTCTTTCCTAACCTACAGAGCATGATCTTTTTTCTTTATCCAATTCGAAGTTAAGCAGGCAAACTTCTCGACCAAATCCATCACTATATCGTCAGTAGGTATATATATATTCAAAGCTTTATACATATAATATGTGACAATTTTTATTGTGAAGCTTTTGTTTCATCTATTCTTGAAAGTTGGCAACGAATTCTACCATGAATTGAAGGTAGTTAATTTCTTATATTAGATTGAAAATTATAATAATAATAATAATAATAATATTATTATTATTATTACCATCACTATCACTGTACGTACCATCGGTATTTATACATTAATATTTTAATTTTTATATATATAATGTGATAATTTTATATTGTGAAGCTTTTGTCGCAGCTATACGCCAAAGTCGGCGAGACGCGGCTCGATGCCATGAATTGAAGGTATTTAATTGCTTATATAAAATTGAAAAATGTTATATGTAATAGTAATTAATATTATTATCAATATCACTCACTACACCATCGGTATTTCAATATAAATATTCTAATTAGCTTTTAATATATAATGAGACCACTTATATTGTGAAGCTTTTGTCGAAGCTATACGCCAAAGTCAGCGCCGACCTCGGTGCCATGAATTTTTAAAGTATTATTATTATTATTATTATTACTATTATTATTATTATTATTATTATTATTATTGTAAATGTAAATTTATGAGTATTGGTCAAGATATAACAGTAAAATATGTTTTAAGATTTCTAGCATTCACGTATTGTTTTGGGTCCGATGAACGAGTTACGGTGAATGTAGCTACTGAATAGAATATTAATTTAATATAACAGTAAAGTATTATTGTTTTGTTTCTTTTTTATATGTTTCTTTCTTCTTTTCCCGGTTTTTATAATATTCAAAAATCATTTTTTAGTTTGTCTCCTATTTTTTATGTTATGGAATTCTTTTTAATATGACATTTTACCTTTTTTTAGTTTCTCCGCTTTACGTGTGACCGCCTCCGCTTCTAAATTTTTAAGAATCGCACCTACTTTTAATAATCTCTCTCGAGTAAGAGTTGGTCTAATATCATGATTGATTCTTTTATATACTTATGTTTAGTTTTAAGGTACATTGTGATTGTGCGCTGGATGAGACATTACTGTCATTTTAATAACCTCCTATACTAGATTACTTTTGATTTCATAGAATAATAAATTCAAGACTGTTGGTTTGTCGTTCTACAAATCTTTTGATTATAATATACACATGCTATTAAATATATTTAATTACCTATTGTTACATGTTAAATAACTATCATTTTTCTTATTTCAATATATAACTTAAAAGGGCACGTAATTCTGTTACCCTAATAATCATATATGAAGTTCATCAATAAATACAAAGACAATCAAGCATTGACGTATCTATGATTATGTATGTCTGAAAATGTATTAGATAATTCAATAATTGCGTTTTGAAATAATTTAATTTTAATGTGTTTACATAACACATTTTATATATACATAAAAGTTAATGTACGTCAATAGAAACTCTAAATAAACAAATATATATAAGTATATATAAGTATAAGAACAATAAAAGTTAAATTATACTAACCTGAATGTTTTTCTGGTGATAATATTTAAAATTATATTGATTCAAATGTCTTTATTTTGACTAATTACAATTACTTTTAACATTCTATTAATATATTTTTCTCTTCATAGTAAAGTTAACCGATATCCAAATAATGTATGAATAAGATTAATAGTTGATACGATTTATCAAGAGTATATATATAAAAAAATATATTATTGGTATACAAAATTATGGTCAATTCTATGATACTACGTACTTTGTTATGTGTAGCCTAACTATTTAAAGTTGTTATGAAAACAAAGAAAGAAAAGTTATGTTTTTTTATTTGAGTAGAGTATATAAAAGAAAAATGACATTTTATAAATCTTCACGAGCGCAATGTTTATTTCTCTACAAAAGTATTGTGCGATGAAGATATCGATATTGTTGCATTGTGTTTTTTTATTTGTGTAGAGTATATAAAAGAAAAATTACATTCTATTAAACCCAATAGAATAATGCGATGAAGATATCGATATTGTTGCGGTAAAGAGTCTTGAGAGATAGCTTCAACTATCAGTTTTTTGATCTATATGATTTTTCTTACTCTGTATAGTCTTTTTTAATATAACGTGCACAGGTCAAAAATCTATATATCTCCATGTTTATTGGTGTTATGTAAACCATTTACAATATTTAATCGCCACCGCGCGAAGCGCGGTGCCTGTCCACTACTTTAATAATAAAAGAAAAATCTTTAGTCGTTTGAACTTAAACTAGGATCTCCTTAATTAATACATATATAATTAATACCTATATATATATTTAATCTTTATATGAAGCATTGATAATTCAATACTTATTTAATAATTATAAAATGTTATATCGTGTAACTAAATTTTTTTTTAAAAGATAAGATGTGGCTAATGTACCTAATGTTTTATCTTCTGCAGATTATGTACTCAATTTTTATTTTTCGGTGGCTAATGTACTCAATGTTTGATCCATTAGATATTTTCGTGTTTTTCATCAGTTGACCGTTAGAGACTTATCCTCCTCTATATGTACACTTTTTGTATTTTTGACATAACTCACTCATTTTTTTTGTCCAAATTTTATGCACAACCTATGGTTGGAAAGATAAGAGATAGATATACAACTTTGGTGTCTTAAGTTTTGTAAAATCAGTTCTAGAAAAATACAAAATTTCAAATACAACGTACAAATGGACATTAGTTTAATGCAAAATGTATGTTTCGAGCAAATTTTAATATACTTAATGAATTTTTATGATGAAACGTAAAAGTAAAAAATTATAGATAAGTGTTTTATATTTCTAACGGGTGTTTATTTTAAAATTTTGGACAAAAAATGAGTGAATTATGCCAAAAATATGAAATGTTTTATCTTCTGCGGATTATGTACCCAATGTTTATTTTCATCGGCTAATGTACCCAATGTTTGATCCTTTAGATATTTTTGTGTTTTCCATCTGTTGACCGTTAGAGAGTTATCCTCCTCTATACGTACACTTTTTGTATTTTTGACATAACTCACTCATTTTTTGTCCAAATTTTATGCACAACCTATGGTTGGAAAGATAAGAAATAGATCTACAGCTTTGGTGTCTTAAGTTTTGTAAAATAAGTTCTAGAAAAATACAAAATTTCAAATACAACGTACAAATGGACATTAGTTTAATGCAAAATGTATGTTTCGAGCAAATTTTAATATACTTAATGAATTTTTATGATGAAATGTAAAAGTAAAAAGTTATAGATAAGTATTTTATATTATTAACGGTGTTTATTTATAAATTTTGGACAAAAAATGAGTGAGTTATGCCAAAAATATGAAATGTTTTATCTTCTGCGGATTATGTACCCAATGTTATTTTCAGCGCCTAATGTACCCAATGTTTGATCCTTTAGATATTTTCGTGTTTTCCATCCGTTGACTGTTAGAGAGTTATCCTCCTCTATACGTACACGTTTTGTATTTTTGACATAACTCACTCATTTTTTGTCCAAATTTTATGCACAACCTATGGTTGGAAAGATAAGAGATAGATCTAGAGCTTTGGTGTCTTAGATTTTGTAAAATAAGTTCTAGAAAAATACTAAATTTCAAATACAACGTACAAATGGACATTCGTTTAATGCAAAATATTTGTTTCCAGCAAATTTTAATATACTAATGACTTTTTATGATGAAACGTAAAAGTAAAAAGTTATAGATAAGTATTTTTACAAAACTGAAAACACCAAAGTTGTACATCTATCTCTTATCTTTCCAACCATAGATCGTGCATAAAATTTGGACAAAAAATGAGTGAGTTATGTCAAAAATACGAAAAGTGTACATATAGAGGAGGATAACTCTCTAACGATCAACTAACGTAAAACATAAAAATATCTAACAGATCAAACATTTAGTACATTAGCCGCCGAAAATAAACATTGGGTACATTAGCCGCATTTTACCCTTTTAAAAATTACTCATTGTATATTAAAATAGTAAACTTTTAAAAAATGTTATGTACAAAATGCGTATTTCGCTTATAAACCCTTCTTTATATATATATATATATATATATATATATATATATATAGGAAAATGTACGAAATATTTGTTTAGCTATAATTTTTTTTATATAAAAAACTTTTTTGTGTATTAAAATGTGTAGTTTTTAAAATAATTTGTACAAATTAAATAGATATTTCGTTAATAAACCGAGCATAACAAAATTTAACTAAATTTTGCTACGCGCCAAAAGTTTGTCAAAACTTATTGCAATTTTGCCGTTATAAGTGTAATAATTACGGATAATTGACTAATAATTCAAGGGTTCCATAGCTAAATAGCCAACCTTTTGTTAAAATTGCTCAAAACTAACCAACCACATTAATAAATAATAAAAAAAGTGACCTTACCACCCTTATATTTAAATTAATTAATTATTTAATAAAAACAGAATAATACCGTGTGATGATGTTGCGTTGGTTGCGACGGTATGTGATAACGAAGCGAGAGCCCGTAACAAGGACCTCCCTGGCGAGGTCAGGGGACGAGACAACGATGAGGTTGCACTGCCCCATGCGCAGGAGGAAAGATATGGCCGAACTGCTTTGCCAAATCGGTGAGGTTTGCAGGCAGTTGCCAAAGACGAAAACCGGGGGAGGCGGAATTCGCGGGCCCGGGGGGAGGCAGAATTATCATCGAAATTCGGAAGTGTTCTTGTAGACATTTGAATCATCAAGTATAACAAATTGGTAATAAACAAGACTTTATTGTAAATTGTTCGATGAGTTCCAAAACATTTTTTACTATCACAGCGACGATCACATCAACATATCAAACACATTCGAAGAAGAAAAACCCTAGAGACACCTCGGCTTCATCACCACGGTGGAGTGCTTCAGGATGTGGAGGCTGAACTGCCCGCCTTTCTCGGCCGTGTCGATCTTCGCCTGCCCCGGCGGTGGCAGAAGCTCGAAGTTCTGCACTAAGCGGCCCAGCGTTATCCCGAGGATGGGCAGGGCAAGAATGATGCCTGGGCAGCTCCGGCGCCCAACCCCGAAGGGAAGGTATCGGAAATCGTTGCCATTGGCCTCCACCTTGGCTTCCTCCTCCAAGAAGCGCTCGGGACGGAACTCCTCGGGGCGGTCCCAGTGGGCGGGGTTGTTTGCGAGCCACCAGGCGTTGACGAGGATCTTGCTCTCGGCGGGGATGTCGTATCCCCCGAGCTTGGCCTCGTGGAGGTTCATGTGGGGGACGAGGAGCGGGATGGCCATGCGCAGCCGCATCGTCTCCTTCACCACCGCCTGCAGGTACGGTAGCCTCGCCATGTCGGGCTCCGATACCTGTGCACCCGCACCGAGCACCGAGTCCAGCTCATCCCGCAGCTTCTGCTGAATCTTCGGGTGGTTCACTAGCTCCGCCACTCCCCACTCGATTGACCACAACGTCGTCTCGATCGCTGTACAAATATATAAATCGTATTTGAATCATTCAAGACTATATATAAATTGCGGTCAACAATATTAGTTCACGTCTTAATTTGTATTTTCTTCTAACATTATGATTTTAATAATAAAAAATAAAAGTGTAATATTGACCAATTGAGTTATGTTCGCTGAAAAGTCAAAGTGTTGTAGGTGAGGTTCAAAAAGTCAACACCTAAACAAAGTTCGTCGTATCACCTAACTCAAAGACACATGATCATTTTAAAAAATAAAATAATTTAATTGAATATTTATCCAATTCGCAACTTGCCCATACATCAGGAAATGATAATGTTTATTAGTGGTATGATATCTACAAGAAAATTTATTTCTTTTAGCAAATTGATGAAGGCATAATAAATAAAGAATTTTTGAAAAACAAAATTAATTATAAGAAGAAAATAACAGAAGAAAAAAAGCTAGCTAGAAAATTGAACTAATTATTTTTTTACCCAATTGAGAAAAAAAAAATATACAATAAAAGAATATGGTCCTAAATTTATAAAATGTGATGGACAGCTATATATGAATTGTTTTATAATTTATTACTGTCGTTTTGTATGTTAATGCGGATTCCGAGTACAGATTGAGAGAGTTACGTTATATTGTTGAATCTAAATTTACAGACAAATATGAGATATATTATGTGGTATTTGTTCTTCAAAAATTGGTCCAAAATGTTTGATATATAGACAAACAAAACTTGGACATTTAAAATCTCTCAAAAAAATTAATTTTAATGGGACCTGTTCTTAAGTTTCTTGTCGTTATTTTAATATAATAAAATTTTGTGGACCGTCTAGGGCCACCCTATGCATATAATAAAAAAAAAATGAAGTTGTTGCCTTCTTGGAAAGATCAAAATGAAAATGTTATCTCCTTCTTTCTTTCTTTTTTGGGCTGGGTTTTTTTAATAGGGTTTAGGATTAATTATATGTAAATTTAATGCATAAATCGTACTTTAATTAAAGTACCGTCGCCAATAATCGACCTCGTATTAACTCGAAAAATCACTTTGTTTCTCTAATGAATATCATTACGCTTCAATCCTCTAATAGTTAATCACACACACTCAAATCTGAAGTCCAAATCAATTTTTGAGAACTTGGTTTTGAAAAATAGCTAATTAGCTACTAAAAAAATTATCAATTTACCCTAGTGATAATACGTGTCTTTATACATATGTAAACTTAACTAATAGTGTCACTTATGCTCACACTGAATATATTTAATATAACGGAGTGCATTATAACATTGGCCAATAATGTTACTCTCGTTTTTAAAAAATGTTACTTTTCCACAATCCGCTTTATTCTTATTTCCAAATACTAGACCCTCTCTAAAAACCTAGTTCCGAAAATAACATTTTGAATCCAACTATTTTAATTACACTTGACACATCCAAGAAAGCAAAAACTTAAGTTTATGTAATTCATAAATCATATTAATGATAGATTAAAGTTCATAGCCTCCCATTTAATATTTTCTATGTTTCCTATTCTCTAATAAATACCAAACTCCTCTAAAGATGAATAACAATTAATCACCCACTCTCAAATCCGGAATCTAGATCTCTCTCTAAAAAACCCAATTTTGAGTATAAAAAAAAATGAACTAAAAATTAAGTTCTCGATATGATACCGGTTTTCGAAACTATGTTACTCAGTTCCTATACCAGACCCTTTGGAAAAACCCGGTTCCGAAAAAAGAGCAAAAAAAAAAAAAACAGAGCCGGGAATCCTTTCCTATTCCATCTCAAACGGAATTCGCCCGATTCGGGGTTCTTTTTTTTCTACTTCGAAAAACGAAAGACGGGATCCGTAATTACTCACCGGCGACGTTGATGTTCTCGACGATGTAAAGAACGTTGTCCTCGTTGATCTCCCCCTTCTGCTGCGCCTCGAGAATGTGGTCAATCGCACACTTCACTCCATCGCTGCTCGTGCTCCCAAGCTTTCTGCTTCCAACAACAATGGATACAATCAATTTGAAAAACCCAGAAAGATGAAAGCTGTGAAGAAGAAGAAACCCACTTCCTCTCGTCGACGAAGTAGTCCTTGAAGAGCTTAATCCTCCTATCCTTGATGTCCTGGCAAACCTTCAAGTAGCCTCGCAGAAACGGCCTCAAGATCGGGATGAAATCGCCGTAGTTGTACTCGAAGCTCTGCGCCAAGCGGCTCCTCTCGCCGTTGAGAGCCTTGAGCTTCACGAACAGCGGGTCGTCCTCGCTCGGGAACCTCCGGTCGAACATGATCCGGTACATGTTGTTGTACATCATGAGCTGCAGCCTCCTGCGCAGCACGACGCCGCCCCGGGCCGCGTCGGGGTGGGCCCTCATGTCGTCGACGACGCTGGCGGCCTCGGCCTCCCAGCCATGGCGGTACTGCTGCACCACCTTGTTGGTGAAGAAGGGCACGGTCATGATCCTGCGCATCTTGCGCCAGTGCTCGCCGTAGACGGTGAACACCATGTCCTGGCCCTTCCCGGTGAAGATGTCGAAGACGACGTTGCGGGTGCGGGAGCCGAACTCGACGCCCTGCGTGTGGAGGACCTCCTTGGCGAGGTCGGGGGACGAGACGACGACGAGGTTGCGCTGCCCCATGCGCAGGAGGAAGATGTCGCCGAACTTCTTGGCCATGTCGGTGAGGTTGCGGTGGTTGAGGTCGTCGCCAACCTGCAGCCAGTTGCCGAAGACGGGCACGGGGATGGGGCCCGGGGGGAGGCGGAATTTGCGGCCGCGCATCTTGGAGAAGACGATGGCGAGCACGGCGGCGGCGAAGAGGCCGACGAGGGCCTTCTCGAGGAGGAGGAGATCCATGTTGTTGGAGTTGGATTTGGTGTGCTTGCTTGCTCTCGGTGGTTGGTTTGGTGGGTGGTGTCCTTCTCTTATAACTTATAAGCTTAGTTAGGCTTCGGATTTATCCATTTTTTTATGTCATGTTGTGAAAGATGAAAATGGACATGCAACTATACTACTATATATATTTGTATTTTATACTATATAAGTCTTTAACCTTATTTTATTCTTAAACTTATTTAGAAGTAACCCTACTTAACTACAACAAAATAACTTATTGCGGCAAAAGTAGTCAATATTAGGCTAAATGTGTAAGCATAATGCCGATGCCTAAAAATAGTGGTAGTATAGGCTAAAGATTTGTAACTAGTACTGTTGGTCAAACATTCCCTTAAATTTGTAAAAACGTGCCCGCCACAAGCTTTTCCACTACGTAGATGGCATGTTTTAGTTTTACGTTTTTGTTTTAATTTCGTATCTTTTTAGGATTTTTTTTTTCCTAGAACGCAAATATACATAGTTGTAGATCTATCTCTTTACTTCAGAATGAGTGCGTTTGGACAAAGAAAATTGACGGAGTTATGATAAAAAACAAAAAATATTCATAAAAAACAAAATATAAATTTAATAGAGATAGAAAAGGAGTTATTAGTGGCAATAGTACCAAATCTACGGTCAGCAAGGGTGACATGAACCTAACCTTTAAAAGGTGGGCAAACATACCCAACGCGTGTTGACTAGGGATTTCGTCTTTTTTTCTCAAGGGTTGTTTAAATGTTGTGCATGTGGCTATTACTATATGACGTGCGGTTTCCCATGTGTTTTTCTTTTTACTATAATATATTCGTAATTTTCAAAAAATAAAATAAATGGTGGCCCCAAGATTCAAACACAAGAATCGAACCCATTAAAAAATTAGTTGGTTACACTGGGCAACTATTGGCCCATGTGGACGCCACTTGGCGAGCCAAGTATGCCATATAATTAGCATTTAACGTCATTAACAAAAAAGTTAGACGAACTTCACAGTCAACACACGTTGAGCATTTTTGTCAATTCTGCCTACACTTTGACACGTTAGGTGCATGTCATCCCTTTAACCAAAAGTTGTGTATTATTGTCACTAATGACTAGGGGTGTACATTATGGTCTTCGGTATCGGTTTTACACTTAAAAAAGACTTAGACCCAGGGGCGGAGGGACGTTGGCACGAGTGCTAGCACGTGCGCTCACTGACTTTTGAAAAAAAAATTAAACTCTTTCGACTGTTCGAGTCTCTTCCGTTTCCCATTTGATTGAATGACTCTTTCAGTGTTTCTCTCGAATCTCCAGTGACCCTAAGTTAGACCCTATTATTCGGTTTTTTGAAACTAAAAACCGAAGACCCTATCTTTTAGAGCTAGAATTGTTTGTACTGAAAACCTTATTTAGGACCGAAATTCGGTCCTAAATTTGATTTTGGACCTAAATAGACTCTCATTTATAGTAAAAATATATATTGTAAAAATTAATCTTCATCAATAATACTTTTTGATTTTCTTTTAAAGGGCATATCGTACACTTTTCACTTTTTATGAAAAATAATGAATCAAACGTATTTATTGCTTACGAGAAAATAACTATTTGTAATAAACGATTGCATGACTTCTATCAACGATGTTGAATAACCGTAATAACGACTGTTACTGGTATTTTTAGTATAAAAAATTATTAGAGAATAATAATTTATCAAATTATATGATTTGTATAATTTGATTCAACGTCTGGCACACGCTCGAAGTGTGAAAAATGACGTACAATGACTCATGCAATCGCGCCGGCTGCGCGGGCCGCGCCGGCCGGGCCGGCCGCGCAGACAATATATTAATTCCTCAAGGGCCCAACAATGTAATTATTAATTACTCAAAGGTCCTTGTACCCTCCTATAAATAGGACCTTCATTTCAATCAAACGGGAAGTCGTTCAAACACGAAACAATTCACTCAAACGCTCTCTAAAGCGATAAAACCTCCATTTTCTGTTCTATTAAATATCCCGACTTAAATACCCGACCAATGTTGACCGTCGGAGGTGAATAGGGAGGTACCCCCTCCCGTTCCCCTGGCCGGGTTTTTTCTATTTCTACAGAGGGATAAGCTAGCTAGAGCGGAAGCGCTGCCTGGTTGTTGACCTGTCCTACGGAGGTTCCGGTTCTCTGCGGTCGTCGACCTATATCCCGAGTCTTATGACTTTGCGGTAACAGGTCGGAGGACCTGGTTCCGGTCCGACGATAAGCGGAGGGTCCGACCTACAGGATTCCAGAGTCCAAGCTTCAAGCCCAAGAAAGTTCAACCAACGGCATTGGGCCCGGCCCAAATTCAGTAATTGGGCCGCTTTAGTGTTGATCCATTTTTTGGCATTAACAACGCCCAAGGAAAAACTAAATTTTACGAACATTAAAATCCCAAATAACCATAAACAAAACATGAAAGAAAAAAAAATGTCTAGAAATAAAATTAATTTATGATGAAAGTTATTTTATTTGTATATGAATTTATTATAACATAAAAATTAATATTTAAATAAGGTCTTCGGTAAAATGGGTCTTCGGTACCGGTTCTCAAAATTAAAACCGAATACCAAAGATTCAATGCAGTACAAATGGACCAAAAACCTTATTTTATGGACTCAAACCCTACTATTCAGTCTATAAGGTCTTCGATAATAATATTTTCTTTTCGATTTTTCTGTGAACTTCTACTACTAACCTTATATAGTATATATACTATTGAGTAACTCATACTGTCTAAATAGAGTTCGGCACGTGATCTGATGTAGAAGTCGAGCACTGTACCGTGGACCTGACCAATGCCTGCTTGCCACGTCGGAATCCTCTCTTCTTTGAGTAGAGTTGACTAAGATGCAATTTGATTAGCACGTGGTTTAATACGTATCACATATTAAGCACCACAAGTCCAGAACATACCATATATATATTTTTTATTTAACTATTTCTCAAACATTTAATGCATCTTTAAAACTATTTTTCGTATAAACGATTGATGATTCCACGTAAATAATTCTAATTTGAAAATTAATACTTTGTGAGTGATTTTTATTTTTATTTTCACGATGCCACGTGATTCTCTACCGTATTAGGCAATTCTTCTTAATTAATAATTAATAATACTCATTACCCCCCCTAAATTCAAAACGATTTACACTTTATTTGGCGTGATTTGGGTGATTTTTTTCTTAAATAAATGAAATAATATTAGTGAAGTATTAGTTAAAATATACGAAGTTTAAGGATAGTAAAACAGTAGTAGAACTAGAAACTATATAATATAAAAATATCAACTGGTGTATAATTAGTTGATACGATGTTAAGATTTATTTATTTATTGGGTACACCAACCAAATAATTATTTGAACCACGTGATTATCTATTTTTATAGATCTAATCTAACCACATTATGCTTACCACTAGTGACCCAAAAAAAAAAAACAATTTGTATACTATTTTTCTTCATATATCTATATGTTCGTTTAGTGACATTTTTTTTTCTCTTCAGAAAATTAACATTGCAATATTGTATCCAAGGTGTTAAATCCGTTTACTAATATTATTTCGCAATTTCTATTTTACGGGCATACTGACGGGCTAGTCGAAAAATATAGGCATGCCGCATGCCAAAAATATCACATAAATTTTATGGGAACACTGCATGTCGATGGAGTTTTCGACAAAAATTCTCGTAAGTAATTAAAATATCATACGAGGCAAATTGCATCCATATATCATTTATTTTTTTATTTATTTTCGTGACCTGTTTAGTAGTTAAAATGTTGATGTCAATGTACCACAAAAGAGTTTGAAAAAAATCAAATTATGCCATGATAAGTCTCCATATAAATAAAATAAAAAATGCATGCAATTAGATGTCATTTCTATGTAATTTAATAATTTAGACTTATTTTTCATTGTATATGTTACCTTTCATTTTCAACAAATTGTTTGACTTTAGTATTTTAAAATTCGCGATTTGGATCTATTAAGATTTTCGTAGTTGGCATATGTTACTCCAAAAATAGTCAATATTTTAATGTGATACCATAATCACGGCTCAAATAAATTATGAAAATAATTAATTGTAGTAGACAGAACGTGCGACCATCTATATCTTATAATAACATTCCATGTGGAATTCTTCAAAGAAAATTAAAAAACTTGGAAATAACAAGTTCGTGCAAGAGTACCGTATTTAAATATAAATTAATTCTATGAAAATCACACTACTTTTCACAAAAATAATGTGCAAGTCACACGACTAGACCACAAAACCAAAATTTAAATGCAATAACTTGGCTTCGTAATAATAACAAAAGGTCAAGAAGCGGTGATGTTTTTTTTTATAAATATTTTTCTCTAATCTATATGTTTGTAATATTTTATTTTGATCAACTTACCTTTATTAAATGGTAGAAAAGTTACATGATTATAATGATAATTATGTAAATTACAATTTAATAAACAAAAGATGGAGAAAAAATAGTTGTTTACGTGGTTTATATATGCGGATTAACGAGATAGCCACCAAACACAACGCGGAAAGCAATAAAGAGACACGCGATGTTTTGGTAACGCAATTCGATACCTATCTACTTCTGCAGGGCCCTCGCCCAGATTAATCACAAATTATGTTTACAAGCACCATTTACTAGGAAAGTAAAATAGCTAAGAAAAAGGGACTCTCCCTGAAGGTACAGCTTGCTACACAGCCGGTAACACGGCTTCGTCTTGAAACAGTGATAGAGTCTCGATACGTGACGACCGTCACTTCCCTTCTCGAATCGGACTCAGCAAGATCCCCTTGCTATGTTGTCGACGTTAGACTGACTCCTTCAGTCTGGTTCTCAATAACGCAGTCGACGCCTCTCCCCAGGTAGGAATAATCGATGATAAAACACCGTTCTGTGATAACTGATAACCTTGATAATGATGGTAAGGTTAATCTCTAGAAGGGACAACGTGATACTTATCTGTGCAGTATGAAAACCTTCTGTAGCGTCCCTTCGAATGTTCTTGACGAACAACAAGCTTGATTACGTGGATGACGTGAAAACCGCAAGCTTGATTTTAGGTTGCTTATGAAGAACAACCTTCTTGAGCCCTCTCTGAATTTTCTCTGAATTGTAGACCTGGAAAACTGAGGAAGAAGGAGGCCAATAATACGTATTTAAGAAGTCAAATTCGTAGCTCCCTTTTTTCCCTCAAAATAGCAACTAATTCCAAGATTTAAGGAATGATAAATATAAATATAAATCATTAATCTTGGAAATAAATCACTATCCATGAAATGCGTAAACTATCCATGAAATTCGCAACAATCTGAGACGATTTCGACTGCATGATGAGCTGTAGTTACGACTGTAGCTGACGATGTTTCAGCTGTAGTTACCAAAATAGCCAACACAAGAAACAACAGCAAAAAAATGTTTCTTCAATCTCCCCCTTTGGCATTTTGGTGAACAATCATTTCATCAATCAACAGGATAATAAATCATGCAGTGAGTAGATGACCAACCCCTGTGACTGTGTGATGCATTAGTGTCGTGGTGGAATGAAAACAACTCCAAAGCTTACTGTAGTCATTGCAAAGTGATATGCACGAGATGCATCTAATGGTCAGCTTATAGATCCACGAAAAACAAGAAATCCGGCACACACACACAACTTTCTCCCCCTATTGATCACAAACAATGCCAAAGGTTGTTTGGAGAGCTTGGTCACTTTTTAAATCCTCATCCATATTCTCTTTGACAAATTCTTCTTCCTGATTAGGAGCTATTGCAGCTGGAGCTGAAGATGTAGCTTGGTCAGGTTGGGCTAAATCGGTAGGTTGCCCGGAAAGAGGATCTTCATTGTTTTTGTCCGTAATGCCACTAATATAGTGTTGTAGAGTCTCGGCGCGGGCACTCTCGGCATTGAGCTGAGTTGCAGCAGAATCTGTAGTTTCCTTGAGCTGAATTACAATCGATTTTATCATTTGCTTAAGAGCAATCTGGCTGGACATTATGAACTGTAGCTCGGAGCGGACAAAATCCATGCTAAGACAGGAGTAGAACGGCAGGGCAGTAGTCCCAATTTCATATGGAGATGAGCATGAAGAGGGAATTGAATCATCCTTAGCAGCAGGTTTGCTTTTGGCTTTTGAAGAGACTCTAGATGAAGCTAGAGCTTTGCTTGGAGCTGCATAATATTTGTTTGGCTTCTTGAATGATGATTGTGCCAGATAAGTTTTAGTTGTCACTACATCTTTGGAAGAAATATTAGAAGAAGTCTTCTCCGAGGTGCAATTTGGACGAGTTGTAGCAGAATCAAAAGTCATCTTCCCTACCCTCTTGTTGTTGAAGTTCTTACGAATCGGTGCTTCATCTGTTGGAAAGCAGTTAGTTGTTTTAACAACGTAAGAAGACATGGTGGGCTTGGGAATCCAAACACGTTTGAACTTCTGAAGCCCCTTTGACTGAGACCTCTTCTTTGGAGCTGCAGATTTAGAGATGGCGATAGAATTTCTTCCTTCCACAAGACATTTGAATAAATTCATACACTGAGCATCATTGTGGCCATGGGAGATTCTCAAAATTCACACACTTTAGTACTTCTGGACGTTGTAGATATCCTTAAGATGGATTCACAAGATGAAGCATGTTGAACTGACCGAAGGATGTATTGGTGACTGTGGATGTATTTTGAATTTTGCCTACTGAATGCCTGATGGTTGCGAGTCAGGTTGTAGTTGTCCTTTGAGCTCTGCTGGCTGACTGACTGATGACTGTAAGACTGGCTGTAGTTGTTCTTTGAACTCTGCTGGCTGATTGACTGATGACTGTGATTCTGACTGTAGTTGTCCTTTGAACTCTGCTGGCTGACTGACTGATGACTGTGATTTTGACTGTAGTTGTGGCTGGAGCTATGTTGTATATCTTGAGAAGATTTTGCGTGAGTACCCGGCCTTGAAAAACTGAGAAGCATTGGTGCAGCTGAATCTCTGATTGCTTTGGAACCCGAGGCCAGAGTGATCACCGTAAGTCTTCCCTTCTCAAGAATGTCATCGAGTTTTGAATTCCCAGGGTTTAATTTCTTCATGGTACTGTTGAATGACACCATCTTCTGATCTTGCTCTGAAAGTTTCACAGTCGCGTTGCCAAGAGATTGTTTTAAGGAGACTATCTTTTCAGATTGAGCTTTGTTGGGGAGCTTAAGCTTTTCCAGATCAGTCGTAAGAGATTCCTTAACACATCTAAGAAGATTGTTAGTACCAATGAGATTTTTATTCAAATCACATACCTCGTGAAATTTGTTGAACGTAGATTGATACGTAGCATTCAATTCGTCATCAGTAAGAGTTGGTGTAGGAGCTCGAGTTGTATCAGGGATGTCCACCTAGACCGAGTAGACTGCAGTCGTGGGAACTTGGTCTAACACATCAGTTGAGTCTGGAACTGCAGTTTGTACACTTGGAATAAGAGAGTCCACAACATATCCCTTAATAAGGTGCTCATGTTTGGCCTTAGCACGTTGAAGCTTGTTGTACTTATAAGCTCCATATAGTTGTGTAGGTTGGAGTATTCCCATGCACTGGAACATAAAGTGAAGCTCTGGCGATAGCTTCTCCATAGAGAACTCATCCTCAAGATTGAGAGATGATGAAGGAATTGAGGAATTCAGAAGCGGAGTAAATGAAGCACATAAGTTTTCCAAGGAAAACCCATTTGGAGAAATAGACACCTTTGCCGATGAGGAACCAACTTGATGAGAAGAGCAGTTGCAGTTGAAACAGAAGCTTTTCCAGAATTGGTATAGGAGTGTTCTCATCGTATCCTTCAATGAGGTCATCATGCTTTGCCTCAGCCCTTTGGAAAGTAATGGGATGAATGACATAGAAGGGCTCTAGAGGAGGGAATTTCCCGAGTTGACTCTCAAGAATGGAGCTGATTAGAGCTGGATGAGGGAGTCTGATATTAGGATCTCTGTTAGGAACTGTAGCTTCTAGAATGTTCTCCATGATCAGCCCTGCATAGTCCATTGGCAGATTCTCACGGATGGCATACATGAGAACTGCGACTCTCTTGTACACCCTAATGTTGGTGGAGGAAGGCAGCAAATTTCTGGGTGACAAATTTGTAGAGGCAGAAGTTCCTCTTTATCAAATTGGAAGAAGAGAAGTAGGACCATTCCCATGAACGTAGCGCACCAAAAGTGAGGACAGTGGTGATGTGGTTCATGTCCTAAAGACGCTCATCCGAATCAATATCGATGAGCTCTGGATGAATGGGAAGTAGGGGTGCGAATAATACCCGGAAACGGGGTAATTATCCAGAACCGAATCGGTATCCGGATTTAAAAACCGGAACCGGAACCGTATCCGAGTTCCGGTTCCGGGTACCGGATGTAAAATTTAAAAAACCGGGTACCCGGTACCCGGTTTACTACCCTGTTTTAGTTTTGTTTTTTATTTTTATGTTAATTTAATTTTTAGGGTTAGTCTTCTCCCATCTTAACTTCACTTCACTCCCGTCTCCCTCCCATCTTGCCGACTTCATTTCCTTCCCCGACTTCACGTTCTCGGTTCGGGGTCTCCGGTATCCGGTTTATTACCCTATTTTATGCATTTTGGAATATTTTTTCTTTTATGCTTGATGTGCGGGATTGTTTTCTTATGCAGTTTTTTTAAAAGATGTATGTTTTTGTTTTTAAACAATATATATATACATATATATATATATATATATTAAAAACGGGTACATGGTAAAACCGGGTACCCGGATCCGGTTACCAAAACCGGGTACCGGGTATCGGTACCGGGTATAAAAATACAGATACCCGGGAATCCGGGTACCCGGTTTCCGGGTACCCTGTTTTAGGGTACCGGTTCCGGGTACCAATTTTCAGATACCTGGATTCCGGTTCCGGGTACCGGGTACCTCGAAAAAGCAGGGTACCCTACCCGGTTGCACCCCTAATGGGAATATCGTAGTGGCTTCTGATGACAACTGTGGAGAAGCTGCAGATCTGTCTCTGGGCATAGACTTGATTAAACCATTCCGAGGATTCCACATCGAAGTAATTTTCCAAGTTGCAATAGAATTCGCAAACTAGAGTGTCATACACCTTCCTTGTAGTGGTAGCGAGTTCAAGAAGTCCCCGTGCTGCTAAGAATCCACCCAGATTCTTCTTGTTGGAGAATTCCTTTTTGAAGAACCCTTCATCAGTGAAACTTTTTGCACCGAGCTCTGTCCACCTCTCAGCGCTTGAGGATTTGAAGAAGGCACCTAAAAAAGCATCCAAGGGATCCGAGGGAGAGATAGGATCCTTGCCTAAGGAGGGACTTTAGTGTACCTGTACATTTGAGGATTCTGGATTCACCTGTTCTTCAAGAGCTGTAGTTGTAGTCTTCTGAGAGGCTGTAGTCTGAGGATTGGAAGACTTCTTGGTAGTTGCAATTGTTGTGGTAGTCTTTCGAGAATTCTTAACAGCAGTTGTGGACTTTTTGGAGATCTTCATATACTCTGGACCGGCAGCTGTGGATTTTGTAGAAGTCTTTGGAGAATATTTGGCAGGAGCTGTAGTGTCTGGAACAATTTTGCTTCACAAGAGCAACTTCCCCTGAGTCTTTGGTCACAATTTTCTCCAATAGGGAGATGGAGTTGAGGGAATAACTGAGACATCTTCATGAAGAGTTCCTTTTCCGAGTACCAAACTGCGTTGTTCACTGTTGAAAATCATATTGCCTTCTTTACTTTTATGATAATTCTTCAGGAGACTCATACAGTCATTCATGTACCTAGAACAATCATTTTCAGAGTACGAAGCATCATCAAGAGTTGATCTGAATACTTTGTGTTCCATGAGACAAGTGAAGTTTTGTTTCGGGACCCACATCCTTTTGAAAATAGGGGTCCACTTAGATCTTCATGTTAGGAGAGGAGATGCAGCTTTGGCTATAGTCGATGAGTTTCTTCCTTCCATCAGACATCTAAACAACTTCATGCATTGAGCATCACTGTGTCCATGAGAGAAGCAAAAGTTACACTTGTTAACCTTTAGAGGGGTGGATGTTTTGACATGAGCTTTCTCGGCGGTACTCCCCTTTTCTGAGATTATGAGGGTTGTGCTTCTTTTTGAAACTGGCCAGTGAGGCTATAGCTCTTGAGGAAGAGTGACTGTAGCTGAGGTTGGCACTTCGTTGAGTGGTCTTGGATGATTTTAATTGAGCTCCAGCTGTAACATAAACAGGTTTGGACAGAGGGGTTGCACCTGATGACTTAGAGAACCCTAAGCTTGAGCGATTTCCGGAGTTTTGGCCACTATGAAGGATTCCATACAGCTTAGATTTCCCCGAGTTTAACTTCTCCCTCGAGCTTGTCAATGAGATGATCTTCTGATCTTGCTCAGACAATTTTGCAGTAGCTGTAGCCAGAGACTGTTTGTAGGAGGTAATCTGTTCAGCTTGAGATTGATTGAGTTGATGAAGCTTCTCCAACTCTGTGGTCAATGACTCTTTTTCGCAAGTTTGTTAGCTTTGATCATATTTTTATTGAGCTCACTAACCTCTTGAGATTTATTGAAGAGAATCTGATATGTGGCTTCCAGGTGCTCGACTGTAGTTTCCTCATCTGAATCTTCTTCATAGACATTCTTCTCTGGTACAATGTCTTCATTGGATTCTTCGTCCAGAAAGGTAAGAGAGGCAGTGAATGCAGCATAATGGTTGAAAACATGATCACCATATTCATCATTTGAATCATTATCGCTGGAGGAGCTAGAGTTGTAGGACTCACTGGAGGAGCTAGAGCTATATGACTTGGATTGCAGGTTTTTCTGGGTGTTTGCACACTGCGATTTGCTGTAGCCGCTGCATTCATGACACTTCTTTTCTCGAGTTGTTGTGTTATGACACTTTCCCTGTTTGTGAAATTTTGTCAGCATCTTTCCAGATTTTTTCGTCAGAAGGGCTAGATCGTCCACGGAATCATCAAGGAGAGTGTTTGATGTGCCTTTGTGTGCGCTGCCAGATGAGCTCTTGAAGGATACTATTGTGAGTTCTTCTTCGGGCAAGTTCATCTCACGGGTTTAAAGAGAACCGATCAATTGATCAAGATTCAGTGTGGTCACATCTTTTGCTTCTTCGATTGCTGCAATCTTCAGACGAAACTTCTTGACTAGACATCGGAGAGTCTTCCGAACTAGGTCTAATTCAGTGTAGATCTTTCCCAATTGATGAGCGTGATTGGATATCTGTTTGAGTTGTTCGTAAAATTCAGCTATAGTCGCATCTTCAGCCATTCTGAAGTTCTCGAATCTTGAGGCAAAAATCTGAAACTTTGATTCACGGACAACTGTAGTTCCCTCATGAAGATGTTGAAGAGCATCTCATGCATTATTTGCAGACTCATGAATGCATATAAGAATGAATTGATGTTCATCCACACACGAGAAAATAGCATTCAGGGCCTTCGAATTCGCCATCGAGGCGTTTTCGTCTTCAGTAGACAATTCTTTTATAGGCTTAAGAATCCACTTTTTATCTTCATTCTGTTTCTTTGGTTCAGTCCATCCTTCTTTGAGAACAATCCATGCCTTTGCATCCAGGGACTGGATATAAGTCTTCATGCGTGTTTTGCAAAGCTGTAGTTGGTTCCATCAAGCATCAGAGGTCTTGCCGTAGAAGTTGATGCGTGAGAAGTCATCTTGCTGGACGTAACTGACTGATTTTACCACTGTCTTTACAGTCAAAGAGATATTTCGTCAGTGGCCTAGCTCTGATACCAATTGTAAAGTCATTTTACGTGATTTATGCGGATTAACGAGATAGTCACCAAACACAACGCGGAAAGCAATAAAGAGACACGCGATGTTTTGGTAACGCAGTTCGATACCTATCTACTTCTGCGGGGCCCTCGCCCAGATTAATCACAAATTAAGTTTACAAGCACCAATTACTAGGAAAGTAAAATAGCTAAGATAAAGGGACTCCCCCTGAAGCTACATCCTGCTACACAGCCGGTAACACGGCTTCGTCTTGAAACAGTGATAGAGTCTCGATACGTGAAGACCGTCACTTCCCTTCTGGAATCGGACTCAGCAAGATCCCCTTGCTATGTTGTCGACGTTAGATAAACTCCTTCAGTCTGGTTCTCAATAATGTTGTCGACGCCTCTCCCCAGGTAGGAATAATCGATGATAAAACACCGTTCTGTGATAACTGATAACCTTGATATTGATGGTAAGGTTAATCTCTAGAAGGGACAACATGATACTTATCTGTGCAGTATGAAAACCTTCTGTAGTGTCCCTTCGAATGTTCTTGACGAACAACAAGCTCGATTACGTGGATGACGTGAAAACCGCAAGCTTGATTTTAGGTTGCTTATGAAGAACAACCTTCTTGAGCCCTCTCTGAATTTTCTCTGAATTGTAGACCTGAGAACTGAGGAAGAAGGAGGCCAATAATACGTTTTTAAGAAGTCAAATTCATAGCTCCTTTTTTCCCTCAAAATAGCAACTAATTCCCAAGATTTAAGGAATGATAAATATAAATATAAATCATTAATCTTGGAAATAAATCACTAATTAATTAGATTCAATCCAGAGAGAATATAGCCCATGAAATTTGCTCAAATCTGTTGAAGAAAAACGCGTAAACTTTCCATGAAATTCGCAACAATCTGAGACGATTTCTACTGCATGATGTGCTGTAGTTACGACTGTAGGTGACGATGTTTCAGGTGTAGTTAACAAAATAGCCAATACAAGAAATAACAACATAACCTGTTTCTTCATTTTGTATTAAAGTGTTAATACCGACAACAAACAGAAAATAAACGACGGAAGAGTGAAAAAATGACATACAAGAAATAATCAAATTGGGTTAGTCGTTAGCACATAAACAGAAAATATAAAGGATATGAAAGAAATTTTAATCATATGCGGCAGATCTTCCCACAGAGAGGTGGGAAAAAAATGTTGCATAGGGTGGGGGTCTCAATACCGACTCGCACTAACCTGACATGACATGCAGAGAAGAGAGGTGTAGTAATATAATTTTACTTTAAATATTGTTATTTTCTAATTAGAATCTTCACATTCCCATGTTTCCTTCCCTCTATATAATAGAGTCCTGAGATGTTCCCTTCCCTTCACATCTCCTATTCTCCATTTCTTAAACGCACAAGAATAAGAGTGAGTTAGGCTCATTCATTTTCTGTTCACACTTCACACTCTTCTTACTAGGATGATCATACTTATATTATAACTTTTGTGTAGTAGTGAGCCGATCCATGACGGTCATCATGAAGTTGCTCCTTTCCATGTTTAAGCTGAGCAACAATGTTGTTGTTCTCTACATCAGCATGTCTTTCGCGATTTTGATCCTCTTGAACGAGAAACCAAAATCTCCGACGCCTCTAAGCCTATGGATGTTGGAAATCACGTCTCGGATTCCGTATAATTATCTCAATTTATACCTCCGAACCATCCGCGTAACATTTAAAAATTATTTTAAAGCGG
The DNA here is from genome assembly GCA_954871525.1 of Parietaria judaica. Taxonomy (NCBI): domain Eukaryota; kingdom Viridiplantae; phylum Streptophyta; class Magnoliopsida; order Rosales; family Urticaceae; genus Parietaria; species Parietaria judaica. The sequence goes on along the minus strand of OX940872.1, from coordinate 3,663,547 downwards.
AAAAAACTTGTTATCCGTATAACGGTCCGAATGTCGGATAATAACCATATCCCAAGATCTGATAAATATTATGCAATTTAATATTCATAACTCATTATTAATAAACTAGTCATAATAGGAAATAAATAGAAAGCATTAAATGTTTGCATTTATTAAACCAATGCATAAGGCCGTACCTCGTTTGACGATTTCCGGCTGCGCGCTCTGAATCGGGCAGGGCTCCGCCGGTGCTGAAGGAATCTCCCGTGATCTTCCGGGATATTCTCCTGGAATCCTCGTACCGAAGCGTGGGCTTCGCCGGCAGGACTCCGTCGCAAAACTTTAACTGATGGTTCTTTTTAAGCTTCCATAGAAATAGTCTCCTAAGCCGAACTAAAAGAAAGAGATCAGAGAGAAAATTCGCAGACCCTGAGGAAGAGGGAGAGTTCGAATTTTTCTCTGGGGAAAGGTGTGAAAAATGTGTAGAATGAGCCTCCTATTTATAGGCTCAAAACTGTAACCGAATTGGAGATATTCCCTCCCTAAATTCGAATTTCATTAATTAAATAAAATTAATTATCTTAATCCAATGGTCCAGATTTAATCTCATCTAAATCCAATGGATATAATTAATTAGGGATTTAATTAAATAAGAAAGATTTAGATAAATCAAAAATCCAATCTTATCTTCTTATCATTATAAAATTCGAATTACAATATATATGTACATAAAATTCGAATTATTATTATCTAGATCCAACGGTTGAGATGATTCTTAAAACCGATCTAATGGATCAAATTAGTTTAGGATAAAAAGATTTATTAAAAACATTTTTCGAATTTATCCTTAAACCATAATTCGAATATATATAGATATATATATATAATTAATCAATTTTCAATCCGACGGTAAAGATTAAATCTTAGACCGATCCAACGGATACAATTAATTAATCAAATTCGAAAAATAGAACTTGGTCACCAAGTTATTAATTTCGAATTTATCAATATCCTAATCCAACGGTTGATACTAAATAAAAACAGATCCAATTGATAATATTGATTTTAGGGATTTGCCAAAATACCAAAACATTTGGTACTTATGCCGCAATTATAGAAATACCAAATCATGCCATTCGAATTTAACTAGGGTTTCATGTAACAAACCCTAATTCGAATTTACACATATTAATATATATATATAAATATGTATTTTCATTTATTAATATAAATATATTAATTATTAATTAATTATTAATAAGATATTAATGATTAAATCCAAATAATTAAATTATATTAATAAATCCTGATCTCAATATCACACATAAAAATGTCATAGTGCCACACCATCATTTAAATTCGTGACATGTGATTTAATTTCAATGTTTATCGAACCGATCACAAACTTAGAAAATCCATAAATCACTAACCGTAAGTCGAAATGACTTGGTTCAAAAAGCAAAGCTGCTTAGAATTTAATTTCCAACAACGTGGTGCTGATAGAAAATCTAAATTCTAACTTTCTTTTTGTCAGTTAATTTCGTGTACCAAAATATGATACTTTTGCCACGCCAACGATAAAACTATCTGATGTCTGACACGGACCTTTCAGTTTTATAAGTCAAGCCAAATGATTAAACATTATCCAGAATGTATTTTAATCACGTATGTATTATCCGTTACGGAGCTATCTTGGGGACCATGGACCCGTATCACTTAAACTCCAACGAACTGCTAGTTGTTCGTCAAACCTCGAAGTGATTCCACTATAGACCCGAGGCTGCACTCTTTAGTGATACGGTATATATTATTCCCTTTATAACAGCAGGGTGTCCATTGATACAATCAAATTCGGGTTATTGGTCTTTCACTTGATGATTCATAAATGAGCAGGCGGTTTTTACCGTTATGCCTCTCATTGTATTTTTCATCCTTGACTCAGTCAGTAATATCATGAGTAACCCACTTATGGTTTCGATTCATAAGTTGCACATGGGTATCTCTCACTTCTCACCACCGACAATCAAGGGAATCATCATCACTCTAAAGAGAGCTATGTGATGCCCATGTCTATGACCAAGCTACCCTTACTACTGACTTTCATGTTCCCAGAATAATAGTGTCGGGAACAGCGGTAATATTTCGTATTCTTTAACAGTTAAATCAAAGAACAATCAAGTCAACAGCTTGGACTCAAGATCACTCAGGACATAGATCGAATATCCATTTGATCATCTACTAGTGACTCAACTCCAAGTTATCAGTAACGGTCTTATATGATAACTTCCGGAGTTTAAGTCAGGTCCAGTTAAGTATGAAGACACTTCATACTTAATGCTCTTCTAGTGAGTGTGACACACACAAAATCCAGAATAGGATTATCACTTAGTCACATTAATGACCTTATACGATTAATGGGCTCCCACCCAATTGATCAGGTCACGGACATTTTAAGTTTATTTATTATGATTATTAATTCTTCCTCACATTGACTCTGTTGTGATAATAATAACATAATTGCATCCTTCATGAACTAAGGAATCAAACATTCTATTTTACTCTACCAGAAACTATAATAAGATTATCATAATAAGCATCATCTTTATTCAACGACTTGTCATAATCTTTTACAAATGGATAAAATTATCTTGTTTAAGGACACACATGTCCAACAATCTCCCACTTGTACTTAAAGAAGATGACCCATGTCTTTCAGACCCATACTTTCCAGATGCCTCCTGAATATTTTCTCTGGCAACGTCTTGGTGAATGGATCAGCCAGATTGTCTTCCGAGGCTATTTTCACAACCCTTACGTTGCCACGACGCACTATCTCTCTTATGAGATGGTATTTGCGTTCTATATGTTTTGCCTTGTTATGGTCTCTGGGCTCTTTAGAATTTGCCACCGCACCACTGTTGTCACAGTATAGTGTTTGGGGCCCATCTACATCTGGAACAACTCCCCAGTTCTATGTAGAAATTCTTGAGCCAAACAGCTGCCTCACAAGCTGCCACGTATTCAGCTTCCATGGTGGAATCTGCGATACAGGATTGCTTTACGCTTCTCAAGAATATCGCTCCACCAGCAAGGGTGTACACTGCTCCTGACGTCGATTTTCTCGCGTCTCTATCAGACATAAAGTCTGAATCAGTGTATCCTAGTGGATTCAGTTCTGATCCTGAAAACACTAACATATAGTTTCTCGTTCTCCGAAGATACTTGAGAATGTTCTTCACTGCTGTCCAGTGAGCCATACCAGGGTTGGATTGGTATCTGCTAACAATTCCCACAGCGTAACAAATGTCTGGCCTAGTACACTGCATAGCGTACATCAGACTTCCCACTGTTGAAGCATAGGGTATCCTCCTCATCACATCTTGCTCTTCCGGAGAAGTTGGGCATTGTTTCCTGCTAAGGAACACTCCATGTCTGGTCGGTAAATTACATCCCTTGGAGTTTGCCATTGAAAAACGTTCAAGCACCTTATCAATGTAAGTTGCTTGCGATAAGGCCAGAAGCCTGTTGTTGCGATCCCTGAAGATACGGATCCCAAGAACATAACTGGCTTCTCCCATGTCCTTCATTTGGAATTGCGTAGATAGCCACGCTTTTACGTCTGATAGCTTCTTCACACTGTTTCCAATGAGAAGAATATCGTCGACGTACAGAACAAGAAAAATTTTCACGGTTTCGTCATTGAGTTTATAGATGCAGGCCTCAGTGACATTTTGAATGAATCCATAGGTTTTGATGGTTTCATCGAACCTCAGATTTCAGGATCTGGAAGCTTGCTTCAATCCATAGATGGATTTAAGTAATCTACAAACTTTCCCTTCTTGACCCTGTTGCACGAACCCTTCTGGTTGGTCCATATAGATGTTTTCTTCAATGTACCCGTTCAGGAATGCGGTTTTGACGTCCATCTGCCAAATCTCATAATTGAGACTACAGGCTATGGCCATGAGAATCCGGATGGACTTATACTCAGCGACTGGAGCGAAGGTCTCATCGAAATCAATACCTTCCCTCTGGGTAAAACCCTTTGCCACTAGTCTAGCCTTGAAGGTTTCAACCTTCCCGTCCACTCCTCTCTTTCGCTTGTATACCCACTTACAGCCAATGGTTTTGAAACCATCCGGCAAGTCTACAAGTTCCCAGACTTCATTAGAATCCATTGATTCTATTTCTTGGTTCATGGCTTCCTGCCATTCTCCCTTATCAGGATCCTCTATAGCTTGTTTGTAGCCTATGGGATCTTCAACACTAGTGTCTGTGACAGCTAGGTGAAATTCCAACTGGGTGTGCTCGTAGCGCTCAACAGATCTTTTGAACCTCCCACTACGTCTGAGTACCTCTTGGTTCTGATTTGGGACCGTGGTTTCCACTATATCTTCGACAACAGGCACTGTTGGAGATATTGTGACCTTGTCACCTGACAGCTCCTCGAGTATAACTTTACTTCGAGGCTTGAAGTTTGTCATATAATCTTGTTCCAAAAAGGTAACATTTGTCGAGACAAATACTTTTTTACTTTCTGGACTATAAAACAAACCTCCTTTAGTCTCTTTGGAATATCCTACGAACAGACAAACTTCCGTTCGTGATTCCAATTTATTCTTGTTTCCAGTCCGCACATGTGCAGGACATCCCCAAATTCCGTAATGTCGCAGACTTGGTATTCTGCCATTCCATAATTCGACGGGTGTTTTAGAAACAGACTTTGATGGCACAACATTCAGAATGTTTGTAGCCGTCAACAAAGCATATCCCCAGAATGAATTGGGTAGCGATGAATAACTTAACATTGACCTTACCATTTCCAATAAGGTCCTATTTCTCCTTTCTGCAACACCATTTTGTTCTGGTGTGCCAGGAGCAGTTAGTTGAGATGTTATACCTTTCTCGATCAATAGGTCGCAAAACTCATGATCTAGGTATTCTCCCCCTCGATCAGATCGAAGAGACTTCAATGACAGTCCTAGTTGATTCTCAGATTCTGCCAGAAATTCTCTGAACTTACCCAAGGTTTCAGATTTCTTGGCCATGAGATAAACGTAACCATATCTTGAATGATCGTCAATAAAGGTGACAAAGTATTCAATTCCTCCCCTTCCTTGTATGTTCATGGGACCACATACATCAGAATGGACGAGTTCTAATGGTTTAGTGGCTCTTTGACCTTTCATCGAAAAAGGTCTTTTGGTCATTTTAGCCTCTATACAGGATTCACAAACAGGCAAAGAACCGATTGTTAGTTCTTTAAGGGGTCCATCCTTTACCAGCCTGTTTATCCTGTCTAGATTAATATGACCCAATCTTAAATGCCACAGGTACGTTTGAACATCATTGTCAATTTTGGGTTTCTTAATTGACTTTGGCACTGCCAGTTTAAACATCTCAGTATTCATACAGCTACCATAATCTGGTCTTAGGATGTATAATCCGTTTTCTGCTTTAGCAGTACAAATATATACTCCATCTTTTGTGATGACCCAATGGGATCCACGAAAGTTTAGAGTATATCCTTGTTTGTACAACATATAAGCAGAAAGTATATTTCTGCAGACATTTGGATAATAGTACACATTATCAACAAATAAATACTTATTTCCAAATGTCAGTCGCAAATTTCCTACTGCTTTTGCTTGTAGAAATTCCCCGTTTCCTACTTTTAAAGTTGGTCCTTCATTTATCTCTTCCAATTTGTCAAGAGACTGAAGAGAATTGCACGCATGACCGTTTGCTCCTGAATCTAAGATCCAGTTGAAGGATGAGCTGTCCACGAAACATGATTCTAATGTTGAACGATCAACATTACTTGTACTCCCAATCTGGAAGAATTCTTTCTGGTTTCCACTGATTCTCTTCCTCTTGTTCAAAGAGTTTATAGCATTCTGATCTGACATTCCAAGTTTTTCCAAAGATCCACTCATGGCCAGCTTGCTAAGGGATTTTGTGACTTTTACCAGATTGCTTTGATTTTGAGACATTAGCGTCAGAGTAGACTTTTCCATTTCTTGTTTGTCGAAAGACATTTTAACTGGCATTGAAAAAGAAACTTATTAAACTTTATTATAGGTAGAATGTTTTAGAAAATATTTTATTTGAAATAGTTACATGATGCAAACATGTTCTGGGTAAAACGTTAAATAAAACCCTTTAACTATTTCGTGATAATTTAACCGACTGTACACGTCGTTGCCGTCCTTAGTGGCATGGTCACTCTAGGGTGACTCGAGGTATCAACCGTGTAGTTTGGTTAAACTAAGTTTTAGTCATAAACTTAATTAATATTCATAACAAGAACCACCAAGTTCTCTATGATTATTAACTATCACCATAGACGGTCAGGAAGCACCAACTTCCGTGCAAGCTTAACCCATTATTTTCGGTTCTCGGGATCCTCTTGGAAACGTCGTCCTTAGGGAATGGTCACACTAGGGTGACTCGCGGTCCATTTCCAAGATTCTTCCGTCCCCATATTCTTTTGAAACTATCACGTTGTCAAACCTTCCACAAGCACACCTTCCTTAGTGAATGGACACACTAGGGTGACTCGAGGCGGTGTGGTCAGCAGACCTTGTATTAGTAATAATGGAGACCTTTGATGTATTCTATACTTGCCATTGTTTTTAGGAGATAACGTTTTTTCTTTCTTTTACTAAGTTATAAAAACTTAATATATAAACTATTAATGACACATTAAAGGTTTATATTTTGGATTTATTTATTACGACACGTAATTAAATAAGCCCCTTTATTGTGTTTATTATTTTGTCGGTAGTGATAGATCAATTCGTACGCTCTCCGGGTCGATGGGAGGGGTCCTAACCGGTCACCCAGAAGTGGATGGTGAACCGGCCCCACTTTTGATTCCCTCTTCCTTAGGCAAGATTGTACGATTGAAATTTTTCCGACTCATAATAAACACATTTACATTTACTCTTTTTTATTTATATCTATCCTAAATATGACATATTAATAATTATCCAAACATAGAAACTATGTTTAAGGGTTATGAAAATAGGTTATAATAAATTATATCTATGATGAATATAATTAATTATTTCTAGGGATCCGGGTCGGAATAAATTCCGACCCATAATTAAAAATTATGTACGTGGGCCCTCCGGGCCTAAGCCCGGGCCCACGTCCCTAGGAGAAGCCACGCCCAATCAGCCGAAGAGGCCAGGGCAGCGCCCACCTCGCGCTGGGCCTGCAGACTCATTCCGCTGCCAGGCAGCGTGGGCCGCAGGCCAGAGCGCGAGGCCCAGGCGCTGCGCGCCAGGGCAACCCGCAAGGGTCTCGCCCTGGGCCTCGCCCTGGCGTGGGCTTCGTTACGGGCCTGGCCCGTGGCGACTAGGGTTTTGTCCCTGGGGCTGCAGCGGCAGCCCCTGGTCAACCCTTGCCACAGGCTGGGTTGCGCCTAGCAGCCCGGCCATTTTCCAGTCCGATTTTTTTCGGGTCGGGAATTAATTAAATTAATATTAAAATATCTAGAAATAAATTTTAATTTTAATTATTAATTTATTCATCAAATAATTCGTTCTTTAAACCCATTAATTAAATTAAGTAATTATTTATCCTTGAACTATGGCTCTGATACCAATTGTTGGAAATCACGTCTCGGATTCCGTATAATTATCTCGATTTATACCTCCGAACCGTCCGCGTAACATTTAAAAATTATTTTAAAGCGGAAAAAACTTGTTATCCGTATAACGGTCTGAATGTCGGATAATAACCATATCCCAAGATCTGATAAATATTATGCAATTTAATATTCATAACTCATTATTAATAAACTATTCATAATAGGAAATAAATAGAAAGCAGTAAATGTTTGCATTTATTAACCCAATGCATAAGGCCGTACCTCGTTTGACGATTTCCGGCTGCGCGCTCTGAATCGGGCAGGGCTCCGCCGGTGCTGAGGGAATCTCCCGTGATCTTCCGGGATATTCTCCTGGAATCCTCGTACCGAAGCGTGGGCTTCGCCGGCAGGACTCCGTCGCAAAACTTTAACTCATGGTTCTTTTTAAGCTTCCGGAGAAATAGTCTCCTAAGCCAAACCAGAAGAAAGAGATCAGACAGAAAATTCGCAGACCCTGAGGAAGAGGGAGAGTTCGAATTTTTCTCTAGGGAAAGGTGTGAAAAATGTGTAGAATGAGCCTCCTATTTATAGGCTCAAAACTGTAACCGAATTGGAGATATTCCCTCCCTAAATTCGAATTTCATTAATTAAATATAATTAATTATCTTAATCCAATGGTCCAGATTTAATCTCATCTAAATCCAATGGATATAATTAATTAGGGATTTAATTAAATAAGAAAGATTTAGATAAATCAAAAATCCAATCTTATCTTCTTATCATTATAAAATTCGAATTACAATATACATATACATAAAATTCGAATTATTATTATCTAGATCCAACGGTAGAGATGATTCTGAAAACCGATCTAATGGATCAAATTAGTTTAGGATATAAAAAAAATTTATTAAAAACATTTTTCGAATTTATCCTTAAACCATAATTCGAATATATATAGATATATATATAATTAATCAATTTTCAATCCGACGGTAAAGATTAAATCTTAGACCGATCCAACGGATACAATTAATTAATCAAATTAGAAAAATAGAACTTGGTCACCAAGTTATTAATTTCGAATTTATCAATATCATAACAGATCCAATGGATAATATTGATTTTAGGGATTTGCCAAAATACCAAAATATTTGGTACTTATGCCGCAATTATAGAAATTCCAAATCATGCCATTCGAATTTAACTAGGGTTTCATGTAACAAACCCTAATTCGAATTTACACATATTAATATATATATATAAATATGTATTTTCATTTATTAATATAAATATATTAATTATTAATTAATTATTAATAAGATATTAATGATTAAATCCAAATAATTAAATTATATTAATAAATCCTGATCTCAATATCACACATAAAAATGTCATGGTGCCACACCATCATTTAAATTCGTGACATGTGATTTAATTTCAATGTTTATCGAACCGATCACAAACTTAGAAAATCCATAAATCACTAACCGTAAGTCGAAATGACTTGGTTCAAAAAGCAAAGCTGCTTAGAATTTAATTTCCAACAACGTGGTGCTGATAAAAAATCTAAATTCTAACTTTCTTTTTGTCAGTTAATTTCGTGTACCAAAATATGATACTTTTGCCACGCCAACGATAAAACTATCTGATGTCTGACACGGACCTTTCAGTTTTATAAGTCAAGCCAAATGATTAAACATTATCCAGAATGTATTTTAATCACGTACGTATCATCCGTTACGGAGCTATCCTGGGGACCATGGACTCGTATCACTTAAACTCCAACGAACTGCTAGTTGTTCGTCAAACCTCGAAGTGATTCCACTATAGACCCGAGGCTGCACTCTTTAGTGATACGGTATATATTATTCCCTTTATAACAGCAGGGTGTCCATTGATACAATCAAATTCGGGTTATTGGTCTTTCACTTGATGATTCATAAATGAGCAGGCGGTTTTTACCGTTATGCCCCTCATTGTATTTTTCATCCTTGACTCAGTCAGTAATATCATGAGTAACCCACTTATGGTTTCGATTCATAAGTTGCGCATGGGTATCTCTCACTTCTCACCACCGACAATCAAGGGAATCATCATCACTCTAAAGAGAGCTGTGTGATGCCCATGTCTATGACCAAGCTACCCTTACTGCTGACTTTCATGTTCCCAGAATAATAGTGTCGGGAACAGCGGTAATATTTCGTATTCTTTAACAGTTAAATCAAAGAACAATCAAGTCAACAGCTTGGACTCAAGATCACTCAGGACTTAGATCGAATATCCATTTGATCATCTACTAGTGACTCAACTCCAAGTTATCAGTGATGGTCTTATATGATAACTTCCGGAGTTTAAGTCAGGTCCAATTAAGTATGAAGACACTTCATACTTAATGCACTTCTAGTGAGTGTGACACACACAAAATCCAGAATAGGATTATCACTTAGTCACATTAATGACCTTATACGATTAATGGGCTCCCACCCAGTTGATCAGGTCACGGACATTTTAAGTTCATTTATTATGATTATTAATTCTTCCTCACATTGACTCTGTTGTGATAATAATAACATAATTGCATCCTTCATGAACTAAGGAATCAAACATTCTATTTTACTCTACCAGAAACTATAATAAGATTATCATAATAAGCATCATCTTTATTCAACGACTTGTCATAATCTTTTACAAATGGATAAAATTATCTTGTTTAAGGACACACATGTCCAACAATGGATTCCCCAACTTCACTTACTCCGATGGATGTCCTGAGATGTTATATTATGGCGCCTTGTGCTGCGATGACGATCGTTTTCAGTTCAGCACTGCTCCCCCTTCAGCTATTGGCCATTGTTAAAGAAAGTCCATACGGTAACCATCCTGACTGCTATGCTAAGAAAATTTTAGCATGGGCAACTCTTTCCATGAATCTCACTGTTATATCCCTGGTAGTTGTCGTTTCCCCCGGGTCATAGCGATGCTTTGCGTATATTTTGCTATGATTCTTGTAGGATCATTCAGTGTTGTCATGGTCAGGGATGCATTCCATGATGCTCAAGTTGTTGTTGTTGATTATGCTCTTCCTACTGATCTGCTACGGATATAGCAATGCATGAGGCCTAAACAGTTGGTTTTTAGTTATTATATTTTATATTTCTATTTTTTGTTTTGGATATTAGCTCATTAATAGAGCTCTGCATGAGAAACCCTTTCCTGGAAGTCTTCTCGCCGGCGTTCAGCCTGTGACGATGATGAGGTTAGGGTCTTCATAACCTCTCTCAAGCTCGGTGTCTCCTTCATTCTCGGTGTCTCGGCTCTCTCTGGCGTATGTCTCTAGTGCCCTAGTTTATCGCTCCCCTGCTGTCTCCCGCCTTCTCATATAGAAATGTCTCGTCTGGCCTGGTATGTTTCTCGTTCCTTAACGATTTTGGCTTTCTCCTAAGACTCGTTCTCTTGTCTTGTTGCGCTGCAAATGGCCGCCTCAGCTAGGTACTCTCGTATGAATCCTCTATTGCGGCATTGATTTGTGGTGATCTTCGGTGATTTGGTGTGCTCAACGCTGCCTCCCATTCATGAATAGGCTTGAAAAATAGGGTTTGGCCTTATTCTGAGTAGTTTCAGTTTATGCTCACCAAGTGTTGTGTTTTCTCCCAAAAGCAAAAAATAATCAGTAGTTGGTTAAGGTCTATCTGCAGTGTTCAAGTTTGTTTATGCTCTCTAGTCGCTAGAGGAGCCCTCCTGTGTTTGGATTTCTCTTTTTGAGACCTTCTTGAAGTTCAAAAGTGGGGTTCTTCTTCTCGAGCCATGGCCGGACTCGGAGAATTGGAAGGAATAAAAATTCTCATCTATCGATATTTGGGTGAGAATCCTAGGAGTTCCAATCGAAACAAGGACCAAAAAAAATGTTCTCCGATTGGCTCGACATTGTGGCACAATCGTGCTGAAGAAAAATGCATGTCTTGTTTCGACTCTGTCCAAGATCCGGAAATGCAAAGGAAGATAGCTAGACCACAAAACCAAAATTTAAATGCAATAACTTGGCCCTCGTAATAAATACAAAAGGTCAAGAAGCGGTTTTTGATTTTTTTTTTTTATAAATATTTTTCTTCTAATCTATATGTTTGTAATAAAAGGAGAGTTTTTATTTGTTGATGTGGAAAATTTAGAATATACACTTCAAGAGATCCTAATTTTACAGAATTTTTTTTTTAATAATTAGTATCAAAACGTTTCCAAGTGAGTTTCGTTTTTAACATGGAGGTCATCATAAATATATATATATATATATATTACATTTATTATTTACACTAATGATCGACTGAATTATTGTTATTAAAGTTTGTTGTCTTTATACTCTTTAAATTCTAAATGTGAGCTAACAGCTCTTGGTCTTCCAAAAACGTTAAAACATTTGAGCTACTCTAAATGTAGCTTATAAATAAGATACTATTTTATTCATCACCATAAAAATGGCAAAAAAAATACACAATGTAGGAAAGATCGCGATGCTCTTGATTTTCCCAAAACCCAAATGACATGATCATCATAGCTCAAAATAATTTGTAGCTAGGTAACCTCCGTTAATTTAGTACCGTTATTCTATTTTTCTTCTATGAAGTTTACTTTTTCATGTTTGCGACGCTCGCAACATCATATAATTTAAATGACTGCAACCTGCTACGACATGATCTATGAAAGCTTTATGTAATATTGAAAAACTTTATTGAGTTCTTAGCTGCAATACATAGAGATATTTGTCCAAGCTTTCGTTTCCAATTAATCTAATTGTTGAATTTCTGTAATACTTGATCCATACATGTTGGGATTGAAAGTTATAGAAGATTTTTTTGTACAAATATTTCGGTATTGTATATACTGAAGTCATAGTGTTGATATTCGATGTGGGTGATTGATAGCAATTATTCGTCCTATCATATTTTGTTATATATAGGGATAATAGCGGCTAAAGTAGCTAAACTTTCATAATTTGTGTCGATAAAGGTCCAAACTGGATTTATAGCGGCTAAAGTAGCCAAACTCGGTCAATCTGTGGCAAGCACTAATTCCGTCCAGTCAAACTTAACATCCGTTAGTCTATCGCCACGTCACTTGCACGTTATATCAAACTTTGGGTATTTATGCCGTGATAAAACCAAAGTTTGGGTACTTATGCCGCGATAAACCATTTTATATATGTTTTTCGCTTGTTCACTTCATCTAAATAAAAGTTAAAATATTATAGTTTTGGGAGGACTCGAACTCATCACTTTCCCCCTCATAAAAAGACATTATAATCATCAAACCACATCCACTTCACGTTATATCTTAACAAAAAAAAAAAGAATATACATAGAAACTTCTTGATAAGTGATCCTAGTAATAGAAACATATGTGTTTTTCGCACCGAGTTCGGGTTGACTAATTTGGATGGGGTGATTTGAATTTTCGGACCGGGGTCGAGTTGACTTTTTTAGAACGGGGTTGACTTGAATTTTTTGGACAGTGGTCAAGTTGAATTTTTTGTACCGGATTCATGTTGACTTTGTCGGTACGAGTTTGGGTTGCCTTTTTCAGAACCGGGTCGAGTTAACTTTTTGAAACAGGGTCGGGTACAAAATATTCAACCCGACCAAATTCTGTAAAAGTCAACCCATGGGTCTGAAAAAGTCAACCTGACCCCGTTCCAAAAAAGTCAACTCAATCCTGGTCCAAAAAGGTCAACCCAACCCATTTCCTAATAAGTCAATCCGAAACCAGTGCGAAAAAACATATGTTTCTATTACTATGTCACTTATTAATAAGTTTCTATTTATATTCTTATTTTTATCGAGATATAACGTGAGGTGAATGTGTTTAGTGGTTATGTTGCTCTTATATGTGAGGGAAATGATGAGCTCGAGTTCTACTAAAGGCATAATATTTTAACCTTTATTTAGATGATTTGAGCAATCAATTTTTTTTAAAATAGTTTATCGCGGCATAAATACCCAAACTTTGGTTTTATCACGGCATAAATACCCAAAGTTTGCCACATGTAAGTGACGTGGCGATAGACTAACGGATGTTAAATTTGACTTGACGGAATAAGTGCTTGCCCCAGATTGACCGAGTTTGGCTACTTTAGCCGCTATAAATCCAGTTTAGACCTTTATCGACACAAATCATGAAAGTTTGGCTACTTTAGCCGCTATTATCCCTTATATATATTACTTTTGCTTCTCCGGTTTACTTTCACGTGAATGCGGATACAAAATTTTATGCCTGTCTATATTAGAATTAAAATTAGCCAAAGATTGGAAATTACATGCATGCATTATCAATCCAATATTGTTTTCAAAAAGTAAAGAGGGTACGTAATTGTTGAGTTTTGGATCTCATTTTTAAAAAGAATGAAAACTAACTAATAAGAAGCAACGTAAATAAGAAAGAAAAAATATTCACGTCTTTACATAAGCGGAACTAGGATTCAAACTTCGGGGTGACTGGTTTAAATTTGTAGTGCAAATAAAAGCAGTTTATTTGTAAAAAATTTAAACATTAGTACTAAAAAGATCAAACAAAAAAATTTGGGGTGGCTCTAGCCCCATTACTCTTGTGGTAGTTCCGCCACTGCGTCTTTATATATACTCTTTCTTTTTTTTTTGGCAAATCACTCATTTATTATTTCAATCTAATTTTTAGAAAAGGAAACCATATATAAAAGCCACCATTTTTTTCTATATAAAGAGAAATCTATGTATCTATATTTATATGAGGATGAAACACAATTCATTTAGCATTGCAATTCTTTGAGGATTTGTATTATATATACATAAACCAAAAATCCAACCACATTTACAGGATAATCATCTCTAAATTAATTTGGTTAATGCATAATTAATAATTATATTGAATCTCATTAACTTGAAAACCGATGTTTTCATAATTTTTTGTTATTGTGATTAAAGTAAAAGTCATGAAAAATGGAATGCATAATTGCCATGAATTCCAAGAATCACTTAATTAACCGATATGCTATCATAAAGTTAATATTTATGGTGATGAAACTCATAAAATACAATGAACAAAGATAATTAAAATTCATGAAAGAAGAAGAAATACTAATTACCATGATTCCTTATTCTTTATTTTGTTTCATGCAATCGATAATTTTGGTGCAGGGTTTGATTTTGGTTGTCTTTTTCCCTGTCAATATTATTCGGTTAATTTTATAAGTGTCAATTAAGGTTGTAAATTAGAAGAAACGAATCAGTAAACCCTTCTTAATTTTTCAACTAAAACAAACAATAAACAGAAGCCGTTATTTGCATTGAAAATAATGTTATTATGATTATATAGCATGGTTGTTTCTTAAGTGTTTTTTTTTTAATTTATTTTACTTAATATAACTTTTTAATTAACTCAATACTTACGAGTTACTATGTATAAAAAAAAAGAGCTACTATACTAAAAAAACATTAGATGATGATCCACTATATTAAAAAAAGTTATTAATGGTATATGATATATCCATATATATATATATATATATATATATATAATATACACTCACACACTAGCCAAAATATTTAGACATGTAGATAATTAAAGTCATAATCATATTTCAGTTAATATATATAAAATTATTAATATAATTATTTTGGAATAATTAACGATTTTGGAATCACAAGAAAAACTAAACAATCAAACAGAAATAAAAATAACACAATATACAAACAACATTTTTCCTTTTGAGTCTCACCATAATCACTTATGTTCTAATTATTTGGTGTTCGATCTCTTATATAGAAGTTTACATTTTCCCTCTTGGTTTACATGTGAATTTTCAGTATTATTATACTATCAATATATATATATATATATATATATATATATATATCACACTATCACTTGAATTAGACAACATATATATCCTAAATAATTGAAAGTGTTTTTTTTTTTATTATATAACGCTTCAAATTTGGGATTTTTCTTAGAGGAAAATTAATCAATCTATCCCAAGATGTCGTGATTCGTATTGGATTATGTGATTAGATTATTTCTCTCTCTAAAATGAATGAAATATAAATTAACACTTAGTTCTGGAATGGTTGTTTATGGTTTTCTACGTTTGAGAAAAATATTAACTTTTATATTTGCACAAATGAGCTGGGGCACAATTGGTGATATTACTACTACATCTTTGATATTTAATATTTTTTCTCATGATTATGTGATTATATTATTCCTCCCGGTATTTAATTCTTTAAACTAATTAATGAGATTTTGAATGGGGTTATTTTTTTAGAGAAATTGTTCCAAATAACTAAATTGAAATATAGGATTAGCAAAATAACTAAATTTTAGTTAATTTTGTAAACTAGCCAATTAACATGATCTTTATAATATTATTCATGTAATACCCTTTAATAAATAATTTTAGATTACAATTTTTGTAATTAATTAAAAAAAATTAAAATTTCAACACAAATCAAGCTGTAACTAATTGTGCACAAATCTTGGAATTAATTACCAATTTTGAATCTTGATTCATTGATCTTATCTTTCTCTCTCTCTCTCTTCTTCATCGATCTTCTCTCTCTATCTCTCACCAACTCCATTCCTCGGCAAATAAAGTCAATCAGGGAGGAAAGCAAACCAGTCAAACTCTCTCTTTCCCTCCCTCCCTCCCTCCCTCCCTCCCTCCCTCACGACAACCACTCCATCGCCGCCATTGATCTGGTCTCCGACGACGACCGCTCCAAACCGCTTCATCGCCGCCACCAATATGGTCTCCGACGATGAATGCTCCAAACCGCTCCATCGCCGCCACCGATCTGGTCTCCGACGACGACCGCTCCAAACCGCTCCATCGCCGCCACAGATCTGGTCTTCGACGACAACCGCTCAATCACCGCCGACTCGTGGTCGATCAAGAGTGAGTATGGTAGCACGCTCTACGACTGGTCGATCAAGAGTGAGTACGGTAGCACGCTCTACGACTGGTCGACCCATCGCCAGCTCGCCTCCGTCTCACGCTGGCTCTGTCGCCGAAACCACCGGTACTGTAATTCTCCGACCCAACTAGTTTTATTCCCGTGACAAAGTTGTGTGCTTTGGTGTGTTCTGAGTGTTTTTTTTTTTTTTTGTTATTGGTGTTTTGTGTTAATGGCAGATAATGGATTGAGCTTTGTGGACCACGGGCTCAGCGAGGCCGATTCCGAGGTTTGGACAATCGTGGACAAGGAGAAACATAGGCAGTTCTGGAGCCTCGAGCTCATCGCGTCAATTTCACGTGCCGTGCGGTTATGGAGACCGTCGGGTCGTGCCTCACTAACAAGTACTCAGAGGGGTTGCGCGCTCGGAAACCTTCGAGGCCACGGCGATCGACAGCGAAGCTTCGGCGGTCTTACGGGAGAGAGAAAGAGAGAGATTATTTTTTGTATTTAAAAATTTTTAATTATTGTATTTAAATTTTAATATGAATAAAAAAATTTATTGGTAATTTACGTTGATTCATTGTTAATTTATGTTGATTCGTTGTTGATTTACGTTAATTTGTTGTCAATTTTTGTTAATTCGTTGTTAATTTACGTTAATTCGCGTCTTTAATTTGTTGATATTTTTTGGAAAAAAAAATAAATCCAAAAATTATATGAATGTTTTGAATTTAAAATTTGAAATATAAAAAACAGGGGGTTTGGTTTTGGTTGTTACCATATTAATAGCAATATTTCAATTAATGAAAATAATTTTTTTTTAATTTTATTAAAACACGAGGGCAATAATGTAATTGGAATTTCATTAAATGGTTAATTGGCTAGTTTACACAGGTAACCAAAGTTTGGCTATTTTGCTAAACACACTATTTTTTATATGTTTTGCTACAATAATTTTTTTAAAATTTTTTTATATTATGACACAATAGCATATGTTTTTAAACAATTAACTCTCCACACACGAGTTGATTGAGATCTAAAATTTCTACTTTGTCAAAAGGAAAAGAATGTACATAATATTTTATACATTCTTTTAAATTAATAATCACCACCACGCGAAGCGCGGTGCAACTCAGTAGTATAATATAAATAGAAACAATCAAATATGAATCCATTATAAACTAAAATGAGAAGCACGAGATGTAACAAGATGTGAAAATAAAAATGAGATTTGTTAATTTTTTAAAATTTAAAATATTTTTCACAAGATGTAGAGAAACTGTTGAGATGTTAAGATTTAAAGTTTATAATTTTTTAATAAACATTTATCTATTTACATAAGTTATCCTTTCTAATTAATTGTTGCTATATTGTTGTTATTATTCACATTGCTATTGCTGAGCAAGAGTTACAACTCATATTTTTTTTTGAATGAGATGGTGTTATCGATCAAGGTTACAATACATCTCGCATTACTAGATATTCATTTTTAATCATATTAAATTTATAAATGTTAAAATTTTAAATCTATAACTAGAAACATTTAAAATCTGTAAGTGTAATTTGATTATGTTAAATTTATTTTTTAATGATTAAACATATAAAAATATGTCCATTCCAAATAAAATAAAATTCGTTCGAAAAATTTATTATAGTGGTGTAAGGCTGTAAGCTGTGGCTTTTCTGTCCTAGGTTTTTGTAACCTGTTCATGAATATTATTATAAATCTAGTCCTTGGTCAATATTGAATTTAATATGTAAACTTGAATCTAGTCCTTCGTCAATATTGAATTTAATATGTAAACTTGTGATCATGGCATCGTGTACCTCCATTTTCTTTTTTGAAAAATAAATATAAAATATATTGTTATATACTGTCGCTGCCGTCAGTTTTAAAAGCGTTAAATTCCCACATTCCTTACTCTATCACGGCCCGTTGAAAATGTCGTTTCAACTCAAGTATTTTTTTTTTTGGAATTTTTTTTAGTTTTATTTCAAACTTTCATTTTTGATAACATATACCCTCCATTATTAAAAACAGCTAAAATATACCCTCGGTGTATGATTTGATAATTTACCCTCCGTCTTCCTATTTTTAATTCATTATATAAATAATTCAAAAAGTAAAACTCTAAATAGAAAGGTATGTTTTGGTAAAAAAAAAAATCAACTAGATGAAATCATGAAATACAAAAAATTTAAAATTTATTAATAAGGGATAATTTTGAGTTTTTTAAAATTTACTTTACTAGAGAGTATATAAAAAATCTAAAATAGACCTTGAGGGTATACTTAAATTGAAAATGAAGGTATATTTCTGCTAAAAATAAAAATTAAAGATATAAAAAGAATAAATTTCCTTTTTTTTTATAGGCTTTTCGCCGTAGATTTCAATATGATGAAGTCCATAATATTAAATGACAAGTTTCTATGCTTGAAGGGGGAAAAAGTATATTCTTTGAACACCAACAAAAAAAATGGAAAAATTATATAAACGAATACATATACAGATAAAGTTAATGATTGAAATCCAATTTACCAATTCTTTCAACAAATAAAAAATAAATAAAATAAAATCCAATTTAATCAACAACCAAGGATAAGAAGTGTCTAGACTCACCTAACTCATTTGAGCAAATCCCATCTCTTTTAGTTTTAGGCCTCAGCTACCACCACCTCCACGTCACCTTCATGGCTTTATTGCGTCACCAAACTCGGAATACGGCGATGCATATAATAATAGTATAATACTATAATACATCCATAGGCCATATAAGTATTCAAGTATATTCTCCAAATAGTATAGTATTTAAAGATCACAAAATACTATTTAATCCATGTCTCACTACATAAGTATTCAAGTATATTCTCCTCTCGATCTCTTTTTAATAGTATTTAAAGATCACAAAATAGTATCGAGCTCGTATTTAAAGATCACAAAATAGTATCGAGCTCGAATTCGATCCATGTCTCACTTAGTCCAATTTGATCACAAAATACAGTACCAGAAACCAGAACTCCAATATATATCCGAAGAAAAAAAACCGGAATCAGAACTTTGTGATTCCGGATTTTCCAGATTCAGAATTCTGGTTTTTCTTTTGTTCAATTTGAATCGTTAATTTTTTTATATGACGGTTGATTACAATAACTAAGAAAAAATAAACTACGAAAAGAGACCGGAACCGGATATTAAGTTCCGAAAAAATCAAGAATTGAAAAATTTTGATATCGAATTTTACTGAATTTTTGTAAAACAGAACCAGAAATCATATTCTATATCATATTTACAGCAGTAGTCTCACTACGTGAGAAATAAATTCATATTTACGATTAAACTCTGTAAATATTAATGATTCAAGAGATTTATTAAATTAGATGGTATGCATGTTTTTAACTAATTGACGTTAATTCGTTTGGATAGGAAGATTTGTCTATGAGCTACACTTTATTTATGAATAACGTAAATAAATGTTAGAAATAAATGCAATTACCGCTCATAATGAAATGAATCCCTGGAAATCGCTGTACAATTTTTGTGTCCGTCCGTATTCTTATTAAATTTCATAAAATAATATAAAGGATTAGACATATAAAATATAACACCTAACAAAACAATAATTAACTAAATATAATTAAATAATTAAAATAATAAATGTAATTAAATAAGAAGACCAATTTATTCATCTACATTCTAACCAAACATAATAAAAATAAAATAGTTATATATCCTCGATCGCTCTAATCAAACACATACTTCGCTGACGAAGTGCATGGCCCCAATATTCCCGTTGCCCCCAATGTTCGGCTGATGAATCACTCCCGGAATCGACAATGAACTGCCAGCGGTCACGGAGACACAAAAATAGTGTTGTTCCGGGTCGTTGAAGAGGCTTGTGAACCGTCGGTGTAATCAGCCATCACAAAGTGGTATGTCATCGACAAAAGCTTATCTTGATACACTGGCAGGTCGTAACAAAGTCCAGCCACGTTTCTCCTTCGTATCAGCCCGAGTGAGTCGTACTTCCTTTGGAAAGCGCTCATCACCTGTGTCGGTTTCACTATCTCATTTAGTTAGCTGATTGAGTATTTGAACTAGTATTCTTATTTTAAAAAAAAAAAGTGATTCATACATGACATACACAAAAATTGAATAAGTATTTAAATTATGATTGTTATTGAATAACCTATTGTATTTAACAAAAAGAAGAATATTTTGGTTATTTTAAATCTATATCTATATATATTAAAAAGAAGAACTCACAAGTGATTGTGGCAAGATATAAATCACCTCGTGATTGTGACACACTCAAATCAAGCTCTATATCATTTTAAATCTATATCTATATATATTTTGGTCATTTTCTTAGAAGAAGTACAAAGTGATTGTGACACACTCAAATCAAGCAATTGAGAAACCTATTTTTCTTAGAATTTAGAATAATTTTTAATAAAAATCTTAGGAATAATAAATTATTATTAAATTCCAATAACATTTAATATGCAAATGTATTATCATGTATATAACTATATCAAAGCGTTTATTACCATGATGAATCATAATGTTAGTGAACCATTGATATTGAATCCTATTGATGTATCTTATTAAGTATAAAATATTGTAATATAGAAAGTCATCATTTTTGAAACTGTCGACACTATATATATATATATATATATATGTGTGTGTGTGTGAGCATAGTTCGTGACTCAAAAGGCACAAATTGTTCAGAGCTTCAATAGTTTTCTTTCTTATTTTTCTTCCAATAATAACTTTCTCACGGTTGGTCTCATGACTGTGATTTTGGCTGAGAATATAATTGAAAAAACATTCTTATTTTTTAAAACAATTGTTAAAATTTTATGTCACTGTAAGAATATAAAAAAATAGATCTTTTAAATATATTATCACGCGCGCGGGCAATCCACTAGTAAAATATAAAGTAAAGAGAGCCCATTATCACCTCCCTAAAAGGGTTCCGACCACCGGGAGCTCGCGGTTGAGGAAGCTGGTCACTGGAGCACCGGAATCAATAAAAAAACCACCCGTGTCGTCCTCGGTGGGAACAAACGTGCCGGGGGATAGCCCAAGCTTCTCTCCATCCACGCTCACGTCCACTAAGGCAAGGTAGAAGAAGTTATTCGGGTTACTGCCACCTAAACAAGAGCCTTGATGCTTCAAAACTTGAGGAAAAAATCTGTACAAAAACACAGGTACAGACAGCATTATAGATCAAACTCAAAGTAAGCTTCCAATGTATGTACAATTGATTATCCAATAGAGTTTATGTAAATCTTTTGCAAAAATAAAGAAAATTAATATATAAATATATTATTTTAAAATGGACAGAGTTAACCAATTCCGACAAACTAAGCAAGAAAAAATTGTTACTAAATCCGAAGTTGATCAAAGTCGATTATTTAGGTGTGAAACAGGAAAGGAGGCTTTTTGGTTTTTTATCGGACCGGTCTCGATTGTTTTTGGATTTTTGTAGTCCCTTAAAAATGGATCCGAATTTGAAAAAGCATGGTTGTTTAATAGAAGTTGCTAGTTTTTTCAATTATTATTATGAGTAAAAAAAATACTTGAATAAAAATAAAATTAGTATAAAATTTTGAATTATACACATCTGGTTCGATTTTGAAATCCAAACCTAATTAATCGTGCCCAACTTCTGTGATTTATTTTATGTTTTTATCCTTTGTAAATTAATGTCGTTTTCCTAGTAGTCCACTATCACTGACTCGTTGTCGTTTTGCATGCTTTTGTGCATTTTTCAGTTTCAGTTATCATTGTCGTACCTTCCAAAATGTATTAATGAAATGCCTTTTTTCAATGTCGTTTCCTACCCGGTTTTGTCGTTTTATGCAGCGTCACTTTCTTCTAACTAGTTATGTATTCTGCAAGGTTTAAAATGTCGCTTGCCGATGTCGTTTCGCATTTTCCGTTTTATGGATATATCGCTTGCCGATGGGTATGTCGATGGGCAAATTGTAAAAGAAAAAAGGCATGCCGCATATACCGCATTTTTCGCATGGGCATACTGCATGCCGATGGGGTTTTCGACGGATATTTTGTAAAAAATATTTGAGTATTTGAGCAAGATATTTATATAGGTTCAAAACTACATATTTAATAAATACAAGACATAATTATATACAACAAAACACATTTGTAACTTAAATATGTAGGTGAAATGTATAATATTAAGTCAATTTATTACTTGAAGTGTATAATATTAAGTCAATTATTATGTGAATAAATATATGTATGTTAATTAAGTGTGTAATATTAAGTGAATATGCATGTTAATTGTATATATGTATGCTAACAAATTTAATATTAGTTGAAGTGTATAATATTAAATGAATATGTATATTAAGTGTATATGTATGTTAGATGAATTTAATATGTATGTTAAGTGTATAATATTATTTGAAGTGTATAATATTAAGTTAATTGTTTTTGCCGAAAGTTTAATTGCTATTTTTGCCGAAATTTATCAAAAATATGATTTTTGCGAAATTCCAACCATTTTTTGTAATTTTTACTCACAAAAACGAAAAACGATATTCCATCCACCTACCCATGCGAATTTCGCGAAAAATGGTAAAAAAAACCAGCGAAACGAAAAGGTTTTCCTTTCGCATATCCTCGAAAAACTAAAATCGGTCAACATTTCCATGGAAAATCGCGAAATTTAACACCTTGGTTTATATCAATATAAATTGCAAGCTCGTCCAACACGATTCACACACAAATTTATGTTTATTAGGCATCAAGATCAGGAAACAGCTAGGTTTTCGAATAATCAAGTCATCCCTAAAATGAGAATTTATAGACCGTCTAAGTCAAACTTACCTAATACAAAACAACATCAAGAAAAGCCATAAATGACTTGAAAACTGAAAAACATGCAACATGCATAAAGTTAAAACACGTCGAATCACAAAAAAAAAAACATCTCTAGGCCGTAGAAGTCGGAATCAAGATAGGCAAATGCCATCTACGTATAACTATTTGAGATGCAAAACGCTCAAATAAGACACTCGAGTCAAGAGTTATGGCCTCCGGAAGTCAAGCCTGGCGCGAATGCCTCGTAAGAAAACATAATGTCTAAACCAAGGTTTTAAATACCGCTTGCCGATGTTTCACATTTTTCATTTTACGGATATATCGCTTGTCGATTGGTATCTCATAGGTAAATCGATGGATATGCCGATGGATATATCGTTTCGCATATCCTCAAAAAAAAAAAGATTTTCGATGGGCATGCCGATGGATATTCGAGAAATTTAATACCTATTTCTGAGTATCATTAAGTTTCACTTTAAAATAATTTGCGCAATAAAGAGAGTAACTCATAATCTGGTGGTTTTTTGGCTCACTCATCACGGGCCGAAGCCTTTTCTTTTTGGACCGTTGCTCATTTGAGCGTAATAGGCTCTGATACCATGTGAAGTACTACGAGGTTCCTCCTTAAAACCAATTGCCTATGAAAAGAATAACTCATGATCTTTTAAACCGTGCTAAGTCTCCGTGTCTTTTCCATGTGGGACTTAGCATGCATTTAAACGTCTCTTATGCTACAAAATCGTAATGGTCGTTGTCATGGAAAATGGAATAAGTATTTAACTAAAGCAAATTGATTAAGTAGCGACTCTCGCAGCTAATATCCTTGAAAAAATATCTCCGGGTCCCTACATATTTAAAAACTAAAATTAAGAACATGAACAATATATATATATATACTAGAGAGAGAGGTTGTAAAGCATTTTTGTTTTGGTGCTTGTGTATGTCCTATTTATGTTAGAAAAATCTGTGGAAGATACAAAAACTGAACATTTAAAGGTGAGGGTGCTTTCATACAAAAATAAAATAAATGTGTATAGTGCTCTGTTATGTCACTTCTATTGAGATACGTATTTGACCCCACAAGATGTTTATTTCAATTATGGAATATACAGATTTGTGCAACAACTTGCTATGTAAAGAAACAAGAGAGACACCGAGTTTGGGTTCCACACTGATCATCAACTTGTGACCTATTTCTAGACGTATAAATAGGAACATATTGCTTGATTGGAGTTTGATCCGTCAAGTGTTGAGTCTCTGCTATTCAGGGTGTTCCAACCCTTTTTTGGGACGAATGTCTGGCTGGTAATCTGACGTGGAGTACTCTTCCCTCCCGAATCGCACTCGTTTGGGAGATTCGAAGGATTTAATAAAGCTCGTCTTTATTTATATAAAAAAAAAAGGAGCATGTGCACATGGGGCGGGGCCGTGACATACCCATCTTGTGGTTTTGATCGTCACGAGAAACTCACGTCTAAGGGTTGTCTAGTTTTCTTTACTTGCACTCTTATGACTTATTTCAAACAATGTACAATGGAATAAAAGATTTGCATAATAATAATACTTTAAATTCATATCAAATAATAAATGCTTCAAAATTAATCATAAATGTAACAGTAAATAAAATAAAATGTATATGATATAGAACTTGATCTTATACTATAGACATATAACTCGAGTAATATAATTTTGTTTTAATAAACCCATAACTAATCTCAGTTTAATATGAGTAAAAGATCTAGATCCGATTTACAATTACATTTCTTAATTATTTATTATTTTAATAATAATAATAATAATAATAATAATAATAATAATAATAAGAATTGAAAAAGGAAAGAATTGATTGGTCAAACGAGCATCAGAGAAACGGTAGCTGCAGAATAGCAAGCCCTGAATAAAAGGCCAACTTCTTTTCAATTTAAAATTTTGACTGCTTTTTTATTTATTTATTATTTATTTTTTTAATTTCCTCGTAGAAAGACTGGCACAATGGATTCTGCCCCGTACAGATTGTACAGTTTCCAAAGCATATAATGCAATAAAATTTAGGGCATGTTTGTTTGTTTGTTTCCAAAATATATTTTTATTTGTTGATGAATGATAATCTAATTTAATGCCTGAGTTCATAAAACAAAACTCTCAATAAAGAAATGAGAGATCAAAGAGAATATGAATACAGATAGAAGGCAAAGCTCTCTCTCGAGTCCAAAGCCATCTCTAACAAAACCGAATCCGATATTGTTTTTCACGAATTCGAGAAAAACCAGAAACCATAAATTTTTTGTTCCGGTTTTTATCCGTCTAGTGGAATTCGGTTCCGATTTTTTTTTTTAAACAACCGTCAGATAAAAAATATCAACGGTAAAGATTTACGGATATATTGATTTATATATGGATAACATGTTCATTATAGAAAATTTCATAAATAATAAGGTGATAAGCTTTTGAAAGACATTTTCAAAACAGATTTTCATTTTGTCAAAATATTTAATAAAAAAAGGTGATAAAAAGGTGATTGTTTAATATTTTGATAAAATATTTTCTAAAAGCATTTTTTTTATTTCTACTACTTTACCTACAAAGATAAAAACAAAAAAAAGGTGTTTTCATTTTGTGTTTTTATTTTCTCTCCTCACTTTACATTTAATATACGTCATTTTATTACAAGAAAAGAAATATTTGTGGGAAAAGTACCACACATGTGTCATTATATGCGATATATATTAAATAATTTGTGTGGTAAAAGGTTCAAAAAATTAAAAAATTATTTTTTGATAAGAGATATGAAAATTAATGTTGGACTTTTTTGAAAAATTTTGCAATGATAAAAATTAAATTTAGAGCTTATATTAGGACATTTTTTTGGTTTGTAAGAACTTTTGCCACAAAGAAATAAAATTGATTTTAATTCATTTCATTTAAGAACCACTCTATAAAAATATACACCGGACATATTTTTATTTATAAGGATTTATTTTTTTTTTAAATTAAACCAAACACAATTTTCATTTTCCTTTTCAAAAAACAGTGCAACAAAATTTTAACCAATCACATTTTCAAAACGTAATTATAAAATAATTTAACAAAAATAAAAATAAAAATTCAAACACAAAACAAAAAATAAAAAACGCTTCCAAATGCAAGTTTACCGATATTAAATATATATATGGGTTAATGACAGCAAAAATACCCAAAGTTTGGTCAAAGAACCCCTCGGGTACCCAAAGTTTAAAAGTGGTGGCAAAAATACCCAA
This sequence comes from Parietaria judaica, assembly GCA_954871525.1. Taxonomy (NCBI): domain Eukaryota; kingdom Viridiplantae; phylum Streptophyta; class Magnoliopsida; order Rosales; family Urticaceae; genus Parietaria; species Parietaria judaica. Next base: position 3,636,937 of record OX940872.1, on the reverse strand, counting down.
AGTCACATTTGGGGAGTTGACCACTTCATTCTTGTTACGCCATTAACTTACCCAATAACTCTGGCCACGTGGAAAAATCTGTTTCGTTAAGTGTAATCATTAGAGGTTCAATTAGTTGTATTAAATAGTATTACTTATGGGTTTAATTCATTGTTTTCTCGTAAACAAGGCTGATGTGGGCTTGTTAACGTGGAAAAAATTGTTCTGTCAGCAACCCACGTTTGTCCGCATGGTCAGAGTTAACATGTAACGGTGTTACGAGATTGGAGTAGTCAACTCCCCAAATATGACTTTGGGTATTTTTACCACCATTTTTAAACTTTGAGTACCCGAGTGGTTCTTTGACCAAACTTTAGATATTTTTGCCATCGTTAACCCTATATATATATATATATATATATATATATATATTTAAACATATTTATGGACATCATACAAAGGTTTTCGACGTTCTTGCGAGTGTATCCATGTGTGTTTTGATATATCATTTATTTCATACTCAATTTTTTTTATAATAGATATAAAATTAGAAAAATACGATAATTTATAATAAATATAATTTTAAGAAAGACGATTATAAACACCTAAAGTACATGAATTTTGAAGATAGAATAATGTAGTTAAATAACTTCTTTATTTCTCATTTTAAGGATATTAGGCATGACAATAAGAAACACGATGACACAAGAAAATTTTAAGTTGTTGAACATTGCTAATGAAGTGCCTAACATGGGATGGGAGGAAACCTTGAATTTAACTAATTATAGTCCATTCTAACTTACCAAAAAAAGTCACACAAATTAATACATGATATGAAATGTTATAGTATTCTCCAATTGGACCGGAGACGCCATGTTTTTTTTAAAGCAAATTGATTTCATTTAATCAAAAAAATTGAGGAAAAAAATCTCTCAAAACCGTTGCTACAAGTCACTCCGGGCAATTAGGACACATAAGGTCTGAAAAAGAGAAGATAGACGTCTCTTGGCCAAAGCAATGGCCACCTCTTTACGTTCCTGTGGAACCCAAGTTCACTCTCCGGTCCTGCCTAGCTCTTGGCCGAGCTCCCGCACATCCGCAATAATCGGGCCTTGCAAGCCCAACGAGTCTTGTGCCTTGGTGAGGTGGGAGGCCCGTAAGCAATTCGTCTCGGCATACTCGATCTTCCACCCCTGTTCACGAGCAAAGAGAAGCCCTCTTCGCATCGCAATGCACTCTCCGGTGAGTGCCGAGTCGACATAGTCGACCAAGGAAGACAAGACTCCCATGACTCAACCGAGGTGGTCTCAGACAACCGCTCCCACCGCAGCCCGTCCCGTCTCCCCGTCCCATGCTGCATCTATATTGAGCTTGAGGCTCCCCGCAGCCGGCCCGGACCAAGTCCTCGGAACCTCCTCCCTCGGCGAGTGGTGGTTCTCCGTCGTGTGCGCACACCTCTTGAAACTTGTGAACCATCTGTCAACTTCTTCCACCCAAGCCTCAAGGGCCCGTACGCGGTGCTCGGAGAGGCGAAGGTTGCGGTCGGACCACGCCGCCCAAATTAGCCCGCAAATGAGTTCTAGTTGCGATTTAGAAAGACTCTCGAGTGCCTGGTAGCACAACTCTCGAAACGGAATCTCCCCCTTCTTTTTCACCCACCAATGAATCGTCGATGATGCCCAAATGGCCTTGGCCCTCTCACACCCCTAAACGGCATGAAAGGCGTCCTCCGAGGGCGCCCCGCGAAAGGTGCAAAAGGGTAGTTCGTCTAGTTCGTAAATGGAGGAAGAAGAAAAAAATGCATTAAAATCCATAAATAAAAGTGTTTCAATTTTCAATGATAATTCTTTACTTTTACTCTTGGATTCCACTATTAGCTTTACACTTTTACTTAGTTAGGGCCTGAGTTGTGACTTGTGAGGGCCCACTCTCTCTCTCTAGTCTCTATACTTTCTCTCTCTCCTATATATTTGATAGTTCATTGCTCAACTCTAGTCTCTCTCTCAATCGATCGATCAAAACCTTTTCGATCGCTCTCTTCGATCTCCAACAACCTTTGCTCTGTGATCTACGCGAAAAACCCACCTCGAAGATCCTCTCTTTCCTCCCCCACAACCACCATGATCTGCTCGGCGAAGCTCCTCTCCTCGCCGGGACTCTTCTCTCTCCGCCCCAAGCCCCTCTCTCCGATCCCCAACCCCTCCCCTCTCCGATCGCTCCCCTCTCTCCGGCACCCCCTGCATGTCTCGGCCATCGGCGAGCGGCTGAGGGCTCCGGCGAGGAGGCCCGTCAAGTGCGACGCTTACGAGGCGGAGAGATCGGAGCCGGCCGAGCCCACGGCGGTCGTTGCGCCGGAGGCCGCGGCGAAGAAGGTCAAGATCGGAATCTACTTCGCGATGTGGTGGGCGCTGAACGTGGTGTTCAACATCTACAACAAGAAGGTCCTGAACGCTTACCCATTTCCATGGCTGACCTCGACGCTCTCGCTCGCCTGCGGCTCGCTCATCATGCTCGTCTCGTGGGCCCTCAGGGTCGCCGAGGCGCCCAAGACCGATCTCAATTTCTGGAAGGCTCTGTTCCCTGTAAGTGCGTTGGTCTGGGATTCTGGGGAAATTTTTTTGTTTGGTTGCTGGGAAAATTTCTGGTGGGGGTTTTCTCGGCCGGGAAAGTGAAAGTTTTGACTTGCTTCATTGAATGTTTTCGGAGGTTTGTGTTCAGAAATTGAGAATTTTTAGATTTCAAGTTCATGATTTCTCTTTCATGGTTTTTTGAATTTTGACTTGTTTTTTGTTTGGGTTTTAATGAATTTCTTTTGGAGGTTTTCTCAGAAAACAAAGGCATTTATTAGTTATGCTTCGTGGTGTTTGAACCTCAATAAAGTTGAAAACTTTACATGATTTGATTTGGTTTTATTAATTAGGTTGCGGTTGCTCACACGATCGGGCACGTGGCGGCGACGGTGAGCATGTCGAAGGTTGCGGTGTCGTTCACTCACATTATCAAGAGCGGAGAGCCCGCCTTCAGCGTCTTGGTGTCGAGGTTCTTGCTCGGTGAGAGCTTCCCGCCGACGGTGTACTTGTCCCTTCTTCCGATCATCGGTGGTTGCTCTCTCGCCGCCTTGACTGAGCTCAACTTCAACATGATTGGTAATCATTTTAATAAATAGTTCTTAACCATTGATTTATCGATAGTGTAACATGGATGTGGTTGAAAACCGAGTTCTACACTAACGTTTACCGAGATTATTCGATAAATGTGATCTTGGAACGAGGTTATCGGTCTTGTCATAGGAAAATACCGCACTGCATTGTTCGCGCTCTCCCTTAAGTATGAATTTAACTTAAATTGGTTTTCAGGTTTCATGGGTGCCATGATATCGAACTTGGCGTTCGTGTTTAGGAACATTTTCTCGAAGAAGGGTATGAAGGGGATGGCTGTGAGCGGAATGAACTACTATGCATGTCTCTCCATTATGTCTCTCGTGATTCTCACGCCATTTGCCATCGCCGTCGAGGGCCCAAAGATGTGGGCTCTGGGATGGGAAACGGCCATTTCTCAAGTCGGACCTCAATTGCTCTGGTAAAATATCTCCGAACAATCCTTTTTCAATTTTGTATTTATATGCATTGCCATGTTCATATTAAATTATGTTATAAAATGCATCGTTTTCTTATCGAAGTTTCTCGATTGATGATCTTACGTTGTAATTGTATATAAAGTAACAAAACCACTATGAATTTATGCTAAAAAAAATTTCTTTTCAATACTTCGGATTCTACCCGCTTATAGTTTTTGTTTTGCCGGAAATTATATTCACTAAACCCTAATGAGAGTGTTTTGCGCACGTTATTCATAGGTGGATGGCGGCGCAGAGCGTGTTCTACCACTTGTACAACCAAGTGTCGTACATGTCTCTGGACGAAATCTCTCCGTTAACTTTCAGCATCGGAAACACGATGAAGCGTATTTCGGTGATCGTGTCGTCCATCATCATCTTCAGCACGCCTGTCCAGCCGGTCAACGCCCTCGGAGCCGCCATCGCTGTCTTCGGCACCTTCTTGTACTCACAGGTAAAATGACTGTTCTATCCTTCGACCCTTTATAGGCAGTCATTTATGGGACTACAAATACGCGGATAAAATTTTAACGAGCTTCTGAGTTTTGATGATTTAACTCTTAAACTTGACTCAAAATCATGACTTTTATTATTATAATTTATTAATTTTCTTTTTCTTTTTGTTTAGTGGGTTGGTAAAAGAGCGATCTTCATCTAACCAGATTTTGACAGTTGGTTTCTGTGGTGTTAGGTGTTCTTAAACTAATTGATAACATTGTGGTACAACTTTGAAAAATCCCACCGATTTTTTTTTATTTTTTTTTATTTTTTGGAATATTTTATTGTCGCTTGGAATATGCTTGGTTTCTACTCCTTGAAGCTCAATTTGCCTAATTTCATCCCTGGCTCGAAGACCACCGGCGCCCGGTAAATTCCGGTGGTCGGTAACTGTTCTTGTGGTAGTGCAGATTTTTTTTATAAAAAAAATTATAAGTATTTTATTTTAAGTTCTTTTATTTTTTTATTTTTTTTGCAAATGATTAATATTTAGAAATATTGTTGTGTTATATGATACCCATTGGTTATTGGTTTACCCTTAAAATCGGATCGGCACAAACGGTTATCGATTATTAAAAATCTATAAAAAATTTGTTGGTTTACGCAAAACTGTCGGCTAACCTTTTTTTTTTTTTTTTTTTGTGCAGGCAAAGCAGTAGAAGATGGAGTGAGAATTTCTTATTATTGTAAGATAATATGATGGAAGAGGAGAGTGAATTCGTTTTTTCAGGACGAAGAGAGTGAATTCACATTAGCGCTTAGGGTTTTTTCGGATATCTCTACTTGTAGATATTAATAATGAATTTATTTCAGCCATTATACAAGAAAATACTAGGTTTCCGGCTTCCCTTTTCCCGGCTATAATAAAGAATAAGCAGAGAATAATGCCCCAGACTCTGTTTTTTTTCTTTTTCGAGAAGTAATATATTCGTAGTTTCTGTTTCTGATTCAGATTCGTCTCCATTTCTCTATGTGCATGGAAGGTTTATTTGAAATATACCCCTTGAAAAGAGAAAAAAAAATGGCATATGTGGTCCGAAAAAGTCGCGGAAAATTGAAAAATGTTTTGAGTTAAAAATCCGGCCCCCTCAAGAGATTGTATTACATTGGTTCGGATCTTCCGCTTGGCACTGGTGAAGGCCGGCGGCTGGCGATTGCCATCAGTTGGCGACGCAGCCGCACAGGCTTGCGGGTAGTCCCGTCTTTTGGCGGTACCGGGTGGCATGTGCATTGTGCAAGCTGTACCTTGTAAACAAGAAATGGGGTTCCATGATTCGGATATTTTGGTGACACGTTGGTTAGAGAAAAGCATATGCTTTGGTTGTTGAATTTGTGAAGAGACATTGATCAGAAATGGTCCAACCTTGAAAGACAAGAAAACTAAAAAACAGCACATGCAGGTGTGGTCAGTATGAAAATTATTTGTTTGTGAAACAAGATTAAAAATAAATATATATATATATATATATAAATTATTGGAGTGAAATTTAAAATCACGACTTTCGATAATATATATATATATTATTTTCGCTGTTTTTCAATCTGACAACCTTTAATTTTAATAAAAAATCTATCAAAATCCGTATAAATATTAAATTAGAAGGGGCACGAGAGGCACTTGCCTCTTGTGAAACCTAAGTAGCTTCGCCACTACTTCCGGTGAGTGTAGGTGATTTGCAATAATTAATTTTGTTTGGCATAATTTTTCTTTAAAAACTTTTTTACCTTTAACATTCATTTTTTTTATCAAAAAAATCTCCTACATTTTTCACTATCAAGTCTTAAGTAATTTTTTAAAACTCACCCAAAATCTCATCTCAGTAAGAAATAATTTGGTTTCTTAAGATTAATATTTTTTTTTTTTTTTGAAAACTTAATCTAATTGGCACAATCCCTATTAATTTTTAAAAGCTGAACAAAAAATGGCATTAGTGTAGTTGTACCGCCTTTCAGAATCTAAAACATAAAATCGAATCTAAGATGTTTCCTACTTACGTAATCACGAACGCTCATAGTGATTCATGCACTTTTTGGTTAAGAACATGGATTTACTATTTAATTGACATTTATACATTCTTCTTTTCTTTTCTTAATCTAATAATACTCAGTTAGTTCAGTGTATCTGAATAAGCAGAATCAAGATAAAGTAAAAAACAAATAGAATAGGAAAAATGTCCATTCGCAACCACCAAGGGCTTAATCTTTCATTATGTCCTTTCAAGACCCGATCTTTAATCTCAATCCTAAATCCAAATTCTTACATTTGGGTGAACCCGTGAGTCGAATTCACGGTTACCGACTACTAAGTTTAAACGATCACGGGTAAAAATTGAATGGCCGTATTTATCTTGAAGGAGAAAATAACAGCTCAATACCGCTTTTAAGCATATAAAATACGAGTGAGACGCAGTATTAACATTTATAAATAGTTATACTGTCGCTTTCGCTTATTATTAATGATAGTAGTTATTCTAGTATGTCGCTTGACGATTCGCTACATAACAATCTGTGAGGGAAAATTGCTCATCCACCATCTCGATGCCCGTCTTAGGCTGTCATCTAATCTATATAAACCAAAAACAATGTTGAAGTTAGTGTTCCGAGCGATCCAAGATAGTAATCGAGGTCGGGTTCGCAAACTTACTTACAATATCAGGGTTCTAAACAAACAAAAAAGTTGGGGATGCTAGGGCCGAAGTCGGAGACCCTAGCACTGACTTCAAGGTTTTCATCTCTATCGCCGGGGTTAGCATCACCAATGTAGGAGTTAACAACCCCGACTGGGCGTTAGGGTTTAGCGATTTCGACAATTATTTTTCCCCCTAAATTGGTACTTATGAATGAATTTTTGTACCAATCAAAAGCACAAAAGACGCCAATTCTAACAAGCAAGTGCTTCAATTTATTATCACTTTGTTTATCTTCCATGCAAACAAGCAAGCATTACATTGGAAATCAGTCCAACAACACAAGAATCATAAAGCATTTCATTGACTTAAAGCTTCAAGTGCTTGATGGCTGTGTGAACATCCTTGTCTCCTCTGCCACTGCAATTCAGCACAACCTTGCTTCCATCTGCCAAAGTAGGGCACAACTTCTCCAGGTAAGCCAGCGCATGCGACGTCTCCAGTGCCGGGATTATTCCCTCTAATCGCGATAGCCTCTTGAAAGCTGCAAATTCAATAGCATTTCTCGTTGTGATCATTGTTGGTACAACTTTGCAAACAAAACCCAGAATCCGATATCATGTGTTCGTACCTTCCAATGCTTCATCGTCGCTGATACTGTGATACTCGACTCGTCCTAAATCCTTGAGATAACTGTGCTCCGGTCCAACTCCCGGGTAATCCAACCTAGTGCACAAGAAAAATTCATCGAGTTAAACAAACACGTCTCAAGAGTGACTTAATGATTAGGTCCTTGTTTAGAACTTCTAGGGAAATGAGAATAAAATGGACAGAAAAAGAAACAATAATTTGCTTGTTGTGTTCGGACGCTTAGGATAATAGGAACATGATTTTTTTTTCCTAAGTTCGTTGAGCGCCAACCTTTCAGATGGCGTGAAAGGATAATGTTTCGTACCGATAAATAATAAAAACAGCAATACACATAGACAATGCCTCAGTTCCATTCTCAAAACTTTCCTTGAAAAGCCATCATTAAACAGAAACTATTCCAAATTTTTATTCGGAAAATAAATTATCGGTTTCATACCCGGCACTAATGGAATGAGGCTCGATGATCTGCCCGTCATCATCCTGAAGAAGGTAGCTCATGGCGCCGTGCAACACGCCCACCTCCCCCTTTGTAAGCGTGGCAGCGTGCTTCCCGCTCTCCAATCCCAGCCCGGCCGCTTCCACGCCGATCATCCTCACATCATCGTCCTCCACAAACTCGTGGAACAAGCCCATCGCGTTTGACCCACCGCCCACACATGCGACAAGGACATCAGGTTTTCCACCCCATTTCTCGAGGGCCTGCTTCCTTGTCTCTTTCCCGATCACCTTGTGGAAGTCCCTCACCATCATCGGGTACGGGTGGGGCCCAGCGACTGAGCCCAAGATGTAGTGGGTCGTCTCCACATTCGTCACCCAATCCCGTATCGCCTCTGACGTGGCGTCCTTCAGTGTCGCGGTCCCTGAATGGACAGCTCTCACCTGAAAATTCATTTATGATTCAGTTTCTCAACTATCAAACCTGAACGTTCAGTTTCCCGTAATCCTAGCAGATTCGGGTTGTAATCCTTTGAGACCAAACATTCTGTTTTAGTTTCAAACCACGCAAAACCCGGGAAAAAAGAACCAGGTTTCAACCCTACAGACTGGAAAATAATCATTAAGAACTAACCTCAGCTCCTAGAAGGCGCATTCTGAAAACATTAAGTGCCTGTCTTTCCATGTCCTGGGCGCCCATGTAGATGATACACTGCAAACCAAACCGAGCACACACAGTGGCGGTGGCAACTCCGTGCTGGCCAGCTCCTGTTTCGGCAATGATGCGCTCTTTCCCGAGACGCTTGGCAAGCAAAGCTTGGGCAACGGCGTTGTTGATTTTATGAGCGCCGGTGTGGTTAAGATCTTCCCTTTTCAAGTAAATTTGAGGCCCTTCACCATTTGGACGCTTGTAATGCTCGGTCAGCCGCTCCGCAAAATAGAGAGGAGTTTCCCGACCAACATAGTCTCTCAAGATCCCATTCAATTCTCTCTGAAATAAAACATCAACAAATAAAATAAGGATATTTGTATGAGAACTAGAAGCTATGTAAACGAGACAATATAATGACATGATATACTGAAGAACTGAATAATCATGTAACCGAAACCAAGTTTCTCGCATTGTGTGACTAAACCAGTCAGTGAAAAATGCAAGCTTTTACCCATTTCCGAACATTTTCATTAAATCTTAATCTCTAACCATGGCACATTACATCTAAATCCAAATGCAAGCTTTTACCAGGAGACAACATAGAATTCGAAGTTTTTATACGAATAGATATCCAATTTCTTAACCAATCCCAAAACAAAACAAAAAATCAACATTTACTGACTTCTGTGACCGGAAAAAGTACCGTATAGAACAACCAACACTAACACCCCAACAAAATCTTTGAGAATCACCTCCAAGCCTCAGTATTTATCCAAGAACAAGAGTTTCCGATGAACAAATCAACCGAAAACCGTCGGGTAATATTAAAACACACTCGAGATAATCTGATTCCTAATTCCTTCACACAATTTTCATCAGAAAATATTAATCAAAACCCAATATGACCCTTCTTCCTCAACCATATCCCCCAAATTTATGAGCTTTGGCGTATTAACAAACCAGAGATCATCGGTTCTCATAAGGATTTTGCTAATACAAATTGAATGAATCACCATCAAATTGCTCCATTTTCAATCAATATCAACCAAACCAATTTCTCAACCGCATTACATCAAAACCCCCAAATTCACATACCCAATTAACAACCCTAAATCAACGATTTTCGTTTGAGAGGAGAGAGCAAAACCTCGAACTCCTCGTCCCCGGAGAGGCTCCGGAACGCGGCCTCGAGCTCGGTGAGCGCGTGCATGAGCGTCTCCGGCACGTACTTCCCCCCGTAGCGGCCGAACCGGCCGAACGAGTCGGGCCGGGGCAGGGGCGAGCCCGGAGCCTTGGCGTCCTGCATTGCCGCCGGGTCGCGGGTGAGCGTGCAGGCGACCGAGAGCGAGGTCCGGGGAGTGGCAGGGGCCGTAAATCTGGCGACTTGGGAGGGCAGTCTGGTCGAGGGTTTGGCGAGGAAGGATTGCTTGCAAGTGGTCGAGGAGGAGATACTCGAAGCAGCCATAACCAGACACAGGAAGAGAGAGAGAGAGAAGGATTTGAATATTGATGGTGGAATCTTGTAATAATATATATATATATATATAGGAATATATTATGCTTTTTCTTTCATAATTAATATCATAATTATTAGGGTTAATCACGGCATAAATCCTTAACTTTAGACTAATTGGATCGGCATGGGCCTAAATTCATTTCACAGCGATAAAAATACTAAAAGATGAGTTATGTCCACGTTAAATTGACGGTCGTTAGGCAGACGTCTCACGTAACAGTCAAACATTTGCATGGTATTTCCACATCATCTAAAGTCCATGTGGCATTTTAAAATATTTAAAAAAATTAATACATTGTTCATGCACGTCGACAGTTTAATATTAGTTTAAAAACATATTAAAATGCCACGTGAAAATATCACATAGTTATATGGCAATGTCACGTAGATGTTTGACTGTCATGTGAGACATTTGACTAACAACCATGAGGAAGTGGAACCTATCTTTTAATACTTTATTGCTATTAAATGAATTTAGGACCATGTCGCTCCGATTAATCTAAAATTAAAGACTTATGCCGCGATTAACCCTTATTATTACTGTTATTATTATTAGCATGCATATTGTCCAACTGTAATTTACTAATTCATTTGGTGATGCAAATTACCCAACTGTAATTTTAGAATTTGATTAATTATTTCTGATTATCCTTTTTTGAGGAAAATTATTTATGATTATCCTATTGGTAAATTTATTAATTAGAAAAAAGCTTGATAAAGTTATTTAGTAAATTAATTATTTTAGGAATTAGAGCACGTGTCATTTCGGGAAAATAAAATATGAATATTAAATTATAAAAAAAAAATTATACTTTTATTAACTTTATAATATTTTACTATACTTTATCATTTCCAATCAATATAATTTAATTTTATGGAAATGGGGTTGGTGGCCAAAAACGTGGCTGTTTTATATTCTGACATGTGGAGTCAGAGGGTCCAGTGTCTTTAAGTTTAAGTGGATTTTTGCAAATTTTGGAAAGATAGTGGTCTCTATCACAACAGATTTGCATTTGAGTACATTCTATTGTAAAGTTTGTGTAATTAATTTAGGATATGTGATGAGGATGATTAATTGCCTTGTTGATCATGGTTATCTCATAGTTGTTTAATTCTTAATCTAGATTCTCATCCTTATTCATTTTGATTTTATCTTTTAGAGTAATGAAGCTACAATTAATTTTACAAACTTCTTTGACTTTCTTTATTTCTAAAACTACTAAGTTTTTATTAGGGCATTTAGTGCGATAATTACCGCGTTTATGGAATATTCATTATCGAAAATTTAAATTTCGCGAAACGCGAATAAACTAATTTAAGTGCTACAAGCCGTAATCGACACCAAAAAAATTAACTTTGACTACGGAAGTAGTTCACTAATTAAATAAATGAGGTGGGATACGTATTTAATATTTTAATTTTTGTGGTTTTATTAATTCTTCCTTAAGAGCAAAATTCTCAATGTTTATAAGTTTGCTATGTTGGTAAAGTCTCGTCAAATAAAAATTCTGAAGAAAAAAAATTAAAAACTTCTAAAAGTGATACGTGTCCAAAAGACGTAACGATGCACTCAAAATTCTAATGAATCGATCGAAAAAATAGCCAAAATTTAAATAAAGAAATAAAATAGTAAACATTAAAACCTTTAACCATTAAAAAAATTAACCAATCCCAAATATCAAAATATTGAGTACATATTAACCCTTTGAAATATAATTCTAACATAGAACCACATAATTTCCTCTGTTTAGCAAATTGGTTATATTAAGAGCATAAAGCATAACCACACTTTCACATTTGCCATTAATTTTGCTTTGATTCGATTCGTTCTTATCGATCTATTAAGAGACATAATAAATTAATATTAACCAATACATCAAATTCCCAAAGAACCCTACAAAGATTCAAGTCAAACAACATTATCGTTGACTATTGAGCAAGAAAAGACAAGACATTATAGTCATTAGTGACTTGTAGTTGAGAGAGTTAAGAATGGAACATTGCCCTTCATGTATCCTAAGGCTACAAATGGAATTTCCTCTCGGTGAAGCGGCCATGGTCTGCGTCACGCTGCAGAGTTTTCGTGTAAGAGAACGTACTCTCGGCTGCAATGTGTAACAAGGGATCACTAAACGTGCCAGTCAAACAAACCCGAATAACAAATCATCGATTATTTGTTTTTGTGCACTTTGCCTCTTGCATTTCCGTTTAAAGTGCTTTAATAACAAAAAGTTCAGGCGGAAAAATGCACCTATGAGTAAAATTGACGGGACATTGCTTCCCATTACTTAAGAATGTATCGCGATGAAATCGAAGCATTGGGATAACGATTTATTCGCTTACCTGCTATTGCCGAATTTGATAGTGTCTTGTTCGTGAAGTTCATAATAACGTTGAGGCTCGATGGGCGATTCCTGCATTCCAAAGCCAAATGCTCGCACTACATTATAAACTTCTATGCACAATTTAAGTAGTTTAGGGATTAGGATGGAGAGACGTCGTTTGATCTTACATTGATAAACGTTTTATTTGTGCTTCCAAGATCCATTATATAAGGCCTGCAACAGACGTGTCAAAAAATACGAGTGAGACGCGTTGTTACTGATGGTATTTATATTCCAAATTTACCGAGACAGATATAGAAGGGGCTTGTCTAACCTCACTTGCTTCGATAACATACCGTCGGGTTTCTCCTTCTCCACTTTACTGGCTTGGCAATGAACAAATAATCACTTTCTATTCTAACTTAGAAAATAATTCATCTATAATCAGGCATCTATATAGACTAGTCCAATCCAACTGCCTAGTCATGAATAATAAAGAAAAATAATAGCTACCTTAGCTGACAAGGCAAGACCCGGTTAACAGAGCAATGACCGAAATTGTATAATATAAAACAAAAATGTAATAACTCTATGTAGTACAAGAAATAGTAATAACTATGTAAATTTACCGATATTGTATGACAGCATGTTGCTTGCTGCATGACGGGTGGTCGGTCGGGATGTCTGCAACCCGTCTTTCCCTCCCGAAAAGGTAACAACTTTGCCGATGAATGTAAAGAGGCTCTGTTTATAATAAATCCTTACTAGTTAATTTACGAAATACCAGATAAGACCAAGCTCTCAAAGTTCAAACTGAACATCGAAACCGCATGAAGAATTTCTTACATAAATTATTTTTTTATTTGTCGAATATTTTTCAAAAGTGTGCAGTTTTTCAGTTTCATCAATTTAGATAACTATTGAAAGCAACTAAATGCATAGTAGAACTCTTAAAACACCGGGTTCTGAAAGACTTGCCATTGATAGCTTCCCCGTTCTTGAAGACATACAGCCGCCACCTAACAGTAGGTTGCCCGGCATCTGGGGGCTCATTAAACAGTAGTGTTACACCTGAGAAAGCAATTGTCGTTTCATATATTAACTAATAAAATTGGCAAATCTGCATAGAAGACGAGCGGTTCAAAAAGACAGAACAAAAGAGCATCCATACGAATTGTTCGATAACCAGGAATGTAAACCTCACCTCTGACTCTATTGGTTTCAGCAGCGAGCTTTCCAGATAATTCAAATGAAGGTTTTTCCTTAAGACGCAAAAATTTGTACACGGGGTATCAGACCTCAATCCAGCAAATATAGGTGCGAAATTCAGTTACCGACTCACTACCTTCTGCTTCGCCTGAAGAGCCTCTTCAGCGGCTTGCATTTTAGCGACAGAATCATCAACATCATTCCTGAACAGACTAATATCAGAATACAAAACAGATTTCGGTAGACAAAAAGTTGTGCTATAATTCTCCAAAAAGAGGGGGAAAATTTAGATGACCGACGAATGTTTCACATGATATTACACTAGAAAGCTCACCCATTATTATTTGCTTGATCATTGCCGTGATCCTCCTCTCTAGAAGATGGCCTCTGAAAGAGTATAAATAAATAAAAACTTAGGCGAGAACTATACACACGTTCAACGAGTACTTACAAATTAAAATGTACTCAGAATAAACTTAACACAAAAGTCGAAAAACTCGCATATTTTGCTCTAACATAAACTACAAACTATACCTTTATGACATGTTTCTATACCTCTAGATTCCGGCATAACCGAATGATGTGTAAATTTCCGAATTAATATGTGCTACTAAGCTAAAGCTTAACACATTCTGATAGGACCCGAGCCCACAATCAAACCGAAACAAGATCGCTTTACTGATAAACGATACCCCCGATTATAAGTCGAGAGTTAAAACAGTCCGGGAAACTCTCCCGTGACGGATAACCGTCGCGATGAGCTCTTTCGATTATGCGGGTCTAACACAGTTTTGGCTGATGAACACCATAGCAATCAAACCCTTGAGACTAATCTAACATAGCAGAGCACACTACATTGAATGAAAATGGCGAATTCGGAAGGAGCAGAGAGAGCGAGAGACCTCATCGTCGCGGCGAGAGCGATGCCTGGGCGAGGGAGACCTGGGCTTGCTGTGCCTCGAGTGGCGGCGGGGAGGGGAGCCAGAACGGCGTCGCTTCGAAGCTGAGTCGTCGTCGTCTTCGTCGCCTCTTCTTCTTCCGGTTCCAGATCTTCTTCTCTCCTCCGTCGCTGACTCTCTGTCTCTGTCTCTCGCCGAACCCTTGTCTCTTTCGCTGGGTTTGCCTCTGCTTCGGCTTCTCTCTCTATCGTCGCCATTTCCCATATCTGCAAAACCCAATTCAGAATTTCTTCGAGAAAGCGAAAATGGCGTTCGAAGACTGAACTGGAATGGGTTTTGAGCTCGAAGCAAGAACCCCAATGTGTAAAGATTAAACCTTTGTGACAATTATTTAGTTTATTTTTTTATGTATTTATAATTTATTAAAGGGATAATAGCGGCTAAACTAGCCAAACTTTCATGATTTGTGTCGATAAAGGTCCAAACTGGATTTATAGCGACTAAAGTAGCCAAACTCGGTCAATCTGTGGCAAACACTTATTCTGTCCAGTCAAACTTAATATCCGTTAGTCTATCGCCACGTCACTTACACGTGGCATTTTATGTCGTGATAGAACCAACATTTGGATATTTATGCCGCGATAAGCTATTTAAAAAAAATAGTTGCTAACATCATCTAAATAAAGGTTAAAATAAGAGCACTATAACCACTAAACACATTCACCTCACGTTATATCTTGACAAAAAGAAGAATATAAATAGAAACTTATTAACAAGTGGCATAGTAATATAAACATATGTTATTTCGCACCGGTTTCGAATTGACTTATTAGGAAAGGGGTTGGGTTGACCTTTTCGGACCAGGATTGAGTTGTCTTTTTTGGAACGGGGTCAGGTTGACTTTTTCAGACCTATGGGTTGACTTTTACAGAATTTGGTCGGGCTGAATATTTTGTACCGGATTCAGGTTGAAAAAGTTAACCCGACCCTGTTTCAAAAATTTAACTTGACCCGGTTGTGCAAAAGGCAACCCGAACTCGTACCGACAAAGTCAACATGAATCCGGTACAAAAAATTCAACTTGACCACTGTCCAAAAAATTCAACTCAACCCCGTTCTAAAAAAGTCAACTCGACCCCGGTCCAAAAAATTCACCTCACCCCGTTTCAAATTAGTCAACCCGAACTCGGTGCGAAAAATACATATATTTTTATTACTATGATAACTTATCAATAAGTTTCTATGTATATTTTTTTTTTTTGTCAAGATATAACGTGAAGTGAATGTTGTTTGATGGTCATATTGTCCTTTTATGAGGGGGAAAGTGATGAGTTCGAGTCCTCCCAAAACTATAATATTTTAACTTTTATTTAGATGACATGAACAAGGGAAAAAATATATAAAATGGTTTATCGCGGCATAAATACCCAAAGTTTGATATAACGTGTAAGTGACGTGGCGATAGACTAACGGATGTTAAGTTTGACTGGACGGAATTAGTGCTTGCCACATATTGACCGAGTTTGGCTACTTTAGCCGCTATAAATCCAATTTGGACCTTTATCGACACAAATCATCAAAGTTTGGCTACTTTAGCCGCTATTATCACGTTATTAAATTATTATTTATTTTCTAAGTATTTAAGAATTAACACCATAATTTTGAGGTTGTCCTTCTTGTTCTACGCATTAGGGAATTAGGGCTATGGAGTTCTCGACCCAACCCGACTGCCTAGACCGACTTAATTGGACCCGGCCCACCCAAAAGCTCTTCGGGTGTGGATAAGGGATAGATAATCCGGACTCGAGTTGACCCCTTGTAAAATTGGATTGTGCTCGGTGTCAAAGAGTTTTGAAAATCTAAGCGCACTGTGGGTAAACCGAAAATCACAAATATGCGTTTTAAAACTGATGCGCGCACACTAGTTTTACTAAGATAACTGATAAATCGAATGTAAATCGCAAATTGCATAAAATCGCATATTAGCTCTTAAAACCGCGTAAAAACACATATGAGTGTCGAAACTCTACATTTTTTTTTTGTTAAATTTACTCATAACAATATTATATATTTCACTATTATTTCTAAATATTATTATTGTTACAAGAATATATGTAGTTTATCCATTAGTTTTGCACGCTACCAATCGGTTTGCAGTCTATCTATCGGTTGCGTTTTTAAAAAACATACAAAAACCGCATTAGTCTACCAGTTATGCCCGTGAATAATATATTATAAATCAAACTTAGGATCAAATTGGGTTTGTGGTATTTGAATCTTGCTAGGATTATTATTATATATATATGGGTAAACTGCGGCTAATGTACCTAATGTTTGATTTTCTGAGGATTATGTACTCAATGTTTATTTTCAGCGGCTAATGTACCCAATGTTTGATCCGTTAGATATTTTTGGGTTTTTCGTCAGTTGACCGTTAGAGAGTTATCCTCCTATATATGTACATTTTTCGTATTTTTGACATAACTCACTCATTTTTTGTCCAAATTTTATGCACAACCTATGGTTGGAAAGATAAGAGATAGATTCTAAACTTTGATGTTTTAAGTTTCGTAAAATAAGCTTTAGAACAATACGAACTTTCATATACAACATAAAAGTGGACATTAGTTTAATGCAAAATATTTGTTTCGAGCACATTTTAATATACTTAATGATTTTTTATGATGAAACGTAAAAGCAAAAAGTTATAGATAAATGTTTTATATTTATAAACTTTTGACAAAAAATGAGTGAGTTATGCAAAAAATATGAAAGATGAGATGTGAAATAATATTTTATATTTTTGGCATAACTCACACATTTGTAATCCAAAATTTATAAATAAACACCCTTTGGAAAGATTTATTAATATTTTATATTTTTTGCATAACTCACTCATTTGTAATCCAACTTTGTTCTTTTACGTTTCATCATAAATAGTCATTAAGTATATTAAAATTTGCTCAAAACAAATATTTTGCATCAAACTAATATCCAGTTTTAAGTTGTACTTGAAATTTCGCATTTTTTAAAAAATTATTTTACAAAACTTAAAGTACCAAAGTTGTAGATCTATCTCTTATCTTTCCAACCATAGGTCGTGCATAAAATTTGGACCAAAAAAAAGTGAGTTATGTCAAAAATACAAAAAATGTCATATAGAGGAGGATAGCTCTCTAACGGTCAGCTGACGGAAAACTTAAAAATATCTAACGGATCAAACTTTAAGTACATTAACCGCCGAAAATAAACATTAGGTACATAATCCGCACAAAATTAAACATTGGGTACATTAACCGCAGTTTACCCTATATATATATATATTGAAAATAATTTTAAAATGAGTACGGTTGTATAGATTGAATGGGGGAGTTTTGATATAACTTCTATTTACTAAAATGGAATCCAATATCAAGGCCCGATCCAATTCACTTAAACATGTCTGAGGACTAAGATCATCAAACCCAAAACAACTCGAAAAGTAAAATTTTGCGATCGAAAAGTGAAATCCCAATTTAACCAAACTTGAATTTTCATGCGATCAACTTTGGTTGACCTTTGAAAGTATCGGGGCAAGTTAAAACAGTTGACTTGTGTTACAAGTTAAAAGTGAAATTTGCACTTGGTATCTTCTCTTCTAATTGTCTAAAGAGTTTTACTTGGATAAATTACAAAGAGTTAATATTGTTTACATGAAATCACGACTTTCGTAGAAAGGAGAAGACTCATCAACATTTACATACCACCACCGCATATGTAAAGTGATTTAATAATTATACACTCCAAGCCTTCAACTAATAAAGTGACTTAATATTATATATTTCATATATATATGTAAGTTATTTTATATGAGTAACTTCATCTAGATTTGTTTATCCGCCAAAATATATATTTATAACAAAATTACTTTATTCATTCTGTCTTCTTTTTTTTTCGAACTTCTTTTTTAATCTAGGAATAAAAAAGTCTGATAAAAGATAAAATAAAAAAATAAAAAAATTGTGCTTTGTTGTATACAATTATGTCTTGTATTTAATACATGTGTAATTTTGAACTTATCTAAAAATGTTGTCTAAATACTAAAAAATATTTTTCATAATTTCTGTCGAAATCCCCATCGGCATGCGGTATGCCCATTAAAATTTACGCGCGGTACTTGCGGCATGCCCTTTTTTTTCGATTTGCCCATTGGTATGCCTATCGACAATCTATATGTCCGTAAAATGAAAATTGTGAAACAGCATCGGCGAGCGGCATTTGAAACGTTGTCCTAAACCAAAAATAATCCTATAAGATAAAACGAAGTATCCTTTAATAAACTAACAAACTAATATTTAAAGAGGAAAAGATATGAAAGACATCAATGGTAACCGCCAAAAACCACTTTCAAACCGTTAACAAGAAAAATAATTTTCCAAAAAATAATCTAAACGACACCAAAACATGCTTTGAATCCAAACATCGCGACCATTACACGAACCAGTCTCATATCAGTTTAACTATAACTATGTCTGTATATATTCAGTAACCGAACACTCACTTGAACACGAAACCCAGAACTCTCACATTCCCATCTCACCACCATCAATGGCGAGTCCAAGCAACGACCTTGACTTCATCGGCAAACTGCCCGACTGCGTCCTCCACCGCATCCTCTCCCTCCTGCCCTACAAAGAAGCTGCCCGGACCGCCACGCTGGCCCCTCGCTGGCGTCGCGTTCTGCCTCGCGAGAGGGTCGTCGACGTCGACGACAGGATGCTAGGGCTTGATCGGAGGGGAAACTACGACGACGCGGTCATCGACAAGTTCTCCCTGACCCTAACCCGACACGACACGATGTCACCGGAGGCCGTGCTTCGTCTGGTTTCGTTCGCAGCCGCGAAGAAGGCGAGAGTGGCATTGCTCGACTTCTCGGGCATTGACTTCGACCTGCCTCGCGGATTTTACGAGAACCCTTCTCTGGAGACCTTGAAACTGCACTCGTGCCGTTTCGACGCGTCTCGGTTCGCAGGTTTCGCCAATTCCCTGTCGGAGCTCTCGCTGGGGTCGGTGGAGTTAACCGCGGAGTCGCTGGAGACGGTGGTGCAGAAGTGTTCGTCGCTGAAGAGGTTGAGCCTGAGCAAGTGCAGGAACACCAGGTCCTTCGTGGTGAGAAGTGGGGTTCTTGAGAGCTTGAAGATCGAGGAGTGCGACACCGACATGGATTCTTGGGTGACTCTTGAGACGGCGAGATTGAAGTCTTTGAAGTATTCGGGAAGTTTCTGCACCTTCGATGTTTACGTGACGGAGCGACTGGAGGAGGCGGTTCTTGATTTCGGTAACGACTCGGAGCCGGAAATCGGTCATCTTCTCGTTGACTACCTCTTCAAAGATATCATCAATCCTCTCAAGGTTTTGACCGTTTGTAGTTACGTGCTTCAGGTAAATAATTTTTTTTAGGTATTAAGTGTGATAGTATCTGTTTTGCAAAAATCCGGTGAAAATCGAACAATAATTTTCAGGTTTCGGTTTTCATCTGGAACTCAATGTGCGGTTCCGATTTCATACCGTAATCTATATTTTTCTTAATTTTTAAAATTGATCATCGGTAAAAAAATCAACGGTTCGGATTGAACAAAAGAGGAACAAAATCCATATTTTTAAATCCAGAACTAAAATCAGAAAGTTCAGAATATGATTCTGGATATATATTGAAATTCTGAGTGTCATATTTACAACATTAGCATTGAGTAAGGCAAAAAAAATTAGGCCTTAAATATCCTACACTAAACTACAGCGATCAATTCTTATTTTTATTTTTAATTTAAATGAGTCCATGTTTAAAAAAAGTTTATGATCATAATTAATTAGCGTTTGTTTGGATTTTTGTCTCCATTTCTAATTACTTATTACATGCGTGATATAGAACAAGAATACAAGATATATATATATATATATATATATATATATATATATATGATTATACCTCATATATTTGATCTTTCTTTCTTTTTTTACTTAAAGCCCATGTAATATATATTCTCATCATACGTTATTTATTTTACTAAAAATATTTAGTAAACAAATTAACAACTTTGGTAATGGTAAACTTTACAATATGTCAATAATGAATAACTTATTGGCTTTTGCTATTCCAATTTGTTTTATTTTTCGTCCACGTCTTAATTAGATTAACTCTCACAGTGGCTTTTCATATTTTGATAAGACATTAATAATTAATAATATTGATTTTTACTACAATAATGAAGCAATGGCATTATATTTACATATCTAATTCTGATCATCGAGTTACTTAATGTGTTTTAGACTATTCCGTCTGGAGACGAACCTTTCGGAATCAAACGCGGTCTCAGAGCCAAACACTTGATACTCAAAACCGCGTTGCATGAGAAGGAATTTTTCGGCGTCAGATTTTTCCTCAACACGTGTTACTGCCTCGAGACACTAACCATCGAAGTCGACCCTTCGAGGCGAATCTTCGAGGTGATAATCAAAACTTCAAATCATAAAATATATATACCGTTGGAAAATGTCATATTGTCAAGTGTGTTAGTTAGTGTAATCCCTTAAGAGAATTTGACTTAATAATTATAATATGTGTCCTCAACGAATTAAACTATAAACTCGTGCGCTTTGCAGGACTATGAGTCTCCATTGGAAGGGGATTGGGCTTGCTTACCGATCTACGAGTGCGTGAGACGAACCCTGAAGGTTGTTAACGTGAAGGGTTACAGAGGAAACAACGACGAGTTCAACTTGTTGGCTTATTTTGTTTTCGTGGGGCGATTTATGAAAGAGCTGAACGTGGAAATGAAGTGTCAAGACTCGCAGTTGTTCGCACAGGAGGCTCGGATGCTTCAAGCTGTGCCTAAAGCCTCGCCTAATCTCCGGATATCAATATCCACTTCCGAGTGAAGATGCTGATCGATATTGCTCTTATGTTTTTAGTGTGTGTGTGTGTATGTGAGCGTTATATTCATACGATAATTTTGTTGTTGTTAAAGCTCTTGTTCTATAGTGTGATTGTATGCGAGTGTTACAATATTCATACGAATTTGTTGTTGTTAAAGGATGTTTGATCTTGTAGTACTCAAATTCTATGTACGATGATACAATAATTGTCTTTTTTATTGAAGTAATCCATCTCTATAAATATAAACTAAGTTGCGGCATATATTATACACATATAAAACACCTTTTGGTGATTAGTTCTCGATCTTTTAAGTTTTAAGTTATTGTTTTCCTATATATGTGAATTTTTTGATTCTGTGATTTGATATGTTCTTTTGTTTGTTACGTACTCATGCATGCACGTGCTTATTCATGATTTCATTCTTTCAAGTACGTTTTTTGTTGATCCTTCGAAGTAAAATTTAGGCTATAGTTTAAGCTCAACGCATTTGTAGGGCTAAAATGATCATCAATATCTTAGGCTCTTAGCCTTATATCGGTGTGCGTGTATATATATATAAATAGGTATTAAATTTTGAATAAAAATATAACAAAAAATAAGAACTTAACATCAATTTTTCAAACACTTCATATATTTATGCTGTCATTTCCTTTTTTGAATATATTTTTTTAATTATGAGTCATCATTAGATTTGTAGGTCTAGTAAAGTTAGAGCATGACATCTCTTATCAAAATGTCTATGGAGCACCAACCCTAGCTGAACTCGGGCACTTTGACCGATCTCTTCAAGCAATGATCAACTGAGATTACAGTAATATATATATATATATATATATATATATATATATACACGAGTACTGTTACTGAGCCACTGAGGTGAAGTCTCTTGCTTCGCTTGGGTAACAAAACAATCTCCCATTAAGTAGTAAGTACATCACTTTGGGGCTTTGGGGTAGAGCTGCACATATAAATCGTGAGCGTGCATCGTGGCGCGTCGCGATCTTTTTTCTTGGTCCCGATTAATCGCGACTAACTGGCGAGAATCGCGACTCATCGCGACGCGGAGCAATAGTGCAAGAGAGTTGGTCTCTTCCAATGGGAGCGCGCCACCGAGGCATCGCGAAGCATCGCGACCGCGACGCATCGCGACTTCGAGTTTGGCAATTTTCACGATTTAGTCGCGACTCATCGCGACGTCGCCATGTGCAGCTCTACCTTGGGGCCATTTGGAAGCATTTTCTTGAAAATAATTTGATTTCATTCAATCAAAAAAGTTGGGACCGTTTGAAAGCATTTTCCAAAAAGAATATTCCCTTAAAATGTATATCCAACATAAACAGTACGGTAGTAGCCATACTGATGCAGTATATGAGCTATGCCTCACGTCAATATCTGCATGGCATGAAAATCCTTCATTCATGCCTAAAATTTGTCACATTTATTATATGCATGAAATAGGCAAGTATTGATTAGGATTTAATAGCATTATTTTAATTTGTTATTTTGTTACCACTGTTATAGAAACTATGTGGTAGGGTATCGTGACTATTTTTACTATATATTGTAACGCAATATGTTTTAGAGGGGAGTTGATGATGAAATAAAAATTAAGCTTTTGCTTGAGAAAGTCGAGTGTTATCTCGCAAAGACGTGTTCTTCGTGTTCTTCATAATCCGCTCTACATCAGTTGGTATCAGAGCCATTCGATCTTGCGCGATAGCGCCGAAGAGACGATCCGCTCGCGATGCATCTTCAGACGAGGTGAATAGATGTAACGAATACGCTGGATTGCGTCTAAAAGTGGAGGCCCTAACACGCTCCGTCGAAGCGCTTCTTCAACAGCGACCCGAAGCACGGCTGGCCCCTTTTGACGAATCCGACACCGAAGATGTCCACGAAAACCTTGTCGCCAAAAATTTTGGTAGACACGTCCACGCGATGCGCTCGCGTGACGAAGCTCTGGAAAATTGGCGTTGGAGGTCGGCGTTCCAGGTGGTTATCCCGGAGTACGACGAGACGACGTACGATGAGGCGGAACACGGCGAGGCCGTGTACGACAAATCGGTGTACGACGAAATGGAGTATGACGAGCCCGTGTTTGACGAGGCAAAGTACGGCGAGGCCGTGTACGATGAATCGGTGTACGATGACACGGAGTATGGCGCTACCGTGTTTGACGAGGCGGAGCACGGAGAGGCCGTGTACGACGAGTCGGCCGGCGAGACAAATTACGACGACCCCGTATACGATGATTCGGAGTACGGTGAAGCCATGTATGATGAATCGTACGATGAAGCCATATACAATGAAATTGTTTTGCTGTCAAGCAAGGTCACCGAAGAGGTCGCACCAAGTGAGTCCGTTGGCGTGATGGTTGCGATGACCATGGAAAACGTATTAAACAAAAAAAATAGCGGAGGCGACTTTAATGTCGATCTACGAACGTCCATCCATTACAGAATATACAGAGCGGGTTTGAAAACGAAGAACAAATGGCCGTTACATTCCTATGTGCTACAACACCCGGAGAAATGGCACGAGTGCAGAAAACAAAAGAGTAAGTTTCGAGACATCGCATGGTGTCGGTGGAAATACGTATTTATTGAAATCTCTTTGCGGCGGCGGCGGCTATGGCGACGGTACGAGCGCGGTGATAGCAGTGGACTCGCGGAACGAGCCAAAGATTTAAATTCGAGGACGAATTTTTTTCCAGCGGCGGAGAAGGACGTGCGGCGGTCCAGAAAGATGCGCGATGGGTAGCGGCGTTCCAGGTGGCTATCCCGGAGTACGACGAACCGACGTACGAAGAGGCGGAACGCAGTGAGGCCGTGTACGACGAGTCGATTTACGGCGAGTCGGAGTATGACGAACCCGTGTATGATGAGTATGACGATCCTGTGTACGATGAGGCGGAGTACGCCAAAAACGTGTATGGCGAGGTCGTGTATGGTAACACGAAAAGTGACGAGACCGAGCATGAGGAGGCTGAGTGTGAGGAGGCCGAGTGTGAGGAGGCCGGGCATGAGGAGGCTGAAGATGACGAGAATAAATTCGAAAGTGGTACGTCTATATTTCTTTTTGTTCATGATTCATGTTTGACCACGTGCGAGCCTCTGCATATCAAGTCGGGCACAACCATGGATGTCAAGAACGGAGGTATTGAGAGTAGTAATCCAAAGAGGCGCCCGCATTGCCATGGCGGACGAAAGAGAAGCGTCGAAGACATTGTGCAAGTGCAAGTAAAATGTAAGACCAAGAAATTCATTTTACGACGACGGCTTTGGCGCCGACACAAGCGTGGCGATGGCCACGGTCCAAATTCGAGGACGAATTTTTCCAAGATGAGGAGAATGATGCAGTATATGAGCTATGCCTCACGTCAATATCTGCATGGCATGAAAATCCTTCATTCATGCCTAAAATTTGTCACATTTATTATATGCATGAAATAGGCAAGTATTGATTAGGATTTAATAGCATTATTTTAATTTGTTATTTTGTTACCACTGTTATAGAAACTATGTGGTAGGGTATCGTGGCTATTTTTACTATATATTGTAACGCAATATGTTTTAGAGGGGAGTTGATGATGAAATAAAAATTAAGCTTTTGCTTGAAAAAGTCGAGTGTTATCTCGCAAAGACGTGTTCTTCGTGTTCTTCATAATCCGATCTACATCACATATTATCCAATCTGACTTATAAACCTTTGATAACATTAGACTGGAATCAAAACAATATGAAAAATGTTTTCTTGCTTAATAAATATTGTCCAATTATCACTTGTAAATTATCTTTATTACAATCGATCGGAATTCTCAGTGCCAGAAAACTACAAAATAAAATACTATATTATCATTTAATGTAATCGCTCAAGCATTTAAGAGAGAGAGTAAATACAAAATCTATCATCATTAATATCTCAATAGAACTATAGTTAATAGTTGAACTAAAATTAATCAAACTTTGAGATCGTCAATTGCAAATAGATCCCTTTCTGATTTGTATACTTTTAAAGTTGTTGATTAATTAGCTATATATATATATGTACAAATTAGAAAAAAGAATTAAAAATCGATGATGGGTTCTCCAATGGTCAGGTTTCTCTGAACAGTCCAAGGCAAGTTGAAGAGCTTGGCAGTGATGAACTTGAAGATCTTGTTGACATTGATGTTATGACTTGAGCTTGAGAAGAAAAGTGTTGCCTTCATTGCCCTTGCATAAGCTCGAGCCTGCACACAATATTTCATATTAAATCTACAATAGCATCATTTAAAATTAAATAAAAAATAAAAAAAGAACATATGTTATATGTTAGTGAACATGGCATTTGGATCCTACTACATTTGGTATGAAACACAAAACAATCATATAAATGAGAAATTTCAAAAATTAAAATTTAGAAGGCGAGCTACGAATGAGTAAGGTATTTTCGCCAAATTACTAAATTTATGTCACCAAACATTACAACATAAGAAAATATCCATATATATATAGTACTATAGTAGAGCTATTACTGACAAAAGTACCCAAGTTATTCAAAATAAGGCGGCATGAACTAAGTTTTAATTTTTTTTAAAAATATGGCAAAAGTAATTAAGTTAACTCTTTTTTTTTGCTAAAATTGATAGACCTCATCCACTTTTTTGTTACTATTTCCGTCAATGATGACATCGACAACGCAAATCGCAATGCTATTGAGGAGATAAACTGCAAATTTAGAGAGAAATTGAGAAGAAAATAAGAATTTGAATTTTTGATGTTCAAAGAATTTGTGTTTAAGTACAATTTTATTTTGATATTCATGGGTTTTGATTGTTAAAGTTTTTTTGTTTGATTTGCGTTGATATCACTAACAAAAATAGTTAAAAAAACCAACCAAAAAATTAAATAAGGTCTACTATTTCAAAAAAAAAAAAAAAAAACTTGAATCTTTTGTCACTATTTTTCAAATTAATTATACGCCATTTTATTTTTAAATAGATTAAATACTTTTGTCAATAATAACCCTACGTAGTTATGACCAATAAAACATACGAAGGATAATTCTCAGTCTCACCATCTATTTGCTTGCTACCATTTCGATATTTTTTTTTAATATTGACCATATTTGATATCGGATTATCTCACATAAAACCCATTTCATGTAAAGAAAAAAAGATCAAAATCAAAATCAAAATCAGCATATTTTGAAGAAAATTAAAGTATATATAGATAGGTATTAGAGTGTTACACTTTAATCAAGCATGTGGCCCAAAGTCCTTATCCTTGACGCGGTGAAAGAAAGAGTGGGGTTTGGCCAAATTGTTCTTGAGTTTGGAAAACGTATTTGTCAAGATTTATTCACAACAAATGATTATTTACATATATATATAAAAACATTAATTCTACACGTTCACATGCTGACTCTGATGCATGTCATATCCAAAACTATATATATATAATAATAATACTAAGAATTAAAATAAATAAATAAATAAAATAATTACCTGAGTAACAATTGCCCATTGCAGATCAGGAGGAAGTCTAACGAACTCATCAAATTTTGTTCCTATTAATATCGGAATTGCTGTCTGCATAATGTTACAATTCAATAGTTAATTTAATTTTAAAAAAACATAGTTTGCAATTTCTAGAATTTATTTTTATTTTTTATAAAAATTTATAATAATTAGTGAAGCTATAGGTCCTACAATTCAAATTTCCATCTCTAAGAGCTCTATCGAATTCTTACTTGCAATATAGATCAAACTAGCATTTAATTATCAATGTCCAACAAACATTATGTAAATCAACAACTGCTTATAAATGCAAGTCTCATTCCAGAAAAATATCAAATTTAATTATCAGAAAAAAGACTATTAATTATTAAACAGAGACACAATTTGAGATTCACCAAAAATAGAGCTTTAATTATGATTGTGAACATGAATAAATGAACCAAAAATAGAGCTTAATAAAGTGTTTACTTTACCTGATTCCACTTTCTTGCCTGACTATACCATCCAATAACACTGCAAGAAAGATAGGAACCAAAGCACAAACATTCATGAATATATATTATATATATAAAAATAGAATAATAATAAAATACGATAATTTGTATAAATTAATGACGTGAGAATAAAAAAATATTATATTATAAACATTATTGATTTATTGAATTCTTAATAGTCAGAATTGGATAAACATAATATAATTATATTTATTATCGATTGTTAATTTAACAAATCCGTAATTCGCACCGTACCTATTAAGGGTACACCGACTTGTGAGATCAAACATGAACAAAATTGCCACCGCATCTTTGCAAGCGATTGGAACATGAGGTTTAGATATCTGGTCACCTACGAATTAAAAACGTAAAAGAGTTATTATTTTAAATTTAAACAAAACACCGATATTTCGAAGTTTCGTGACTCAAATCCGTCTTTTTAGCCTCACTTGTTCTCAAATTTTGTGATGCAACACGATATTGTTGAATGATTCTCATGGGTTCAAATCGTGAATTTTTTTATATATATTTTGAATTTACATAATGTGCGTTTTGAAGTAAAACTAACTTACCCGTCGCACATTAACATACTCTCGTTCTTTCTATTATATTTTATCTAATGCTAATGAAATTTAATTATCCGTCCGGGAATTTCTACCTAAATTGAATTTTCAATTAAAAGTCTGCAAATAACTTTTTTTATTTTCATTGCTTAATAGTGTTTATAACCGTCATAAACCCGAAAAAGCTAGAGCTATTATACTATCAAAATCACATACACACATATATATATAATTATATATGTATCATATTGGAAAAAATCACCTCCTACATCCCATATGCTGAAAGAAATTCTGGCTCCTTGAACAAGCAAAGTTTTGTCCATTAGATTCAACCCTGCCATTTCCAAACACCTCTTCTCTTGTTCATCACCAACATACTTAATCTTCAAAAACAATAAACAAAAAATAGAAAAAATATAAATAAAAAATTGAGAGCTAAAAATGAAAAGTCAAGAAGAACAAAGCATGAGAGAAAACTCACGACAAAGCTTGTTTTGCCAATCTGGCAATCCCCCAACAAGCTTATCTTCAACGTCACCGCTTCCGAATCGTCCGCTTCACCGCAAGTGGGAGAGTCCCCTTCGTGTTCCGCCGTCGCCGGCGGCCGGAAGGGCAGTCTCCGGTAGCGTATTCTCCGGCCAACTGAGCGCACCACTAACCTGTCCCAGATGAACCTGAAAAACTGCTTGACTATTGCTATTCTCTCCACTATGCTCAATCTTATGCTCACATGAACACCCATCTTCTTGCAAATCTGTGACATCTTTTCTTCACTTCTCTTTCTGGATTCTTCACTAACATTGATTCATTGATGAATTTTATGCTTGCCCATATAAAAAAGATAGAGTCTTGTTGAGGTTTTTTTTTTTCTGATTTGTTGATGAAATGAAAGATTGTATTTTTATAAGGAGACTGTCTGAGAGAGAGGACAGTTGACCGGTATTTGTCAATTTTTTGGATGCCCTATACAGTCCATAAAGCCGGCTTCTTGGGTGTGACGTTTGAGGGGTATTTTGGTCATTCTAAGGCTGCTAGTATGGCCAATAGGAGGAGAAGAAGGTAATTTGGTCATTTGGAAAAATGATGATGGTTTGGTCACTTTGGTAATTGGTGTTCCAAATGTTGAGAAAGTACACAGAGCACAAGAATCTTTTATGTTTTAAGATAAAAAAGTTTTTAAGGCTTTTTGTTCTTGTCAATAAATAAGAATAAAAAAATCCAAAATAATTATTTATTCAAGAAAAAAAAAACATTAAAATAGTTTTAAAAAACATTGGGTTTGTGGATAAAGGTGTGGGACATTTTTGGCTTGCCTATTGTCTTGCATGATCCATCTCTTGGATTAGAATTTACTATTTACCTTTTTTTCTTATTTATTCTCTCAAGAAATGAATTATTTAGTGTAAAATTTGGATTATGGTAATATTTTACAAAATTCGAGTAAATTTAAACATAATGAATTGGGTTTGAATTTTAATTTTTTAATTTTTTCAGTATTCAACGATTCAAGTGTACTTATAATCAAAATCAAATCATTTAAATTTTATAAAAATATAATATATTACTTTTTCTATATAAAAATTAAATAAAAAGACATTTGAATGCGAATTTTTGCAATAAAAAATATGGGAATTGGTACTCCTATATTTAGAAGTTTAATACACATATTCAATACATAATCATGTTTGGTTGTCGGGTTGTTTTCATGTTTTGATTATAAAAAATGAGAAGAAGAAGAAAAAAAAGTTATTTTTTCGATGTGTAATTTAAAAAGAAAAAGAAAATTATTGTCTTATTGTAGTGAAGAAACTTTGAAAATCTCAATAGCTATTCATTAGTAGAGCTGTTTTTTAGATTGGAATGGACTATGTTTTAATTGTTAAAGCATGAGAAGCTAGATTGGAATTAATCATATTAAAGCAATAGTGATCAAATTTTATTTTTGCTAGTAATTAACAATATAAAAGAATGCATATTAATTAAAAAAATCTTCCTTGTATGGTTATGTGTGCAAATGAATGATTTTTTTTTTTTTTACATATTAAAAGGTTAGAACTTTGTCCCTTATACATGTCTTTGTTGGTGCTTGCTTGATTGTCCTTAAAATATATATAGATGAGTAGATCTAGATCAATCGAATATATTAGAAAAATATATAGATAAGAAATTTTTAGCAAAGCAAATTATAAAAAGTTCAACATAAAAATTACAATATAACCCCTCTAACTTTTCTTTTATTTCTTTTGCTTAATGGTGTCTTTTTCTTTTGGTAAACAGGTAAAGGATGTTTTTGATGGATCTGACTACAAGCTTTTTTCTTACTCTAGCCCATTATATTCCTTACTATTTTTAATACTTTTAGACAATATATTATTAAGTATATATTAATATGGGCATTTGTGAAAAAGTATGATGCTTTGACTTTGACACATAAGTAAATAAAGATAATTCCTTACTTAGCTCTGTTGTTTGATAGGTTAAAGCATTTTTACTTTCCACTAAAAAAAAAAGCATTTTTACTAATTTATTATCCATGAAACCAAATCATCCACTATACGTGGAACTTATTTGATTCCAAAAAAACAATTTAATTTTTAAATATTGTTCACTCTTTTTTCTTTCAGTTTTATCTTTAACTATACCTTTTAAGTTCTTTTTTATTATTACCCAATCTCTTGAAATTTGTATACTAAGTCCGCCAATATATGTAAATCTAGTAATAAGATAATCAAATATTCGGAAAACAATACGGAACCTGAAAGTTACGGTTCCATATTTTTTTTTCTTTCAAATTCAAAAGTCCTGGATCCGGTTAAATTCGGAGCTAGAACTTGTTGGTTTCTGATTAAAAAATAAATCAGATTATGAATCTTTTATTATATTTATGTCCAATCTAAGCAAAGACAAGATTTTGGCCTAAGCGATAGGATTATTCTATTTCCGCGGGGGCATCTGTGGACTAGAGAACTTTTCTATTCCTAAGTCATAATTCATCTATATTTTCCATCCGGCCGCAGAGAATGATCGATCGACGACTGTCGCCGATGTTGAGGCATCTATGTCCCTTCTTGCGTTACTATTTTTAATCGATGACCTTGATTGATAAATTATAAAACATCAAAATAAAAATATGAAACTATAACCGACTACTAGATTTTTTTGATAACCTACCGGTTTAAATGTATGTATTGCTTTCAAATTTTATAAGGCAACTTGGATTGGACCAACTCCATAACAAATAAGCAATTTTTAAGCTTAAAGTACAAAAATGAATTGTTGGTCAATTTGGTGGGAGAGGCCTTTATAGATTAGAGGGTCTATGGAAGGGACACCTATGTGACAAAAACAAGCTAACTAGATATCCTATCTTAAAACCAACTAAATATATTTTCATATAATTGTTTCAATTTATGTGGGTCCTAGACTCATAGGAATGGTTGTCCAAATTATTGTCTAAAACATTTGACTCTTTGTATAAGTAATGCTTGTTAATCATATAGGTAGGTTATATAGCAATACAATGTTAATAATTCTCCTATGAATTTATCCTTAGATTTGCCGAGAGCTTAGCTAACCTAACACCTCACCTAGACATGATTATAGGGCCTACTAAGGTGGTTTAGAAAGGAAAAAATAAAATTAAAAGCACATCTTATACTAACATTTATTTACAAGTTTCAGAGCCAATCTTTGATTCTCAACCCACGTGTTGACACGTCACAAGGGAATATAAAGCTTAAAATTTTAATTATGACACATCAAAATGCATGTTGTTAAGGATGGGACCCTCATCAAGTTTGTAATTTTCAGTTGGTTTTTCTTTGATTTGGTTATTATTATTGTTTGGTGAAGTGTTACCTTATCATATAAGTATATAGATATATGCATATTAAACCAAACTTCCTTTGCCATCCACTTTGAGTCCAATCCCTTGAGACGGATATAATGCGTATATATGTGATCTAGGTGATAATGTCGGCGACCAATAATGTTGATTGTTCTTATCGTAAAGATACATTTTGTAATACGAGTACATGTAATCTTTTATCAGTAGTGTCACTAGATATATGTATATATATTGATTTGAAAAAATAAGTTTTGCTATCATTTCTTGTGTTAATAAGCTTATATACAAAATACCCTCTTGATTTGAATACAAGAAATACAAGAAAAAAAGTGAAAGCGTTATAAACCTTTTAGCACACGTTACAACACTAGCAGATTGTCATGAACTTGAATGTCAAATTTAGGGATCAACAAGAACAAAACCGACATAAAAATGAGAATACTTTTTTACTTAACGTAAATTTGATCACTAATTTCAGAGTTAGAAGGCCGAAAAAACATTCCTAATGATATTCAATAGGAAAATTCACTAATTAAAATATGACAACTAACCCTAGATTAAGTGCGCGCGTGCACGTATAGATATATCTCGGATCTGAAACCATCGTCTCATATTCGTTGTAAAATACCTAATACATAATTAAACAAATATAAATATAGTCTGAGATGCATTTATACTGTCGTTTGAGCGAGTGGCTATAACACGGTACGGAATATTGCTAGATTTTATAAAGCGAAATAGTGAAGAACTCAGTACTCCATTAAAGTATGTCAAACAGAGTTTCCACACTCAGGTTCATAGACAATGAGCAATATACTGACCACAAGATAGACTAATGTTTGTTCTTCTCCTCTAATCTTTCTTCCTTCAAAGCAGGCACCGCGATGGCACGATTCCTCGCAAATGTCTTCTTTAACGAGCTTCGTACTGAACAACTGCAAGAAATGAAAATAACAATCCATGAAGAGAGTTGAACATGACATATTATATATATATATACATACAATTATAAGAAAGTAATTGATGCCGAGATTGGCAAAGGCGTTGTTTTCTGCCAGTGAGAACGCATAGGCTACTTTAAATTATGTTTCCGTAGAGAAGTGCGATTACATGAAAAAAAGTTGAAATTGTCATTAATAAGCCGAAAATGAACGTAGAATAGGAGAAATTAACATCCTCAAGTCCATTAGACCATCATAATATCATTGGACTAAGCATTACCCTGATTAATTCGAGTAACGAAAAGAATTACAAATATAAATTATGTTTAACTCAAAGTTATAGGCTTTGCGCCTATTCAATTATGTTTGAGTTTCTACTCGAACACCAATAAAGTTCCAGCATCGATGCAATATTATGTTACAGCCCGGGCCGTTTGACGGAAGCTGGAAACCCAAATCTCAACCTTAATCCTACCTCCTATTGCTTTTAGAGAGATTAAGCTGATTGGTCGAGGGTAGTTTCATTCATGAAAAAACTACGTAAGCCGGGATTACAAAATTAATTGCTAATTACGGAAACGGGAATTTCTTAATACGAACAAGACAACTAACTCAGTCATAACAAAAAGGCCTAAAAAATTGCCTTGCCCGCAACTCGGCCCAAGCTTAGCCTCATATGTCCGTTCCGGCCCAATCCTCTTTGGTACGTCTTAACGTACTTAGGATCCGTAGCATATCATTTACCAGTTCATTGCGAAATAAACCCGACTGAATCGGATCCAAGAGACGTCAAAGACGATCACGGCGCACAACTTAACATAGCAAATCAATAACAACAAATCAAGAACAAAACTCACTGCGACGGGTGCGCTTCTTGTACAAAATGCGGTATCCACATTCCCGGCACTGAATCACATCACCCGGCTTCAGAGTGTTGTCCATTCCGCAATCTGCAGTAACAATCGCATCAAAATTCGCAGCTTGACATACAGAATTCTCCAAAATTAGAGGAGTCGATGTACCTCCACAGATGTAGCTGACTGGCTCTGGCTGAGGATCCATGAGCAAACACTATCTGGAAACTTCATCATCAGCAAGATGAGATAATTCAGTCGCGATTTCTCGTGGTTGAAAGAGAAGCGGGAATCTCAAAGAGAGAAAGAAGATGAAGAACCAACCTGTGAGGACGGAGAAGATGGTGCTCCGAAGAAAGCTCGAGAAAGGAAGCTTCAATGGCGCTAGGGTTTATGGGAGAAGAGAGAGGGATCGGGGGTTTACAGGAAATTAAACAACAAGTTCTTATTTCCCAATTTATCATTTTAATTTTATATGCATAGCTCATAATTTATATAAAAAGTAAGGGTAAACTGTGGCCAACGTACTTAATGTTTGTATTTTTTAAGGGTAAACTGCGGTTAAAATACTTAATGTTTTATTTTTTTTAATTACGTATCCAAAGTTTTTTTGGTGGCTATAATACCCAAAGTTTATTCTGTTAATGTCAAACGTACCCACCGTTAAATCTCCGTTATTTCACCCGCGGCTAAAATACCCAATGTTTCATTTTTTTAATTACGTACCCAAAAAAATTTTGGTGGCTATAATACCCAAAGTTTATTCTGTTAACGCCAAACGTACCCACCGTTAAAATTCCATTATTTCGCCCGCGTGGCATTTTTTTTAATAGGGTTTAGGGTATAATAGACAATTTATAATATCGTTTATAAATATTTATAAAAATAATATTTACATACACATTTTATAGATTGTGTAATTTAGAAATGTAATATATAATATATCTAGCATGATGTTATTTTATAATTTTATTTCAATCTATTAATTATGAATATTTACATGTAATGTTATTTTATTATATTTTTCACATGTTTTATTATATAGTTGTAATTGAATTTTACATGTTACATTTTATAAATTATATAATTTATAAATGTTACATATAAATTATCTACTTATTATATTATTTAAAAATATAATATTACTTCATTCACTTTAATATGAATAATTTATATTTAATTAAATTTTATGACACTTTAACATGTCAAAATTTTAAGTCTAACTATATGTTAAATGTAACATTTTTGCATGTTTCAATATATGTATTGTTTTATAAAAAAAATTGAATGTCGATTACCACAGCAGGAGATGAAGGTGGAAGGGTGGCTTAGTGTGTTTGTGGGTTCAAAGGTAGCACAATTTGCGGGTGAAATAACGGAAATTTAACGGTGGGTACATTTGGCGTTAACGGAATAAACTTTGGGTATTATAGCCACACAAAATAAAACTTTGGGTACATAATTAAAAAAAATGAAACATTGGGTATTTTAGCCGCAATTTACCTTTATAATATATGCCACGCGGGCGAAATAACAGAGATTTAACGGTGGGTACATTTGGCGTTAACGGAATAAACTTTGGGTACAATAGCCAGCAAAATAAAACTTTGGGTATATAATTAAAAAAAATAAAACATTTGGTATTTTAGCCGCAGTTTACCCTTTTTTTTAATTATATACCCAATTTTTTTATTGGCTAATGTGCCCAAATTTCATTCTGTTAGCGACTAATGTTCTCTCTGTCAATTTTTTAATCATACCGTTAGTTATTCCCACGTAAGTCGCCACGTCTATCAGCCATGTCAACCTCATATGCCAAATATTGCAAAACTTCCTTTCAAACGTGGCATTTTGAATTTAATATTTATTTTTAAAAAAATCAAAAATTTCTCTCTCTCTCTGCCATAGCTGCAAAAATCAACTGAAGCCCTTGACCGCAAAGTTTTCTAGGGGTGCAATCGGGTAGGGTACCCGATTTTTTTCGAGGTACCCGGAATCCGGGTATCCGAAAATCGATACCCGGAACCGGTATCTAAAATCCGGGTACCTAGAAATCCGGGTACTCGGTTTCCGGGTATCCATATTTTGATACCCGGTACCGATACCCGGTACCCGGTTTTGGAACCGGATCCGGGTATCCGGTTTTTATCCGGTACCCGTTTTTACCCGGTACCCGTTTTTAAAATATATATATATTATTAAAAACAAAAACATACATTCATCTTCAAAAAACTTGCATAAAAATAATCCAACGCATCAAGCATAAAAGTAAAAACAGTCCAAAATGCATAAAAAAATAGTCCCACGCATCAAGCATAACATAATACCGTGCAAAAAAGAAAAGAAAAAAAAACATAATCTCAAGAACCCTGAGAGTGAGAGACAGAGATGGAGGGGGAGACTAAGTCACAAAATGTTAATTACACGGAGTAGAAAGGGCCAAGCACAAACCCTAAAAGTTTAAAATATCATAAAAAAAAAAAAAAAATCGGGTGGTAAAACCGGGTACCGGGTACCCGGTTTTTTATTTTTAATACCCGGTACCCGTATCCGGTTTTGAATCCGGATACAGTTTCGGTTCTGGTTTTTAAATCCGGTTACGGATCGGTTCCGGATAATTACCCGATTTCCGGGTATTATTTGCACCCCTAAGTTTTCCTTCTTCCATCCATCGCCGGCGACCTACGCTCTCGCCAAAAACGACAATGGCAGATGTTTAAGATGATGTTTTGGGAGTTCCACCTCTTCTTGGACAAGCTTTTCTTCGTCAAAATCGTAATCGAGGGATCATATTCGCTCAAGTTTTTACAATATACGTCTATCATTTTAATGTCGTTTATTATTAATAATGTCGTAGGGGATATTGATGAAAACAAACACTATTTAGAATTTTAATTTTTGAATTGCTTGAATAAATAATGAAAAATTAAGAAAATAAAGAGTAAAATTTTCAATTACATGCTACATACACAAAGTATTTTTTTTCCCTTTGAATTTGAGAGTATTTTTGTACTAAAAAATAGCAATACAAGTAATATCTTATAATATATTTTCAAAAAAGTTCAAATATAAAACATTATAATAAAAATTATCCTATCATCTATTTAAAATTATCTCTGATGATTGATTCTTAAATATATATTCTTGAACATCTTCAAGTACTTAATCGATTCATTACATATACGATTACATCTTTTAAAATATTGGATATATTTTTAAAAAGAAATTATATGAAATATTCATCTAGCCGCAATTTTTAACACTACCCACAAATTATTTTCACTAATATTTAGAGAATGAAGGAATATTCTTAGAAATTAAAAAAAAAAAAACTACGACATAAGTATCTAACTTTATATTAAATGATCTGACATATGATCAATCTTTTTTGGCAGCAATAACACTTAATGATTAAAAATGGGTCGAGGTTCTATTCTTTTCATATTATGTTAAATTCTGTAACACAAAAAACATGCATCTACGATCAGACTATAAAAACTCAAACACCAATCCCGACACCGTTTCATAACCTCTGGATATTAATACCGCAAAAATAAGAAATCGAGATTTACGACTTCACTCGGTATAAATCGAACACTAGTAAATGGTTGCTAGGATAGCCTATTGGTAATTCCACACCGCCTCCAAAGTGGAGATTGTGGGTTCGATCCCCACTGAAGCAAAACTGCCTTCAAAAAGAAAAAAAATCGAACACTTGTACCAAAATTATCCCTAAGCGAAAAATTAAGAAAATGCAAATTATACTAATACTATACTAACTATTCAATAGTACACAAACTCTTTTTTTTTCGAAGGATATTCAATACACAAAGTTAAAAGGGTAGTAATGTCAATCAACTTCAATATTTTACAAGAAATATAATACATATATATATGTATTGTATATAATTATATATATAATTAAAAGTTAAAACATGTTGTGTGTAGCTTAGTTTAGAGTCTAAACTTTAGAGTTAGACCATAAATTCAAGCACACAAAAGATATTAAAAAAAAAAAAACAGTGAGTGACATAGTTAAAAAATTAAGAAAATCACCGAAACGACGGCGTCTTCCTCCGGTCTCTCTCTCCAGCGACCATGCCCATGGGTTTAGGGTTTCGATCCCCTCCGGCGTGAGGAAGACGATTTTAGTTAGTCAATGTAGGCATGTGCAGTTATTTCCTTGCCGCTGCTTCGTGAGTATTTTCTTTTTTTCCTTTTTTACATAGTTCCGATCTTCTCGGGCTCGTTGTTTCGTCGTACGTGTAATTTTGGAATTTTAAATGCATTGTCGAGTGGCGAGACTGATTCATTCTTTATTTTTATTTTATGCTCG
Organism: Parietaria judaica; assembly: GCA_954871525.1. Lineage (NCBI taxonomy): Eukaryota > Viridiplantae > Streptophyta > Magnoliopsida > Rosales > Urticaceae > Parietaria > Parietaria judaica. The sequence goes on along the minus strand of OX940872.1, from coordinate 3,599,083 downwards.
AGACTTAATAGGGTATCGGAAAGGTAAGATATAGGCCGGTGGAGAAATTTTCGGTTTTATTTGTGGTCATTTGGTTGTCTTGCCTGTAAAGTGAATTTTTATAGCAAGGAGAGGAATATGTACCGACTGTTGTATTAATGCAAGCTTTGTTAGGGTATTTTTTGCATTAATCTTTTTTAATTTTTTTTCAACCATTATTTCTCTTCTAGATGTTGTATTATTGATTCATCAAGTAGATTAGAATTTCTAGTGTTTTTTTTTTTAAGAGACAATTAGAATTTCTAGTGTTCTGACGAAGTAAATAATATTTATAGTCGTATTTATTTTCGATTTTTGGTTTTTGCTCGGATATTTTCATACTTTTATCATTCATGTTCCTATGTTTCTCGTCTAAATGATGAGATGTGTCACGTTTAGTTGATATTTAGTTATTTTATTAATATTTTAAGAGAGATTTTGGCCTATTCATTAATTGTATTAAATCCGATCCATTAGAATAATTGATTAATCGATTCATTCATCAGTTATTCAACGTAATTTACAAACAAATAACAAAAATCAACACAATAAATCTCGAAGCACTTTAGTAACCATAAAATCACAAATCATTTATTTGATTCTTTAATCAAATTTAAATTTTAAATGATTGTTGTCCGTATTTTCTAGGGGGTGGCAATACGGGGTTGGACAAGAAATATGAAATGGTTACAACACAATTTAAACATGTGTGGGTTTATGATATGGGTCTAACCGTGTCGAACACGATTAACATGATTAGATAAAGGGTAAATGCGACACGAATACAATAGTGTCCAATTAGACACGATTAAGGAGCAAGAAGTTGTATTTTATTTATGTTGTCAACTATTTTTATTATATATGATATTTATGTTTTTTTACTTATTTATTTATATTGTATAGTTGATGAACATAAAAAAAAAGCATAGTGAATTTTAATATATTAGATAAAATGATTACATAAATTAAGTTAAATAAATATAAATTGAATTAATTTAACATTTTAATATAAATGAATATATTAAATGAGTTAAACGGGTAGATGCGATAAACATGATATTTATTTACATGGGGCGGGTCTAAGTCTCATCTTTTAACACGATTAATAAATGAGGCGGGGCTGGGTCTATATAAAATAAGTAAAAAAACGATTAAGACCCGGTACGAACACGACACAAGACTCGGTATTAACCATTAATTCGTTGGAATTTACAAGCGATTTTTTCATGTTAATAGGCATTATCACGTTATATATTAAAAAAAATTATCAATATTAATTCGTTGGAATTACTTTTTATATCAAAAGCATATAAGCTCTAAATTTTATTTATCGCTCTAATTCCTAATAAATAATTTATTTTTGAAATAAAATAAAATAAAAAAAGTTTATGAGCATTTCATTAAATTTTTTGAAAAAATTATATGACTAAAATACCCTTTTTAGACATTACCCAACTCACATAAACGTTTCCCTCCTAAATCAAACTGAAAAACCTTCCCTCCGAATCAAACTGAAAAACCTTCCCTGTCTTTGTCCGAATCAAACCCTCGATTCCGTTCCAATCAGACACTACGAAACGCTCTCGATCATCGATTACCTTCGTTTGTTTCCCATCGATCGAACAAGCGCTCAGAAACCTCTCAATTTCAGGTATAGTTTGATTCTTGATATCGAATTTGAGGTTTTTTTTGTTTTTTGATTTTGTTAAAAAAAAAAAAAAGTTCTGGTTTTGTGAACTTTGCAGTCAGCTTTGGGAAGAACATCAATGGCAAATTCCGGAGACCATGGGTACTTTTTCTCCCCTTGTTTTGTTTTGAATCTTCTTTGATGGTGTGTGTGCTCAGTGGGGATTGGTGTATGAACTTAGATGATTGAGTTGTGAATAATGATTGTTGCTTAACGAAGTTCTCGATCGAAATTGTGTTGATAAATGGGGATTGGTGGTAAAGATTTGGATGTTTGGTGTTGATTAATGGGGATTGGTGTGCAAATTTGAGTGATGTGTTAAGAACTTGCGATACAAGAGTGATGCTTTAGAGAGATTTTGGATCTACTTTGGTTGTGCTGTATTAGGAAATGGGGATTTTGAGTTATGGTGTTCAGATTAAAGCAAGACCTTTTGATCTAGTTTGGGTTGCTTTCGTGTGTGTTCTGTTGGGAAAATGGGGATTTTTGTTTTTGTTTTTTTTGAGAAAAAAATTACTTGAAATTCATCTATGTTTATTTTGATATAGTGGGACGGGATATATTGCGAATATTGAAGGAACTTATGTGTTTGTGTCCGTTTTTATGAGGATTTGGAAATGGTGTTTTGATATTGGGTACATGGTTTCAGAGTCGAGACTCAAGTTCGTGTCTTTAGGACTTTGTTTGATTTGATTGTGTTTATGTTTTTGTTTAAGGTACTGTCAGATGAGATTTTCTCATAATTGTTGGACATATGTGTCCTTAAACAATATATTTATCCATTTGTAAAAGATTATGACAAGTCGTTGAATAAAGATGATACTTATTATGTTAATATTGGGTACATGGTTTCAGAGTCGAGACTCAAGTTCGTGTCTTTAGGACTTTGTTTGATTTGATTGTGTTTATGTTTTTGTTTTGGGTACTATCAGATGAGATTTTCTCATAATTGTTGGACATATGTGTCCTTAAACAATATATTTATCCATTTGTAAAAGATTATGACAAGTCGTTGAATAAAGATGATACTTATTATGTTAATCTTATTATAGTTTCTGGTAGAGTAAAATAGAATGTTTGATTCCTTAGTTCATAAATGATGCAATTATGTTATTATTATCACAACAGAGTCAATGTGAGAAAGAATTAATAATCATAATAAATGAACTTAAAATGTCCGTGAACTGATTAACTGGGTGGGAGCCCATTAATCGTGTAAGGTCATTAATGTGACTAAGTGACAATCCTATTCTGGATTATGTGTGTGTCACACTCACTAGAAGTGCATTAAGTATGAAGCATCTTCATATTGGACCGGACCTGACTTAAACTCAAGAAGTTATCACATAAGATCGTCACTCATAACTTGAAATTGAGTCACAAAATAATGATCAAATGGATATTAGTTCTAAGTCTTGAGTGATCCTGAGTCTGAACTACTGACTTGATTGTTTTTTGATTTAACCGTTAAAGAGCACAAGATATTACCGTTGTTCCCAACACTATTATTTTGGGAATATGATAGTCAGTAGTAAGGATAGCTTGATCATAGACATGGGCATCACACAGCTTTCTTCAGAGTCATGATGATTCCCTTGGTTGTCAGTGGTGAGAAGTGAGAGATACCCGTGCGCAACTTATGAATCGAAACCATAAGTGGGTTGCTTATAATATTTCTGACTGAGTCAAGGAGGAAAATGCAACTAGGGGCATTACGGTAAAAACCGCCTGCTCATGTGTGAGTCATCAAGTGAAAAATCAATAACCCGAATTTGATTGTATCAATGGACACCCTGTTGTTATAAGGGAATAATATATACCGTGCCTCGAGTCTATAGTGGAATAATATATACCGTGATTTATGGATTTGTGAATAATATATACCGTATCAATAAATCATGACTTGTGATTTATGGATTTTCTAAGTTTATGACTCGGTTCGATAAACTATGAAATTAAACCACATGTCACGAATTTAAATGATGGTGTGGCACCATGAAATTTAATGTGTGATATTGAGATCAGGTTTTATTGATATAATTTAATTATTTAGATTTAATTATTAATATCTAATTAATAATTAATTAATAATTAAAAGATTTATATTAATAAATAAAAATATATATTTATATATGTGTAAATTCGAATTAGGGTTTGGGTAAATAGAAACCCTAGCTAATTCGAATAATGAGAATTCGATATTCCATATTTGCGGCATAAGTACCTAATGTTTTGGTATTTTAGCAAAACCCTAAAATTAATTTAATCCATTGGATCGGTTATGATTTAATATCAACCGTTGGATTGGGATAATTGATTTAAACCCTAATTGTAATTCGAAATTAAAAGCTTGGTGACCAAGCTTAGGTATTTCGAATTTGCTTAATTAATTATATCCGTTGGATCGGTTTTGAGATTTAATCTTTACCGTCGGATTAGAAATTAATTAATATTATATATATACAATATATAATTCGAATATATATAAGGATAAGAATTTGAATTAGGGTTTCAGTAAAACCCTAGGGCATTTGATTTTATCCCTAATTGATTTGATTCATTGGATTGGTTTAAGATTTATTTTTAACCATTGGATCTAGATAATCATTATATAAATTCGAATTTTAAATATGTATATATATAATTCGAATTTAATTAATATGATGATAAGATAAAATATTTTGATCTTATCATGTATTATTATTTAATTAAATCCCTGATTAATTATATCCATTGGATTTAGATGAGATTGAATCTGGACTATTTGATTGAAATAATTAATTAAATTTAATTAAAGGAATTCAAAAAATGGGATGGAAAATCTCCAAATCGGTTGCACATTTTTGACACCTTCCCCAGAGCAAAAACTCGAGCTCTCCCTCTCTCTCAAGGGTCTGCGAGTTTTCTGCTTCTGATCTCTCTTCTGGTTCGGCTTAGGAGATATTTTTCTCCGGTAGCTTTAAAAGAACCGTCAGTTAAATTTTGTGACGGAATCCTGCCGGCGAAGCCCACGCTTCGGTACGAGGAGTCCAGGAGAATATCCCGGAAGATCACAGGAGTTTCCCTCAGCACCGGCGGAGCCCAGCCCAAGTTCATTACGCGCAATCGGAATCGTCTTAGAGGTACGGCCTTATGCTTCCTATTTATTTCCTACTCGACTAGATTATTAATAATGATTATAAAATATTAAATTCGAAATATTTATCGGGTCTTAACGAAATGGTGATTACCCGATATCCGTGTCGTCGGTACAGTAACAAGTTTTCCGTTTTTAAAATAATTTTTTAAATGATACCGGGACGCCTCGGAGGCTATTATCGTGGTAATGAAGTCGGGACTGATACCCCAATTTCCAACAATAATCAAGTTCGATCCTCGTTGAGAAAATGTTTTCCTTTATCTGTAATTATGTAATCATCAAAAAAGTTTTATTTGTGGATTTCGTATTGTTCATCAACAACTTCTTGGAAAATATGCCTACTGCTACGTTCAGAGAAGTTATATTACGTCTCACAATATGGACAATAGTTATGTGCAAGAGCGTTTTCAGATCACGGCACAGATTCATTTCAGACCCGGATTTTTTGCAGCTGCACTCTCTTTAGTCTTTGCAATATCCAGTAGTGCGCGTTTCGAAGGTATATTTTCGTCGATATTATTCTCGCTGCGTTTTGTCGGTTAAATTAGCCCGAGATACATCATATGCTTACCCTACTTTTCTGCTTCAGGACTTGTTTATCTTAATATGAGAGCAGGCCCGACCCAACCTTTTTCGGGGCCTTGGGCGAATCATTTTTATGAGACTTTTTCTGAGAGTCTGGAATACAATATTGTAGGAGCTATAGGATATAGTAAAACTTATATAATGCATTAATAGACTACTCTAAAATGGGCCTTGGGTGATCACCCAACTCGCCCATAGGTTGCGCCGAACCCTGAGTGAGAGGCAATATGTTGGCCATCTTTAAAGCTCCATGTTGCAACAAGAATCACATATTTGAGAAGATTAGCTCAGGTAAGGGATTGTTCAGTTTCTATTATTCATGGGAAAAGTGTATTATGATAGCGAATCTAGTAACCGGAGAGTATGAAAGTGCCCAAAAATCGGAATCGGCATTTCGGTCAAATAATAAGCTTTGGATTTGCTGCCAAGAGCAGCAACTACAAGGTGCTAAGCCTCTTTGAAAACCGGATAGGAGCTGCGACCATTCATACAGTCGGGACGCAAGGTTGGAGACATGTCGGGGTATTGCCACAAAGCTTGAAACCGAAATCTGATTTTTCAGACCCGATCTTCTTCAACGGAAGAATCCAGTGGCTGTGCATTGACTATGACAACCAACACTGTCTCAACATTTCTAGGTTCAACTTAGAGGAATAGGTTTTCGACTTCCCGATTCATCTACAACAATGTTTCAGCAAGAGCGCATCAATCGTGGGACTGTGCGTTCTTGGTGAACGGCTTTCCTTATACCGAAACAACAAGAATAAGCTCGGATGACAGTTTTGGTCAATAGACGAAGGAGTTGTTGATGGGTTTTGGACGAAAATGATCTCCGTTGACGTCTTAGATCGCTTTTCCTATTCAATTTTTTACCGTATGGGCAAAAATGGGATCGAATATATACAAGAATTTTGACCCTTTTCAACCCAATTTTGGTTTTGCGGCCTTCTAAATCGAGACCGGTTTACAATTTTCGATAAGTCAATTTATTCTTTTACCGCGAATTTGGCCAGCCCGATTTTGAATTTTTTATAATTAGTTTTATGCAAGTAAAAATGCAATTTATAACACCAATTTTTTTATTAAAAAAAAAGGTCAAAATACATTTAAATCAAATAATAAATTAGCTTAGGCTAGAATAACACTCTAAAAGCTCAAATTATAATGAAATGTTTACAAATAGAATAAAAACATTAAAATCGGACCAACCCAGTTCTGGGCTTATAAACCGGCATCAGGCAAAGCTTAATTCCCGACTTTTTTTTTTTTTTTTTACAATAAGCATGGTGTTCGAACCTTATTGTCTTAATTATAATTTGATTAACACTCTAATTGATTAATCAACCAATCTGTAACTTGGGTACTTTATTGATAATAAATTGGCAGAATTTGTATATCCATTCCACCTTCGTCACTCATTTGTTTAACTTTTACTGCTGATAATAAATTAACTATGCATGAAACGACATGTCGTTTATGCGCAGGATGCCTGAGGAATTCAACAAGAGCCATGTTGATAACGCTTTGAACATTCCATATATGTTCCTCACTCAAGAAGGTTGCAAACTTTATATATTATGAACTTGATCTTCATATTTATACATTTGAAATGTTATCTATAATTAAATTATAATTTTGGCTCGCCTAATTAAATTTAATCTAGCTTTTTATATATATACTTTTGGATAAATTCAAATCCGAAATATGTCCGAAAAAATTGATGATGAAATATAACCTGTTTTCTAATTTGTTATACACAGGAAGAGAGAACAACCCAGATTTTCTAAGCCAAGTTTCACAACTATTTAAGAAGGAAGATCATATTATTGTGGTAATTAATTTTTCCCTTATTCTCTGCTTGCCACTCCACAGTTTTAATTGTGGAATTTGGCACAGTTAGTAATTTAATTTTCGCACAACCAGTGGCGGAACTAGGATTTAATCATAGGGGGCCTGGTTTATTTTATTTTTTTTGCAGAGGAGCTAATTTGTAGTTTTCAAATTACAAATTAAAAACATTTTGGAACAGTTCAACTTCAATCTTTGAATAACTCGATCGTGAAGTTCAACTTCAACTCCAATTTAAGAATATTTCTGTACATGATTTCTGTGCAATTATTTGCCAGATTAGTCTTAAGTTAAGTTACTAGCCAAATAAAAAAAAATTATGTTTTATGGGTTATTTTTTGTTTAAATGAATTTGGAAATTTATTCCATTTGTTGAAGGGAGGTGCAATCTCGTTGAACAAGAAAATGGTATTATTTTCTTTTTCTTCCAAAAAATATTAATATATAATGTTAGTATCCTCTCTAATATATATATATATATTGTTTAAAATTTTAAAAATAACATGCCCTGAATTAATTATGAACTTTAAACTTCCCTCCGGAGTTGACAAGTTTGGTACCGAGAAACCGTAACCGTAACCAATATTCCACATTTTTTCTTTTTAAGAATTGTATTAAATGAAATGAGAATAAAACTAATGTGTTGTACCCAGAATGGTAAGTTTGATACAATACGATGAAGAATCAAATCAACTCGTAAACCATCAAGTAAATTAAATGTCAAACAAACGAAAGAAAGGTTTCCATCTCCAAGTTTAACTCAGACAAAACTCGGTCGTAAAAAATACTCAGCAATCATTGACTCTCCCGGAAAAATGATTGCTGGTAGTTTGTACGATTTCACTCGAGTCGAGTCACGGGCTTTGCCTTCAGCGTCTTCTTCTTTTCGGTTAAGGTTCGGTAAAACAAACCATTTAATAAAAGCAAAAGTTAAGTAGTATTAATATATCTCTAGTTAAGCTATATTCCAATTCAAAATTGACGTGTTAAGCACAACGATCAATGTGTATATACTTAGAGATACACGACGCTATAATGTTTTTTTTTTTATCTTATTATAAGATAAATTTAAAAAATTCATTAAAATTTAGATAACCCACAAAACATGTTCTTTATTTTAGCTAGTGGAGCAAATAATTGAACAGAAATCATGTACAGAAGTATTCGTAAAGATTTCCAAACAACTTGAAACTTAGAAGGCAAGTAACCAAACAAACTTGGAAGTTGGAATACGACATCATTTTGCGACACGTGGCTTCATTTAGCGCACCGTAGATGAATTGTGTGTTCGCTTTTTTTTTTCTTGCAGTATTTTTATTCTTAAATATTATTAAAATTCAAATTAAAACCTCACGCGTTTTTAAAAGTAATATATATATATATATATATAATATTTGAGAAAAGTATATTACATGATGGTTGAAGAAGCGAAGGAAGAAATAATTAATAACTTAGTAAAGAGAGATTATTTTAGATAAAATATATTTATTTCTTTTACCAATAATCAGAGATCACTCGCACAATGATTCCGCCTCAAAATAAGTTAGTAAAATAAGTTATTTTTTTTACTGGTGTTTGTCTTTGAAAATTGGATCTATCCGACGGGGCATGACATATTTATCACAACCTGTCATATAAATGTGTCTTTTTTGTTAAGGTCGTATTTCGTCCAATCCCTCCTTAACACTATTCGTGTCGTTTATTCTAAGAACGACGTGAAATGGAGGCCAAGGAACGAGGAGGTATCTCCATCCGAGGAAGTATTCTCGAGGAAGGTGCTCGGGAAAGCGTCCCCGAGGGAACTGTCCCGAGGAGAGCGCTCGAGGGTGCTCCTCGGAGAAGATGCTCGGAGGAGATGCTTGGAGAAGCAAGTTCGAGGACGACAATCAAAGAAGCCGCTCGGATGAGAAGTTCAAGGAGCCAAAGAGAGAGCCAGCGAGGGCGCGTCGGAGGTGTATGTCCTGACCTCATTAACTGCAGCGAAGAGATGGTCAGTGAAACTGATAAAAGGGGGCCGTACGCGCACTACCTGAGCAAGTTGCCCTCAGAGCGTGGCAGGCGACAACGTTAGTGGGAGTGCGTCTTCTTGCTCTTCCAGAGAATGTCAGTGAGGACCATAACACTTTTCAAAAGAGGGACCACAAGAGAATCAACCAAGGGAACCGAGCCCTAGCTAGGACAACTCGCATATAAATAGAAAGAGAAATGACCATTGTAAGGGATCGAATCCAGAGTACTCCCAAGAGAGAAAGAGAGAGAAAGAAAGAACTTGTACTCAGAATACACGAAGAGTTCATAGCATATTCGATCATTCTCGTTTTGTTGATTCTTAACACTAAAAGAAGAAAAATTCGGATTCCTTTCGATAAACTCGGGGAGATAATCCTCGTGACTGTTTTGTTGGTATTTTTACCCTCAACATTTTTCATTTTCCTTTTTAATGGAAGTCGTATTGCCACAATTTGTAATGTTAGGTATTTTTTTTTCCCTTAAACTACTAATAAGCAAGGTTTTAAATTTTCCAAATATCCAACGAGTACTGGGTTTGTCTAATCTATCGGTAATTTTTTATTTTTTATTTTTTTTGTTATCATTTTTTAACTTTTAGCGAATACAAAGCATAACGTATCAACAATTGTCATTTTCAACCTATAAATTTAAGTTATCGACATTTTTCACAGAATTTAAAATTTTCAACAACTTTTCGTTTTAACTTTTTAGAAGTTGCAATTATATTATAACTCTATATTTGTATGAAAATTGCAATTCAACATTTATTTTTATATCATTAGTACCCTATTTTACAAACTTACATTTAAAATAGATGTCGGTCAAAGATGAAATTTGTGCTCAATTCAGCATTACTCACCATTATATGAATATTTTACAAAATTAAAGTTGCAAATCGACGAGAAAACGGAAAAAGAAACAAAATATGGAGTGCACATTAAATAGCTCAATTGTTTAGCAATCAAACCTTTTTTTTTTCTTTTTCTTTTCAAATGGTTTAATACCGGCAAATATTCCCAAATATCTTGTATACAACATTAAATATGAACATTATGTACATGACATCCAACATAGAGAAGAGGAGATTAGTACTTTGTTCCTAATTTTTCCAATCAAACGTGACAGTTACGCGGCATTTTACTGGAATCAAGTGAGCATAGGGGAATTTGGAAGGATTCTGGCACTCTTTCCGGCACTTGATCAGCTTTGAAAAGAAGTCTCTAGTGACGCTTCTGACGTTTAATTCATCGAATACAATATCACCAGTGCCCTTAATCGTTGCAGCTTTGAAGTGACTGCGCCAACACTTGCAGTGTGACGAATTAGAGCATAATTATAACGCCCCGGCTGCTCAATCGAATCGACGACTGTCCCCACAGGCCAACACGAGTCTTTTCAGCGTGCTTTGTCCTCATTCGCACGCTTCCCGAGAAACTTCCCAGGAAGTCACCCATCCTAGGATTGCTTCAAAGCCAAGCACGCTTAACTTTGGAGTTCCTATGAACGGGCTACCGAAAAGAAGATGCATCTTGTTGACATAGGTAGTACCAATCAATTCATTTAAGCCTCTTCGATCATACAGTCCCATACCTGTATGATCTCCGATAACCGTGCAGTCTCATACCTGCACAGTCTCGGGAACGTCCCATTAGCATATACCCTTGCCCAGGCGATGTGGGACTGCACAGCTTACCCGGTCTTGCCCTCGTGGCTCACGCGATTAGTGACTGTCACAATAATCGGCATTCACTCTTATTCAACATCCTGCAAAGAGTCTACACACATAGCCAAACTCGAATATTAGTGATTGAAAATAGATAATTGAGGTGATAAAAATTTCAAAGCTTCATTGACAGCCCTGAATAGAAGAGCCACCATGTTATGATCCCGGGATACCGATCTTGTCATAAACTTAGTATCAGTGGAACCCTCCCTAAATCCATAGAGAGAATCTAAGATAATTTAACTAAATTAATTTATGAATCATATTTGACTTAATTTTCTCATTGCTCAAGGCTCTTTATACGGCTAAACATTACACTTTAATGGACGGGTAGGGCGTTCAGTAAGAAAAACCTAAAACTGAAACAAAATAACGGAGCCCACTTCCACTATATGGCAAACATAAATATACTGCAGAATGGAAAGTCCTTTTTCTAAAGAAAAACAGATTGAAAAGCGAATTTCATGGTTCTGTTATACCTTAATGCAATGATCCTCATCACCGCTCGTTGGTTTATAAGTCCGACAAATTTTCTTTGGATGACAACTCCATAGTAATCCGTCAAGCAAAGCCTCCAAGTCAGATGAATATTTGAGTCTAAAATAAGTGAGGTCCAAACAGCCTATTTGTACCAATGGGGGAATCACAAATTCTCCTAATTCGTCAATATTAAAACTTACATTGGTAATACCTTGTAGACAAAGAGTTATATCCTTAAAAGGAACACTAAGATATTCCCTAATCATAAAGAACCAAAAACTTCCCAGATTGTAACTCGCGTTATAAGTTAAACGCACGGAAGCAGGAATAGCGTCTGCTAAAACCAATGCAGGAAGCAAATCAAAAGATGTCCAAGAAAATTCTGAAAGTATTGGATCATCAATCTCTATAGCTTTGACAAAAACATAATTTAGTATGAGAAACTTAAGTCTTTGCAGAGAGATCCTAATCCTCCGTAGTGAAGCACAAGCTACAATTTTAAGAACCTCTAGGAGGGGAAACCTAGAGATGTTCATGTGAAATTGAGCATCAGTGATGGTAACACCAAGTAGGTCGATTTCTCTAAGATTGCAACAAGAAGTCAGATCAATCTCACATGGTATACTCCGATTTTGAAACTGAAAGGAAAACCGTTGGAGAGAATGGGCTTCAACAAAAATTCCATCAAGAGTAGACGGTGTAAGACTCGCGAGTTTGTTCACTTTTGAAGATCGCTGAGGTTAAGACAGTTGCGGATAATCTCTTTACCCTCAACTTTACCCTCCATGATAATCTCTTCAGAAGATTTCACAAAATTAAAGTCGCGAATCAACAAGAAACCCGAAAAGAAAAAAAATACATGGAGTGCACATATGAAATAGCTCAATTATGGATTTCAGGATCAATCAAACAGAGTTCGTAAACTACTAGTTCATGAAATCGATTAATCCCACAAAGCCGTAAAACTGATATTAATCAAAACGAACAATTACGAAAATCAGCAATACGATTCTGCAGTTAAAGTTCGAATAAGAATGCATGTAATAGTAATCAAAATCAGAAAGCATAATACTAATACTGATCAAAGTAGTCAACAATGAAGTACCTTTGTTGCGGATAGAGAACCCAAAGAAGACGACGTTGACAGAGAATCAAGGGTTTTATAAATTTATTATTAAACGCAACAACTCCGAAAATCCCACAAATCTGGTAGCCAAAAAAAAATATTTACGTAAATTTTTAGAGATACTTGCCGTAAAAATATTTATGTTAAAAAAATATGCTCTTTTTTGTTTGCAAATATTTTCAATGAAGAAATTTTTTGGCTTAAGTGATTAAGTTTTTTTTATAAAGTCCCATATCGGAAATGCAAGTGGAGAAGAGTGGGTTGGAGGTTATATGAATAGCAAGTGTGTTCACATGATGTGGAGAGAAGAGTGCGTTTTATAGGAATACTCCAAGTTTTGTAACACGGATCCGGTGGAGCCGAAGGCGCCAAGCCTTCGGAAATAACATATGGTCGTGGTAAGGCGGTGGTCGGAAAGGGAAAGGACCTGGGAGCGTGCGAGCTTGAATCAATTTTTTAATAGTTAGAACTTAGACTGCATTCAATCGAAAACCCAATCACGTATACTAGTATTTTTTTATTATTTAAAACTTAGACTGCATTCACATAAAAAATAATTTAATGCGGTGATGGTGGTGCAAGTTGCCCCAGAAATTGTGTCACTGACAATGTTTGCGGGCGAAGTTCATTAATAAGATTGTGTTCCTCTAAACTTTTTTAACGCGCTGAGTAAGAGAAAGCGAACATGTAAAATCAGTATCACTTAACTTTTGAAAAGAAAATAACAAGAAGATAAATCTTTGTCCTATTCTCTGAGTTGAACATTTTCACAAGAAGAAAGTGAAATCGAAGAAAAATACTAACGTTTCTAGTAGCTGCACTGCATCGGAGATAGTATTCTCCGTTGTCAAGATTGTCGAATATTTTCCTGATGGCCGCAGCCAGAAGGTTTTGGCCGCGGCCATAAAGCGTGTACAAGTTATACAGAGTCGAAGACATATTTTGGGCCCATTATGGCCGCAGCCTGGTATTTCTGGCTGCGGCTGTGTTGTAATATTTTCCCGCTGGCCAGAAGGTTATGGCCGCGGCCATAAAGTGTGCACATGTTATACAGAGTCGAAGACATATTTTGGGCCCATTATGGCCGCAGCCAGGTATTTCTGGCTGCGGCTGTGTTGTAATATTTTCCCGTTGGCCGCAGCCAGAAGGTTATGGCCGCGGCCATAAAGTGTGCACAGGTTATACAGAGTCGAAGACATATTTTGGGAGACGACGAAGGAGCGGCTGCAGCGGTGACGGCGACGCGAGTAGCTGCGGTGGAGACGTCGGCGTGAGTAGTTGCGGCTGTGAAGCGAATCGCTGCGGCGGGGAAGGAGGGAAGAGTCGGCTGTAAGTTTTATGATGAGTTCGTGGATGGCCTTCGCGAGTTTTATCTAAAATTAGATCTGGCTGCGGCCATATTATAGTGGCTGCGGCCATCTTTTTAAAAAATTGTAAAACGACAGCTATTGAACAACGTCGAATACAGAGTGTTGCGCAAAATAAAATCGGCCCCAGCCACACAACACTGGCTGCGGCCAAAATTTTAAAAAATAATTCCGGCTGCGGCCACAATTTTATGGCCTCGGCCGAATATACAAAACCACAAGACTTAAACAACGTCGTAAAATCACATTGCGCAAAATACATATGGCCGCGGCTGGATAAGTATGGCTGCAGCTAACGGGAAAATTTTTCAAAAAATCGGCCGAATATGCAACGGTTTTATTATTTCGTTACGCAAAGACAAATGGCCGCAACCGTTTATTATATGGCCGCGGCCAACGAAACTTTAGACAACAATTTTTCAAAACTGATGTGTAAAGTTATTTCAGACAACATAATATCATACGTGTTGTGCAAAAATCGTTGTGTAAGCCATTATTTGTAGTAGGTCCATAAATTGCAACATACATACATATTATATATCTATATCTATATCTTTATATATAACTATATATGGGTTTAATTTAAGTGTGTAACTGTCAAGATTCAATTGCTGGACTTGTTCTATAGCATGTGAAGTTATATTTAGAAAATAATAGCATAATGCAGAGATTGATTTCCGAGCATGAAATCTCTTAGTCTCATCACTCGTGCAGTGGCGGCGGATTCAGAATAGAAATGCTAGGGTTATTAATTTCGGTCCATGCTCTTAAACTTGGCTTATAAACCAAATTTTAGTGGAAATTGATATTTTTAAATTTTAGTGCCAAATTTAAATTTAGATAATTTTTTATGAATTTTCTTTCAATACTTGGTTATAGCTTTAGCCTTAGTTGAATTGATAATAGGTTAATTTTTAGAGCATATATATTAAATATGTGTGTGTTTGTGTTTTTGTGAATATGTACTCTATATATATGCATTGATTGTAGCTAAACGTACCTTGCAGTTTAAATGTTTACCAAATCGCAAAAAACCTCACTTTTATTCAATCATAATATAAATTTACCAAATCGCAACAAACCTCACTTTTATTCAATCACAATGATTACAGAATCGAGAAATAAAATAAAAATAAACATGAATATCAAGAACAAATGGTAATTTACAAAATAATACTATAAAAAAATTACATACAGCATGAATATCCTTTTAATTGTTTGTTTGCTCTTAATGTTAAAAGATCTTAATGGTAAGATTTAGAATAATTAAGTGCATTTGTTTTTTCATGCTAAAGATCTTAATGGATCTGAATAAGCACTTAATCGGTTAACCATTAAGAGCTACAATATTGGTTCTCACGTTCATATCTCCACTCATTTTCTCTCTCCTATTTTATTTTTCTCTTTCCTCCTCAAAACTCCATAACTCTTTAACCAAACATCGGATATACGTAAATAATATACCGTTGGAAAGCTTGCGACGAGATGAATCCAATGACAGGTGGAAATATATAGTTTTGATTTTTTTTAATGTACGAATTTATTAATGAAATAAAACAAAAACCAAATAAATTAATATAAAATATAAATAACAAACATATTTTTATTAAACCATTCGAATTTTAATTAAAAAATTTATAAAACTAATAAATTAAAATAATAATTAATTAAAATTTCAAATTAATTTATTCGTAATAACATTTATACACGTACATTTATTGATTTTAAAAAAATCAAATTAGTGAATTAATTTATTCATAAATTGATTTATATTAATTATATTAATGAAATTGAATTAAATTTAATTAAAATTTAAATATAATTATTTGATGTTATGAAAAACTTTGAAATTTAATTGTTTTAAAAGTTATTACTATATAAATATTGTATCTCATAATATTTATTAAATTTGCTTAATTATTTATTTTATTATATATATTGTCCCAATTTATAATAAATATAATATATTTTATTTAATATTGTATATTTAAATTCAATTAAAAAATAAAATTACATTCAGATCTTCATTCAGATCTTAAAAAACAAACACACTTAATTATCTGTCATTCAGATTCATATGTCACATCTTACTATTCAGATGTGCATTCAGATTCAGACGTCTTAATCTTAATGTAAACAAACGAACCCTTAGAATGCATTAATTAATCTTGAGGAAACACCTATATCTAATTACTAAATGTTATTAATTATGACAATATTATGATCAAAACGAAATTATGGAATAAGTAATCATAATTAAGTTAGGTGGTATAGTAATTCAATAAATTTAGTGTCGGAAATGCACATAAATATTGAAATGAAAGCTAGTTAACTAGAATGTATAAAAAATATATTTATATATATGTATACATGAATTCACAACAATTCACTAATAAATTTAAAGCAAAAGAACTGAAGGTAAATATACTGACCCAGCAACAAGATTGTTGAGCAGAACAGTGCCTGAAACTGCTATAGCCGCTAATTATCCCAGACTCCCACCTAATAATAAACATTAAGGTCTCACACAGTCACACTAATCACGATTCGCCCGAAAATTCCGACGACCGGGAAAAAATTGCATCTATTATTAAAATCGACGTTCCTGTGATACTTGTTAATGTCGGGTATAATTTCTATTCATGATGATAATGAGAAACAAATTATAGGAAAAACAGTAGCGAAGAGATTCATAATACTTATCTTTGTGTTCTTGGCTTTGATGAGCATCGATTTGTCGTTTTGATCCGGTCATGTGTTCTTTATCCTGTGAAACAGAAAAACAGTAAGCGGTTCCCGAGACGCGTTGGACGCTCTCCTTAAAGCTTGATTCGCCTCCTCTACGTGCTTGAGGTTCGTTAGGCGATAGCTTCCCAGGATATAACGGGATGACCGAGAACTCCGTAGCACTTCGAAGTTCACCGACGAACTGAACCTTCTTGAACTCCGTTACCGAAAAAATTCACTACATAAAACAATGGGAAGCATGAAAATTTGAGTTTGCGGAGTGAAAAATCGGGAAGTGAACTCATAGTTTCTAGAGATATTTTAAAAAGTGATTTCGATTGTGGTGTGTCGAAATGAGTCGAGGTCACCGTCAATTTATAGACACGGGATTGAGACATTAAATTGATTACCAATCAATTCTATAACGGCTAGTAATAAATTGAGACATTGAATTGATTACCAATCAATTCTATAACGGCTAGTAATAAATTGCAATTAATCCGTAACATAATAAATTGAATTCAATATTCATAACGGTCATAATCAATATAGCCGTTTTACGTAACGTTTTAACGTCGGAACAAATCCCGGTAATTGGATAGAGCGTTCGTCTCGAGTGTTCGACATTTCGACCCGCTCGACGCTATCTTAATTTTATTTAACTGCAATTATTTCCAACAGTTAATATCTGAATCCGCGGGAATTATCAGAATTTTGGTTAGGGAAAACGGAATTTGGATTACATTTTGTTCTTTTATGGAAAAAAAAAAGTGTTCAAAGCCGGCTATATTAAAAAATTAAATTTTAAAAAATTGGGTGATCGATCAAACTCCAATAATAGAATAAAAAATTTATATTCAAATAGTGATCTTGAAATAATTTAAACAAACTTCATAATTTTTTTGTTGTTCATAGTCACTTACGTACCGCACGTGTGTCGGTAGCTACAGCGGTGACGACAAACATGAGGACGAAGGTGATGATGAACTCGTGGGCGAAAGCGTAGCCGTGGCTGATGGTCGGGACGGTGATGCCGCCCGACATGAACGGCTCGTACACGGCCTTGAGCGCGAACCCAGCGCTGAGATGGACCCCAGCGCTTGGACGGCTACATAAGGCAGCACGTGGGCCCACTTGAATGGCGCAGCGCAGCGAATGCCAGGGTGACCGCCGGGTTAATGTGGGCCCCGGAGATGTGGCCCGTCGCGAGGATCACCGACAGCGCAGCAGCCGCACCGTTGCCCATTAATGTGGCGGCTGACGTGTCGTTCGGGAAGTGCTTCTGGTTGACTATGGGCGCCGCCGCTGCCGTGAACACCATTATGAAGGTTCCTAGGTACTCCGATCCGAGCTGCGCACGTGCCACGTGTCATTAGGGTTTGACTCTACGTACACTATAATAGTTCAATACTTCAATCATATATATGTATATGTATAATATATGTGTGTGTAACGACTGGCACTATATTATACAGATCAAAACTCTCATTCCGGTGGTGATATTTGTAGATTGATCGAGAGATAAACATTTATTTATGTGTATATATATATATATAGTCATATATATAGTTGGTAATTAATAAAGAAAAAACACGACATTTATAACAATTCGACATATAATCACAAGTAGCGTGGAACATTTCAAAGCAAATTAATATGGTCAGTGTATAATGTTCTTCACAATCTCTACACTATATCTATATATATATATGGTAAACTACGATCAAAGTACCTAATATTTACATTTTTTTTAATTATATATCTGTCAAGGTCGGATTTCGTCAAATTCATCCTCAACACAACTCGTGTCGTTTTCTCCTAAAACGACATAAAATGGAGGCAAGAAGACTAGTTGACTATCGGTCAACGAAGGAAGGTGCCCGAGCAAGTATCGCCCAACGACCAGGTTCAGCTCGAGCAAGTACTTCTTCGCAGGAGCTCATCGGAATACTTGCTCGCATGAGTTCGTCATCGAAGAACTTGCTCGCACAGAAGCCCATCGGGAAGAAGCCCATCGCAAGGATCACAACGAATTAATAAAGAGATAAGCACGAATTGCAAGAATAAAGGAGAATCAGTTTCAGTGAGGAAATCATAGAGTTGACTACGTATTCAAAGGAAGTCAGCAACAAATCAAGCGTGAAGATTGAAAAACCTAGCGAGATTAGAGGAACAAGAAAGGAAACAATCATAGCAAACCCTAAGGCTATAAATATGCATGTAAAGCCTCAAATGAAGGCATTCGATCATTCGTACATTCGCATAGAGATATTCAATCATTCCTGTTGTATTGAGTCTCTAAGCTTATAGAGATTTTGAGTAAAGCAAGGTCCTAAAGAGTCTTTAGTTCGTTGTACTTTCAAGTCTTTCATTTCCAAGCTACCAAACGGAAGAATCTGAGCCCTATCAAATACAATAAAACAGAGATATTTAGCCCACCATCTTTATTTGTTCTTTTCTTGATTATTTTTGTGACTGGAAAAGGGTGGTGAAAATCGCCCTTAACAATACCCAAACTTTTTTTTAGTGGCTAATGTGCCCAAACTTCATTCAGTTAGTGGCTAATATTCTCTCCGTTCATTTTCGATTTTCACCGTTAGTTTTTGCCACGTAAGCTGCCACGCCAACCCTTTTTTTTTGCCATGTGGCACTTTTTTATATATTTTAAATTTAAGAATTAATTTTTAATTAAAAATTATATATTGGTGAACATTGTGCTCTGTTTTTCATTAAGGATATGGTGAGATTGAAAAAAAAAATCTATTATATTAAGATTATAAAAAAAAAAAATGTAAAAAAAAATTACAAAGATTTTGTAGTGTTTATAAGATATTGGATGAGTGAGATGACGAGATTCTGTTACTTTTCACTTTCGCACCGCCCCACTAGTTGGTGTTGCCATTGACTCGGGCTCAGGGGCATGGTCATAGAAGATAAGCTAGTGACATCTTGTAGGCCCACTTGAGGCATATTCGCGTCTCGGGCTCCTCCTAGCGATTCCCAATTCAAAAGTTCAAATTTCTTAGTTTTGGGTGACATCTCGAACTTTTATAGTGCAAATCAGTTTTTTGTTTATGACAGGCGTGACAACGATTTACCGTGGTTTCTAGAAACAAAATCGGTTTATGTGAACTTTTGAACCGCTATGCTCAGAATAGCATGGCAAAGACTTTCTCTGGATTTTAAAACTAGTCTAGTGGTAACACTAGTACATGCTTTACCGAAATGTCTTTAGAATTTTATCTACGTACGTAATTTTAATGAATAATATTATATGTTCTTACACTCCGGACATATTTTGTAATGGGAAAATAGACATGATTTGATTTTATAATACAAAATTTATTAAAATAAAATTAAGAAGAAATATATAAGATAAACAAATATATATATATATATATATATATATATATATTCTAAAATTGTTTTTCTTTTCCGCGCGTTTTCTGAAAACGCTAAACACAGACACTCGCCGTCGGAGCTCCGGCGACTCTCCGCCGCTCGGTCTCGGCTTCACTCCTCCGTCGTTCTTCGGCTTACGGATTCGATTCAGGTGATCTCTGGCGAAGCTCTGACCCTTGCTCCAATGAAATCCGCTTAGAGAGCTCACTGTTAGGGTTTCGTTTGAGAATCCGTGCTTCTTCTCAGTTGCTTGCAGAGCAATCCAATGGCTGGTTCGGAAGCGGAGAGTCTCGAAGAGAAGTTGAAGTCTCTGCGCAGTCAGCTTCAGACCGAGTGCGGAATCCTCGAGAGGATGGTCTACAAGAGCAAGAACCAGCACAGGCGTTGCTCTTACTTCCAGTACCTTCTCAAGGTTTCGAATCTTCTTCAATGGAGTTTTGATTTTCGATCTCTGTGGATTGTTTTTGAGCTTGTTGTACTGGTTTTGGTGCTCTAGGTCAGAAGGGATTTGAGGCTTCTGAAATCGGCTAATCTCGCGGAGGTTCTGAGCTCTTGCTTCCAAGTTATCAGCGTCGGAAAAGCGAGGCATAAAGTTCATCTTCTGGAGAGGTGAAATTGCTTTGTGATTGAAGTTAACGAGTTCGGTTTTGTGTATTTATCGATGAAATAGGCGGTTTTGATGAACATTGTGCTCTGTTTTGCTGGGGACGGTGATTGTTTGATGAGCAGCTTGAAAAGAAGAAAAGTCGAAACTGGGAAGTACACGTTTATGGAGCGTTTGCTGGGAATCGCGCGTCTTCTTTCGCAGGTACTTTCTCGTTTTCATAGGGTTTTTGTTCCGGATTAGAACATTTGGACTCTGAAGGTCTTCTCGAATTACCGAAGCTCAACTTTTGACCGATAAATTGCTGCAAAACTACTGTCTATTTTGCAAGATTTATGCCTTCTTTACTGATTCCATTTTTGGATATGCTTGTTGCAATATGCATATAATATTCGGTTTTGGTCTTTCACTAATCCAAGCAACCTCGTACAAGTCTAACAGAACGTTTTTTTTTTCTCTTTTCTGTTTGTTGCAGATGGTTGAGCCGATGCTGAAGGCAGCAACGTATCCTTTTCCATTGTCAATCGTAGGGCTGTACAAAACAAGGATAATATGAATAAAAAGAAGACTGAATTTGTTAAAAATAGTATCAATTATCAGTTACATATTTTAGCTTAATTGATTAATCTGTTAAAAAACAAACCCGAGTTTTGGTTTTGGTTTTGGTTTTAGGGATCGGAATAACTCGGTTCAGTTTGAAAAACTTTGTCAAAACCGAACCGAACCGGTTTACCACTTCCGCAAGTTGTGATCAATGGTTCGTTATATAACTTTTCCCTTCACTGCTCTATAGCGAGATATCTGTCCTCCTTGCACAGTCATTTTTTATGAGCTACTCTCTCACGTTGTTGGCTTTGCTCGCACGAATGCGGGTGTTGGTACAGCAGGTAAATTCTATGCCATGGTAAAAAAAAAAATTACGGAATATAATCATCTCATTTTGAAATATGTGCATTGTAAGCTTAAATCTTCAGCGCTCTTTCTTGTATCTGTAATAACACTCTTTCCTTTGCTTCCGTAGATCCTACTTGACGTTGTTTTAGTTTTCAATACGATTTCTTCTCTCTCGCGAACTAAACAATCTGTAAAGCTCACCGGAGGCAGAGTTGAGGTTGGTCTCCTTCCTCTCTATTTAATTTTTATGCTCGTGGATTTGGATATTAATTGTTGGTACAGATCTTCAGGGAGGTTTTTCCTACGAAAGAGGAATACGTCGTCTTGGAATGTGTATGGAAGACGGATAAGTTCGTGTTAACGGAAAAGACACAAAGTAGCAGCAATACTGCAAACAATGATTTGGATCTGGAAGAAGTAACACCGTCGAAAGAATCGTCATCTATACGTTATTCGACAATCGAGTCCTTTCTTGGAGGTGAATACTCACACCACGTTTTTTGACTTTGTATCTCTCTTTTTTTAACCCACATGGATCCTTCTAACTAATAAATTCGTGAAAAAAAAATCCAATTAAACTTGTCGCGCTGGCACAGTTTTGTCCCGGATTTGTGAATTGTCCACTCAATTGTGAATAAACCGTCCGTTTCAGTCAAATTTACTGCACATGCTAGTATTAAGGGAAAAATAATATACACGTTCTAGAGTGTGCGTTTCACATAGCTTCAAATTTGACGGAAAAACATCAAAAATTTCAAGAATAGGAGAGAACTTGCTACGATTAACAAGTTCGTGGGAATTGTTCCCAAAAAAGTTGGAGGACGAAAACTGCGATACGACAGTTTCAGGTTATATGACAATTACTAAATTATCATGTGCAGACGATGAAACTCCTTCCAAGGCAGCAAAAGAAACCGATGCAATCGAAAATGATGGGAATATCGCTCAAGATGATCACGAGGAACAAGATTCTCCGATGTCTCAGAGTGGCTTGGTTTCGTCCTCAAGCCCTCTCCCAAGTTCTTCAAAACCGACGACCGCATCAAGAGAAGTGGCGTTTCTAGCGGTCAAAACTCCGGCAGCGTCGACTTCGAATGTCGCGGGAACTCATTCAGAGGAAAGTGAAAGCAAGAAGGAAGACTTGTTCTTCAGCTTGCTTGCTGCTGGGAGTACCAAGCAGAGTTTGCTATGACGACTTTGACCTTGTGTCTACTCATTCATTTATATATCTATTTCTCTTTTTTTTTTTAATGATTTATTCGCCAAGATTTTGTTTGTGTGCCCAATAATTACTATTATTATTATTCACAGTAAAAGAAGAAGAAAAAATCAGTCGATATTTTTATTCGCACGACGTGTCGTTTTTATATCAAGCTTTCGCTTCATCATATTTTCTGGAAAACGGGAACTAAAAAACAGTTCAGTGATAAGATCCAAGTCTGATTATGCCGTAAATCAATGGAGAATGAGAAAACGAAATACGGTATAATTTCGATAAATTACTATTTTTGTTTAGTTTTATCTTAATTATTATTATTAAATTTTGCCTTTTTAATATGATAAAATTCCCGGTCCCAACGATATTAATTTAGAGATTTCCTACTCTAAAAAAAATCATTAAGTGCAAATAAAACCCGAAAAGCGGGTAAAAACCCAAATCCGAATCCGTATCCGAATTTAAAACCCGAATCCGAATCCGAATCCGGAATTCGGATCCGGGTACCCGGTTTAAAACCGGGTTCGGGTACCGGGTAGTGAAATCTTAAAACCGGGTACCCGGTACCCGGTTTAATACCCGGTTTGTTTAATTTTTAATTTTTTTTAAAAATATTTTAGGGTTAGGGCTCGACACTCATCTCTCTTTTTCATTTCTTATTTTAGGGTTTCATTAAAATATTTTTTTAATTTTTTGATGCGCGGACGGTGAAATGATGATGGAAAGCCGGAAGAACTCGAAGTGCTTTATCATATGTTTTTTTAATGCATTTTAAATTTTAGGCAATGGATGCATGTTTTTCTTATGTACGAAACATGTGTAATGTTTATTTTGAGATAATTTAGTTTTTCTATTAAAAAAAATAAAACGGATCCGGGTAAAAACCCGGATCCGGTTGAAAATCCGAACTTGGTTTCCAAACCGGGTACCGGGTACTAAAACCGGGTACCATTTTTCAACTACCCGGAAATTCGGGTACCCGGAATTCGGGTACCCGGATTTCGGGTAGCGGGTACCGGGTAGTAAATTTAAACTACCCGGAAACCGGGTTCGGGTACCGGGTACTTCAAAAAAACCGGGTACCCGACCCGGTTTCACCCCTAGTAATTACAGTGATTGAAATCAAAGGAGAGATGACCCACACAGGGGCGGATTTATTGAGGGCCGAGCGGGGACGGCCGCCCCCACTTGATTCAAATCCGTGATTTTTGATGAATAAATATATACAGTTTTATTAATATATATTGAATGTATCATGACCAAACAAAGTTAATACTCACGTGTACTGACTACTTTTTAAATCTCCTTTAAAAACCCAAGTTCAGTTCTGATCAACTTCATTTTTTTAACATTTATTGTTGATGCCGTTTTTTGGATCAAACACTGTTGAGGCCCAAGTTGTAGATTTTGGGCCTGGCCCAATAGTCGTTGATGACGTGGCGGGCTTCTATCGATGCTTGTATGGGCCTTGGATGGTTTTTACTGTCAATGATCGTTCCCCCTGATTACGTTGACTTCGGGGTGGTCAGCGTTGACTTCGAGGTGAGGTTTTGGTTGACCGATTCGAGGACTCTGAGTTGGTGTCTCTGGAATTTCTTGGATCGAAGGTCTCGTGGCCGCTCAGGGTCCGGGCGATCGGGGTGGCTCACTACCTGTTACCGCAGAGCCTGGAGATGACCAGGCCGGGTTTTGTACAGGTTCGGAGTCCACGCGGATCGGGGGTACCAGTGAGCGGGGGAGTGCATTCGTTCAATAAATTAATCCAGAGGCCTCTCTCAGGGTAATCCCTCGGTCGTTCGGATCTTAGAGGAATTTCCTCATGCCTGACCCTGCGACCTAAATAGTGGGCCCTGTCACTTGTCCCCTGACTATCCCAACAATCGCATAATGGACTGGAGATAGGCTGGACACAACGTGAAACATAGCCTATTAGGCGGGCCGTGGCCTTATGAAAAGTTCTTCAGGGCTTCCGCTTTTCGTAAATCTGTCACTTTTCGAGACCTGAAAAAGGGAACACCCGAGGTCAAGGGAAACAGGGGGGGTACCCACTGATTCACCTCCGACGCTCAACATTAGTATAATATTTGAGGGGAGGCGAGTATATCGGGGGTAGAGAGAGAGAGAACTCGAGTCGAGTGAGTTCGAATGAGTCACCGTTTCAACTGAATTCAGCTTCTATTTATAGTAGGGCCCAGGGGCCTAAACGCAGTAAAATATTGTTTCGGGGGGTCCCGGACAATATTTTAATTATATTTTAGTCCCTGGGAAAAGATGGTCCGATCCCGGCCGTCCGTGCGGGATCGGACGGCCACCAAGCCCCCGAGGGGGGCCCGCATGGGCGCTGATCGAAGGGCAGGGGCAATCCCCACCCTCCACGTGGCCTGCCCGAGGCAGGCCTCTCGCCACTTGCGAGGGCGCGGATCCCCGTGCGGGGGACAGGCCCATCAGGGCCATCCGCGTGGCCCAGCGCGGGCCTTCCCGAGCGCAAGTGGGGCGTGTCCCGTGAAGGGACACGCAGGGCCGGGAGATCGCGCCATTTGGAGCGATCTGATGGAGGCAGCCCCCATTTGGGGGGGCTGAGGTGACCCCAGGTGGGGCCCGCGGGGGAGAGGCGGCCTAGGGAGCCGCCACATGGCGTGGATCTGACGGCCGCCGCCCCTGTGGGTCCCACGGCTGTTTCCTCGGCCTTTTTTCTCCCGGACGCGTCCCGGGTCCGTTTTTCACAAATTTTACGTCGTTTTTTGGGTTTTTCATATTTCTGTGAACACCGGGAAACTTTGTTTTTCAAAAATAGGCCTCCGGAGAGAATTTTGGGTTTGAAATTGATTAATTTGATTAATAATCTTAATTAAAAGATTAATCAAATTGCATAATTAATTAAAGGAAATTAGTTCAATAATTTCCGTTTAATTAATTTATTTTGTAAAATCAATTCCGAGAATTACCCATAACAATAACCCCCCAGTTTAACGGGAATTCGTGATTTCCGTGAAACGTCTATAAATTCGAGGTGGGCCCTTTCATTTTTTCATTTCCGATGCGAGACGAGATCTGCGGTTTTACTCAAAATAAGTCTTTCAGACCTGAGTAACGTTTTATTCTGTTACCCTTTTCACGCGCCGTTTTTTTTGGGGTGTTGCGTTTTTAGTGGTCTTCATTGCAGCTCGGTTTTTGTAATATGCCTTTCAGATCGATTTTTGTGAAAATCGAGTGGAAGTCGGGTTGGTTCGTGAAGAACCAACTTTGAGCTTCTCTCTGACTCCCATGGAGAGCCAGGCCGAAGTCACTGCCGCCCAGCCAGCGTCCACCATCGCCGGAAAAGACCCTCGTCGGGGTTGGCCAAGCCCGGCGAGGCCAGTGGAGGAGGAGGGCAGCGTCGGTTGCTGCGAGGAGAGGCGGGAAGCCGCAGGCTCACCCGCGCGGGCTCTTGGCGAGGTCGGCCAAGCCCTAGGTGGCGCCGCGTGGCTCTCCGTCGACGGAGGAGGGCCCCACGAGGTCCGGGGGGCCGCCGCGAGTCCGTTGGTGCAGGTGGCGCTCGATGGCGAGGCCGGTGGAGAGCTGGCGGAGCCGCGCCTCCCGTGGGTTTCGGGCGAGGTCGGGCTTGCCCTCGCCGGCGCGGGAGGGCTCGCCGCTGCCGGAGGTGGACCACACGAGGTCCGGGAAGACCTGGCGGTCTCGTCTGTGAGACCGTCGGGCGCCGTGGTGGTCGGTGGTGGCCCGGCTGGGCTGAGCCCCTCGCGAGGGTCGCGCAAGGTCGAGCTCGCCTTCGCCGGGGCAGGTCTTGCCGCCGTGGCCGGAGCCAGGTCCCTCGAGGACCGAGGGGTCCCGGGGATCCCGTCTGTGGGCTCGCCGCCCCCGGGCGTAGCCGGGGGAGATCGGACGGTGTCGGCCCTTTTGCGGGGTTCCGACGAGGCCCGCGATGGCGCGGCGGGGCCTCCCGTTGCCGGTGTCGACTCGGACATGACCCGGGAGGCCCAGGTGATCCCGTCGGGGGCGGCGAGGAGCCGCCCTGAGGTCGGAGGTGGTGAGTGGGCCCGTGGGACCCCGAGCGGGTCCGACGAGGGCGGGGTCACCCGTGGTGGGGCCCGGCGGCCCATTTCTGTCGGCGCCCTCCTCTATGAGGTCCGGGGAGGAAGCGTGACTTGGTCCGTGGTGGGGCCGCTCTCTGGGAGGGTGGCCGGTGGTCGTGGCACCGAGGCTCCCTCTTCGGGAGCCGTCGGTCCTGTCGGGTTCTCCGTGGGCCCTAGCTTCTTCAGCCTGGGTTCCTGGCAGGTTTCTGTTAGTGGGAGTGCGTTGATTCTTTTCCCTTCTTTTTCAGGTGGGGTCCGCGCCTTAATTCTTGGACCGGGTGCAGGATTCGAATTTCCTGCTCCGGATATATCCCGGGGTTTTTCTGCTTCCGGGCGGGACAGGTCTTTGATGCCAGCCTCTTCGGCTGGTGCTGACAGGCCACCTTCTTTTCCTCTCGGCGGGGTTCCGAGAGGGCATTCTCCTTCACTGTCCCTGGCGGTGGGGCAGACGTTGACTGGTGGGACCCTTCTTCGGGGTTCGCCTCCTGCCTCTGTGCCAGGTCAGAGGTCCCTCGGGGCGGGTCCGGATACTCGTTTGGTGGTTGCAGGTACTTGCCCTATGGCCATTGACGCGAGCGGATCGCGTCATAGTGCCGTCATAGCAGGTGGGTCATGTCCAATTTTCCATCGGAATGTGAGGAGGCGGGTCGATTCTGATCATGAGGCTCCTACCAGGTTTTGGTTTGATCCGCCTTTGGACTGTTCCGACATTGACGTTCCGAGCGTCGTTTCTTCCGATGACCTGGCGGAGTTTTTTCGGGATGAGGAGCTGGCCCCTGTTGACGGCGTTTACACGCCGGCGGAGGGATCCCTGCCCAGCTGTCCTCCTGATGGGATGGTGGCGGTGCCTCTAGAGAGCATTCGTCTTGGATTCACCCTCCCGATCCCTCCATTGCTGGAGGAGATTTTGGTTCGCACTGGTTTGCACCCGATTCAGCTCAGTCCGGACGCTTGTCGGTTCATCGCCGGGTGTTACTCGATGTGGTGGGAGGAACGTGGCCGCACTCTATCGGCCGATCAGCTCTTTCAGTTCTTCATGCTCCGCCTCTATTGGGGCACGCGGGGTCTTGAAAAATGGTGTGTCCTTGATTCTGATCAGGGCGTCAGCGTTGCTGACCTCCATCAGTATTCGGATCCTGACTGGCATGGTCGCTGGGTGTGGGTCCCATGCGGTTATTTGGGATCCGTTCCCCGGCGCCTGGTTCCGCCTCCACCCCGCTCTCGTCCGACTTTCGGGAGTTTTGACTTTGGCAGCCTTTTTATGGCAAGGTCGGTAACTCCCGAGTTTTTCGCTCTTTTTTTAGAGCGATCGGCGTGGGTTTCGTCAGGGTGGCTTCCGGCTGATCGTCTGTTGGTTCCGCGTTGGGCTTCTTTGGAAGGGCCCCAGTCTTTTCACGGTTTCTTTTTTCACTTTCCTGGCCGTTCCGTAGCTTGATTCGCTTCGTCATCTGACTCTGTTTTTACTCTTTTGCAGGTATGGCTGGAGAAGACAACGTCAACACAGGTGATTCTGGAAGGACCACTTCGGGGGTCTTAGTGAGCCGGCCTCGCTGGCCAGCGCGGGCTACAGGGGACGATGGGGAGCGTCGTCCGCCGAGGGGGTCCCTTTCACGGGGGAGGGCCCCCTATACTACTGTGGGGCGTCGTCGTCGCACGTTGCGGCGCTGGGCGGTAGATCTTCACGGACGGTTCATGAACCGTCTGTATTTGATTACGCTCCCCCGCTGGAGGAGCTAGGCGTATCCGGGCAGGCCTTGCCCCAGGTATTTTCCGTTTCTGGCATAACTTGTTCAGCTGTTTTTGCCTTTCCGCTTCGTGGTTCATTCTTCGTTTGATTTTTTGCAGGTTCCTTCGGCGTTTCCCCCCAGCGGCTCTGACTTCCCAGTTCCACCCCGAGATCTCCGGGTGGATGCAGTGTATATGCAGGAGATAGCCTCTCTCCGTGCCCGGAACGCTTCGCTGGAGCGTGAGAACCAGGAGTATCGGTCCCGGGCCGAGATCTCGCAGGGAGGGATGTCGATTGCCCTCTGTTTGCTCCACGAGGCACAGGAGACCCAGGATCGACTGGCAGGCCAGATGGCCCGTGGATCTGTGGAATACCACAGAACGGCTTCCGCGCTTGTTTCAACGCGGAACCGCATCGCTGCGCTGGAGGCCGATCTTCGTAACATGCGGAGCAGCATGTCGGAGATCGAGGAGACCCGTTTCTGGGAGGGTTTTATAGCCGTCTTTGTCTCCTTGGTGATGTCTAACCAAGGGGTTCCGCTGTCCGTTGTGTTCCTGACGGAGCAGTACCAGCTCTCGGCTCATGTCAGGGCGACTCTCGAGCCCTACATTGCAGCGATCCCGGCTCCTCCTCCGGCGGTACATCCTGACCCGTTGGCTGCGCTGGCGGGATTCGGCGATCCTGCGGACTACATAGGTGCTTACGACGCTGCCGGCAGTAGCACAGGCGACCTCTCGCGGTTCCGAGGTCATGGGGCGGAGTAGCATAGCATCTTTTTCTTTTGTACTCTTTTTGTTTCTTCGGAGTTTTGTAGTATCCACTGCCTGTGGTGGGATTTTGACTGATGCCTTCTGGGCGTGGCTTGTATGTACTTGACTCTCTTGCTGCTTTGTATGTTATGTTTCTACGCGCCTCGATCGGGGTTGCGTCGGCTTTGTTTCACCACTTCTGTAGGTTTCTGCTTTTCTCGGTTTTACCCCTTCTTTCTCTTGTTGCAGGTATCTATTATCCCAGGCAGTTCGGCTTAGTTTCCGGTTCTTTCACCGGCGGTTTTCCTGACGTATTTCACGCCTTTCGGGATAGGTTTTCGACCCCCCGAGCTTTGTCGAGCTTTCTTTGGGGTGGCCTCCTTCTGTTTTTTGCCAAAGTTTGGTCTCTGGCTTTGTTCTTTGGTGCCTGAGCATGCGGGACCGGGGTCCGGGTCTTGCTAGGAATTTGCACCGGGGGGACGCTTCTGAGGCGCTTTGGCTTCCCGAAGTTGGCGCCTGGGAGGGCGGCTTACTGTCTCGGGTGCCGAGGTCAGCGCCTGGGAGGGCGGCTTACAGTTCAGGACTTGGTTGCCTGAGCAGGCGGGATCGAGGTTCGGGCCTTGCTAGGACTTTGTGCCTTGAGGACGCTTGTGAGGCGTTTGGCTTCCCGAAGTTGGCGCCTGGGAAGGCGGCTTACTGTCTCGGGTGCCGAGGTCAGCGCCTGGGAGGGCGGCTTACAGTTTCGGACTTGGTTGCCTGAGCAGGCGGGATCGAGGTCCTGGCCTTGCTAGGCCTTTGTGCCTGGAGAACGCTTGTGAGGCGTTTGGCTTCCCGAAGTTGGCGCCTGGGAGGGCGGCTTACTGTCTCAGGTGCCGAGGTCAGCGCCTGGGAGGGCGGCTTACAGTTCAGGACTTGGTTGCCTGAGCAGGCGGGATCGAGGTTCGGGCCTTGCTAGGACTTTGTGCCTTGAGGACGCTTGTGAGGCGTTTGGCTTCCCGAAGTTGGCGCCTGGGAGGGCGGCTTACTATTTCGGGTGCCGAGGTCAGCGCCTGGGAGGGCGGCTTACAGTTTCGGACTTGGTTGCCTGAGCAGGCGGGATCGATGTCTGGGTCTTGCTAGGTCTTTTTTTATATATATATATATATATATGTCTCTTTGCCTATTCCGGTAGCCCCCCAGCTTTTGAGTAATCTGTTGGGGTTAGGAAAAAACTATACAAGTAGAGACATATGTGATAGTAGAAACAACAGTTTTCTATTGACTTGGCACTTCTTGTGGTGCCTTCTTTACATAGATTGGTACATCGGAGCTATTTCCAGACCGATTGGGGTACTTTGTGGCGGGGACGCGGTTTCGGGCGTGTTCCCTGCGAGCTTTCCTTCCTGCGTTGGAGCCTTTTGTTTTTGTTCTTTCTTAGCTTCAACCTGGATCGGAACATTCCAGGGAAGATTTTCCCTAGACTGGCCGGGCTCTCGGTCGTTGCTTAGCTTGTTCGGCTCCGTACTTCACAGGTTTCTAGCTCCGGGTGCGCGGCCCGTTTCTCGTCGAGTGCCACTTACTGGTAGTATTGCTTCAAGTGTTCGACGTTCCAGGAACGGGGAATCTCCTTACCCCCCATCTCTTCCAGTCGATAAGTCCCATTTCTTATGACTTCGACGACGCGGTAGGGACCTTCCCAGGTAGGTCCCAGGACGCCGGCTCCCTGGACTTGCGTGTTCTGCCCCACCAACCTGAGGACAAGGCTGCCTTCGAGGAAGCGTCTTGCCTTACTTTTGAATTGTAGTATCGCTCTACAATCCGCTTCTAGGCCGCTAGGCGGGTATAGGCGTCGTTTCTCCTTTCTTCAAGGAGGTCGAGCTCGGCTTTTATTGCTTTGGAGTTTTGTTCCGGGTCGTAGAGTTCGACCCGGGGTGATGGCACTGTGATCTCTGCGGGGATGACCGCCTCGACGCCATATGTTAAAGCGAACGGAGTTTCGCCCGTTGCGTTTCTGGTGGTGGTGCGGTATGCCCAGAGCACTGCTGGTAATTCTTCGGCCCATTTTCCTTTCTTCTCGTCAAGTTTCTTTTTCAGGATTTCCTTGATATCCTTTTTGACTGACTCCACTTGGCCGTTGGCTTGTGGGTAGACCGGGGAGGAATAGGTGTTGTTTATTCCAAGATCTTGGCAGAACGACCGGAGGTCCAAGTTGTTGAACTGTTTGGCGTTGTCGGTGATGATGGACTCGGGGATTCCGTGCCGGCAGACTATGTTGCGCCAGATGAAATTTGTCGTGTTTGTCTGTGTGATCTTCGCCATAGGCTCTGCTTCGACCCACTTAGTAAAGTAGTCGATGACGACTATGGCGTATTCCACCCCTCCTGGCGCCTTTGGAAGTTTTCCGATCAGATCGATCCCCCATTTTGCGAAGGGACGAGGGACCATCACAGGGTAGAGTGGGACCGCCGGCTGTCGCGGGATTTTCGCAAACCGTTGGCACTTGTCACATTTTTGCGCCATTTCGGCGGAATCTTTATTGAGAGTGGGCCAGAAGTACCCTTGTTTCAGGGTTTTCAGCGCCAGGGATCGTCCTGCGTAGTGGTTTCCACAAATTCCTTCGTGGATCTCGCGGAGGACTAGGTTGGCGTCTTCTTCATCGAGGCTTTTCAGGAGAGGTTGCATGAAACCTCGTTTATAGAGTTCTCCGTTGTGTAGCACATATCTCGTTGCACGGAGCTTGAGTTGTCTGGCTTCTTTGCGAGTGGTCGGAAGAGTACCATATTTCAGGTATTCTGTCACCGGGGTGGTCCAGCTTTCGCCGGGCTCGCTTGCCAGGGAGAGGATTCCCTCGTCATGAGTTGGGATTGTTCCTTTTTCGATTCCCGTTGTCGCTCCGTTTCTGGTGTCGGCGTCGGGGATTTCGAGCTTCTTTATCGAAGGCTTGCTGAGGGCTTCGATCGGGACTTTTTCCAGTCCTTCGTTGCCTGCCCCGGAAGCTGCCCTTGCCAGGGCGTCGGCCTCCGAGTTCTCGTCTCGTGGGATCTGTGTGATCTCGTACCAGGATAGTGGCTCCAGGCGTCGTTTTGTTTCTGCCAGGTATGCCACCATGTGGGTTTCCTTTGCTTGGTACTCGCCTTCCACTTGCTTCACGATCAGCTGAGAGTCGCAGTGGATTCACAGGTTCTCCACTGAGAGCTTGTGTGCGATTCGCAGTCCGGCTAGTAGCGCCTCGTATTCAGCTTCGTTATTCGAAGTCTTGAACCCAAAGCGCAGGGCGTAGCGGAGTTTTTCACCATCGGGGTTGGTGAGTACTATCCCGGCCCCGGACCCGTGCATGTTTGAGGCGTCGTCGACGTGTAGGCACCAGGTCGGCCCGTCGGGGGGATTTCTTCTCTTTGGGGGTTTGGGTGCTTCGTCAATTTCTTCCTCGGTTTCAACCTCGGTGTCGTATGTGAACTCAGCGATAAAATCGGCCACAGTTGGCCCTTGATGGCCACCCTAGCCTGATACTCGATGTCGTATTCTCCTTGCTCTTGTGACCAGATAGCCATTCGTGAGGAGGTGCCTCTGAGCAGCGCCTTCCGGACCGGGTGCTCAGTTCTCACGATTATTTGGTGAGCTTGGAAATATGGGAGGAGATTCTTTGCGGCGGTGACCAGAGCTAGCGCCAATTTCTCGATTTGCGTGTAACGCGTTTCAGCGTCTAGGAGGGTTTGCTGATGTAATAGATTGGCAACTGCCTCTTGTCTTTTCCCGGACCAGCACGGCGCTCACCGCTCGAGTCGAGACCGAGAGGTAGAGGTAAAGTGATTCCTCCTCCTTTGGTTTTGACAGCAAGGGTGGTGATCCAAGGTAGGTTTTCAGCTCCTGGAAGGCCGCCTCGCATTTTTCATCCCAGACAAAGTTCTTTCCACCTTTGGGGGCTTGAAAAAATGGCTGGCAGCGATCCGTGGCTTTTGAGACGAACCTTCCTAGCGCGTTGATCCTACCATTCAGGCTCTGCACCTCCTTGATCCGTTGTGGGCTCCTCATTTCGAGGAGGGCTTTGATCTTTTCAGGGTTAGCTTCGAGGAGGGCTTTGATCATGTCGTCCACGTACACCTCCATAGTCTTTCCGATTAGCGGAGCAAAAATCTTGTTGACCAGGCGTTGGTACGTGGCTCCGGCGTTCTTGAGTCCGAATGGCATGACTTTGTAGCAATAGAGACCTCGATCGGTCACGAACGTCGTGTGTATCTGATTGGGCTCGTGCATCCGGATCTGGTTGTACCCTGAGTAGGCGTCCATCATGCTCATGAGCTGGTGGCCGGCGGTGGCGTCCACCAACTGATCGATTCTTGGTAGCGGGAAACAATCTTTGGGACATGCCGTATTGAGATCGGAATAATCTATGTAGATTCTCCATTTCCCGTTTGGTTTTTTCACCATTACCACGTTGGACACCCAGTCGGGATCGTCACCTCCTTGATGAAGTTGGCGGCAATGAGCTTGTCGACTTCTTCGCTGATCGCCTGGTATCGTTCGGGGTTGAAGGCGCGCCGGCGTTGGATCTTCGGCGTTCTCCCTACTTCGATGTTTAATCGGTGAACGGCGATATCGGGGTCGATGCCGGGCATGTCGGCGTGCGACCAGGCAAACACATCTTTGAAATCTCTTAAGAATGCGATAAACCTGGTTTTGATCATGACCGGGAGTTGGGCCCCGATCGTGACCGTCCTTTCCGGCCGATCTTCCACGATCGGGATCTGAGTTACTTCCGACGAG
This sequence comes from Parietaria judaica, assembly GCA_954871525.1. Lineage (NCBI taxonomy): Eukaryota > Viridiplantae > Streptophyta > Magnoliopsida > Rosales > Urticaceae > Parietaria > Parietaria judaica. The sequence goes on along the minus strand of OX940872.1, from coordinate 3,564,969 downwards.
GGTTCCATGGTAGGCTTGCGCCTGTCATCTCGAGGGTCCAGTTCGCCAAACATCCTTGCGTTCCTGGGGTAACCGGGAAGTTCTTCCTCGAGTTGGCATATCGTGTTGATAACCGACTCGTTCTTCCCGGGTTTTGTACCCTGGGCGTAGCAATTCCTGGATTCCTGCTGATTACCTTTCATAACTCCTACCCCGTTTTCAGTCGGGAATTTTACGAGCAGATGGAAGGTAGACGCGATGGCTTGCAGTTTGTTGAGGCTGGGACGTCCCAAGATGACATTGTAGGCCGAAGGTTGGTCCACTACGAGGTATCTGATCATTTTGGTAACCAGGGCTCCGTCCTCGGATCCGAACGTTGTGGGCAGGGTGATGGTGCCCTCGGTGTAGACAGGCTTTCCGTTGAAACCGTAAAGGGGTGTCTTTACCGGTGTGGGGATCAACCCTCCGAGGTTCATTTGGATCAAGGCGGATTTGAAGATAACGTCTGCTGAGCTTCCGTTATTGATCAGAACTCGCCGAACTCGACTATTGGCGACTAGGATATCAGTTACGATGGCGTCGTTGTGAGGGTGAGAAATTCTCCGAGCCTCTTGCTCGGTGAAGGTAATCTCTTGGCTGGGGAGCATGTGGGGTGCTCTTCCGAGGTGAGTGACGTTGACCTGATGGACGTCAAGGTCTTCCCCGAGGGATCTGGCGTAATGTTTTCGTTGATTGTTTGAATCTCCGGTCTCGGGTCCGCCCATGATGGTTGATATGATGTGGAATTGGGAAGGCCTGTCCCCTTCCGGCGCTTTTCCAGTGCGGGATAAATTGGGGCTGCCTTCGCGTTGTGGTCTGGTATCTTGCTGACTCGGGTTGCGGGTGTTCCCGCTTCCCGAGACTAACTTCTTGACGAACTCTTTGAGTTGTCCGTCCTGAATTAGTTGCTCGATCTTCCTTTTCAGCTGGTAGCATTCCGACGTCGTGTGGCCGTGATCCTGGTGGTATTCGCAGTATCGGCTCATATCCTTTTTGGCGTTTTTCTTGAGCGGCGGTGGTCTCCTGAACTTATCTCCATGGAGGCTGAAGATTGTTGCGGGCGAGGCCGTCAGAGGTGTGAAGCTTGCGTCTTTCCGGAATTTCTCTGCCCGTTTGTACAACGGTGGTCTGTTTCCGGAATTGGGCTGCTGGTGTTGCTTCCTACTCTGTGGTCCGCTGCTACCACCTTTTCGGTCTTCGCGATTCCGATCGTCAGAGTTGAACTGGTTTCTGCCGCCGAATTATTCATCGACAGCAATGTCTTTTGCCGCCCTTGTCATTAGCTCGGCCATTGAAACTGGCCTATCTTTGACAAGGGAGCGAGAGAAATCGCATAGTGGCAGGCCGTCGATTACGGCGGTAATGGCGTCGTCGTCCGTGTAACTGGCGACTTTGTTGGACTCCTCGACGAACCTTTTCAGATACGTCTGCAAAGTCTCGTCTTTGCGCTGCTTGAGAGTCCACAGATAGGACTTTGGCTTGCGCTGTGAGATTGAGCTGGCGAAACGCGAAGTGAATCGCTCTGCGAGTTCGTCGAATGACCCGACGGATCCCATCGGAAGGCGTTGGTACCACTCGAAAGCGGGTCCCGCAAGGGTGAGGCAAAAAGCCTGACACATCGTGGCGGGTGAGCATTTCTTCACTCGCATGTTGAACTGGTATTGCACCAGGTGGTATGTTGGGTCAGTGGTGCCGTCGTAGGTGAGGTTTAACGGGAACCTCAGATCTCCGTCGAGATCTTCGGCGAGCAGGTGGTCTGCCAGAGGGGAAATGTTCCCTTCAGCTAAACTCCGTGTTACTGGGTCGGCACTCTGGGCTGCGGCGAGCTTCTGCATTTCTCGCTTGAGGGTTTGGAGCTCGCTTTTGAGGCCCTCGTATGGCGGGGTTATCACCTGAGTATCTATTGCGGGGATGACATATTCTCCTTCCTGGTGCCGGGGGCGCCGGGAGTTGCCGGACCTCCTCGAACTGTCGTCACTACTAGATTCTTCTGGTTGGTGAGGTCTTTCCCTTTTTTGGCTTTGGCGTCGCTGCCGATCTCTTTGTTATCTGGTGCGATCTAGGTGGTGTCGGAGGTCTTCCTCGTCGTTCGGGTGAGTTGGGATATGCCTCTGCCGCCGACGTTCTCTTCGCCGACTTCTAGCATTATTGGTGGCACCTTCATACCCCCGAGTCAGTCGAAGGCTGGTCGTCGGGTGGTTTGTGATTGCGCCGGCTCCTGAGAGTTTTCAGGAACGGGGCGTTCTTCGTTCGCCTCTTTCTGGGTGAGTTCGAGGGCTTCTTCAGGGCTCTCCTCCTCTCCTTCGTTGGCGTGCTTGCCTTCGAAGTATTTGGAGATGAGTCCCGTCAGTCGGAAAAGACTTTCTTCGAGGCCCAAGTTGTAGATTTTGGGCCTGGCCCAATAGTCGTTGATGACGTGGCGGGCTTCAATCGATGCTTGTATGGGCCTTGGATGGTTTTTACTGTCAATGATCGTTCCCCCTGATTACGTTGACTTCGGGGTGGTCAGCGTTGACTTCGAGGTGAGGTTTTGGTTGACCGAATCGAGGACTCTGAGTTGGTGTCTCTGGAATTTCTTGGATCGAAGGTCTCGTGGCCGCTCAGGGTCCGGGCGATCGGGGTGGCTCACTACCTGTTACCGCAGAGCCTGGAGATGACCAGGCCGGGTTTTGTACAGGTTCGGAGTCCACGCGGATCGGGGGTACCAGTGAGCGGGGGAGTGCATTCGTTTAATAAATTAATCCAGAGGCCTCTCTCAGGGTAATCCCTCGGTCGTCCGGATCTTAGAAGAATTTCCTCAGGCCTGACCCTGCGACCTAAATAGTGGGCCCTGTCACTTGTCCCCAGACTATCCCAACAATCGCGTAATGGACTGGAGATAGGCTGGACACAACGTGAAACAATCGTGGGCCGTGGCCTTATGAAAATTCCTTCAGGGCTTCCGCTTTTCGTAAATCTCTCACTTTTCGGGACCTGAAAAAGGGAACACCCGAGGTCAAGGGAAACAGGGGGGGTACCCCCTGATTCACCTCCGACGCTCAACATTAGTATAATATTTGAGGGGAGGCGAGTATATCGGGGGTAGAGAGAGAGAGAACTCGAGTCGAGTGAGTTCGAATGAGTCACCGTTTCAACTGAATTCAGCTTCTATTTATAGTAGGGCCCAGGGGCCTAAACGCAGTAAAATATTGTTTCGGGGGTCCCGGACAATATTTTAATTGTATTTTAGTCCCTGGGAAAAGATGGTCCGATCCCGGCCGTCCGTGCGGGATCGGACGGCCACCAAGCCCCCGAGGGGGGGCCCGCATGGGCGCTGATCGAAGGGCAGGGGCAATCCCCACCCTCCACGTGGCCTGCCCGAGGCAGGCCTCTCGCCACTTGCAAGGGCGCGGATCCCCGTGCGGGGGACAGGCCCATCAGGGCCGTCCGCGTGGCCCAGCACGGGCCTTCCCGAGCGCAAGTGGGGCGTGTCCCGTGAAGGGACACGCAGGGCCGGGAGATCGCGCTATTTGGCGCGATCTGATGGAGGCAGCCCCCAGTTGGGGGGGGGGGGGGCTTAGGTGACCCCAGGTGGGGCCCGCGGGGGAGAGGCGGCCTAGGGAGCCGCCACATGGCGTGGATCTGACGGCCGCCGCCCCTGTGGGTCCCACGGGTGTTTCCTCGGCCTATTTTGCTCCCGGACGCGTTTCGGGTCCGTTTTTCACAATGTTTACGTCGTTTTTGGGGTTTTCCATATTTTTGTGAACACCGGGACACTTTGTTTTTTGAATATGGGCCGCCGGAGGGAATTTTGGGTTTGAAATTGATTAATTTGATTAATAATCTTAATTAAAAGATTAATCAAATTGCATAATTAATTAAAGGAAATTAGTTCAATAATTTCCGTTTAATTAATTTATTTTGTAAAATCAATTCCGAGAATTACCCATAACATTTATGATCTCTATTATTAATCATCTCTTAATATAAATATTCTTTTATTATACACTAAGCTATAATATTTGTAATTGTATCACTAAATATTTTATCGATTATTTAAAATTAATAATATAAATATTTTATTTATTATATTATATTCTAAAAATTCCGGCTTAATTTCTTGGCAAAATCCTGGCTCCGCCCGTGGACCCCGTGACTATCACTCGTCTCTATTCGAAAGGACATTGCTTTGAGAATCCAAAACCCAAAAGCTTGTCTTTGACTTTGAGATTGAGCTGAAAGAAGAAATGGTACAAGCTCTTGTACAGGCAATGCCGATTCTTCATCCTTCAGCTCGTATCTCCAGGTATCTTCTTCTTTTCTTGACATGGGTTCTTCTGGTTCTGCTTCACGGTCTGCTCTTTTCTTGTTTCTAGAGAATTTGCGGATGACCCATTTCTCTTGTGATGGTGATAATGCAGCAGGAATATACCTGGGAATAAATTAGTGGTGAAATGCTCGATCGAGAATTCAGGGTCGACCCACAAGCTTGTTATGACCAGACATGTCTTATCTGGTGTTGCTGCTTCTTTGCTCTTCATGTCTCCAATAAATCAGGTCACTCTTTATATATATATATATATATATATATATATATATATATATATATATATATATATATAGACCTTACAGTGATCGGGTGTTGATCTGTAGCAAAATTTTGAAACTCGATGTGAAAGCAAAGTAAAAGTCTATGTCCCGAAATCACAGACAAAAAAGGGGTTGAAAGACGGTTTTTAAAACCGATTTTCGTATTTAAAAAATGTTCCGGATTTGAATTCTAAAAGCTCAGGTCTTGAGGTTGAGGAGAGGTGGTGATATTTTATTTCCATATATATTTTTCAATCTTGAAAGAACGGAGATCGGACCCAAAACGAGTGTGTACAGGTTGCCCTCTATAAGGGGTTTTAAAACGACGGTTCCGGTTTTCAATTCTAAATAACTAAAAATATGATAAGAGTTTTGAAAGTCCAAATACCGAGATCGGACACCGGTCTGGCTCCTGTTTATATACCAAATCAGGCATGACCAATTATTTTTAATGATATCATGTACATCTATAGAGTATAAACAAATATTTTCATATATGAATTTATTGAAATTTTCCATATTCGTAGCGATTTGAAGCTACCAAAGTACTTAGCTCAATGAACAATGTGTCAGCTTGCAAGTGCAGCAAATAACTTGCCCGCTCTTCCGATCGACGAAGCTTTAGACGATGGTGGACGAGGAGCCCTCATGATGATGCGAGGCATGACGGCCAAGAACTTTGATCCCGTTCGATACTCAGGAAGATGGTTCGAAGTGGCTTCGCTCAAACGAGGCTTCGCCGGGCAAGGCCAGGAAGACTGTCATTGCACGCAGGTAATTGCAAAACGGTATGTATCCCGTTTGATGCCAGTTCTTCTATTTCTTCTAAAGTTTCACTAGTTTGTTAAAGTTATCCCAAGACATGAGCTAATTAAGTTGACGAGTGATTATTAACTTTTTGTGTTGTCTCAGCTCGCCCCGTAACTTTGGATTATTCTGTTCTCCCGCTGTGATAATTCAGCAAATACTCCCGTAATCGTAAATAAGTCAAATTTTACGCTCCGTACTTTACATGTATTATTATTTAGAGACAAAAAATCATGATAAATGTACTATAGTCCATGCATTTTTACGGGCTTAAAATTTGACGGAAACCGTGAGAGACTAATTAAAAAAAGCTAGTGACACGATATGCTAAATTAGAGGAAGCACAGAGCTTCTTACGTGCCGTCCATTGAGTTTGTCTTTGAACTGAATCTATCTATTGAGCGACAGGGTGTGTACACGTTTGACAAGGAAGCGCCGGCGATCCAAGTGGACACCTTTTGTGTCCATGGAGGCCCGGACGGGTACATCACCGGCATAAGAGGAAAGGTTCAGTGCCTTCCGGACGAAGATCTGGGGATGAACGAGACTGATCTGGAAAAACAGGAGATGATTAAAGGGAAATGTTTTCTGCGTTTCCCGACATTGCCCTTCATTCCCAAGGAGCCGTACGACGTCATTGCAACTGATTATGACAATTATGCCCTCGTCTCAGGAGCCAAAGACACGAGCTTTGTACAAGTAACTCCTCACGCACAAAAGAATTAAAGTTTAATCCATGTCAATGACATCCTAATTTATATCATCTATTTTTTTTTTTCAGATATACTCGAGGACGCCTAACCCGGGGCCTGATTTCATAGAGAAATACAAGTCCTACTTGGGAAACTTCGGCTACGATCCGGCCACAATCAAAGACACGCCACAAGACTGCGAAGCGATGTCGAACAGCCAGCTCGCTGCGATGATGTCGATGTCGGGAATGCAGGAGGCTCTGACGAACCAGTTTCCGGACCTCAAGCTGCGGGCTTCGGTGGAATTTAACCCTCTCACCAGCGTTTTCGACACTCTCAAGAAGCTCGTTGAGCTCTACTTTAAGTAGAGCGCAACTTAAAGAGACACTATGTATAGCTTGTAATTGTATGTATGAACTTTTAAACATTGTATCCTTCCATCTTAAAACAGTGAATATAAAATATAACAGTTGATGTTGACTTGCAACACAAGAAAGACAAATAACTTCTAGCAGCGAGAGTACTGATTTTCGGACATGAATTTTACGTAGAAATTCAATTTGGGAATGAATCGACATACGAATTTAAGAAGCGAACTGGATATGAATCTTATGAATTATCGGGTTGATCCCTTCGCTTCCGCCACAAAGCAACCAAAACATTATTTAAGATAATGTCGCACCGTGAAGCTTAAAAACGGGTTTGTCAAATCTGAAAATGAATTCGGTCGCAACGTGAGCTTCAATTAGATGATTTGTGAAAACAACCCGTACTAAATATTTTAAAGCGAGATCTTTTCTTAAACAAGCATATAATGTTATCATGATCATCAGGTAATATGCACCAACATTTTCTACTATTATTATTTATCAAAAAAAGCTTCAATTTTCATAGCAATACAATCAAAACATCAATAGATCTTGATGAACATGGGAAAGACAAATAAACTTTGATCTACACAAAATTCAAGCTCTCTGAGCCGAAAAGCTAAGAATGAAGTCCTTAATCTCGGGGCTCGCAGCTCTGTCGAGGGCTGTTCGGCCATCGGAGTCTTTGACGTCGTACTTGGCTCCGGCTCTCAAGAGCTCCTCGATCTTCGGCTTGTCGGCTTCCGACGAAGCCATCATCAGCAAGATGTCGACGGGGTGTATGTTGAGGCCGAGAAGCGCCTCCATTTTGTCGTATGTTCCCTCGACGGCAAGCATTCCCATGTAGTTGAAGTACTGCAAAAGTTTAAGAGTCCTTTCAAAATAGTGTTCACTTCTTCAACGTTCTTATAGTTTCACTACACAAACATATATATAGATAGATAGATAGATAGATATAGAGATAGACCTGTTCAACATCATCTCTGTCAAAGTCATCCCGGGACTGGCTTCCATAAATCCCAGCTCCTTCAGCATCTATCCCATTCTTGCCGAACTTGAACCAGCACCTGGTTCTCGACCCGTTCGAGGGTCCACTCAAACCCGACCCGCCGACCCGACCCAACTGGGTTCTGCCCCTCAGGAACTTGGAGTTATGTCTGGCCACTGAAACGGAAGATTTGGAGCAAAACGCCAAGTGGGCAATCGCTGAGCAATGCGCGATTGAAGCCATGGCTGAATCACTCAAGAAAGACTCAAACTTTGTTTAAAAAAACACAAGCTTCGTATGATAATCCTATCCACAAAAATCTAAGTGGAAGAAAGGTTTTGTTACTGTGTGTCAAGGCACATGCTTTGTTGGTGAACCTTAGGCGATGTAGCCTATCAGAGAATGAAGTTTGTTGACTTTGAATTTGAGTTTTTCAAGGACCATTAGGCCTTGGGCTTGGCCCAATTGACTAGTTAGCCTTTTGAAATGAATATTTGGGATTGGCCCAATTTATAAAGTAGCCCTAAGCTTTGCATGTCATAAGCTTCGTCTCTAATGCTTCTAGTTTGAATGTTGGGTTGGGTGTTTTCTAATGTTGAAAATCCTCAATTTTTGAATCCTAACGTTGATGCATTATGTTGTATGCTTCACAAAACAGAGATTAGTGAGTTTTAGGAGAGTTCTTACACACCGTCAATGATTGAGAATGAGAGAGGGAGAGAAAGAGGCAGATAGAGAAAGATGTAGGACACACATTTAAAAAAATTGGGAGGAATTTTGGGTGACACGGCAGCTTAGGTGGAAAATACATGGCGTGGGTTGATGGTCACATGACTGGGCGTGCGGAAATATCTAACGGAAGTGAGTTTGGGTACATTAGCTAGCAAAAATAAACATTGGGCACATAAATCGCAATCGATAAACAATGGGTACATTGCCCATACTTAATTTTGGGTGACATGGCAGCTGAGGTGGCACCAGACATGGTGGGGTTGACGATTACATGACATGAATCACGAATATATCTAACGGAGGCGAGTTTTGGAGCATTAGCCATCAAAAAAACAACATTGAGCACATTAATCGCGATCGATCAAACATTGGGTACATTAGTCGGAATTTACCCTTACATTTTAACAATTAAGGGACGATGTGTTTTTCTTTTTTTTTTAACATTAAAGGGGCATTACAACTAATTATCCCTTAATTCTATTGAAATAAATATAGAATTATATATTTGGTGCACCAAATTTTCTGCATGCAATTTACTATTCACATTTACACTATATATCACCAATAGAAGTAAAGAGATGAATGGTTTTTACAATTTGAGAAAGAGATGTCTCACGTGGTGCTCGGTGTGTTAAGTAGCAATTATGTTAGTCACGTCTTTATCCGACACAATTGAAGAAGAACAAGGACAACCAATTTCTTATGATCCACCTCAATATGACATGCTTAAGTTTCATTGTGCTTTTCTTTTAATAATAATATATGTTTTGATTTTAGTAGATTTTTCTTTTCTTATCATGCAAATTTCTAAATATTTTAGAAATACCGATGGCTTCATTTACAGGTTTACCAATGATTTTTCATATAAATAAGGTATAAGGTAAAGCTATTCGATAAAATATAGTAAAGCTATAATTTTATATAAATTATAATTATAGTAAAAATATAAGGCTATAATTGAAAATAAAAATAAAATATTAAAATGAAAAGGAAAACTTGTGAAACTTCGGATATTTGGTAAGACTTGTGAAAAACTTTCGGAATACTCCTCGATAATTTGAACTTTGACGGGAAACAACGAAAAAGTTAGCGTTAGATTGAAAAGAAAAGAAAAATAGAGTACAGAACTACAGATTGATAACTCAATAAAGTTAGAACGTTGTTATCATATTCAATATCAAACTTGAACTAAATCTAATCTAATTATTGTTGGGTTCCAAATTTACTCTGGTCAACAGCCAACAATAGACTTTTGACTACGACAACACGTGGCAAGGAAAGAATGAGAAAACCTCGTTCTACCCTCTCTACCATGTAGATGGAGATACTCTAACCAAGTCTTAGTCGCTCGAAGAGACCGCGAGTGTTCTAGGTCGACCTAGAGCCCGACTCAATTGAGTATCCCTATCGAGTAGGATTATCAGTCGAGCGGAGTTACAACTTCGGGCAGGGAAAAACAAATCCTACCTGGACCACATTAAAGGGACACAATTTTCCCACGTTCCTTAACAGCCCGTTCAGCCTATGCGCGCAAGGCGGGACCACGAGACGACCACTAAGTTGAGGTTTTTACAACCCTAATTTACGAACAACATTCTCTTGCGAAACACAATCCCTCACAACATTCTCCTCCTTCATCGCTCTTGTACTAAAGAATTCAAGCTTGTACTTGCGATTTCCTTCACACTGATACAAGATCGTAAGAAGAATCCACGAAAGTTGACTACTGTAAACTAGCATTTAGTCTCATATTTCTTATAGTCTACTTTTTTCTTGCTTACTTATTAATTTGTAAACAATATATATCACCAAATATGTACTCTTATAATGAGTGTTACCACATGTAACGTCGTGACTAATTGCGGTAGTTTTTAGTTTTCACGCTCAACGATAATTATAACTCAAATTAATTTCTAATCAAACAAAACTCATTTACACTGTCCACTGTCGTAGGTGTGTCGTGTGTCTTGCTGTAGCTAACGATAATATATGGTATATGATTATATATATATGTATATATATATATATGATAAACACATCACTACTGAACAAGAAAAAGAAAGCAACTTTAGAGTGAGTTTGGATAAACAAGACATGGCGAAGAAGGCATTGGAGCAGAGCTCTGCCACTCTCCCACCTCCAACAATGGAGCCCGAATCCCTCTCCCCTCTCCCCAAGCAGCCTCCAATGGCCGAGCTCTGCCCCCACAACCCCATCCAGATCGGCGCCAGAGGCACGGTCGGCTCGCTCGTCATGAAGGAGATCGAGTTCTTCAACCAGCTCGAGCTCAGCTCCCATGCCGGCGAGGCCTCCTCCAGCGCCCCCGCCCCCGCGCAGCCCCCGAAGAAGAAGAAGCCCGGCGGCGGAGGCAACCGGCTGATCCCGAGCATGTGCGCGACGGTGCAGATCGCCGAGAACAGCACCACCACCATCGCCAGCAAGAGAGCCGACAGTACTCGCTCGGTGGCCATGTCCGGCTTCGGGTACCGGAGCTTGAAGGCCGACGCCAAGAACTTGCAGGCCTAGATGACGGTGTTCGAGGGCTCGGAGAGCGAGAGAACCGGCCTTTGCAGGCTCGGATCGGGCCTAGACCGCGGTGCTGGAGAGCTTGGAGAACCCGAGCTTCCGGAGCCGGCTCGAGATCGGGACGGCCCAGGCCCGGTTCCCGCCCTCGAGACTCCCGCACTTGACGTCGACCACCTCGACGATGTTGATGATCGGCCCTCTCCTCTCGGGTTTGCCTCTGATCGGAGTTCCCCCGAAGCTCGCGTCGTCGGAGCCGAGCATGGGGACTCTCTGCCTGCTCTTGCTCTTCCCGTGGTGACCTCCCTTGGTCTTCTTGGCGAGATCATCGGCTGAGAAACCGGACGGCTCAGCGTCGCACGATCTTCTTGCCGTTGATCTCTGGCTCTGAGCCGCGCAATGGATCGAAGAAGAAGACGAAGACGAAGACGAAGGGTTGTGTGAAGCAGGTTTCATGGAGTCCAACTCCCTGGTCATGAGGGAAGCGATTGTGCCTGTGGTGCCCACTCTGATGGAACCTCCACCACCTTTAATGGCTTCCAGAGACTGAATCATCGTCTTCTTCCTTTCAAAGAAACAAACACCAAAGACTACTGCTTTTTAGATCATCACACATGTATATATATATACAATGTTTATCTTCTTAGATCATATATAATAAATGGTGATTTGGGCATCATTATATAGCGCGATGCGGTTCATAAAAGCGATTGTCGCACCGGCGCTATGATAGCGTCGGTTTTTAGCGGTTGGTCGGTTGGAGTTGGTCTAAAAGGGAAAAACAGCATCAAAGACTAGTGCTTTTTAGACGCAATGTTACCGTCGATCGAACACCGTTTTGTCTTCGGATCTCGTTAATCTAAACGAGCCTCGTCTCGCTTTGATTTTTTCGGGAATGGCTTCCCGGGTATCGAATTTTAGTATTAGGTAATAATAACCGAGGTTTATTATCTTGCATAAACTATAAATCAACACATATTTAATAGGATGAAATCAATGAAAATTAAGAAAACTAGAGAATAAAATCCATGCTTTAATTATTGTGCATTTGCTTGATGAAAAAAGAAAAGCAATTTGGGATATTTTCAAGAGGAAAACATGACAATAAGATCCAAAGACAAAAGACAGTAATAATGATAGCTTTTATTAAGGAAGTGGATTAACCAACCAACCTGTGGAGGATTGAGAAAGCTGTGAAGAAAGCAACCCAGGAAGGAAGGCTATGAAAGTGAGAGATCTCTGGTTCTTGGGCCTCAAAAACTCTCACATGGAAATGGAAGAAGACAATAATAATTCACACCCCAATAATTATAATAATAATAATGATATTCTATAAAGTTATAAACTATAAAGTAAAAGAGAGAGAGAGAGAGAAATAATGCATCCTCTTACTTTTGTTGATTATTTCACCTTTTTAAATTAGTCAAAGCAAACATATATCACAATGTGATTAGTTTTGTATTAAGCCCTCTGAGTTTTGCATACCGGTGCAATTTGCCCCCTTTAGCGTTAATTAGTTTGATTAATACAAAGCGCGTTGACGCGTTACGTTGAAGAAAAAATGCGCGTAAAAGACGACTTGCTCGAAAGATGACTATTTGTCTAGCGATATATAAACCCGTTTTTAACCGAGTGTTAAGATGAAAGAATCACAAAATTAGGGGGGGAAATGATGAAAATATATTTGAATAAGTTAGTTTGCAATTTTGCAACAATTAATTTAAATTTGATTCACAAGATTTACAATTACATTATTATCATAGAAATAAGTCAATGGAAAATGACATGTAATAAAAGTAGATAGAAATTAGATGTTGGAATAGCTGGCATTACAGTGTACTGTTTGACTATTAGCTATTGAAATTTCAAAGACCTATGCAATACAAATAAATAATTACACCATTTTTTTATATGCGACTTTTTGAATAAACCCTTGTCACCTGAAGTTGATTTAAATATCAAAACTACTTTTTATTATCAGATTATAAACCCTTGTCACCATCATATATTCTGTCCCTAAATCTTTTTTTTTTTTTTTTACATAAGATGTTAGTTTTTTTTTTTTTTGACGAAACATAAGATGTAGTTAACAATAATCATTCCTGAAGTTAAATTGCTTCCTTTAAAATCATTTTTTTTTATTTTTTTTTTATGTTGTGTGTGTTTTTTTAGAGAAGATAATAGTTTTGGGCCGAAAAAATTATAGGTCCGTTTAGCTAAAAGAAAGTATTGAACTGGACCAGGCCTGTAAAAAAAGCCCATATCTTATTATCTTCATTTGGGATAGTTGCTAAGTACCCAATTTTTATAGAAGTGTACTGAAATTTTCTCAATCTCTATTTTAACGGTCATAAACAGTCTCGCTCGATGTCTAATTTCGTCCATGTCAAGTTTATATTTGCTAAGCTAGAAGCATGCGTACGACTCAGTTTAATAAAAATATTGAATCGTTAATAATTTTCACATCTTTATGTTATTGATACTCCTTCACCAAAAATACACACACACACACACTTATATATATATATATATATATATATATATATATAATAGAAAAAACCATGCTCTTCTCATGGTTTGAGAACTGAGAAGTATGAGAAAGTGTTGAAAATTGAGATTAACACTATACTATTGCAAGCAATTTAGCTTTATCTAGACAAATAGAGAAAAATAAATAAATTATAATTTAAATGTTTTAAAATGTTTTTTTTTTTAATCCTAAAGTTTTAGTCCAAAACTTCCAAGAATTTAACATTTACACCTCTTAAGTTTAAATATGTTTGTTTGAAACACAAAATTCCCAAATAATTCATGGGATATTTGCATAAGAGATAAGATTATCCACACTTAAGTTGATTGAAGCAATAAATTTTTAAGGATACTGTAAGGACTACTTATTTAACTGCAGACTTTTTAAAAAATTATTCATTGTGTTTATTAAAATGAGTAATTTTAAAAAATTATATAAAATAAGTATTTCGTTAATGTACTCAAAATTTAAATATATTCTAAGTTTTTAACCGCAAAAGCGACCAATGTTTACAATCATTTCGAGATGAATTGATATTTACAACTAGCTACTTAGGAACACTTATCGGTAAGTATTATTTTCATTAGGATAAATTGCGGCTAATGTACCTAATGTTTGATCTTTTGCGAATTATCTACTCAATGTTTATTTTGGTGGCTAATGTACCCAATGTTTGATCTGTTAGATATTTTCGTGTTTTCCGTTAGTTGACCGTTAGAGAGTTATCATCCTCTACATATACACTTTTTTCGTATTTTTTACATAACTCACTCATTTTTTGTCCAAATTTTATGTACGACCTATAATTAGAAAGATAAGAGATAGATCTACAACTTTGTTGTTTTAAGATTTGTAAAATAAGTTTTAGAAAAATACGAAATTTCAAATACAACGTAAAATTAGACGTTAGTTTAATACAAAATATTTTTTTCGAGCAAATTTTAATATATTTAATGACTTTATATGGTGAAACGTAAAACTAAAAATGTGTACATAAATATTTCATCTTGCTAACGGGTGTTTATTTATAAATTTTGGATAAAAAAACGAGTGAGTTATGCCAAAAATATGAAATATGTGATGTGAAATAATCTTTCATATTTTTGGCATAACTTACTCATCTTTTGTCTAAAATTTATAAATAAACATCCGCTGGAAAGATAAAATATTTATCTACAACTTATTAGTTTTACGTTTCATCATAAAAGTCATTAAGTATGGTAAAATTTTATCGAAACAAATATTTTGCATTAAACTTACGTCCAATTTTATGTTGTATTTGAAATTTTGTATTTTTCTAAAGCTTATTTTACAAAACTTAAAACATAAAAGTTGTAGATCTATCTCTTGTCTTTCCAACCATAGGTCATGCATAAAATTTGGACAAAAAAATGAGTGAGTTATGTCAGAAATACAAAAAATGTGCATATAGAGGAGGATAACTCTCTAACGGTCAACTAAAAAAAACGAAAATATCTAACAGATCAAACATTGAATACATTAGCCACTAAAAATAAACATTAAATACATAATCTGTAAAAGACCAAACATTGGGTACATTAGCCGTAGCTTTAATTCAGCAAACCACAAAAGTTTCAAACTTGTCTAAGCATTTTCAAATTAGTCCAAAATTTTCAAGCTTAAACTTTAAGACCTACAAACGACCAAAAGTGGTGGTCTGTCAAATTATCAAGCTCAAAAACTCTCCCTATTATTTCTCTAACAAACAATTCAAATATAAAAATGCCTTTTTATTTATTTTTAAATTTGTATTATTCTTTCATCTGAAAGCTCACTTTGCTTCATCACTCTCCTCCTTCAGATCTCACTCTGCATTTGCTTCCGTTCTCATTGAAATGATCACGAACTGAACCAACCCTTCTCTCTGCGAAGACCCACCTGCATTTCCCTTCAAAGCTTCGATCTTTCCCATCAGCGATGAGCTCTCAGCGACCAATCCTCAGACCCTCGAAACCCCCTAATCTCCCTGCGCAGAGCTCCAACCCAGCTCCGGCGAGATCTTCTTCTCCGGCGCTGTCGGCGTCGCTGTCGTCGCACCTGGCTATGGTGGAGCTGAAGCAGAGGATCCTGACCTCAATCTCCAAGCTCTCCGACCGCGACACCCACCAGATCGCCGTGGAGGACCTGGAAAAGACGGTCCAGTCCCTCCCCGGCGACGCCATTCCCATGCTGCTCAACTGCCTCTACGAGGCCGCCGCCGACCCCAAGCCCGCCGTCAAGAAGGAGTCGCTGCGCCTCCTCGCCGCCGCCTGCGCGGCCCACGCCGACGCCGCGGCCGCGCACCTCCCGAAGATCCTCGCACAGATCGTGCGGCGCCTCAAGGACGGCGCCGCCGACTCCGGCGTGCGGGACGCCTGCCGCGACGCCGTGGGCGCGCTGGCCGCGCAGTACCTGCGGGGCGAGAGCGGCGCGGCCGCGGGGCTGTTCGTGAAGCCGCTCTTCGAGGCGATGGCGGAGCAGAGCAAGGGCGTGCAGGCGGGCGCGGCGATGTGCGTCGGGCGCGCCGTGGAGTGCGCCGCGGATCCGCCCGCGCCCGCGTTCCAGAAGCTCTGCCCCAGGATCTGCAAGCTCCTCAACAGCCCCAATTTCATAGCGAAATCCGCGCTCTTGCCTGTGATTTCGAGCTTGGTTCAGGTTCGGGTTCTTTGTGAATCTGCTGTTTCTTTTGAGCGTATTGTAGTTGACATTGTTTGATTCGAGTGTTAAGAATGAAGGGATGTGAATGTATAGGAGTCCAGCTTCATTGTTCAAGCCTTAGACTAGTTCTAGGATTAGTCAACTCTGGCGAAAACGGCTCCTTTGCCGGTGATTTCAAGCTTAGCTCGGGTTATGGTTTTTCGTCAATCCGTGTTAAGCGAGCTCATTGCAGTTTCGGGTCATTTGATTGGGGTTTCAGGACTGACGGGATGTGAATAAGTATGAGTTTTGCTTCATCACACTATCAAGGCTATAATTATTATAATTATTGGAATATCTTTGGATCAGTAATTCGTCAATTATGTGACCAAAGCCGCACTTTTGCCGGGAATTTCAAGCTTGGCTCGGGTCAGTCTGGGGTTTCTTTTGAGAGCGTTGCTGGGATTGTTTGATTTCGGCAATGTAGCCGGAATAATTTAGATATGTTGGAGTCTTGATTGTTTTTTAAGTGTCCCGTGATTGTAAATATAGCTGGTGCTCGTAATCGAATGCAAATGGTAAACTGTTACGGTTTGCGTCTTTTGCAAGTAGTGATTTTGCTCGGGTATTGAAGGATGATAGTGTTTAAGTTATAAAAAAAGGGTTTATTGTTCTCGAGTTCGGCGATGATAGTGAAGCGTGCTGTATATCTTATAAGAATTTAAAACGACACTCGTTTTTGCAGGTGGGAGCCATTGCACCACAGAGCTTGGACAATCTACTGCAAACCATTCACGATTGCCTCGGAAATTCAGACTGGGCGACACGCAAAGCAGCAGCTGAGCAGTTGATAGCCTTAGCTACACATTCAAAGAACTTAATTTCTGAAAATACCACTTCTACCATAACTATGCTTGAGGCGTGTCGTTTCGACAAGGTAGTTTCTTTCGAGTATTTACGAAATTGAGGACATCAAAGCCGAAGTTCTTTAATGAATTTTCCCCCTGGTTCTTTTTGCAGATAAAACCCGTCAGAGATTGCATGACAGAGGCATTGCAGTTGTGGAAGAATGTTGCAGGGAAAGGCGATATAGCTCAAGAGGACCAAATATGCTCGTCTAATGGTACTCATAAGAAATGTTTTGATATCCGCTCTCCTTATTGTTTTTCTCCTGTCAATTGTATTGATTTTTTTTTTTAATTTCTCTGGTAATTTCTAAATCAAAGAAAATCGTCAACCTGCTGATGCATCAGAAAAGGATGATCCGAAGAATCCCAAGTCATCATCGGCAAAGGAGTCCTCAAATACTCTATCTCCCACTTCAGAGGCTGTGAACAAGGCGAAAGTGATACTTAAGAAGAAAACGCACGGTTTATCCGGCCAAGAGCTAAACCCGGAATTCTTTCAGAATCTAGAAACAAGGGGTTCTGGAGATTTGCCCGTAGAAGTGGTCGTTCCTCGCCGGATTCTCAACTCTTCGAACTCAAACAACGAGGAAGACGCTGAAAAAGTCAACTCTGACACAAAGGGAAGGCCACACCGGTTTGGCAACTCCCAGTCCGACGATCCTAGCAAGTTCCGTAATTTAGCACGTGACAAATGGCCCGAAGAAAGGCCCAATGGAAAAGATTCCAGAATAAAACCTGCTGAAGGTGATGATAAGAACGATTTAAATCAACGGGAATTGTCCGGAAATCGTGCTGGCTTCTCTAAAACTGATGGACAGTCCGATGGGCCGTTCATCAACAACAAAGGGAATTGGCTTGCGATCCAGAGACAGTTGCTTCAGCTGGATAGGCAACAAGCTCATTTGATGAACATGTTACAGGTACGATCTTCATCGTTTGAATGTTGTTGTCGCAAAAGATTTCGCCTATGCAATCTTGCCTTGTTGTTTTGTAACCCGGACTTATGATTTTGTTTGCTTTTTGGGATGATTTTGTATTTTTTGTTCATATTATAGGATTTCATGGGCGGTTCTCACGATAGTATGATAACCCTAGAGAACAGAGTCAGAGGTCTCGAGAGGGTTGTTGAAGACATGGCGAGAGATCTTTCGATATCTTCGGGGAGGAGGAATGGAAACTTCGGAATGGGCTTCGACGGATCCAATCGGCCATTAGGTAAGTACAACGGTTTCTCTGATTACTCTTCTGCCAAGTTTGGACGAGGTCCTTGGAGGGCAGAAATGTCCGAACCCTGGGATTTTCCCTCCTACGGGTCTTCGCGGAATGGGCCCACTGGCCCAAGAAGAGCTCTCGGCGGAAACCCCGCTGACCGATCGCCGAAAGCTGAGCACGAGAATGACCCAAGCTTGGGCCGGAGAGGGTGGGCGGGCCCGTCCCGTCCCGGCGAAGGCCCGTCGGCGAGGAGTGTATGGCAAGCCTCGAAGGACGAGGCAACCCTGGAAGCGATCCGGGTTGCTGGTGAGGACAATGGAGTGGCCCGCACTGCCAGGGTGGCGATACCAGAAATGACCCCGGAGGCCATGGGAGATGAGAATGCGGGGCCGGAGCGGGACCCGGTTTGGACCTCATGGACCAACGCGATGGACGCGCTTCATGGGCGCGATATGGACACTGCGTATGCCGAAGTTTTGTCCACCGGGGATGATGTCTTGCTTGTCAAGCTAATGGACCGATCCGGGCCTGTGATAGATCAGCTCACGCACGAGGTGGCAAATGAAATCCTCAACGCCGTTACACAGTTTCTGACCGAGCAAAACCTGTTCGATATTTGCTTGGCTTGGGCTCAACAGGTGTGTTTCTCTTATTATTTTATGAATGTAATATACACTCAAAATAAAATACCCCAGTCCGTTTTCCTTGGCACGCCCCGGGGCGGTGCGAGATATTTTGTTAGATACTTTTCTTTCCCAAATTGGATTTCGACGTAAAATTTCCTTCTCGATTTATCTTAACGTTCTACAAATTTTAATTTTCCTTGTTCCGAACCTTGTTGCAGTTGACGGAGATCGTGTTGGAGCATGGACCGGACATTTTGGGTATACCGGCAGAAGTGAAGAGAGAGCTCGTGCTGAATCTTCACGAAGCGTCCCTGGCTACGGATCTGCCAGAGGATTGGGAAGGAATGTCGCCGGAGGAAATCGTGATGCAGCTAGCGGAATCGTGGGGGATCGATCCAAAACATCCTAATGACAAATAGTTTCTATATTTTGCATATAATACAATATATTTTACACTCATTTTTGCAATCATGATTGGCTATGAATCAATGTGTTTTGTTTGTTACCTTAAAACTTACTCAAATTTGAAATCGGTGTAAATTGTTTTTTTTTTCTTCTTTCAAATTTATGATTGCCTAAAATTGTTCTTTCATTTCATTTTATTTTTTAATTTTGATCTTCGGAAGCACGTTGAACTTGCCGGATCTTGTATCGTATTCCAAATATACAGTTTGATTTTGTGTTGAAAAGGAAGACTAATCGGCACCGGTACCGATGCCCAGCTACGTCCATTTCGGTCCAATTGACCCAATCAATTTTCTTAAAATAATTAATTAAGTTTTTAAATATATTTGTGTAGTTTAAGTTAGTAAAAGCACACAACGAATAAAAAATTAAATACCTTTATTGTTTCATCTTTATATTTAGTCATTATTTAATGGCTGACTATGTTTTAGTTTATGATTACGATTATGTTTAGTTTAATTTCCGACCATGATCCGTATTTTTGTTATTGAATGCTTAAGATTATAATAGCGTTTAATTTTTTAATTGGATGTTTACAATCATTGATATTAAATTTATGTTTATTAATTGACGATTTAATTTAAATATTTTTTATTTTATTTTCTTTTAATTCAGTCTAAGAGCCAAGTCAACTCAACTCATAGTTTTTCGGGTTGGATTGGATTGGGCCTTCGGGTCGGATTGGATTGAGTTGTTTTTCTAAAACCCAATTAGATCAGGTCGGGCTCCTCTTTTACATGAAGTCGACCCAATCCAACCCATGCACACCTCTTGATCATTAAAAAAAAAAAACACTGAAAATCATAACTTCCATAAATTTATTTATTTGAGTCTTCTTTCAATTTTGATTGTTTTTCATCTTATCAATCCTTGAGGGATATTTTCTGAAAGTAAATTCTTAATTAATAACTGAATAATTATTTCAAAGAGTCATTACTCTAGTATTATGATATTATCGTTCTAGTAAGTAATATTTTTTTATTTTTTATTTAATTTAGAGAGCAAGATACTATTTTATAAAAGGGTGTAAGTTGCAACAATAAAAAATTAATTTAAGACATAGTATACTCCACAAAGAAATTACAGGGAAACAACTACATTTATATTTACACAACTTCTTCGAGCTTCACATTCATACACGAATTTGATACATTTGACATCAAAAGTCAACTCTCGGTTTTGTGGGGAACTCATCATCTTGACTTGGACGACGGAAAATTTCTCACCACCTTCTAAATTCAGTTACCGTTGACCTTTACAAAAGCTGGCGATCAGCCACCGCAGCCGGACACACCGCCAGATTAATCCATAAGGTTGACAAGAGTCAAAGCCAATCAATCCCGTGTCTCTATTTGGCAGCGTACCAGTTCTGAGCACACTTGGCATCGACTGATAGGTCGACCTTGAGGATGTTCTTGCCGTGGAACGGCTTCGACATGCACTCCACAACTATCGCTTTAGCGATCTCGGCGGAATCTGACGGCCCTTCCAAGATCACTTCATCGTGAACCTGTTTTAACAAAATGAATCGTTGAATTTTCGGGCTGATAATTTTATTAAGCACTGGGGTTGAAGGTAACACGGTTTGAATCTGGGTTCACGGTTTGAATCCGATATTTTCAGACCGGGAAGGAGCCGGAATTTTACTGGTATCGGTAGAAATTAAATACACTCCTTTAACCCTAAAAATGATTCCAATATATATATATATATATATATATATATCTTAAAAACCGTTACAATATTTTAGGCTAAAAGTGATGCTGGTTTTTTCTTAAAATACCGGTTTTGAAACCGGGATCAGGATTTTTTTTTATCCTAATATATTGGTAGCTGTAGAACATGTTTCTAACCTGTAGAAGCAGCTTCCATCCAAGCTCCTTCAACTTCATGTTCTTGGAGATCTCCAACATGGCACACATGGCAACATCGGCGGCGCTGCCCTGCACCGGCGTGTTAATGGCGGCCCTCTCTATGTGCCCCCTCTGAGAATAGCTCGCTCCAGAGATCGAAGGAAAGTAGCGGGCCCGGCCCAGTAAGGTGCGGACGCATCCGTCCCTTCGTGCTTCCTCTTTCCGCTTCTCCTGCCACTTCAAAACTTCTTGTCGCTCTCGATACCAGAGGTCGACCGTGTCCTTTGCTTCCTCTACTGTAACCTGAGACCCCACCATTGCTGACTATTTATCCTCGGGATTTAAGAAGTAAAGAAAAAGAAAGAACGTATGAGCAGTATGGGTTACCTTCCAATCACGAGCAAGTCCGATCGGGGTTTTCCCATATGCAATTGAAAAGTTAAGCATTTTAGCTTTCCTTCTCTCGGAACCGAATGCATCCTGATCCAAAAATGATTATTATATTGCAGGCAACATTGGCAAACCGTAAATAAATATCAATGCGGAACTGTATTTACCTTAAGCAACGGAACGGGGGGTTTGTCTTCTCCGGGTTGCGGGTCCCACTCGAGCAGAGCCTCGTTATTCTCAACGGCCTTACGGATATGGGGATACATATTCAGTGCGGTTCTTGAGTGGAAATCCCCACCGGCTTTGAAGGCGTCCAACATGCTCTTGCAATCGGCAAGATGAGCCAAAATCCTGAGTTCCAACTGCGATATTGACACCGGTTAATGGAAAAACATAGCACAATATAACATATTATGGACAGAAGTCCGTAAACAGAAGTACGAACATTCATTTAGTAGCTCAACAACGTTAACTGCTTACCTGCCCATAATCAGCAACTATAAGGGAATTTCCGGGCTCAGCAATAAATGCCTGACGGATTTTATACCGGTCTTTCTCCAGAGCGGGTTGGTTCTGATTTAGTACACGACCAATAAATTCATTGAAGAAGAAATTTGATTTTGATCCATACATAACATTTAGAGATCTATTCAAGTTTAAAAACCTGCAAATTAGGCCTCCTAGCCGATAATCGCCCGGTTTCGGTGTTGATGTTTAGCGAACAGTGAATACGATTATCCTTGCCTGATATATTACTGCCCTGTCATATAGAAACAATTGAAACATCCCGAATGAGTTTCAAAGCTCGGAAGAAAAAAAAAAAAAAAAAAGCAGAATCAAACATCACGTATGCTAATAGAGATATAACCTGCAAAGGAAGGATAAAATTGGAAATTAGTGAATCAATGGCACAAACTTCACAGAGAGCCGCAATGGCATGGCAAGCCTCTCTACCCTCCTCTTCTGACGGAAACGCATTTATCGCCGTTCCGTAATCCGATCGGTTCCAATCTTGTGTTCCCGATTCATTTTTACTGGAAACTGAATCTAAGCTTGATTCAAGAGAGCCTTCCAAGTCATCACCGATGTCAAATTCTTCAGCCTCATCGATGATATCAAATTCGGCCGAGACCTTCCCTGCTAATATCTTCAAGGCACTGATACTGACCGAGGGCCATCCACTCGCTGTGAAGATCTCAGCAGGGAAATCACCATCGATTTTCTGCAGCTTGATATTGCGAAATTTCGTCGGAGCCTTCTTTCCTTCTTCGATCACTTTATCAACGTTCGGGATTTTGACCAGTTTCTCTAGTGGAAGACTCTCATCAGGGTTCTTTCTGCAAATAAACCAATGCAAATTCATATCATATACTCGTATATATAATTTATAAATCCAAAACCGTAAAGAACCATCAAATCAGATCTTAAATTTCTTCTCATACGAGTTTCGTACCTGTTCATGATCCCACCAAAAAGTAGCTGACGTAATTGAGTATCACTCCCAACGTTCATATATTTGGCGTCTGGGCAATACTTAGAAGCCCACTTGCGAAACCTATTAACAGCGATTTCCTGCTCGGTTTTCGCCAATTTCTCCATTTTAGCAAGGTACTCCCTATCAACTAACATCCCTTCGGTCTCCATCTTCGCCAAAAGCTCACCAAACGGCCGCCAATATTCCACGTAGAAGTCAAACATGGATTTACCAGGAATGGGTTTAGAATTAATCTGCGACGACATGTTTGACAGTTTTCGTTTCAAACTCTCGTAGAGCTTAAGTGTACTCATTGCGTCTAAGGCGGAATAACATATCCACGGAATCCGTTCTTCTCTTTGTAGCACCTCAACAGGGGCGATGGTGGTCAATTTCCCCTCAGACCCATCTTTCTTTAGCTTTTTCTTGCCAAATATCGCTTTCATTGAGATTTTACCAATTAATTTCCTTTCCTTCGATATGTTAGCTCCCGACATGACCTTTGGGTCGCCGGTCAGTGCTTCCAGAGAATAACCGCCCTTAATGCGCCTTGATGAATCCCAGAGACGAGCCATATGCATGGTGTCGGCGTGGAAACCAGAAACTTTGAGCCCGTAGTTCTCCACAATATGGTTGTCAAAACTATAATTGTGCCACACCTACAAAACAGACATTTTATAAGACTCGTATAAACCAAAACGGATGCTGAAACTTGAACCAACAGCTTTCTATATGAATATGATGCAGTTTGGAAATTTGAGACGGTAAGACGAGTATAGCCCGATCATACCGAAACAACAAGATTGTGATGCAATAAACTGAAACAAAATTAGATCAAGAAACCATAAAGGCATAAACAGAGAAAACTATATTACCTTTTTAATGGTGGGATCTTCGAAAAACGGGGCGAATTCATTCAAAATCTCCTTGCCGCCACCATCGAGAACATCAACCCACACACATGACTTTCCACCGCCGAAATCAGCTTCCGGACCACAGTATATACTGAAACATATAATCTCTCCATGATCTACTGGAGTTTCATCCTTCACATCAATCTTCGCCACCTGTCAGCATATCATTTGTCAGAACACGATATAGTATGGTATATAGCTGCACATCCATAGGCAAAAAAAAGTGGAAATTAATAATTACTAGTTACATATTTGCGATATAATTAACGAATATACTTAATTTCGTACATTTCTACACGTACCTCTGTATCGCATGCGTGTACAAAATGCCTGAGAGAGGTGGTAAGCATCGTAACGACTTTCTTTGCTGCCGCAACACTATCCACAACAAGAACTTCGCTGTATAAGGTACTAAGTTGTTCACAAATTTCTAGATTTTCCCGGGGCTTCACTAGCTCTTCTGAACTAGTTTTTCCCCCGACAATTTCTTCCGACTCACAAGTTTCACTAGCAGGCGCAAAAGTACCATTTTGTCCCCGTCTCTGCTTCGCTACTGTAACCCCTTTTTTAGGTTTCGAAGGTGTAACACTCCTCGATTTCGGTTTCTCCCTCTCTAATAACACCAATTTGCTAGAACCATTGACCTCCTCACACTGTAACTTGGAGATATTCACATCTTTACCAAAACTTGATGGCAAAGCTTTCATTCCGCGTGGAGTCTTTGAAGCAGTTTCCGTTAAAGGCTCCTTGACTTCGGTATGCATCTGAAACTCACCTTCGTGATGATTAATATCCTCGTAGAAACCATGAAACTTTTGTTCGGAATCCGTTCTTTGAGTAATTTCTGCCGTATTAATTGGTTGCATCACGGTAGCCGAGGCTCGAGCCTTTGAGACGGTTTCCTTGCCAGGGTCTTTGGTTTCGGCAAAGCGCATCTGAAAGTTATCCTTGGGAAGATCAATCCCGTCATAAAACCCGTGAAATTTTTGTTCAGAATCTATTCTTGCACTGATTTCTGGGGTTTTAGTGCCACCACCCATTCGGTATTTTCTAACCGATTCCGTCTCTTCTGCCCATGATTGCTTATTCCCAAGCTTCAAGCGCGCAGATAATGGTTTTTTCTCAACCAACGGACTAAAGTAAAGGGCGTCTTTCGTAAAATGAAGCGGACTACTCGACATGGGAGGCTTCACAGAGCTCTGGATTTCATACATTTCTCGCCTGCAATATTGTTTCCGCGCCCACATCTTAATCAGAAATCAAAGATCAAAACCGGCATTGGACAAAACGACATAGTAAAAACCCGAGGAGCACATCAAGAATCGGAAAAATCTCCGCGAGTTTCTACAATTTCGATCTAAGCACACACATTCAGCTTCGAATAAGAAAGCAAAAACACATAATTACCAGGATTCATTTCCTCCAACTCGTTTCAGAAGCCGATTTTCGCAAAGCGAATCGTATAACGAGTAGGAGCATAAGAACATTTGCAAACAAAAACACTATATCTTCAGAAATTCCTTGGGAAAACCGAGAGAAGGCAGACCTGGTGAGGGCCTTGGAGGAGGCGGCGAAGAAGGAGCGAGAGGAGGAGCGAGGGCAGGGCTTGAGGAAGTGGAAGCGGAGAGCAGCAGGCCTGTGGATTGAAGAAACCCCGGTCGCCATGGCCTCTGCGACTCTGCTCAGCTTAGCCAGAGCTCTGCTCGTCCTTCGCTGAGAAGCTTCTAGAGAGAGAAAGCTTCTTCTTCTTCTTCTGGAGAGAGAGAGAGAGAGGAGGAAGAAGAAGAAGCGGCTAAACCCTGACAGCAAAAACCTCGTGTGAGTGTCACTGGCTGGCTACCCAAAATATTAGTATTTATCCCGGCATAAATACTTAAGTTATTAGTGATTACTAAAATATTTTTCATCCATATAAGTATTTAAGTTATTATTATATACGTAAATTATGGTAAATTAATGGATAAAATTACGATAATAGCTTAACTGATAATAATTGAAGTATTTATCTAATCGATAATAACTTAAGAATTATAATATTTTTGTAATTCTACCCTCTAATTTTAAAATATTTTATGTATAAGATATTAAATAAATACTTACGTCATTAATGAATGATAATAACTTATTATTATTTAAGTATTTTAAATAATTTAACATTTTAGTATTAGCGGCATAAATCATTTTTAATAATACTTTTACCTTTAAAATTAAAGTTTTAAAGTACTTTAAAGAACTTTTGCCTACATTACTCCATAATCAATTAACAAAGAGTCATTTTAGTGGAATGAAAAAGGAAAAATAAATAATTATATAAAGAGGATTTTAGTTGGATATTGCACGTATGCCATGGGTAATATGTTTAAGAATGCCCTTGAGCTTAACAATTTGTGCTAAATTACCCCTCAAGTTTGTCTTTTGTATCAGTTTGTCCCATGTTCTAATAACTTTTGTATCATATCATCATATGAATTGTGAAGTACTTTTTCTTTATCAGTTTGCTGGTTAAAACTTTTTCTTTTAGTATCCATTTGACTGGATTTTTAATATGTATCATATTTATCTTTATGATAATTGAATTAAAGATTTTGTTGTTGTTGTTAAATTATGAGGAGAGGATTATCATTTTATAATGTGATTAGAAATGATAGATTTTGAGACTTTGCGGATAATGAAATTTGAAATGCGCAAAAAGATATACCAAGAAAGAACGTGATGGGAACAAAACCATAATTTAGGTAGAAAAATACGAGAAACGCAATTACAATAACCAAAATGTGTAATACAATGCAAAAATTAAGGAAATGTACGTCAATTTTGTCACTGCGTAATAAAAACATACAAAAATATAGTTAATATGGCAAAAACATAGTCAAGTCCACATAAAGCTTTACCGTAGAGTTAATGAAAAAAATAATTACTTATGATAGTTTTTTTTTACATTATTACAAATTTTGATCATAAAAAATAAAATTGAAAATATAAATAGCATACTTTTTTTTTTAAATAAGATATTGATATTTTCGCTCTAAATATCATAAGTGGAAATATAAAATAGATCATGAGCATTTATATGCAATTAAAATTTCAGTTGGGGAAGAGTAAGAAATTCAGAGTAAATTGGTAAAGAAAAAAAGGGGTAACAAATTATTGTTGATATATTTATAATACTTACTCTTTCTAATGATCATTATCTATAATTTTAAAATTATATATTTTTATTTATTTATGAGGTAAGTCATATTAAAAAATCATAATACCATTAAAGTTTATAACGCCATAAGGAAAATCATAGTATTCTAATTATGGCGTTATATAATTAATGAGGCAACTTTATGAGATAAAGTTATGACCACCTTCAAATTATCTTCTCTTAATTTTTTTTTGGATAAGTGAGGCAAATGCCTTTATGGCTTAAGGTTTCAAAAAAATGCCTATTTTTAAATATGATAAACATAACCACCTTTAAATTGAAATGTGGACTAAATTGCCCTTCTAATTTTTGACAAAAAATCACGTTTAATTATTGTAATTCGTTTTATTTTTTTAATTAAATTTTAAAAAAATTCCTTAAATGTAGCAAAGAGAAACAAATATCCCCTATTAATTAGTAATATTTTGGATAATATTTTACAAATCACGTTGACCATTAAATCTGATTTTTTTTCCTATTACTTAGTTAACATTTTATTTCAATTTTTGGTTTTTGTTCCGCCATTTTTTTTAAGAACAAAAATTCAAATCAATAGTTAATACGCCATTTTTAGTTAATATTTAGAATTAATATTTTCCCTATTTATAAGGATTATCACGTTTTTTTATATGTTAATAATTTTTTTTAAAATCAATTAAAAATAAATCCTATTATTTCAGCTTATTTTTTCGTAGGTAACTATAATTACGATTCTGTATCTTATGTAATTATATTTATGATTTGTATTTTAGGTAACTATATTTACTATTTTATATAACTATATTTATTACAAAACTGTAATTATATTTACAAAAATTCAACCACAATATTACGTGCATTAAATTGTAGAAATATTTACGGAATTAAATCGTAAAAATAGTTACGAAATATAATTTTTATGTAATTATATTTACGATTTTTTATTTTTAGGTAACTATATTTACTATTTTTATATAACTATATTTATTACAAAACTGTAGTTATATTTACAGAAATTCAACCACAATATTACGCGCATTAAACTGTAGAAATGTATACGAAATTAAATCGTAAAAATAGTTACGAAATTATAAGAAAGATGTAGTTATAACTAGGGGTGAGCATTTTAGACCCAACCCGTTAAGGACCCAACCCCAACTAACCCGCCCAATCCAACCCGCTCAAAATTGGGTCGGATCGGGCCGGACCCGATTATTATTCGGGTCGGGGTCGGGTCCAAAACCTTGGGTCGGGTCAGGGTCTCCGACCCGGCCAATATAATTAATATATATTTCATATTAATATTTATTTCAAGTTGTACAATCTTTAGTATTTTAAAACTTTACATTCAAAGACCGTTTAATATCTCATTTTCATGTTTTTACATTGTTTGGTGTATGTTTGTTTGATTAAATTTGTTTGATGTATTTTTACTTGAATTTTGAGTTATATTGATGCATTTTTTCATAATATTTTTGTTATATAAGATTAAATTTTAATTAATCGGGCGATAGCGACCCAAACCAACCCAACTCGATTTTTATTGGGTCGATTTGGTTCGGGCATTAAAAATATTTGGGTCGGATCGGGCTTTTTTTTAGGAACCCGAAGTGATCGGGTCGGGTCCATAAAAAGCATCAAGGCGGCCCAACCCAACCCATGCTCACCCCTAGTTATAACACTATAAATATATGAATAACTTTGAGAATTGTAAATATGTTTACGAAATTATAAGAAAGTTGTAGTTATAAAATTGTAAATATATGAACAACTTTGGAATATAAGACTGTAAATAAAGACGAACTCCGGTGACCGGCGGTGGTGGTTGACCGCAGCGACGGTGAGAAACACCTCCAACAAGCACTAGCAAGCCTCCCGAACACGAATCCGGTATTAGTTTTACCGAAATCAATCTCTTACTAAATAAATCTACAATCTTATAACCGAGTTTACCGTGATTATTCCGACTTAAATCTGAAACTTCCGGTCTTCCACCTATCAATAGCTTTGTCTTCTCGAGAGCTTTCCAACGGTAGCAACTACGCGTTAATCGGATTTGCAGAGAGGAAGATATGAGGGTTTGAGTCTTTAGAAGAGGGGAGAGAGAGAGAGAATTGACATGAGAAAGAGGGAGAGAGAGATATTTAATTTTTGGGTGAAAGTAATAAAATTAAATGATAACTTAATTAATAGATGAAGTTTTCAACCAAAATTTTAGGATAATTATTTTAATTTCAAAAATAAAATATATAATAAATAATTAAATACGAAAATAAATAAATATAATTAAAATCAAGGTTAATATGATCCAAAATATTTTTAAAATGGGTATAAATGAATTATTTGAAACTATGGTCAATTCCATTAAACCTCAAGTGGTTTTTGGGCATTTCGTAAGTTTTTCTTTTATTTTTTATTGCTAGATAGAAGGAAATTATTGTAGAATGTATCCATCAATAAAATCTCTTCAATTCTATACTTTATTTCATGATATTTAAGATTAATTGATTAATTTCCCTCAAAATATGGCCATTAATATCATTTACTGAACTTTTTTTTTTGTAAAACTCCTCTAGCGAAGATTAAGACATCTTTTTCCGAATGCTAACACTTTGCTTTTTCTTTTATGCACTCTAAAGCAAAGCGTTATCCGTTTTGCGTACCAGTAATTTTCCATTGATTATTTGCGGCATAAGTAACGTTAATGTCAACAATTTGCTTTTTAAACAGAATTTATTTATCTTACCCTCCTCAAGAAATTAATACATATATCGCCAAAAAAAAAAAAAACCTTTGTTGTTCAACTTTGAAAAATAATAGGTATTTATTATGCAAATATCTTGTAAAATTTACACTATAGTTGAACATATGAAATGCGCTCATGAGTCAATAAGACTATATTTAAAAAAATACCAAACTAATCAAATAACATTTAATTTACAGAATCACACACAAAGTTTCAAGTAATCACACATTTAGTGACAAAAAGAAAAAAAGAAAAAGAAAAATTCAACATATATAAGATCACTAAAGAAGTTGACAATAATCAAGTCAACCAATAATGTAGCAATTAGGCAGCACAAAATAATCTCTCATGAATGCATCATCAAATGCTCATTCTCTGCCTAAAGCTATCTCCCTCTGATCTATTAAAATCATCGTCGTCGTGATCATCGTCACCGTCGTCGTCGTCATCGCTATTTTGATCGGGAGAATTAGCACCTGTAACGGCTTCTTCTGGGGCCTCCGTCTCGTCTTTGGTGACGGCCAAGAACTCGAGAGCCGTCACGACGTCGCTGATTAGAGGCCGCGTCGCTGCTTCTTCTTGTAGGCACATTGCTGCCACGGCCAGCGCTTGGTAGAGCGCCTTCACCGGATAATTCCCCCGGAGCAGCGGGTCCGCCATGAGCGTGAACTTTCTTCTGTCTTTGAACAACGGTTGCGCCTGCCAAAGTATGTTGTAAAACATAAAAGTTGTGATTTCTTGGCTGACAAGTTATCGGAGAAGCTTTGAGAAGTATGCATACCCAGTTCACGAGATTCTGCTCCTCGGTGGGCCTGGCGTTGTCAATGACTCTCCTCCCGGTGATGATCTCGAGAAACACGACGCCGAAGCTGTACACGTCGGACTTCGTCGTGAGCTGGCCGGTGAGCGCGTACTCGGGCGCGCAGTAGCCGTACGTCCCCATCACCCTCGTCGACACGTGCGTCTTGTCGCCCGTGGGCCCCAACTTCGCGAGCCCGAAGTCCGACAGCTTCGGGTTGAAGTCGTTGTCCAGAAGGATGTTCGACGCCTTGAAGTCCCGGTAAATGACCGGCGGATTCGCCTGCTCGTGGAGGTACTCAAGTCCCCTAGCCGCGCCGGCTGCGATCTTCATCCTCGCATTCCAATCAAGAGATGCGCTATTCGGTGATAAGTCTGAGGTGATCATTAGATAGAGAGAAAGTTGTCAAGAGTTTGTGACCCGAATCTGTTTCCTTTCCGGGGTTTCCCGATACGTCGAACCTTTCGGCCAAATTGGCCTGATTATGTACTATACAATAGGAATTTATGTTATGTATATTCCCAACTATACAATAGAAATTTTCTCCTCTTCCCATGATTTTCCTCCGGAATTGGATTTTCACGTAAAATTCTTAATGGTGTTCGATTTTTAGCGGTAACCCCGAGAAAAATTGGTGTTTTCTTGTGTCCTAAGAAAAAGGAATGTGAACATACCGAGAAGATGGTCTTCCAATGAGCCGTTGGGCATGAACTCGTAGACCAAGATTCGCTGGTCGCCGTCAGCGCAATAACCGACGAGATTGACGAGGTTCGGATGGTGAAGAAGGCTCAGAATCAGCACTTCCACTAAGAACTCTCTGTTGCCTTGGAAGCCATTCCTGTCCAGCTGCTTCACAGCCACCACCTGATTCATCAGAAAACGAAAAGAAGTGAAAACCGATTCCGAAACTTTTATTTCAGTTTCGAGTTCTGGATACCAGTTTAATACCCGATATTTTTTTGGACCCCGTTTCAATATAGGTATATCAACATATTTGACTTTTAGCTTCTTATACTTAAATCCCGTAATGAAACCGGGCTTAATCGATATCGGAGCCGGTTACTGATTCAAAACCAGAATTTGCCCATCTTACCGCAACTTATACGAGTTACTGATGAAAATCCGGTATATACCATTTTTCTAACATCTTGAATTTGAATTTATTAATACAAAAAAAGGGACAAGAACTAGTTGACCTTAAAATACATTTTACCGGTTCAATATCGGGAGTTAGTGATTGAAACCGGTAAATACTTGGTTTTCCATATCTCGGTACAAAATTTTGAAATACCGAAAAGAGGATCAGTTGACCTTAAAATACCGGTCCTCCTACCAAAATTTGAAATACCCAAAATTATAGGGACTAAAGTCCTCGAAATACCAGTACCCGGGCCACTAAATATGTTAATGAGTAGTTTTAAGTACTTGATTTTTGCTCTCGATGGTTCCACGGTAAACCCGACCGAAGCCGCCTTCACCGAGGAGGTGGTCGGGATGAAAATTCTGCGTCGCCACACACAGCTCGCGGAACGCGAAGATTTGCGCTTTGATGTTCCCTTTTCCGACTTTGCTGATCTCTTCCGTTATGTACCTTCTTTTGCTACTATCTGCACTCATGCACAAACAGTCAAGAAATATAAAATACAAGGATTTTTATCATGAAAATAATTTAATATGATTGAAAAAGCGTTACAAAGAGCGAAAAAAGACAACTAATGGTTAAGTTCATTAATTCCTAAAAAAACGCATTTTAATCGCTAATTCGCCTAAACCCTCCCCTAATATCCAACAAAATTTGTCGCACCGCTAAGTTATGAAACGGGCCAGCCAAGAAAACGATCATTAGCGGCATTATTCCAAAAACGCGCATAACAAAAAAGATAATTATCGATGGCTAGGTCAATTAAATTCTATGACCGCTCATTATAGAAGACATTTACCTACCCGATTTCGTCATAAAAGCCTTAAAAAAAGTAAGGCTAGTGCCTCGGGCCCTAAGTTTAAAATCTCACGTTTCATATGTTATTTTATATTTAATTTAATATGAAAAAATTAATTTTTAAATTAAAAAAATACTTTAAGAACTTTGATAAAACACGACAAACTCAAGATCAGCCATGTTGTTTTTACGGGGAACTACTTGTAAATCCCTATACATTTTCCGCTCAACCCTTCTAATTTTCATTAAAATTGAAATCTAGCTTCCTGGGACGTAATTCCTGGTTCCGCCCGCCGGGGCGAATAAAAAACGGAAGGGATCGGGGCGACGAAACTGACCGCTTTTGAAGGAGATATTAGCAAAGGAGGCCAAAGTTTTGGTGTCATGGTACTCCTTGATGCTCTTCTTCAACGACTTCCGATCAACCTTTTCTTGCGACATGCAACATGAAAACCAGCTCATCCTTCTTCTTCGTCTTCACAGAAATATCTCATGCATCGAGAAAGGTACGTATAAAATCTGATGATCATGCATGGAGGGAAAGAACCAGAATATAGTTGTCGATCTTCTGGTCTCTCTCTAGAGAGAAAGAAAGAAAGAAAGAATTGTATGTTTTGTTTGAGAGAAGTTTCTCTTCGATGCCATTGAATTCGAAGAGACTGAGTCAAAATTTACTATGTTTAGAAGAGACAACCCAGCACCCATCAATGGCGATTAATGCCTTTCGTCTCTCATTTTTCCTAACTGTCCATTTATTTATTTATAATGAGTAATTACGCAAATATAGCATAGGGACCACCAAAATCAAATCATATGTTTAATTATGTATGTATGTATATACGGTCTATATATGCAACACTACGTTTTAGAAGAGGCTTAGAATTTAAAATGAAATTTTTAACAATTTTTTTTAGTGAAAGATGGAGGTTCGAAATCTCGCTAAATGAACTCGAATTCAAACTAGGTTGGCGTCCAAGGAACACAAAGTGAGAGAACTAAGGCTCGTAATAATATAAATGAAAGCATCAAAGTTTACCGACCAAATCAAAAGAGAACCTAAAGTTCTCTCTCGAACAATTATCGTCGTTTACAAAAGACAAATAAAAATCCGGGTGCGAAAGCCACCAATGATGACCTTAATTTTGAGCGCAAAAAAAAACTAATGTGGTTACTCTATTTCCTTCCCGAAAGATAAGAGATACTTTAAAATATAATATAATATAATATATATTATATATATATATCAGAATATATATATTCTGATATATATGTGTATATATATATATAATATAATATATATCAGAAGCGAAACTAGAACTAGAACTCGTGTTTAACGAGGCTCAGATGTGAAAGAATAAGAAAATGAGGTTTGAAAGCAACAAATGGAAAACTTCATGAATTTGTGAAGTTTGGGGGGTTTGAACCACTCCTTTGACCATCGACGTAACTACTGCCTATGATATATGTGAAGCCCGAAAATTGAACGAAAGGCGCTAAATAAACGACTCGAAAATCACATTTTGCAAAATATGATATGAAGGCACATTCTTATCAGTAAAGTATATTGTACTACTATATTTTGATTTTTCCCCTGCGTGATTTCATTACGAAAATAGTTCATATAAACTCGTACAATATGGTATTAATAATAATAATAATGATAATAACAACCACGTACGTGTCTACATAAAATATGCAGAGAAATTAAAGGTGTTAGTTAGAAGGAGTTAATACTACATATCTCACAATATATATCTATATATATATATATTTAATATGTAGTAACACTGCGAAGATGATCCACAATGTTCAGTACCAAATATGTCGCACTGCATTTAACATTATTATACGTAGAATAATTAAAGCATAATTAGATTTTATAATATTAAGCAGTATGGCTATATTTTCTGCTAATTATTCTCCATTAGTGCTGTAAATATCTAAAGGAATCATAAACCGGATTCCTTTTATATATATATATATATATATATATATACTGGTCCGGGTCCGGAAATAAATAGAGCCGGACATTTTAAACTATTTTTTTTTATAAATACGGATCTGTATCAGTCTGGGCCCGAAAAAAATTTAAAAAAAAAAATCGTTTTTTTTTTTCTTTTCTAAATCTAGTGTCGGACTATAGATATTGTAGACATTTACAGGCTTACTCCATGCCTTCACAATGAATAAATATATTGAAATGAGTGGACTAGACTTAAATCAAATATGAAATGTTCAAACTATATCTTATAGCTCCAAAAAAACCTATACAAATTCAATCGAAATAAGTCAATAATTATTTATTCTCCACAATGTTTTAAAAAATAAAATAAAAAAAATAGTCTGCTCCGCAAGTTGTCCATCGAAGTTGGAGTTATCTAGAGGGATTATCGAAGGCAGTGCATCAATATCGATAAAATTATAGTAAGTTGTTAAAAATCGATATCGTTGTTCTAGTTTAGTTATATGGATATATCGCAAAATTGATGGATATATACCGAATGAAATTTTGTTAAAAAAATCATATATAATCCCGAATAATGATAAGATTCAAACTTCATAAGAAGTTGGAGTTCTAGAGGGATTATATAAGTGTTTGATGTAAACAAGTTGAAGAAAGTTGTGAGAATTTTTTATTTATTTGTCAAATTCTATCTAGTGCCAATTTTTGCCTCACACTCGTGCCAAGAGAGTTACCTCTCTATGAGGATTCAAAACACTGACTCTACATTCTAAACAACGACACATACTCGTAAGGAAATAATCATTTATAACTCGCTTGTAACTTATTAGAGCCGTGCTCGAGGCGAGGCGAGGCGGATTAGTCCCGCGCTTACAATAAAAAAAATAATTCTACATTTAAGTGCTCCAAAAAGCTCAAGTAAAAGGCTCCAAAATGACTTCAAATATATTTGAATAGTGTTTTTGCCCTTAAAATTGTTGAGTCACGTGGGGTTTGAACCCGTGACGTCTTGAATGAAGGTGTAGTGGAATTAACACTAGGCCAAACAAATTTGGTTATTTAATTTTACAGTTTTAATAGGTAAAATTACGCCTCACCTCTCGAAAATATAGATATATCAATAATGATCTTAACATTCCGTAAAGCATCTTCCACACAAATCTGATCAAACGTATCCGAAAATAATATCTCAAACGTATCCGAAAATAAAAACACGGCATAAGCACTATATATTTTGATTTTTGTCGTAGTATAAACCCAATTTATTTGTTTTCAAATTTTATTAAATTTTCCAATCAATAATCATCAAAATTTTAGATTCCCTTAGATAATCATTTTTCAAATATATTTTTCTTCCTTTCCTTGTACCGACGGGACTTCGATTACAAGTAAATGAAATTTTAAAGAAAAACAAAAACCGGGAACGTTAACCGTAAAAAAAAAAAAAAAAAAATTGAATTTACGCCACTTCAAAAATTAAAACATTGGGTACTTGCGTCTTCTTTACCCAAAATAATAATATGGGTAAAAATATAGTGAGATTAATCGAGGTAGATAATTAAAGATGTATGATAATATTGGTCGATGCCAATGATGAAATGAAAAGAAAGTCTAGGTCAACGACAACAACACAAGTCAACTCCAAAAATAAGAGACAAGAACACAAGAAAGCAGTTCAGATAAACCTGACAGAAAGAAAACCATAACTAAAATCCCAGGGATCGATCACTCTGGGTTTCCTCTACCATCATCATAATCAACCATCCATGCATGCATGAAGTTTGTCACCCTCTGAAACAATATATATATATATATATATATGATCATTAGCTCCTCCATATCATATAGTTCGATAAACAAACCCTAATTAAAGACTAGTCTTTAGTTTCATACCTTAATCACGCGCTTCGAGCTTGGCGTCTTTGCAGATCCTCGGCGTCGCACCATTCTCCCGTCTCCGCTATGTAAACCAGCAATTCGCTATCTTTTTCCTCTACCATTTTGACGCCGGAGCCTCGATCGATCGTCTGGGCAGCGGGCGAAGCGAGCCCTGTGTCGGTTGCTCCGGCCACAGCTCCAGCAGTCGTCTTGGGTGCGGACGAGTTGAGCCTGGTGTCGGCTTCTGCGGTCACATCCATGGGGGTTTCCTCGGCAGCGGACGAGCCGAGCCTTGTGTCGGTTTTTGCGGCCACATCTCCTGTGATCGTCTTGGCAGGTGGCGAGTTGAGTCTTGTGTCGGCTTTTGCATCAACATCTCCAGCGATCTTCTCAGTAGCGGACAAGCAGAGCCCTGCGTCGGCTTCTTTTTTCCCTGAACCGGTTGTCCTACTGACGTCGGTCACCTCAACCCATTTTCTCCAAAACCCTATACCCAACCCTCTTTCTCTTGTTGCACTTCTTCCATCGTCAACGCCTTTGCCTTCTAGGCTCGCCGTGTGATCGCATTTTTTTGTGAGAAGAAGTGGCCACTGAATCGCACAAGAGAAGCCTTCGCTTTTCTCGTCACCAACTCCGTCGAGGCTTGTCGTCTGACCGTCTGGAGGATGTGGTGCGCGAGCCTCACAGTCGGCCAATCCTTCTTTCGGTCTAGCTACACTTTTCTCACCGTCGATTCTTTCGAGGCTCGTCGATTGACGAGGAGGTGACATCAGGGTTCGATCAGTGTTTACACTCTTCTCACTGTCAACGATTTTAGGGCTTGTCGTTTGACCGTACTTTCGAGTAAACCCCGGAGGAGGCGGTAGGTTAATAATTTTGGGTGTGATATTTCCGGTTTCAACGACTTTGAGGCTTTCCGTTTGAACAGCAGTCAACCATTCTTCTCCGGCAACTCCTTTCCGACCATCACCACTTTCGAGGCTCGTCATTTGACCAAGGGCAGTTAGCCAAAAAGGAGTTCGTAAACGGTTCTTATCAGTCAACGCTTCGTCTTCGACTACTCTTTTTCCTTTATCGAGGCTTGTCAGCTGGATATACTTCTGAGTAAACCCCGGAGGAGGAGCAGGCGGATAGTTGGGGAAGATGCTCAACCCTTGTTCCGCGGCCGCTATATATAAATCACCAACACCGTTGAGGCTCGTCGAGTGACCATGTTTAGTCAAGCAGAAAGGACTCAAACCTTCACTTGTAACAACTCTTTTCTCATTATCAACAACATTTTTGAGGCTTGTCGTTTGACTATATTTCAGAGAAAATTCCGGAGAGAGTCGTAAGTATTGGTCAATGTCCAACTCTTCTTCTTCTCTTGCTACTCGTTTCCCACCGTTGATGCCTTCGTCGACGGCCGTCGTCTGACTATACTTTCGAGGAAATCCCGGAGGAGTTGACAGGTCGAGAGCTAACAACTCTTCTCTAGTTGCTCGCATCCCATCATTGATGCCTTCGTCTACGGCCTTCGTCTGACAATACTTCCGAGGAAACCCTGGGGGAGCCGATACGTCACCAGCCAAAACATCTTCTCTAGTTGCTCGCGTCCCGCCATCGACGTCCGTCGTCTGACCATACTTCCGAGGGAACCCCGGAGGAGCTGATAAGCAGCTGGCCAACACTTCTTCTCTAGTCGCTTGCATCCCTCCATCGACGCCTTCTAGGCCCGTCGTCTGACCATACTTCTGAGCAAACCCTACATAAGGCAGCACATGATCAATGGCGTCGCTAGCTCGACTCGTCTCAACGCCTTCAAGTCTAGGAATGACAATTTCTTCGGGAGCTTCGTCGTCATCCAAGTTGATTATTTCGATCCCGGTTTTCGTGGCCCAGAAGTTTTGACGCAAGCCAGGAGGGCACGATCTCTCGCCACGAGCCGGAAGTTCAAGCCTCGGCACTTGAGAACCAGAAGCTAAGCGATTAAACCGTCTCAGCGCACGTCTCTTGTAGTAGTGATCGAGCTGTGAAGCTAAATCTTCGACTTTTCTCAGCACAACTTTCTCGTAGACACGATCCCGAGATCTCGTTATAGCCCCAGGACCAACGCCGTAATTCTCTTGCCTCCGTCTTTTCTCGCCAACTCGACTGTTTTTTAATATGGGAGCATCGGCGTTGTTCTGCCGATCGACATTCGAGAAAAATCTGTGTCCTATTGCAACGTCGTTGGACACTCTTTCCGTCAGCTTCATCCCCGCCCACCACTCCGAGTACCTCCCCGTCACGCCTGGAACAAAGGATCGGGACGGAAAATACACCACCATGTCGCCGCCGGCCGGCTCTTCATAGCTCTTCCAAGAAGCAGTCAAACTGTTGGTCTGCCTCGGATGGCAGCCAGGTATGTCCTGGTCGTAGCCGAACTGCCTCGCGACCCGGTGGGGTAAGTACTGCTCGAAGAAGACTGTCCCGAAGTGGTCCAACCCCACGAGTTCCGACGGCCTCAGGCACCGAGTGAACGAGCGGAATGCCTCGTCGGAGCTCCTACGGATGTCGCGCAGCTCGCCATGCTCGCTGTACCACTTGTTTAGCAGCGAGTGCCCCATCATCGCCCCCGTTGCGTACGGGCGCCATCGAAAGTAGTCTCCGCTTTCGAAGGATGCTCGGACGCTCTCGCTCTCCATGTCTCTCCTCGAGTTGTGCCAATGCGCCTGCCTCGGCATCCATGGTAGCACCAGGGTCTCCCTTACCGGCTGGAGGAGCGGAAACCGTTCCCAAATCCAGACAAGCAGGATCTGAAATGGTGACGATAACGGGACTTGATCCCCCAGAATGAGATAAGGGCTATCGGCTGGCACGTTGTACAGCTTGTTCCGGAGGAAAGTCAGGTCCCGGTAGATCCCGGCAAGGACGGCGGGGCCGATTGCAAACATCGTCCCCCTGGCGAGCTTGATTGCCAGCGGGAAGAGGGAACTGCGAATGGTGTTAGCCGCTCCGCCGCCAGGGAAGACGAACCTTGCAAGCCACATGGTGAGGAAGGCCTCGTGCTCGACGTCGTCGCCGCGTTTCTCCACGGAGAAATGCTTGAGCCATGCGCAGTGGCTCGCCTTCTTGGACCTGCGGAATAATTTAAACTTAAACAGTACTGATCGCATAACATTATTCATGTGATCATCTTAAAAACATGCAATAAGATCATGAGCTAATAAATTACATAATCATATATTATACAAGGATTTTGACCCACCTTGCCCTCACGAGATTAAGCCTCTCATCTTCGAGCCTCTGCGCCTTCAACGTCCCCACTTCGTTCTCCGGTTTCGGTGCTGTGCAGACGGGACGACCCAAGAGCGGGTATCCCGCGATGATCGACACGTCTTCCAGCGTCACCGTCGCCTCACCAAATCCGAACTCGAAGGTGTTGGTCTCGGGACGCCATTTCTTCGCGACCTCGACGATCAAGTCCTCGTATTTGTTGATCCGGTACGTCGCGTTCAGTATCGCCTCGAGAATCCCGGCTCTCTCCCAAGTGCTCCGGTGCTTAGGGAGGAGCCGATCCGTCCACTCTATCCAGCCGTACTGTGGGAAGTGCCAGCCATTGAAGTGCGCGTCTAGCCCATAGATTTCTGAGGAGAGAGAAGGGAGCGGAGAGAAAGTGGAGGGGTTTTCAGTACCGGAGGGTTTGAGGAAATAGCCAGTTCGGCGAGATGGGTTTCTCGGGTCGCCGTTGGGAGAGACGATGAGCTCGTCTCGGGCTTCGAAGACGGCGGTGTCTGGCGCCGCCATGGAAGCTTGTGTCGGAGGTCTCGAGGTTTCAGAGGGAGAGAGAGAGAGTGAAAGTCTCACCGAAAGAGAGAAGAGAACTGTGTTTGTGTTTGCTTGTGTTTGTGTATTGAGAGAGAGAGAGAGAGAGAGAGAGAGAGAGAGAGAGAGAGAGAGAGAGAGAGAGAGAGAGAGAGAGTTGGTGCATGAATATGTTGAGTAATACGATATTTTTGGTCTTAAATTAGTTTAATTTTTTGTGAACGGAAATAATGTTTTGGTAAGCTTCGCTAATGAAATAATAATAATAATTTATTATTTTCTATATAAGTGTTTAACGTGTCTATGAGATAGGTATCGAAAGAAAAAGGTAAGTAAGCATTGTACACTGTAACGTATAAGTTTTCAAATTATAAAAACCACATATATGTAATTAAATATATGTATATATATATATGAATATTTGTATTTATCAATGAAAATTCAGATGAAGCATGAAAATTGAAATTTTGGTCGTATTTTAAGGAAATTTTTTGTGCATAATATTAATAAGTACCGGTATTTTAAAAACTAACGATAGTTCCCGCGTAATTTTAAACGATGATGTCCCGCGTAATTTCTTATAACAGTCATAACTACCTACTGATGTTGTTAAAGATGAGTTCCCGCGTATTTTTAGAAAGACGAGTTCGCGCGTGATTAGTCATAACATAACAATAATAACTGCCAATGCTATTAAGGATGAGTTCCCGCGTATTTTTAGAAAGATGAGTTCCCGCGCGATTAGTCATAACGATAATAACTGTCAATGCCATTAAAGATGAACTCCCGCGTAATTTTGAATGCTGGTACCTTGTGTAGTTCATTATAATATTAATATTTAAACTACGTAAGTAATTTAAAAATAAAGACAAACTCCCGCATTATTATTTATGGCATTGATAAGTACCGGTATTTTGAAAAATAACGACAAATTCCCGCGTAAGTTAGAATGATGATATCCATGGTAACTTTTTTATAATGATTATAAATGTTGACGTTATAAAGATAAATCCTTGCGCATAGTATAAGTGACGATGTCTCGCGTAATTATCATAATATTAATAAGTACCGGTATTCTAAAAAGACAAGCTTTGCATACCGGCATTTTAAAAATTTATGATATGTTCCCGCGCATATTTATTATAAAATTAATAAGTACCAATCTATTAAAAGAATATAATGATAAGTTCTCGCTTAGTTTATGATCACATTAATGAGTACCGGTTAACATAATGACAAGTTCCCGCGTAATTTATCATAACATTAACAAGAAATGATATTTAAATATAACGACAATTTCCCGCAAAATTTATCATGAAAACCAAAATTTGAAAAATAGAATGATGAATATTCTGATTGCAATTTATAGTACTAGACTACTAGAGTTCATAATATAAGAAGTTTTTTTAATTATATTCAAAGAACATCGGTTAATTTAAATTGTTTTGTAAGGTTATTTTAATTTCATAAACGTTTAATGTTTCACTCTTATATGTGAATTAATTATATATCCACAAAAGTATACATTTTCACTCATGATAAAAAAATGCTGAGATAATTTAACGGCGATAATAACAAAGTATTAAAGAACGAAATATATATGTGTGTGTAACGTAAATAGTTTTTTGTATGTATGTATGTATGTATTTGTTGACACGAGGATTGTCGAACCTTTGAAATGATTTATTGCATGGATTTTTTATTCATTAAGTAAATTTGATGCAATGGAATCCAAATCATTTATGATCAGCTTTGTTTGGTTGAAAATCTCATATTATCAATGTCCATTTTACTGTTTGGATTCGATTTGATAAATACGAAAAAATAACTTGGATTTGACCATATCGATAATTTATTATTACTTTTCATTTATTAAGAACACGATCTCTCTAAAAAATGCTACTATATTCAGTTAATTATATATATATATATATGAAAAATGATTTAATTTAATAATTGGATTTCAGTTAGAGTAGTGACTTGCCAAACAGATCTTAAGAAGGCGAGTTTGATTAATTAATTAATTAGATTATATAAATCAGTAATTGAATACATGCAAAGTAAAACGTGTCGTAGATGCTCTAAAATATAACCAAACATGATCAGTCATTGCTATCCAAATTTGTGTAATTATAAACGAAAGTTAATATTATATATGACTGTTGGTCGTAAATTAGTTAAGTATAATAGATTTTAAGGGCGATTTATGCATAATAGAAGTAAAGGTTTTTTAAAAATCGACAAGTTATCACGTGTTTAGAACGACATTGTCCCGTGTAATTAACGGTAACAATATTAATAATTACCAATGTTAATGATGATGAATTCATGCGTAACTTAAAACTATGATGTCTGATGTCTCGTGTAACTTGTCGTTAATAAGGGTTGGTATTTTTAAAATAAAGACAAGTTCCCGCTTTATTTTTCATAATTTTATAAATAACGAATTATAAAAATAAACAAATACACATTCCCGCTTAAATTAGCACAACATTAATAAGTACCGGTATTTAAAAACAATAGCAAGTTCCTGCGTAACTTATCATAAAAATTATATCATTCATGTTAACAAAAATGAATTCTGCTTAATTTGAAATGGTGACTTAATG
Source organism: Parietaria judaica (assembly GCA_954871525.1). Taxonomy (NCBI): domain Eukaryota; kingdom Viridiplantae; phylum Streptophyta; class Magnoliopsida; order Rosales; family Urticaceae; genus Parietaria; species Parietaria judaica. The sequence continues at coordinate 3,522,374 of OX940872.1, read as the reverse complement.
TCGTATTATTATCAGTATTTTTCAGCACATATAAAAAGTTAAAGCCCAATGCTGTTAAAAACCCCAAGACGAAAAAAGCTCACAAAATCAACTTTGACCCGCTCAGGAATAATCAACCCAAGCCGGTCTAAAAAGACAATTGGGCACAGGTAGAAAAAGACAATTGGCCCGATCCTGAAAAGTCAATAGAAAGAAAATTCTATAGTACGGCTCAAAAAAGTCAACAAAAAAGTCAACCGGAGCCTGCTCGAAAAGAAAGTCAATTTGGCCTTCCCCAAAAATGTCAACTTCACTCGGGTTCCCCCATTCATTTGGTAAGCTTCTTCTAACCAAAAGATCTTTTGTTCGCCTTTCTATCTTCCTGACACTTAAATTTTTCGACTGATGTTGAGTCTCAGAGCGTTCGGCGAAGTTTCAACCTTCGTCATCCTCTAAAGTCTAAGTTTCTTTCCTTTTCTCAAATATAGAATTAGAGACGAACTTCTCGGAGACCATTTTCGGTCCACCAAAGGCAGAGAAATAACTCAAATATAGAATTAGAGACGAACTTCTCGGAGACCATTTTCGATCCACCAAAGGCGGAGAACTAAGCACGTAGCCCTTTGTGGTCACTATACGTTCTTGGGCCCAACCCAAAATCAACTCATTCGCCAAATTTATATTGACCATTTTCACGCATTAGTAAGTACCGATATTTTAAAACTAACGAGAAGTTCCCGCATAATTTATCATCACATTGTTTGGTATTTAAAATAATACCAAACATTAAAAACGATAAGTACTTATATAATTTAGGAAACTATTAATATGAATCGATATTCTAAAAATTTACGGTCGAGTCTCACGTAATTTATAATATAAATAATTTAAAGAAGAATATTACTTCACTTATAAGATAATAATTACTTTTTGATGAAAGATATAATATGATAAGGTGTTCTTTTAATGATTTAAAGAAAATTAAATATTTTTTGTTTCGCTTATAATAAAATATTATGTTTATTTATTTCGAAAGGTGACACTATTGGTCAAAATTATAATGCATTCTCGCATTACTAGGTATAAGAAGGGGAGAAAAGTGTCGGCCTAGGACCCTCGATCTCAATGGACTCCATCGACGATCGAAAAAAACAAAAAGAAAACGCTATAAAAGTTGAAAGAAATTTACTTTTGACTTTGTTTTAACAATAAATGAGATAAGTAAACAAAATGAGGGGCCCAGAACTTTCTCTTGTAAGCAAACAAAATTATTTTATTGGATTAAATTCATAAGAATATTGTAAAAATTCTATAAATTAATAATGTTGGGATCGCTAAAATTTAATATAATATCGAATTAATAATTTATAAAGTATTATTACATATTCATTATAATTAAAAAAAAATCCTATATAACATGGCAAGAGTATTATAATCATAATACACAGTTTGAACATATTAATGATATATAGTCATTATAATTAAAAAAAATCTATATATAACATGCATGCCAAGAATATTTAAATTGTAATATATCGTTTGAAGATAATAATACTTATATGGAGCTTGTTTCATGCAATGAATTATAGAAGCAATCACTTTGAACATTTTTTTTACATCACGAAAATACAACACCAGACCTTCTTAATGACTATTCTGCGGAAGCTTATAGTTGAATTAAAGGAGACATATATTTAAGAATAGGCAAATCTTCATAACCATATTTTAAAAACACTACATGATTAGTCAATTAATATAATTTAGTTTTTAGTTAAGATGATTTCATAATTAATTATGCAATGTTATTTTTGTTTATAGTAAAGTGAATACATAATTATATATTTAATATTATTATTTTGTATTGAATTTATATATCAGTTAGGACCTATATACTTCTCAAAAAAAATTATTATCTTGTAAATTTTGCGAATTGTTAATTTAGCTAGTTAGGCCCGAATTGAGATCGGATAAAATTATTATTTTGTCAAAGTTATTAATTTATCGGGATCATACTGTAATTGATTTCTTGATAGGCCTAAGATAGTTGGGCAGACTAACACTTTGTGAACGACAAAAACTTAAGATTGTCGTTCGCAAATGAAATATGCTCGTAGTTAAGTAAGCATATATGTTCTTTCTTCTATTCTCAAATCAAGTACGTTTTTTTCTTTTTATTCAATCGATAATTGCATATTATTGTAAATGAGTGAGAGAATATTTATTTTTTTAAAGGAAATTGTACGAAATATTCATTTTGTACTAAATTTTTTAAAAAACTACCCATTGTGTGTGTAAAAAACTACTTATAATGGTTTTTTTTTTAAATGCACCAATTCAAATTTACTTAAAATCGAGTTTCAACAACTTAATCATTAACTTCTAGCTCTAGATATTTGTGGTAAAAAAATGTGAAGTCTGCCACTTAACAGGTCTCAGATCACTCTTCAAAATTTATTGGTTTTTTGTCAATCAATAGCAACATCTGCGGCCGAAATCCACCATATTCCGTTCTCTCGGATACATAGCTCAAAAAGCCGATACTTAGGACGCACATCATCGACTCAAGCTCTGAGTTTGACCTTCTGTGCCAATAAATTAGCGGTAAACGAGCTAATTTACCTTTGATTTTGGTATCGAAGTGACTACTTATGTTTTAAGCATAAAACCAAGTAAAATCAATCTTTTCGTTATTGGGCAAACTGCAGCTAATGGACCTAAAGTTTGATCTGCTGCGGATTGTGTATCTAATATTTAATTTTGACGATTAATATACCCAATATTTAGTCTGTTAAATTTTTCTAATTTTCCGTCCATTCCCTGTTAAGCTCGCCACGTCAACTTTACGGTAGTACTTGCCATTTTCCATGTATACTTTGGAGAAAAATAAATAATAAATGTATCATTAAATTCGAGGGCTTAGATTAAATAAGCATTTTAAATCGATGGCAAAAATTTAATCAAACAAACTTTCTTGTAAATCCCTTAATTGTTTATGGAGCATAAATCCCAACTGTTTTATTTTGCAGCATAAGTATCTAAATTCACCAAACTTGTACTATTTTAGTATATAAAAAAATTTGAAACTTCAATATAGCAAAAGAAAAAATTTGAAAGCTCAAGAACATAAAATAAAAGCACTTATGCCACAGATTTTTTTTTTATCACTAGACATTAATAACTTTAAATTGTTATGCCGCAAATATCCTACTGCTTCTCGTCGGAGCGTAAAGCAGCAAGCTTTCCGGTAGAAAACAGAGAACAAAACCCCAAAAATGAAGATTGAAAAGCGAAAAGCATCCCTCAGATCTTATGATGGTCATCAAGTCTTATCAGACCACTACTTTAATTTCACGTAACTCATCACTGGGATTTGCCAAAACCAAGAACAGAGGACTCGTATTGAATCCATGTTCTTCTGCAGAAGGAATCGAAGAGAAAGAGAAGACAAAATTGGAAAAAGATAGCAACTTTGGCCGCAAAATTCGAACAACTTGTGGATGGCTTGAGCAGGAGGAGTCTGAGACCTAGGGTTTCTGTATTGGGATTATATAGAGAAGAGAAGATGGCATGTCCAGTTTCGGGATTTCCAAAGATAAAAAAAAAAAGTTGTCGTTTTCTTTTCCATCAAAACGACATGGAGATCTGTCAACAGAAATAAATGCCGTTTTGCGGATCTGCAACGTTCCACAACATGTCGTTTCTTAACTAAAAGCTTCACAAACGACACGAACGAAGATGCATATTCTATTTCTCGGTTGCGTCACTATCTTTTCTTCTTCAGATCAAAACCTCTGAGACATACCGGGTTGATCCGTCTCCGAGGTAGAATCCGATTGTCTCAGGGCGATCAAACTTGGTAATGAGGAAACCTCAATAGTTTTCAAAGACCGATCATCGCTAACATTGGGCGCGCTCTAGTAAGAACGGTTGGCCCGCTGGGGGATACCGGTACATTCTGAGATCTTGTAAACGAGTCGGCGAATTGTATTGCCAAAACACGATTATCCGTTTTAATAGAGTGACTTAGTAGGGATCTTATTCCTGTCAAATAACTTTTAAGACATGTCCAGTAAAATAATAAATTAGAAAAAACAGAACAAACAATTCAATGAAAGCAGTAGTTAAATTATGGAAATTCATTTCTTCAAAAGAAAAAATATCGAAATTCATATTCATTATTAGTATTTTTCCAAGAACTTAGGGATAATTTGTGGAACCCAATGCAAAAAACAAATCGCATAAAACACAACGAATTTTAAAATTTTCCATTTTTCTTCGATCGATGGCCCGGTTACGGTTTTGTTTCTCAGTCGGGCTCTGTGTGCATTCCAGGTAGTGTGTGTGCTGCCGGTCTTAACCGCTCATGTTCTTAACCACTTTCCAAGTTGAGAGAAGAACAAATAAGCTGCACAGCCCCGACCTCCGGTGAAAGGCAGTGCTTCCTGCGAGCTTATAAGCTTCGTGCGAAACTAGGGATTTATGCAAACAATGGGGGTTTACCAGAGAGACATACTATATATTAGAGAACACAAAGACAGAATCACATATTAAAAAGCAAGGTTCAAATACACAAACTTAGAAACGCCATTATAGGCAAGTACCAGAAATCACCAAATTGTTCGAAACTTATTCAAAAGGCCACTACCGGCCACAGCAAAACACCAACTGAAATAGAAACCCGAGCATAGCAACACGAACTAGAATCCCCCACGGAGACGAAGGACAAGGTGGAGGGTGGACTCCTTCTGGATGTTGTAGTCCGCCAAGGTCCTCCCGTCCTCCAGCTGCTTTCCCGCAAAGATGAGCCTCTGCTGGTCCGGAGGGATGCCCTCCTTATCCTGGATCTTCGCCTTCACGTTGTCAATCGTGTCGGAGCTCTCCACCTCCAACGTGATGGTCTTGCCAGTGAGCGTCTTCACGAAAATCTGCATGCCTCCACGGAGACGCAACACCAAATGGAGGGTAGACTCCTTTTGGATGTTGTAGTCCGCCAAGGTCCGGCCATCCTCCAACTGCTTTCCAGCAAAGATAAGCCTCTGCTGGTCCGGGGGAATTCCCTCCTTGTCTTGGATCTTCGCTTTCACATTATCGATAGTGTCGGAGCTCTCAACCTCCAAGGTGATGGTCTTCCCGGTAAGAGTCTTCACAAAAATCTGCATCCCGCCTCGGAGACGCAACACCAAGTGAAGGGTGGACTCCTTCTGAATGTTGTAGTCTGCGAGGGTCCTACCGTCTTCAAGCTGCTTGCCGGCAAAGATCAACCTCTGCTGGTCTGGGGGGATACCTTCCTTATCCTGAATTTTGGCCTTAACGTTGTCGATGGTGTCGGAACTCTCCACCTCCAAGGTGATCGTCTTCCCGGTGAGGGTCTTAACAAAGATCTGCATACCACCACGAAGACGGAGCACCAAATGAAGGGTGGACTCCTTCTGGATGTTGTAATCTGCCAGGGTCCTTCCGTCTTCGAGCTGCTTGCCGGCAAAGATCAACCTCTGCTGGTCCGGGGGGATTCCCTCCTTGTCTTGGATCTTAGCCTTGACATTGTCAATTGTGTCGGAGCTCTCGACCTCAAGGGTGATCGTCTTTCCCGTCAAGGTCTTGACAAAGATTTGCATGCCACCACGCAGACGGAGCACCAAGTGGAGGGTGGACTCCTTCTGGATGTTGTAATCCGCCAAGGTCCTTCCGTCCTCGAGCTGCTTTCCGGCAAAGATCAACCTCTGCTGGTCCGGGGGGATCCCCTCCTTGTCTTGGATCTTAGCCTTGACGTTATCAATAGTATCCGAGCTCTCGACCTCAAGGGTGATCGTCTTTCCCGTCAGGGTCTTGACGAAGATTTGCATGCCACCGCGGAGACGGAGCACCAAGTGGAGGGTGGACTCCTTCTGGATGTTGTAGTCGGCGAGAGTACGACCGTCCTCAAGCTGCTTCCCGGCAAAGATCAGCCTCTGCTGGTCCGGGGGGATGCCCTCCTTATCTTGAATCTTGGCTTTGACATTGTCAATCGTGTCAGAGCTTTCCACCTCGAGGGTGATGGTCTTTCCGGTGAGAGTCTTGACGAAAATCTGCATCTGTTTGAGAAAAGAAAAAAGACAGATCTTCAGACAGTTGTATGTACAAAAGAAATTAATAAATTCCCATAGACATAATTAGGCATGTAAGAAAGGAAAATCGGTCACGGAACTTAAGAACACACAAGACTCGCAACTATTTTACTCCATGAAATCGAAAGATCAACAACTCTGATTACTGCCCAGATCTGAAAAAAATTAACTCTATTCAACAAAAACATATCTACATAATACGATTCATAATCCAGAAAACTATATGCCTAAATCAATTATCAAATACCAGACCTTAAAGAGATTGATCACAGATAAAGCACATCAAAATCAATAATCAAATACCAGACCTAAAGAGATCGATAACATATAAAGAACAACAAAATCGATTCCATACTTCGCAGATGTATACAGCTTAACAACACATAAATTTCACCCAAAAAAAAACCACGATCAGCAAGATCGTAACCCTAACCCTAACCCTAACCCAAAATTCCTATCCTAACAAAAAAAAATCCTAAAAAAATACGAATCAAAGCAACGAACATCAATAAGAGAAAGAAAGAGGAGAATCGGAAAAGAAAAAATACCTTGAGAGAGATCTGGAGAGCTTTCTGGGAGAAGAGTTGAGAGATATTTTCAGAGCGATTGTGAATCGAATGAGGAGTTCTTGGGAGAGAGCCGTGCTTTATAGCGAAGTTGGCGACCTAATCGGGAATCTGTTGCCAATGAGAGAGGGACACGTGTCGCACCATTATTTCCGTGGCCCACACGCTTCACGCTTGCCTTATCTGCGGACTTCTTCTTCTTGTCACGGAATCTTTTTGGGCTTTGTTTGTATAATGGGCTTATTATTAAGAAGGTTTTATATAGCGAATCCAAAGAGAGTTGGTATTTTTTTATAACGGGTAAAGTCGTCAAACTCATTCGACTTTCGTTGCAAATATGTCTCGAAGAGGATAAGGGACCGTGTTGGTTGAACGCTTCTGAAACCGCCGAAGGCAGGAACCGACGATTCCCGTCACCTCAAATCGCTTATGTTCTTTTTTACAAGAAATGTGACGGCATCTTAAAAAAAAAAAATGTGACGGCATAGCTCAGATTTTGCCACGCCTATTGTGTGTGCCCTCTTTTAAGTAAATTTAAAATTAAAAAGTCCGTAGAACAATTTCAACAAATATATCAAAAAAATTAGGAAAAATTATCAAAATGGGATCCGACAAAAAGATCGTTGATTAAATCCGGTCGAGATAAACATTTTTCGAGTTTGGGCCCTCATTGACATGCCTATGGTGTATCACGTGCTGCTACCCACGTTACATTGTAGCGAGGAAAGCTAGGCAAAAGAAACAAAACCAGTGTCAATACACTCACCGACACTTCCAATACAGACGAAGTTCAAGGTCTCTGTTTGGTGGGACGAAGGAACCGGTGATGGGTTTTGATACAGCTGTCGTTTTGCTAGCTCTGTTGTCGCTCTCGGTCTCAAAGGCCGGAGCTTGGACCGGCGAGATCCATGGCAGAGTCCTCTGCGATGTCTGCGGCGATTCCTCTCTCGGTCCCGAAGACCATGTCCTCCAAGGTCTGTGCTGATTGGATTCTCTGATTTCTGCGAATTGATTTTTTATGAAAGTTGGAATATTTAGGTGGGTTTTACTTCTTATGATGAGTTGATCATATCTTCATCATTGAGGTTGATTTCATATTTGAATTCAATTTCGATCTGTTCACTGCAACAATGTACAGCTTTATTTGGTTGGATTTGGAGCATATTGTCACCAACTCTTTTCAAGTTTTATTGATTAGGTGAATTGTAAAGTTCAAATCTTTAAGACTATAATTACAGGATCAGCACAAAGTATTTTCATATAGATTAGATCTTAGTTACACTAATCAACAAGCATCTTCTCAATGCTAGTTTGTGATCCAAATGAAGCCGCCCGAAGTGGCGGTTCTTTGCTTGATACGGTACTTGTGTTACCGGCTGTGAAGATGAGCTATCGGGTTTATGGGTATGCCCAAAATCGGAACTTTGGTTGACATTAGAACAGATCAAGTTTCTCATGGCCGCCGAGGAGGCGGTTCTTTGAGAACGAAATCCCAGCACTTTTCTCAACTGTACGTGGGGTGTGCAGGCGCGGAGGTGGCGGTCCTTTGCATAACGAAGTCCGGGGAAGTGCTGAACTACCAGGCGTTCACGGACGGGAAGGGGGTGTACACGGTGGCCGAGACGATGCCGGAGAGCGAGCGGTGGGACGCATGCCTGGCGCGGCCGCTCAGCAGCTTCCACGAGCGGTGCAGCCACCTGAGCGAGGGAAGCTCGGGGGTGAAGTTCACCTACAACCGCCCGTCCGGCTACTCCCACACGGTCCGCACGTTCGTCTACAAGCCCACGAGCGTCCCCGCATACTGCATTTGAACGGCCTTTTAAGGCCTCTTTTCACTTGTTTATACATGTTGTAGTGAAAACTTCTTTGGGGGGAAGAAGTGACTAAAATATAGAGATTTGGGCCATTCTGTTATAGAGCCAAAACTTGCTGTGAAAAGTACTATTATAAGTTAATCTCATAAGCTTTGAGAGATCTAGTAAATAAGTTTTATTTTTTATTTATTTTTAAATTAGTACTGAATAAGATTAATATACTATTAAAAAAAAGGTTAAGTTTTCGAAAAAGAAAAAATTTTCTAATTGAAATTTAATAAAACTTGAAAAAAATAATAAACTTTGAGAAAATGAAGAGATACATTTTTTTGGCCATTTATAATATATATGGGTCAAGGTAGTAAATTTCGAGAATTTCGCATGGAAATTCGCTGGAAATTCGATTTCCCGGAGAAATGCGGTTCGAAATTCCTGCCCTTTCGCTGTCGTTTTCCCTTTTTTTTCGCGAAATTCGCATGGGCACGGGGGTGGAAAATCTCTTGACGTTTTTGTGTGTAAAATTGCAAAAAATTGTTAAAATTTCGCAAAAAATCATATTTTAAACTCATATTATGGGTTTATGTGCTATTTTTTGAAAGAATAAAGGATATTATTGCAAAATATTATAATTCAGAGGACAAAGTTATGCAACAGACAAAGATCAGGGGTGTTTATGCTAATGACTCACGTGAGGGCAAAATGGGAACAAGGTTAAGGATAGTGATTTTTCGTAAGTGGGTCCCAGTGATGACGTGGCAGGATCCGATTCGATATTATACGTGTTAAGCATTGGTCGCATACCAGCATCATCGGAATGACGAAAAAGGCTAAAATTTTAAGTGCATCAGAACTTAAATTGTTCAGGATTCTACGAGGGCATAAATGTCCATTTATTTTAGCGCCCAAAATACCGTTGATTATTCGAAGCGTGAGAGAGAGAGAGATCCGCCATGGAAGCTCTGCAACGTGAATCATAGAGCTCGAACGATTTTCGCGACGAAGGAGAGAGAGAGATCGAAGATTCGGTGGTTCTGACGTCGGAGAAGGATGATCCAATGGCTGATGAAGCTCCGAGCTTCGTTCGGAGCTTCGTTTCTATGGCTCATCTGCTTGATTTACTTTACCCAGGTTTCTCTTCATTTCCATGGCTCATATCGATTGATTTCTTCACGCTCTTTCGTGCTATTTAGTTCTGAGTTCGTTGGCGATTCGATTTATGTTTTCTGGAGATCGAGATTCGTGAATTTAGTGTTATCGAATGAACTTATACAGAAGTTAGGATTTATGGATTATTTTTGCTTTGGGCGGTAGTTGAAGATCGTTGAATTTGATGAAGAAAAAAAAAATCTGGAGCTAAAAAATGGGAATAAAAACAATGTGTATACGTATGGTTAGAAGTTCTAGCTATTCGATTACCGTTAAAATCACGCTTTTCGGTTTTGTAATCGGGGTTTTTGTACTATATGTCGGTAATGTATTGAATATTTCTCGTGAGCTTGATTTTGCACGGTTTTTCGGCTCTGTAAATGGGTTTTTGGACTCTATATGTCGGTATTGAAGTTTTTTATGAACTTGATTTGCAGGGTTTCAGGTCCTTCGTGTGGACTGCGGTTTCGTACCAACTAAAAGATAAGCTTAAGTTGTCACCTTCAGCTTCGCAGTTCGTGTTTTCCGTGGCTTTTTTCCCATGGAGCATTAAGCCACTGTACGGGTATGGTTCTTCTTTGAAAACGGCGCTGCGTATTTTTCCCACTTGTTAAAGACTCGGCTATCTCTATCAGTTCAATGAACCCGGTTGCTAGCTGATTCAGCTGAAATACGGAAATCTTCGCGTGTCATTGTTATGTTTAGAAGGGAATAGAAAATCTCAACTCTAGATTAGGTTTATACAATCATGAATTTTGCGGGTCTCTTCGAATTCCTTAATAAACAAGTATGGTTGAATCTGATTGCAGTTTATCTTATGTGCAGAATTATTTCGGATTGTATTCCGATTAGAGGAAGAAAAAGGATACCCTACTTACTAATCTCAACTGTTCTCTCTCTCGTCCCGTGGCTTTTACTAGGCCTTAATGAAGCCTTGAGAAGTTCCAGCTGGCAACTGATGTCTCTCTTGACATTGCAAAACTTCGGTTCAGCCATGGCTGATGTCGTTATCGATGCCATGATCGCTGAAGCAGTGAGATACGAGCGGTATGTGCTTAAGTTGACTTTATTTCGACTCTTTAGTTAAATGACCTTTAATTTCAAGAAACTGGTTTTGGAAGAAAGAAAGAAAAAAAGTGTAAGAGTTGTTTAATATGTTTCACTTTCATATTTGTTTCGGAATATGAAACATTGACATATGCAATTTTTACTATTAATTTTTTAAACCGGTTTTATACCAGTACCATTTTGAAAACCAGTTACACCCGAATGCCGGTTTTTAGTTTTAAAGAACCAAAAAACGGTTCTGGTTTCACCCCTATTCTAAACAGATCACTACTCTAGCATACGTTTTATTGTCTTACACGTGTCTTTGATCAGGGCTTCATATTCTGGAGATCTCCAGTCAATGTCTTGGTTAGCTATGGCTTTTGGTGGGATATTCGGGAGCTTATCTGGAGGATTTGCGCTGACAAATTTGAAGATCCAAACCATTTTTCTTCTATTTTCTGTTCTGCCCACCATGCAATTCTTATCATGTGGCTTGGTTGAAGAGAAATCTGGTAAATTAAAAGTTCCAGTCAACTCTTATAGCTCGGAGAACGGGAATAATGGCATTACAGATTCGGATCCGTTGTTGGAAAGGAAATCCGGTTTCACTGCGTCCAAAAGGAAGAAGATTCAAAAGAATAAAAAGAAGGAGATTGTTGACAAAAATAAATTCAACTCGTTGGGATCATCGTGGATTCATTCTCTGAAAGCTGCAACCTATAGCCTGTTTTCTGCTTTCAGAAAACCGCTTATTTTCAGGTAACAATATCCGACGGCATATTGATTCATCAGGGCATTATATCAATATGTTACGGTCTATCTTTTATATCTTATCTTGTTCTTTTTTTCTTTATCTTGCTTCCGGAAAGGTCAGACCAATGGCTTGGTTTTTCCTGGCAACTGTTACAGTTCCGAACCTCTCAACGGTCATGTTCTATTATCAGACGGAGTTCTTGAAAATGGATGCATCGTTCTTGGGGACTACACGAGTTGTGGGATGGTTGGGTCTAATGGTCGGGACATTGACTTATAATCGGTACTTGAAGAGAATGAAGCTACAAAAAATCCTCATGTGAGTATTTTAACAATTTTTCTAGTCTTTTTATACATGAAAAGTCACTATATTTATAATATTTCGATCACCTTGTAGGTGGGCTCATATAGGTTTGACAGTACTGACGATCCTGGACGTCATTTTAGTTTCTCGATTGAATGTTGCCTTCGGAATATCCGACAAAATATTGGTGCTCTTTGGATCGGCTCTTAGCGACGCTGTCAACCAATTTAAGTACGTATTATTATCCACGATAAAAAATATATGCCCGAAAGAAAATTAGTTCAGGAGGCATAGCCCATAATTACTCTATTTGCGATGAAAACTTCCGTCATTTCTGCTACTTCTTCTATTTGCAGGTTTATGCCATTCTTGATATTATCCGGACAACTTTGCCCACCGGGAATCGAAGGCACTCTGTTTGCCCTCTTCATGTCTATAAACAACTTAGCCTCGACGCTGGGATCGTTCAGCGGCGCCACATTGGCGTCGGTCTTGAGCATATCCTCGGGATCGTTCGAAAATCTCCTTGCAGGCATTTCCATTCAAGCTCTTTGCACTTTAGCCCCCGTAGCTTTCCTGTTTTTGATACCGAAGGAAGCTACCGGGACGTCGGCGTAAATTAGTGAAGAATATTCGAGAGTTATACAAAACCGGAATGACCTTAGTCTTTAAGATCACTGAGACACAGTGAATGTAGAAGCAAGATTACTTCAGTTCATATGATTTTTAACTTTTAACAGTTCAAGTATGGCATTAATTATTGATATGCCAAATGTATAATTTTGGATTGTCATGTTGTTTGTATTGAAAATGACGAGAGAGTATAAATTAGACTCCCCATTTGGGATTTATAATGATTTAAAATAATTTTCCGAGCTTCGTCTTGTGTTTGGCCTCCCAAAAATTAATTTGAAATTTTGAAAAATTAAATAAAAATCGTTAGCCAATAATTCTTTCCTCAATAAACTAATAATCGCGACGGTAAAATCCAAAGAAAATCTTTAGAATTTACTCGTGAAATTTTTACTATAGTAAAACTTTCATACATTAATATTGTTGGCACCAGTGAATTTTATTATTTTATCAAGATTATTAATATATTGAGAAAATTTTTAGTCACATTAGTTAAAGTTGCTACTATACAAAATAACTAACTTGTCAAGGTTATAATTTCTTCAGATTCTACTATATTTAAAGCTTAAATATTCATTTAGGTAATATTCTACTGTATTCAAATCCCATTAGACGTAAATGCGTGCCCCTTACGTATTGTAGAGTTGACTAAATGTGCCATTTATTCTTATACAAAATATATCTAATAATGCGAGAGAGTATCGTAATTTTAGCCGATTATATCTGATAATGCGAGAGTGCATTGTAACTTTAGCCAAAATGTCACCCCCGTTAAAAAAAAATCATTCTTCCGAAAAGCATATTAAAAAAAATATATATATATATATATATATCAGAGCCAGGTTTCGATCCTGGGACCTGTGGGTTATGGGCCCACCACGCTTCCGCTGCGCCACTCTGATTGTTGAAATCTTAAGCGTAATTTGATAGGAATACAAAATTATTCAAAACAATAAAATAATAATAATAATAAATCAAAATCCTTTTCTTCAACGAAGATCTTCTGTAAGAGAATCAAACCGGATCGAATCGAATCGAACGCAAAAATGAGAAGACGAGCTGGAATCGGAGGGTTACAGACCGCCGCGGCTGCTAGGGTATGCTTTTTTTGTGAATCACGTTTCGAATTCTGTGCCGTTTCGTATAGTTTTGAGCCACTTCGGTCGGTTCGGAGTTCGGCTTTTCAGTGTTTGAGCCGAGATTCAAGAAGTTGATGATTGGGTTTTGTTTCCCGGAGAAGAAGATGGTTTGCTTGTGTATGTATCATAACATTGCAGCTCAAGTGTTTGATCCTATGCCCAGCAGAGTTGTAGGGATAAAGAACGAGTGTATGTTTTGGGGTAAAAATACCTATAACTTAGGTGTGTATTCCCGTGTTGGCGAACGCGAAAGTGTAAATCCGAGATACCCATTAAGTATGTATAAGTATATTCCTAAGTTAATATCGTTACTAAAGCACGAAAACGAGTGTAGTTTCTTATCCGTTTTAATGGATATTTGTTGCCGAGTGAAGGTTACATTGATAATGACAATGCACATGTATTTTTGTGGATTTGATGACAAAGAAAAGACCTTTGGTCTCTGCCCAAACTCGATGAAAAAAATCGGATCACTTCTTAATTAATAAAAAAGATATATCGAGGGTTTTATGATAATTCACGAATATTATTATTTCAATTCTATTTTTTAAATTACTTTGTCTCTATAAATTTTATTCATGGGTTTTATAAAATCCTGGATCCGCAACTGTTTTGAGCTATAAATCTATGTATATATATATATATATATATATATATTTAATTTATCTATATATGCGTGTTGTGTTTGCAGGATCAGTATCGGTTGCTCGGAGCAAATGTGGCGAAGATTCGGACTGATCTCATGAAGGAACAGCTCGATACGTTTCGGTCTCAGCTAGAAGATTTCGCTCGCAAGCACAAGGTTTGTTTCGTGTTGAATTTTTGTTTCGGCCATTGATACGTTCTTCGAGCTCCTCTTTAGAGATTTCTGAATCTGATTTTGGAAGCTCGCTAGTGTAAAGTGATTGAATTTTGGTGATGTAAATTCGAATTTTGTTGCATGAAGTTTTGAGCCATAATTAGGAGTTTATCAGTGTAAGACTATGAATATATTATCGATGCTTTGACTGTCAAAGTGAGACTAGTTCACTGAGTTTAGGGCTGTGAATTTGCTGTCTCGAAGTTACGAGCTATTTTATTAGGTATTAGCGGGTATTTTGTATAAAAAAACAAATAATCGTTAAGATTAAGAAGTTAAAGCAAAGTTTTGAGTCGATTCTGATGCGATATTAACGACGTAATTTATGCACAAAGTTGTTTATGATGTTGTAGAATGACATCCGTAAGAACCCGGCATTCAGATCGCAATTCCACGAGATGTGCACGAAGGTCGGGGTCGATCCGTTGGCATCGAACAAGGGTTTTTGGGCAGAGCTGTTGGGAATTGGTGACTTCTACTATGAACTTGGTTAGTATCGTCTCAACTTTACACCATTTCACTATTATATGTGTAGTTGATAACCAGTGAACTTGAATTTCTTGGTTAGAAAGGCGTCCAAATCGTCGATATTTGCTTGGTGACGAGACCGGTTAACGGAGGTTTGATCAGCTTATCGGAACTCTGTAACGCTCTTCGACTGAGGCGGAAGAGTGACAGAGAAGCTGTCTCCGAGGATGATTGCCTACGAGCTATTAGTAAGCTCAAGGTATTATAATTGTTTGTCTTGATGAACAAAATTCTCAATCTCGGTTTCCAATTTTATAGAATAAATTCTTTTAATTGACATTGTTTTTTTTTATTTTTTATTTTAGACTTTAGTCTGTTTTGACTTCCATAAGCTAATATCATCCGGATTGACTAAAGGTTTTAGGAAGTGGTTTCGAGGTGATTTCCGTTGGAAAGAAGAAGCTTGTTCGTTCTGTACCAACCGAGTTAAACAAAGACCATAATGAGATTCTAGAGCTTGCCCAGGTATTTTAAAATATTTAAATTAGTTTTTTTTTTTTCTCGTGAGTTGTAAGGATATATTGAATTGTCTTAACTCAAATATATAATAGGCTCAAGGATTTGTTACTATCGATGAGGTGGAAAGGCGGCTTTCGTGGACATCCGGTCGTGCCATCGATGCTCTCGACACTTTACTAGATGTAAGCTCGTTGACACTTTTATATCGCAATCAAATGCAGCAATTCAAGTCTAGAAGAACACCTCTTAGAATCCAAATTCTTGTTTTTACAGGAAGGTCTTGCGATGATTGATGATGGTCATAGAGATGGTAAACGCCGATACTGGTTTCCCTGCGTTTCTCCTATCGCATCTTCAGTTGGACTCGGAGCCGATGCATAGGAAGGTGCCCTTGGACTGCACTTTACTAATGTTTGTATATCGAACTGGGTAAAAAACGAAGAAAAATTGTTGTTCATTCAATTAATACACGTTGAAATCGATTTATAAGGTCTCAACTGAATGATTTCGGTTTTGTAATGAAAGGTTGGTATCAAAGTATAAAACATGCACAGTTTATATCTTGCTTATATATATACTGAAAATAAGGTATGCGGTATCTAATTGTAAAACACCGCGACGCAGCTATCGCGTCGATCATCGATATAATTCGATCCTAGGGTGATTTATTCCCCATCAGCTGATTAGTGAAGCCAATTTTCACTTACACAGCCTAAGAACGAGTCTAAATATACGAGAAATACATTTGAAAGACTCTTTGTTGAATATCGTTGAGTATATGAACTATTATATGTGAAATCAGACCGTCTCCGCCTCCTCTGTCCACTCGGCGCCGGGCTCGCTCCACGACCGGGGCCGTACACCGAGCTTGAAAAACAACACCATCTCTAGCGCCTCGAAAACCTTATGGTCGTCAAGGAACTCGTTCCAAACACCGCTCACGATGCAGTAGTTCCCGTTGTACGGCTCCCGGTGGTGCGCGGCGTGCTGCGAGCGCGACACAAGAACGCCACCGTCCTGCAGCGCCACCACGGCCGGCGGGAGGCGGCTCTTCGTGCTGTGGGCCCAGGCATGGAATTGCTGGCTGAACATGATGCAGCCGGCGCATGCGCCGACGAAACCAAGCACGGTTGGATCGTCGAGGAGGAGGCCGGCAGGAAGGACCGTGAACGTGACGGCTCGAGCGAGCGCGTGCAGGTTGTTGGCGAACTGGCGGCGTGTGATCGTCCATGGATACCGGTGGTGGCCCTGGAACGCGGCGATCTGGGAGCCGAAGACCGGCGTTGACGCGTCGCCGTAGTTGTCCACACCCCAGTGGTACACTCCAGACGCGAGATCCGACACGGCGTACCCGGCTAGCGCAGCCAGGGCGGGTTCAACCCAGTGGCCTGTTCCAGCCGCTCCGAGGGATGACTTGGCTAGGGAGACGAGGACGGTGGCACAGCCGGATGCCACCCAAGCCCGGTGGGCCCAAGTGGATCGCAGGCTCGGGTCGTCCGGCTTCGGGCGGACGTGAGGCGGCTGATCGACCTCGAGCCGGCCCAATTCAATCGCTAGTCGGCCTGTTTCTATCGCGGGCCGAACTGGATTGGCGGTGGGCGAGCGAGTGGCGACGCGGGTGCGGAGAGTAGGAGCGCGAGGCGGAGCGAGACGGGGCGGAGAGCCCAAGGGGGGCTTGTTTTGGGCTAAGATAGAGTTAGACATTGGTGCGCAATTGGAGCGCACGGCAAAGAGACATGCAAGTAATGAAGTAGTGACGCTTTTTTGTGTGTGGATAGTGGTAAGTTTGCGTGTTTGTGGCTGCAATGAGCGTTGTGTGATGAGCTAGCGTGGTGTGGTGATCATCGCTCGCAAGTTGGTGCTCGTTATCACATTGACTCTTCGCGGCTATGTGGCAGCTTCCGAGCCTTCGCTTTAGAAAGAAAGAGAAGAAAAAAATGTTTTGTGATTTTGTATGTAGTTGTTTTAGGTTAGGACTTAGGAGTATGCGGTCCGTTTCATAAGTAGCGGAAATTCATAAATAGCGGAAATGACCTCTCATTTACAATAGACGTATGGATTTGGCCCTTCTGTAGTAGAGAGTAGAGGCGTCCGAGATGATCTGCTAGAGATGAAACCGGAGCGGATATATATATATATATTTTGTCGTGGATTTGGTCTTCAGTTAGCATAAAGGTTAACAGCGGTAACTCTTTATTTTATTTTATTTTTTTGATCCAATGGTAACTCTTTTTTTATTTTATTTTTATCTTCTTTTCAGGAGTAAAAGGAAAAAACATAAACAAACTATTATCCTTTAATACGACGTGCATTTTCTCACCTTATCTTACGTATAGAGAACATGTCGTTTTATTTGAAAATGTTTGTTAGAAATAGATATTGAGTTTTCTTTAAAGCATATAAGAGAGAATAAAACTTTATACGATGGGGTCATACGTCACTGTATTCTAAGGAATATAATGAATCTTCTAGTCTATGGATTGGGATATGCTTATCGTTGGTTGCATAGAGGGAATAATTTGAGATAATTAAGGTAATAGTACTCAAATTTTGAACAGCTACAACGATAAGATTTTAAAGTAAAAAATAATGATAAACGTGAAGCGACATATTTATCCGTCAAATTACCATTGTTGATTTGTAACAATAGTAATATGTATTTAGAAACAATAATGGTAATATGTATTTAGAAATATACAAAATCTCTATAGAAGACGAAATTCCGTATAAGAAATGTTAAGAAAGCAAACACAAAGACATAATATAACAAACTAATTTGTAATGAGAATGTGATATGAAAATTCCTTTTAAGTACTCTTTCTGTCCTTGAGTTTTGATTCCTTTGCTTGCTTGCATTAACATCAATCAATATATGTCTTTTGTCAAAAACATAAATTATTTATTATTAGGGTTAATGACGGCGAAAATATTCAAAATTTGATAAAATAACTCCTCGTGTATACAAAGTTTAAAAGTAGTGGTAAAAATACCCAAAGTCACATTTGGAGAGTTGACCACTAAATTCTCGTAACGCCATTAACTTATCCGTTAACTCTGGCTACGTGGACAAGTCTGTTTTGCTAAGTGCAATCATTAGGGTTGTATTAAATAGTATTAATTAGGGGGTTAATTCGTTGTTTTGTCGTAATCGAACCTCATATGGGCTCGTCCACGTGGAAAAAAATTGTTATATCAACAACCACGTTTGTCCACGTGGTCAGAGTTAACAGGTAAGTTAACGGCGTCATGATAATGGAGTGGTCAACTCCCCAAAAGCGATTTTGGGTATTTTTGCAATCACTTTTAAACTTTAAGTACACGAGGAGTTCTTTGACCAAACTTTAAGTATATTCGCCGTCATTAACCCTTAATTATTATATTGAATTGAATTATTAGCTCCCTATTCCGTACCGAAAAGGTATACATATTAGAAGGGTCTATCTCCAAAAAAAAAGTTTATACTTTAAACAAATTATAACTAAATAAATTAGTGCATGCAAATGCATGATGAGCTTTATAATGCTTCTACGCAATATGCCATTGCCAACCATTTAACACCCGTACTCATTTGGCGTTACGTCTATCAATGCCTTGAAATGTTGGGACTTTATATGCAATTACCAAAAAGCTAAATACTATTACTTGGCAAGGAAGTATAGTCTCCATATGATCTATCTATTTAATGGTTTTGGTGGAACCACATAATCCTATTCCTACCAACAAAATGTCTAATATCAATTAAAAAAAAATAAAAAATTGTATCATGTATACGACATGTCATTTTAATACAATATTTTATTTGTCAGCTTCATAAAATTATCACCAAATTCAGAACTCAATAATATCACATGGGTGTCATTATTATCTCATAGTCATTATACCATGCATTATTTCAATCGTGGCCCCTTAATTATAGGCCTTATCTCAATTTATCCAATATTTTTTAAATGCTATCACTTGTGTTACAAATAATTCAACATTGAGTACCAACAATCTTAAGGATAAACTACATTTTATTTTATTCAAGCTTGAATTTTCACAAATTCTCTTCAAAATACAATAACTGTATACCAATTATAAGACAACAATTATCATCTAACATAATCTATTATTAGTCCATATATCAATTATATTAATGAAACCAAGAAAGTACATATTAAAATTAAATAATATATATTATAAAATAAAATTAAAATTCTAAATGCAAAATTTATAAAAAATTAAACTAAAAATAAATAAATTACAAGCGGACCAAAAATCGAGAGCCATCAATCTTCATATTATTTTTTTACTGAAATCAGAACCCGGACCAGGACTAAGTTTTGGAGCCAAAACTTGTACTCCAATAAAAATGACAAAATTCTCAACGGCAAATCTTTTAAAATAAAGGGACTATAGTGTAATAATAGCGTTCTCGAGGGGCCAAAATGGAAAATATTTGTCTCAAGCAAATCTCACACGAAACGAATTCAACGCTCAAGAAAAAGTGTTGCAGAGTCGTGATTCCTCTCGCGAGCGTGGCCATGGCGGTTTCCTCCTCCCTCGTCTTCTTCCTGGCCTCGGCCTTCACTCTCACGGCCCTGATCCTCGCCTTCCCTCCGCCGCCGGCGAGGCTCTTCCACCCGCGCGACGCGCTCCCTCTGCTCCCGAGGCAGCTCGCGTGGCCGATCCTCAACTCGCTCAGCAGCGCCGTCGATCTCCTCCCGAGCTTCGTCGGCGCCGCCACCACCGCGCAGGGCGCCTCCGGGGAGTGGAAGGGCGCGTGCTTCTACGAGAACTCCGCCTGGCTCGAGCTCCACAACAAGTCCGGCTCCGAATTCGGCGGCGGAACGATCCACGTCAAGGTACTGCTCGATCTTCGCTTTGATTGAATGAACGAGAAATGTGACATTTCTCACGAATCTGATTGAAATTGCTGTTCTGAGCTGATATTTTCATATAGAATTTGTGATGAATGTTAGTTAAGTTGTTGGACTTGGTGCTTTGGAAAAGGAAGGCCCTTTTATGAACACTGTAGCTGATATTGACTCTTTCGGCATAAATACCGGTTTTTTGAACTACCTTTTGACCATCAGTTCCGATCTTTTCACATCAACCCCTGCATAATCTTTTTCACCCCTCCAAATCCCATTCTAGCGTAAGAAATTTGATTTTTTCTTTCTTTTCTTCTTATCTATGATATATTATTTTAAAATTTGAGTAATATATATATATATATGTATATATATTTTTACGTAAATCTTATCGCTGTACTTATCGGTTTTAATTACCCATCGGCGTCGGTTTTTAAAATTCTTACGAAAGCCCTATTGGTTTGGTATACCTGTTCTATGATACTATTTTTAAAATTTTGAGTAATTTTTATGTAAATCTTATCGCTATACTTATTGGTTTTAATTGCCATCGGTTTGTGATTTACCATCGGTATCGGTTTTTAAATTTCTTAACGAAAACCCTATCAGTATCCCTGTTCTATGATATTATTTTTTAGATTATGAGTATAGTTTTTATTTATTTTTTATTTTTTACCTAATCTTATCGCTATACTTGTCAGTTTTAACTACCCATCGGTTTGCGATTAACTCATCGGTATCGGTTTTTTAAATTCTTACGAAAACCCTATCACTATAAGTCTATACCTGTTGCGCCCTCGGTACACTCGTAAATTGGACTTGCAGTCGGTTGCTGGTTGCGAACTCTTAAACACTGATTAAGATCATCTTGTGTGAGTGAGTGTTTTTTTCTCTCAAGAAAAATTAGTAGATTTTACTGTTTCATTTGAGTTTTAGGGTTTTGATTGTAGTTTAGGAGGCTTCTCACTAGAATTGAATTTGGTAAATTTGTTGGTTAAAGGTATTTTTTGTAAGTGAGAACTTTGTCGAATTGAAATGATAAATATATATATATATATATATATATATGTGTGTGTGTGTGTATGTGTGCATATATTATATAAGCGAGTTGCTTTATTTGGTTTGTGGAATTTAGTTTAGATTTATAGTGTTATGCAAGTATTGAAGAGTTTTTAGTAAATTTCTGTAGCTGATATATGAATTACTCAAGTAATTTAAGTCGGTTTTCGGGGGATTGGTTGCGTGCTAAGTACTCGTGTTTGCTCTTCTATTCTTCCATCTCTTTCCTCCAAGTTGTAAATGCTGATATTGGAACATTTATATTCATGTCTTTGAAACAGTTGATAGTTAATCTTACAAAAAAAAAATGATTGGAGATTGTTGGTTTTGTATTTGGTGGGACCAATTAAACATACTTTTTAAACAGAATGGAATTGAACTTCGTATTATCTTCGAATCGCTCCGTTAATTGAGTAGAAAGCTGGCTTTCAAACATTTATGTCCTTGCTATGGAATAATAATAATAATTGCTCTGGTTCAGGTTGAGAAGGCTCATAGTTGGACGTGCATGGATCTTTACATTTTTGCCACTCCGTACCGTGTAACATGGGATTACTACTTCATATCACGAGAACATACTCTGGAGATTAAAGAATGGGAGGGGAAAGCCGAATATGAATACGTGAGTCAATAACTTCGATAGAATTGTAACTTATTAGGTGTTAGTTTTACCGATTCTCCCAAAAGTTTTAGTTATTCTATGATGCGGGCCGCTTATTTGTAGGCATGTCAAAGGTGAATGAAGGGTTAAATTAGTTGCAATACCAAACAAATATTAGAAAAATCCAAAGAAGGCCTTACACGTATACAATATATTCTTGTAAAAAAATGGCGTTAATGTATAAATCAAGCAATAATTTATATATTAACGCCAAATATATATATCTTGTTATGCTTTTTATTCATCTATGCTGCATTTCTTTCAGGTCAAACACAACGGCGTTTCAATGTTTCTCATGCAAGCAGGGATGTTAGGAACGATTTCAGCATTGTGGGACGTCTTCCCCTTATTCACAAATACTCAATGGGGAGAAAACTCCAACGTTGCGTTTCTTGAGAAGCACATGGGCGCTACCTTTGAAGAACGCCCTAAACCTTGGGTAACGAACATTAGTGTTGACGACATTCACTCTGGCGACTTCCTTGCCATATCCAAGATCCGAGGCCGGTGGGGCGGTTTCGAGACTCTTGAGAAATGGGTCAGCGGAGCTTATGCTGGTCATACTGCTGTTTTCTTGAAAGACTCCGAGGGGAAGCTCTGGGTGGGCGAATCTGGAAATGAAAATGATGAGGTAGATGTGCAAACTAACGTCCCATACAATTTTATAGAGTGATTGACAGTAGTGCCTTCCTAACTTTCTGAGACAAAGCTTTTTGCCCACTGATTTTTTATTTGTGAAAGCTATACCATTGGACTTGAAAATGAAGCGAATTTCCCCTTTATTCCTTAAAAAACAAGGGGAAAATAACTAATAGCAATGTCCCTAAAAAAAGCAATGTTCCTTTTAATTTTGTTGCAGGGAGAAGACGTTATCGCAGTGCTACCGTGGGAGGAGTGGTGGAATTTTGAGCTGACTAAAGATGATTCCAATCCTCATATCGCGGTGCTTCCTTTGCATCCAAGCATGCGAGCCAAGTTCAACGAGACAGCGGCTTGGGAATATGCACGGAAAATGGAAGGAAAACCGTACGGATATCATAACATGTTATTTGCATGGATTGACACAAAGAGTGAAAACTACCCACCCCCCTTGGATGCTCATTTGGTATAATATCTCTTTCTTGTGTTTAAAATACATAATCTTTTTACTATAAAGTTTTGGTCCCTTAATTAATTAAGTTGCCTGTTCTCTTCAACGTCGGTAATTCATTTCAACATTCGTAACACCATGGGATATTGGGTTTTGTGAAGGTTGTTGAAGCTCCCTTTTCTCGAGATTGGATTTTGGGTCATTACACATTGTTTCTTTCAAGTCACATTGAGCCTTTCTTTAGCAATTAGATTAATGCTGACATATTTCTCACATATCTTGAATATCTTTCGTATAAAGAGTAACACTAACATGCCTTTTTTACTTTCTTCGTAGGTTGCTTCGGTAATGACAGTTTGGAACCATATGCAGCCTTCATATGCTGCCAACTTGTGGAATGAAGCGTTAAACAAACGACTCGGAACTCAGGTATAACGAGAGGAACTAATTGTATCCTATTTCCAAAATCGGGTAGTTAATTCATATCTTAATACTAATAATCGTCGAATTTAACCTCGGATACTGTGAACTTCGTAACAATTTATTGACGACATTTTGCTTTCGGTTTTAAAGAGTTTATTCATCTTTACTCTTTTACATGTTCCACACAGAACCTTAGTCTTCCTGAAGTTCTGGTAGAAACCGAAAAACGTGGGTCCTCTTTCGATGAACTGTTGACTATCCCGGAGCAAGACGATTGGTTGTACGTTGACGGGAAGTCAACTTCATGCGTCGCTTTCGTTCTCGAAATGTACAAGGAGGCTGGACTTTTTGGTGAAATCGCTAGCTCTATCCAAGTAACTGAATTCACGGTGAGTTTATCCTAGATTCATCTCCGCATATTCTACAATAATAAATTAATGTGCGATTCGTAATACAGATCAAAGATGCGTATACGCTTAATTTCTTCGAGGATGATATGAGCCGTTTGCCGAAGTGGTGCAACGATGCGGATGATGTGAAACTTCCGTACTGTCAGATTCTCGGGAGGTACAGAATGGATCTACCCGAGTTTAACACTATGAACCCGTACCCTCGTATGAATGAAAGGTGTCCCTCTCTCCCTCCAAAGTACACGAGAACAGCAAAATGTTAGTGCTTGAATTTCTCAACTTCAAATTCAATTTACGCATTTCAACAATTATCTTGGTTGATTATGTAAAAATTGTCACGTCCATTGTGTATATATAGATTTAGATACTAGACTCAGCAAAAATTAGGAATTGTATTTTCTCCTAGAACATGGTGCATGAGCTTTGGAAATTATTTTTACAATGTAAGCTATGAGTTAAATTAGTTTTTCTGCTCTAGTCATTCTATTTTCATGCCTTTCTTTTACCTAGTTGTGGATCATCTAATTTTTATGATTTTTTGTGTTTTTTTTGTGTTTTTTTTTTTACGAGCCGCAATTTTTTTGATAGAAATCGTATTTAACCGTTTTGTATGGAGTGACCCGTGATTACCTATCGTCTATGGAAGAACGAGACAATTATTTAGTTCTATACGTTTAATCTTGTACATGTCATTTTCTTTTATTTGTTGTTATTTTTTAAAAGAAACATAGATTATATTGATAAACCTAAATTTACAATGCAAGGTTAGAAAATGGTTTACGATCAGCCAGTCCGATAAACCGGTCTGGTTATATACACCAAATTTCACCATAAAAAAAAAAAGATAGAAAAAGCCCGCCTATCCCTCGAAAGATCTGTGAGAGAATACATCAAAAACTTGTTATATGAGGAAAAAAAAAAGTCAAAAGGCAATACGATGACTGATATTATCCACCGATTTGTCGCAAGTATTTCAAATGCACTAGAGAGTTACAATTTCAGTTTTTTGCTATAACGTGTCATTTTTTATTTCGCCTTGAAACTTCGTGAATTTACAACAAATCGGAGGAAAAGAAGTTTTCATCACATTTGCGAATCCTCGATGACTTGATTTTGTCTTCGAAACAGTGACTTTATAAACCCTAACCTATTTTACGTCCACAAGAAAACAATATCTTAAACTTTGAAGAGATGCATTGTATTGTAGCTAATAATATCAAAACCATAAACTTTGGAACATTCTTTATTTCATTCTACAAAGCAAGCAGTGCTAAACACAGCACTCGAAAAATTAAAGCGGCTTCGTCTGCTCGATTTGGACTGGCATTCCGCGAGCCGGTACGGGCATCGGCTCTCTTGTAAACGAGGCATTCGAGTCGCACAGCTTCCACTTGAAGTGGGTGACGAGGTAGTGGATCGCGATAAGTGTCTCGGTTCTCGCAAACTCGTTCCCGGGGCACAGGCGTGGTCCGCCACCGAAGGGCACAAAGCAGTACGGTGGTGCAGGTGCGGAATTTTCAAACCTGTCGGGGTTGAACTTCGTCGGCTCGTGGTACACGCTGCCGTCCATTTGGGTCATCGGCGCTGCCCAAAATATCTGGCAGAGTATTGTGTTTTAGAAAAAAGAAAGAAAAAGAATTTGACCGTTAAAATCGGTAATCTGTATAATTGCCAACGCAAAATTCGCTTCTCGATTTATTTTGTTCACCCGGGCCGGGTAGAGATGAGAGATCGTTTTGACTCACTTGCCAGCCTTTGGGGATGACGTATCCGCCGTAGTGGATGTCATTCACCGCTCTCCTGAACCCGCCGAAGACCGGAGGAACCATTCGGAGAGTCTCCATGGCGACTCGCCACGTGTACTTCATCTTGTTCAGGTCTTCCCATGTCAGAGACTCTCCAGGGCTCTTGCTTTCTGTGATCTCTTCTTGCTCTGAACGGTAAAAAAAACCGCTACAATAAACGCGCAAGACTCTCGATAAAACTGTAAATCTAAATAGAAATTATCTTATTCTGGATTAAATACACATAAAATATGATTTCTGAAATTATCTAATTAGAGCGTCGCTTTCGTACCTCGAAGAACAGCTTCGTAAACGGATGGCTCGGCAGCCAGGAAGCGCAATATGAAGGTGAGGAGAGAGGACGAAGTCTCGTGCCCGGCGACCATCGTCACTATCACATTATGCATGATTTCCTCCTCGCTCAGCTCTTCGTCGTTGCCGCACCGGACGCGTAGCAAGCACGCGATCAGGTCTCGCGTCGGAGCATCCGGCTCGCTCTCGAGCTCCTTTCGCTTCGCGTTGATGAGCTCCTTCACCATAGTTCGAATTGTGTCTCTCGCCTTTAGACTGCGATTATAGCGCGTGAACGGCAGGTTGATCGGAACAGCCCACACGCCATCCAGCAGGTTCTCGAAGCCGCGCACGAGCTTCTCTCTGCGAACCCCTCGCTCGAGCCCGAAGATAAGAGAGCACATCACGTTGAAGGTCAAGATCTTCATCAACGGCAGAACCTGTATCCAAGATCTTAACGATTTTGTGATTTGAATCCGTTTATTTAGCCTTATTTAAAGCTCACAGAGCTGACACGAAATCGGATTTTTTTTGGGAAGTGGAGGGAACAGGCCGTTCGAATTTCTCGATTTCTCTAAAAAAATGCTTGTTCAGATATGACGGAATAATTTTCCGGTTAATACGTTGCTTGCGAGTCAAGAAAGAAGACGAATTCGACTCACCGTCACTTCTCGCTTGCCCTGCCAATGCGTCTCGAGGTGCTCTCTGACCTCTCCTTCCATCTTCGCCACGTTCAGCTTCAGCGACTCCGGCTTCAAGAACATCATGAGCGCGCCCCGGACGCGCCGGTGATCATCGCCGGTCAGCTCCAGCAGATTCCGAGCCCCGAGGATCTCCCTGATCGACTCGATCTGCTGGCTCGCGAAGGACCCTCCCTCGTTGGTGAATATGAGCTTGTTGGCCGCGCTTCCGTGGAGGAATACCGTTGGTTTCCCGAACAGGCTCAACTTCGAGACCGGACCGTACTTCTTGATCCTTCCCCTGAGCCATTTCTCGGATGTATTCGTGCGCAGCGCTCGAGAGAAGCTCAGGCTCTGGCCAACCAACGGCAGCCCGAGCGAGCCCGGCGGAAGGTTCCGGTTCTTTTTTCGCCTGCTGGCGAGAAGAAACGCGAGCGCGCCGAGGAACAGAAGAGCCAAAGCTAGAGTGTGCATGGTTTATGATATACTATAACAAAGTGAGAGCTTATATATATGTATATATATAGTGATGATATAGGTATCTTTTGTGGTTGAGTTTGAAGAGAAGGGGTTTTGTCTTTGATCTCTGTCTTGAAATTTCCGGTCTGAAGTTTAGACATAAGTGGTTGTATGGACTTGTGTTTTGTCGTTTTCTTGTGAGGCTTTATCTCTCGTGCTTCCATGGTTTCTCTTGTTTGGAGACCACGACTATGTGAGTTGTGAACTCATACATCAACTTCTCTTTCTACACCCTCCATATTTTTAGCATTTGCCCTGATTTCTAGAGGTGAAACCGGAACCGAGAACCAGGGCCGGGCCATGACTATAGGCAATCAAGGTGAGTGCCTCGTGCCCCCAAATTTTAAGGGTCCCAAAAATTTAGTAGATATACTTGATTATATATATATATATATATATATATATATATAAAAGGGCCAAAAAATTACAAGGGCCCGGACTAAAAACGACAAACTCAGGGCCAGTTCTGCCAAGAACCATGCTCTTACAAGCCCTTTTTTCAGCCCGGACCTAGTTAAACCCGGGCTTTCCAAAGTTTGGCCGGGTCCCAAATTGGAAAAAGTCATCTATATATATATCTATCTTTCTTTCTTTCTTTAATATCGTTTTTTATAACTACATAGTTGCGCTTTTTTTCAGTGTAATTTCTCCATAAGTCTCATTTCAGGTATAATTGTCGTTGATCTCGTTTTAGTGTCGTTTGTATTTTCAGAAACTTCACTGTTTTTCACCCTAAATAGTGGTTTTCGCTATAGATTTGCCATTGTTACACATGATGACTAGACTTTGTCGTTTAACAAGTTCTCATTCACAATCTTGCTTGATGACTAGACTACCCTATTTACTTGAAGAGCAAGCTAACTGCGTCGTTTCACCATATTTTGTCGTTTTGATAGACATTGTTGTTTTGCTATTAAAACTCTGCGTCGTTCTACGTACTTTACTTGCATCCGTTGACAGTTGAAACACTCCATTATTATTAGGAAAAATAGCGGCAGAATTCCCTAACTCTACATATTTGTGGCAGTTAAGCCTTTATACTCAAATTTTAGTCGTAAAAATCCCTAACGTTATGATTTTGTTGCACAACACTCCACCCGTTGTCTCAAAAGTCCCTTGCGCTATACTCAAAATCATACATGTAGGACTTTTACCACCAAAATTTAAATACAAAGACTTACTGCAATAAATATGAAGAGTAGTTAGGGACTTTCGCCACCATTTTACCTCATTGTTATTATTATTTTCCGGATATTTAGTGTTTATTTTTATTTTCGTAGGATTTGAACTTCGGAAGTCAAATATTCAAATTCAAGTGTGTTCAACCACTTAGACCTTTAGACTTGCTTAATTTGCTTGAGCTTCCATTTATATATATATATATATATATATATATAACTGTCACACAACTCACAACTGTTTAAAGTTTGAACGACATAGGATTTTGAAGAACAAGACTGTTGACGTGGTTTCTCACCTCAAACAGTCAAGTGTGACTTGTGAGCGTATTATATTCTTGAGATTGATGATCTGATGGAATTCGATCTCTCACGTTGCAAACTTTCGATTCACTCTCGATATATATGTGTGTGTGTGTGTGTGTGTGTGTGTGATATAAATGAGACGAGAGATTTTTTATAGAGGTTCGTCCCAAGGCGGTAGTTGACTACGTCATCTGTTAGCTTATTGCGACAAATGACATAGACGGACAGCTATAGGCAGCAAATCACGTCTAAAACAAGGAAAAGAATGAGGAGGGTGAACAGAATACAACAAAATCTCTAAGTGTGCAGAAATGTCGGGTAGCGAGCTTTCGATGTATTCTCTCCGGGTTGTGTGTGTTAATTTGAGCTTGATATTTATGGACTTCAATTCTTCCCGTTGGACTTCCAGGAATCGTGGGGTCTTCTCTCCGTGCTGACCAGGTTGAATGGATCGCCTTGCTACACGTGTCCCACGACTACGTTCTCTTCTTCGTGTTTGAATTATACCCGTTGAAGACTTGACTCCGTGCTCCTGGTCTTCCGCTGAGGTTTGAATTGGGATGCCGGGTAGAACATGTGACGATTCTACCCTCTTCTTCCTCGGTTGATGACGGATAGCGGGCTTTTGGGCTTTCTAGGCCGAACTGCTTTGTATCCGTCGGGCTTCATCTGATTGAGAACTATATTGGGCTTCTTAATTGGGCTTTTGTGAATATCGATTTATTCCTTTAAAGCCTTTAATCTTCATTTGTAAATTTAATTAATTCACGACTTTAACACTTTATGTGATATTAAATAATGACGAATTTGTACATCAACAAAGACATTGTTTCTAGCAACGTCTAGGAAACGACATATTAATTGATCAAAGTCACAGTGGCTTCTTCTGGACGATCCGTACAGGCAGTCCCTGTGCCGGCTCCGGCATAGGGTCCCGAATGAAAGAGCTCTCGCCGGCGAGCTCCCACGAGAAATGTTTCACGAGATGGTGGATAGCAACTAGGGTTTCAATCCTCGCGAACTCGTTGCCCGGGCACATTCGGGGTCCTCCTCCGAAGGCCACAAAGCAAAGGGGCGGAGAGGAGCCTTGGCTTTCAAACCTTTGCGGCTCAAACTTCTCCGGTTCTCGATATATGTTGCTGTCCATTTGCGTCATCGATGAAGCCCAGAATATCTGATATACAGAATATTCGCCATTGAGTCTATATAATATATATATATATATAAATATATTAAGAACACAATTTTTTTTAAGTACGTAGACATTCATGGGGATTTAAACACATGCATCGCTCATATATAAATGATTACGTGTCCAAGTGGACATTTGTGAGTGTTATAACTTATATGTATGCACTCATATATATATATATGTAATATAGAAGAAAACATATTTTTTTAAGTACGAAGACATTCTTGGGGATTGAAACACATGCATCGTTCATATATAAATGATCACGTGTCCAAAGTGGACATTTGTGAGTGTAATATGCATGCACTCATATATATATATACACATATATAATATATGTATATATATATATTGCAAGGAGGTGATTTCTTTGGAGGGATTTCGTTATGTTTTATGTCTCAAATGAAGAATGCATCATTGCAATTATTACTCACTTGCCATCCTTTTGGGATGAGGTATCCGCCGAATTCGACGTCTTTCAACACTTTCCTGAAGCCGCCGAAGACCGGAGGAACCATCCGGAGAGTCTCCATCGCGACTCGCCAGGTGTACTTCATCTTTCCGAGGTCTTCCCACGTCAACGCTTCTCCGCTACCCTTGCTTCGCGCAATCTCTTCTTGCTCTGCGCGCGATTAAGACGACAGTGCGGGTATTTAAGGCAAGATCAGTGATCAGTGGAGTCACTGGGTTTGTAGAGTACCCGTGGTTGTTGAGTATTTGATTTATATAGAAAGAAGAAGAAAAAAGCATTCGATAAAAGAAGGAAAACTTGAGAAAATGGCTTAAAAAAACACCATAATTGAACTTTTGAACACATTTAAAAAAAATCAATGTTTCTAAACTTTGTCCAATTTCAGACGATTTTACCCCTGATTAATTAACTCGTAAATTGTCCCTAATTATCAAAAAATGTCTCCCAAATCTAAATTACTGTCCCCAAATTTCGAAAAAATTGTCCCAAGATGGGACAATTTCAAAAACTGTCCCTAAATTTCAAAAACTGTCCCCTAAATTTACCAAAAATTATCCCTAATTTACCAAAAATTGTCCCCTAAATTTAAATTACTGTCCCCAAGGATCATAAGAAATTGTCCCAAGAATGTTAATTGTACAACATCCCCAATGTAAATCAGGGATAAAATCGTCTGAAATTGGGCAAAGTTTAGAAACATTGATTTTTTTAAATGTGTTCAAAAGTTCAATTATTGTGTTTTTTTGAGCCATTTTCTCAAGTTTCCCTAAAAGAATAGGTTTTGTTTACCTTGAAGAACGGCTTTGTAGACTGAAGGCTCCTTGGCGAGAAACCTCATCATGAAAGTGATGAGAATGGAGGAAGTGTCGTGCCCGGCGATCATGGTCAGCGTTACGTTATGCACGATCTCCTCCTCGGTCACCGCCTCTTGGCTGAGCAAGCAAGTGATGAGGTCATGGCTAGGGGACACGGCGTTCTTCGCCAACTGCTCTCTCTTTTCGCGAACAAGTTCTCCAATCAATTTTTTGACCTTTCGGCTAGCCTTGAGGCTGCGATTATAGCGGGTGAAGGGGAGATTCAAGGGAACCGCCCACATTCCTTCCATCATTTCCCGAAAACCGCCCAAGAAATCGTCCCTGAGAGCCCCTCTCTCGAGCCCAAACAAAAACGAGCAAATTATGTCGAAAGTAAGTACTTTCATCAGAGGCAAGACCTGCATCATCAAAGAGAACAAATGTTTTAGGTTCACATCATTCGTTTCTTGAACAAGAATGAAATCCATACTGATAAATATTGCGGGCTGACCGCAAGTCCAATTTATGAGTAAGCCGAAGGCGGAACGGGCATACCAATGAGACTTTAGTAAGATTTTTATAAACTGCAAAATGATAAGTACAACTGCAAAATCGATGGGTTTACCGAAGAGGTTCTTGTAAAATAATAGAATTTAAAACTATTAGTTAGAAATATTTTTTTTATATATAAATAACTATTTATAAGATTATAGATTTAGGGTTTTTATGAACTTTTATGAGGTTTTAAGGGTTATTATGCGGGCCCATTAAACAAAACGGCTATTATGCAGGTTTTCCGCGGCATATATTTTTAAAAACCAAATTATCAAAAACATACTGATCATGTCATATGTATATATACAAAAAATCAGGGGTTAAATCATAACCGGGTCCAGGAATCAGTAATTTAACATTTTTTGTCTATGTCTTGGAGAAACCAAAACAACAATTTTTTGTCTTGCTTCTAGTCATTAAAAATCCCTGTTTCTTATTCAAACCGGTACCGGGATAAAACTCGGGACATATGATAGTATACAAAATACAAAGCCCAACCTATCAAAGTCAAATATCAAATCTAAATCTAGATAAATAATAATAATGAAAAAAAACCTCAATCCAAAAAATTAGCGTGAAAAATGAAGAGGGAGGTGTCATGCAAAATGAATGAGAAAGCTAAAAGTATAAGACCCTAAGTGTTAAAACTTAAAAGTAATATTATGAAAAATCATAAAATTACATGTATTTAACAAACTACGTTGTATGTAGTAAGAAACTGAAAAACGACATGTGCTAAAAAAACAATTATATCATATAATGAAATTAAAAATATGTATTTAAAAACTGAAATTGGAACGAAAAATCAAAGAATTTATGGTGTCGTCCCGATTCTCCGTTTTAAAACTATACCGAAACCAGGACAAAATTGGAAACTACCTACAAAATTTTCAGCCCTACAAAAACAAATACTCACAGTCAATTTCTCCTTGCCCTGCCAATGCGTCTCAAGATGCAACCTGATCTCTCTTTCCATCTTCCCGACGTACCGCTTCAGCGACTCGGGCTTCAAGAACAGCATCAGCGCACCCCGGACCCGTCGGTGATCGTCACCGCTCAGCTCAAGGAGATTCCGGTCGCCGAGAATCATCTGAATGGACTTCGTCTGCGTATTCGATATTGTTCTCTCGTCGCTTGCAAAGACCAGCTTGTTCGCCGCTTGACCGTGCACGAAAACCGCCGGATTTCCGAACAGGCTCAGCTTCGAGACCGGCCCGTACTTCCCAACTCTTTCCCTCAGCCATTTATCCGCCGTGTTGGCCCGCATTGCCCATAAAAGGCTCAGGCTTTGGCCAATCAAGGGAAGGCCCAGCGCTCCCGGAGGGAGATTCTTCGCCGGTCGGAATCTTCCTCTCCTTGAGAGAAGGAAGAGTGGGATGAGGATCAGAAATATTGTTATTAGAATGATCATATTGAGAGAGAGAGATATGAAGCTTGAAGTAATGTGTGAGAGCTTATAGAAATGGTGTTTATGTGTAATTTTGTCTTTATTCAAGAGAGCATATTGCATATTAATAAGCATGAGAATTCCTTTATTTCTCTTGTTATGTTCTTGTCATCTTCTTGTGTTTATCTTATCAACAATTACTTCATGAATTTTGTCATTCTAGAGA
This sequence comes from Parietaria judaica, assembly GCA_954871525.1. Taxonomy (NCBI): domain Eukaryota; kingdom Viridiplantae; phylum Streptophyta; class Magnoliopsida; order Rosales; family Urticaceae; genus Parietaria; species Parietaria judaica. The sequence continues at coordinate 3,489,160 of OX940872.1, read as the reverse complement.
TCCAATTGTCATTACCAAGACGGTAATTTGCTTTTTTATACCCTTAACTTTTTTTTTATAAAAACATACCCTGAAGTTTCAAAAACAGCTAAAATATACCCTCAAGTTTTTTTTATTAACCCTTATTAACAATTTTTGAAATTTTTATATTTCTTCTAGTTTCATTTTTTCACCGAAATATACCTTCTATTTAGAGTTTTATTTTTTGAATTGTTAAAATAATTAATTAAAAAAAATAAAAAAATAAAAGGTAATATTATCAAATCATACACTTAAGTTATATTTTAGCTATTTTTTAAATTTCAGGTACATTTTTATTAAAAAAAGAAAAGAAAATTGAAGACATAAAAAAACAAATTTCCATTCCCAACAAGAAGATGATAGTTTATCACTTAAAGCGTTTCTTTTATACATATAAATAGTCATAGTCATAGACCTTGTTAATTGGTTTTACCAAAGATAGCTTTCCCAATATTACCCTTTATAATGTGTCATCTGAAAATGACGTGGAATTTTGAATTGGTGTAGGCCTTAACTTTTGACTTGGTAATATTCCAAACACAATTTTCAGGTTTTTTTTTTTTCAATAAAAGATGAAGGCCCGGTATTTCACAAAGCGATCTTGAATCTCAATTAAGTTGGTACTTATGAAACACAAAGCAAAACAAGGGACTCGGAGTAATATAAATAAAAAATATTCGAGTTTACATATCAAGCCAAAAGAGAAAAACTAGCAAAACTAGATTCTCCATGATCACAAATTTATTAAATACAGATAGAACTAGCCAAATCTAAAATTCTTTCTCATAAAAATATCATCATTGGGGAGCGATGAATTGTAAATCCGTATGTGAAGGCCACCAATGATGATGAGAACTCTCAGCACCAAATCTATCAAGGGCATCCGCAAAGTTGTTACCCTCTCGATATTACAATTTTTAGGTTTAATGTAGTAATTAATTAAAACATTGCCATTATCATTTTTTTTCTGTAAAATCTCTCTCTGTCTTTTGTAACACTCGATCATAGTGAACTTCTCAAGTGGCTGTGTATTTCTTCCAAATTGATTTTCCAGGTTAAATTATTTGTCAGTTTATCTTTTACACTATTGTGTGTGTGACTGTGAGTTACGATCTATTTAGAAAGAAAGGAATCATAGAGTCCCAATAAAAACATTCATTTGTCTAATAATATAATAGTTACTCATGATCTCAAACTACACACATGAGTTGAGTGAAACTAAATAAACAAATTCAAATCTTGAAATAGCAAGTTAAAAAACAAAAAGGGTTATTGTACAAAATGCCTGTGTCAAAGGTTAAAGAAAAATGCCCACTGTATGTATTTTTTACTCTTACACATGAGCATTTTCTTAAACCTTTGACACAAAATAGACATTTCTTACAATTTTTAAAACAAAAATATAATAAGAAATAAAATATTTCACCTCGAACCAAGAAAAATTTAGAATACAAGTCTTCATAGAGATTACCAACTGACGGCACCATAGCGATCTGTATACAAAAGATACAAAGAATGTATTTAAGCCTTTCTGAACCATAACTATATATATATATTGAGATTTTTCTCATTTGATCCCACTATTTTTGGATTTCAAAAACCCGTCATAGTATCCGATACTGTTAAAATTATTTTTCTCGTAGTACGGTACCCGTAATGGGAAACCCCCGATAATTTATCAATTTTTAATAATACGTTTAGAAAATGATAAATCCAATAAATAACCGGATAAGAAACAACAGGGTCAGTTATTAATATATTCTTTGAAAGTTAGAAGCGTACCCTTTTTAAGCGGACAATTCCTCTTCGCATGTCCGTTATTATCTTTCTTCTTTTGCTCATAATATTCTTTTTTAACATCCTTGGTATTTTCCTTATGCGATTTCGGAATAGTTGTCGAGTCAGCCCTCCCAGTTCTATCGAAACGCTGCATATTTCTTTCTTGCAATTCTGTAGCCTTTTTCTTATGTAATTCCGGAGAAGTCGTTCCATGAGCTTTTCCGATTTGCATTTGACGTTCTTGCGATTTCAGAGAACTTCCAACTATCTTATCTTGTTGTATCTTTCCATTAGAAGATTCTTCTGTAACATCCTCGGTATTTTCCTTATGCAATTTCGGAGAACTTCCAATTTTACCGAATAATGATTGTGTTTCTTCTTCTAGCTTGCAGCGAGATAAAAGTTCATCCATAGACCATCTGTAAATCTGAGTGTTATAACACGTTTTCAATTGCTCAAATTGCGCCGGAAGAGACGTCAAAACCAAGTCCACGAGCAAGTTTTCAGGCAACTCTAACTCAAGTGACTTAAGCTTTGATGCGAGACGAAACATATCCAAAATGTACTTCTCAACGCTTCCTACGCCTTCGTACTTCATGGAAACGAGGTCGGCGAAAAGCTTAGTCGCGTCCGGGTTATTGTTCTTGGCAAAACATGGCTCAATTTCGTCGAGGAACTTTCTAGCATTATCTTTCTCATCAACTAAGCCCCGAAAAGCTTTCGGGAGGGAGCGTTTCATTACCATCAAGCACATTTGGTTAGATCGATCCCACTTCTTGATTTCCGCCTCGTTGGGATCCTCCGGAGTGGATCTGGGACGTTCCGTTCGAAGTGCAAGATCTAATTCCATACAACGGACGACAATTGCCACACTCACTTTCCACATCTGGAAATCCGTCCCGACCAGCTTCGGAATCTTTCCAACTTGATAAAAAAGATTTGGAGTCGTCGCAATAGCAACTGGATACATAAAGACAAATAGAAATCACGACGATAATTTATAGTATTTTACGACCCAAATTTAACCTAATCATGAAAACCGATTTGATCTATGAGTTTCTTCAAAACCCTAGATATATAGAAAATCGTGAACGATCTGTTTCTATATAATTCAAAACACATGCAAAACATGTTGTGATTATTCACGTAATAACTCTGATGCGACTTATCAACGAGAATAAACGAAACCCTAAACATGATAATCGTTAACCCTAATAATCTTAGTCTAACAATTGTGATGGAAAATCAAATCATATATATATATATATCACTTTCATATTATGAGACTGACTGTAGCGAAATACCTGGATCCATATTGCGAAGCTTTGAAAAGAGAAGAGAAGCCAAGAAAGTGGTGATGTTTTCACGTGAGGCAATCTCAGGCTAGGGTTTGAGGCAATCGTAAATTGTCGTTTATATACATTTCTCAAAATAAATAGAGAATTTTATAAATTGGAATATGTATAGATATTATATATCTTATCGTTTATATATATATATATATTATATAAATGTGCGAGAAAGTGGAGATATTATCATCGACTAAAAGGATAACGCTACGTAAGCCATGCATAAACATTCAATGCAGACTGCAATATCATGAATAATTGTAATCAACATATATATATATATGTATAACTTATTACTAAGTAAAACTTTTGTTATAACATTAATGAAAATAAATTAGGGCTTTGGTTGCAATCATGTAATCTGATGTATACTTATGCTAATTAGAAATAGAATGTTACCAATTTAGCTATATATATAATATTTAATCCCCTTTTACAGTAGAGGAATTTTAATTTAGTAAATTTCTCTTCATTAAAAGGACTAATGCAACCATAAGCGGAACTAGGATCTGGACTTCGGGGTGGCGGATTTAAACTTTTAGTGTAAACCGAAGGGGCTCATTTGTAATTTAAAAAAAAATAGTGCTAAAAGTGATCAAATATAATAAGTTGGGGTGGGGGCTGGAATCACATCACTCTTGTGAGTGACTCCGCCAATGAGTGCAATATTGCCGGAGTCGGTATTTCAACATAAAAAGGGCACCAAGTATTTTTTTTTTTTTTTTTAAGAAAAGCATCTAATTTAAAATAATGCAAAATAAATCATATTTTAAATAATCCAAAATAATTCCGAACTTACTGTGTTAACTCATATCAATCCTTTTTCAAAAATCAAATACCAGCTAAATTATATATACCGCTATGCTATTCAAATTACAAAATACAAACGTACTAAATTTATACAACTTAGCTATAATACTCAATAATAGTATTAAACTCGATAAGTTTAAATGACAAGAACTTACTATGTTGACAGTGAACTTATTAAACGGAGGTCGTTCTGTAAAGAGACAGCCGGAAAACAAAAGTTCGGCAAAGAGGCAGAGAACAAATATTGGCTGTCAACGAAAAAAAGAATCGCGGGTCCAAGACGGAGCGAAAGAGAACCACGACGGTGGCGTTCCCAAGTGCTGAACGGGTTCAATAGAAAATTGGTAGCCGATACGAGACAAAGAACTGAAGGTCCGAGACGGAGAGACAGAACCACTCCGATTGCGTTCCGAGACGGAGTAAAATAGTCAAGAGTTTGTTACAAGCAAAAAAAAAATCACATTAATTTTTTTGGTTGAAATAATATATATATATATATATATATATATATATATATATATATATATAAGTTCTTTACAGTTCAACCATAATACCATATGGTAATTCTAAGCTCCAAAAATGGAAAACCAATGTGGGATCATGTTATGTGCGCTTAAGAAGCCGCCATTGACTCGCTTAAGAATTAAATTTCTTCGTAAAACGACCGTTAAAGCTACATAATTCAGTTCAAAAGCATAGCTATTTTTCATTACAACATCACAAACTGGAAAGACGGTACAAAGATTGTCGAAGATTCATGTTATATTGCTTTAATTTGGTTAATTAAGAAGTGTGTGTGGTGTGAATATATTCACTTCACTCCGCCTTTGCTGGAATGTGGTTGCCTCCGCTCACGATTTTGAACAAGTAAAACGCAGTCATCACGGCACTGCAAATAGATAAATAAATCCAACGTAAGCCGAAATTGCTACAAGTTTCTAATACGACCCAAAATCGGTTCTCGAGACGGGAGCTTGACCAAAATCTCCCCTCTTTTGGGAGAGGATGTACTTTGTGAAAGACTATTATTGGCTATTCTTCTCTTAAATAGACCAAGGGTTACGACCGGCCGAATTAAACCTTATATCGTAAACAACCATATTCTAAGCGTCATTAAATAATTAAATAGACATAACTATGTAGCGTCATGACATAATTAAACAACTAATTATTCCTAAATGTTATGTATCTAACCGTTGTTCGCGGCAATAAGGAGTAAAACGAAGAAATTTTCAAGAGACATTAATTGACATTCGAAACGAGATTGATTCACATATTTTGGGAACGAAAGTGAGGAAAAAAAATATAATTTTACAAAAACTCCCAAATTCCAATGGAGTTCAACTGTGAACAGAGATATAGAATGTATTAGGGCTGAAACCAGAACCGGGAACCGAGAATTTGACTATTTTTTGTCCCTGTCCCGGAAATATCGGGACACAGTTTTCTGTCCCGGTTTTGGTTTTGTTTCTGAAAAGTCCTTGTTTTTTATTTAAATAAGAACCGGGACCGGGACACCGATTAAAATCCCGATTTTTTTAGGACAAAAATTCGGGACAAAAACCGAGACAAATCCGGGACAAAATCTAAGATAGAAACATGAATATTACCAAATCCGAGTAAATCCAAAATGTAAAATACCAAATCCAAGTAAATCCAAAACGTAAAATACCAAATCCAAGTAGAAAAGCAAAATACAAAATAAACAAATGTAAGATCCAAGTTCACGTCGTGAACTTCAGAATACCAAATTCAAATCTCAGTGCAAAAAACCGAGTCTAAAATGCTAAATAGTAAATACCGAGTACAAACAAATTATTTTTTATAACAAAACGACATATAAGAAATGACCTGTTAAATAAAATACCGTGTAATGGCTAAAAAATAAATGACATGTTAAAATAATGGGTTGAAAAAATAAAATAAGAGATTAAGAACATAATAGTAAACAACTTAAAAGAAATGAAATGCTAAAAGACGACAAACTTATAACAAAACGACATAAAACCGGAACCGGGACAAGAAAACCGGGAATTTCATATTTTGAATTGGTTTTGGTTTTGATTTTTTAAACCGGAACTGGGACGTCCCTTTTTAGGTTATACTAAAAAGAAAAAATTGATTTTTTGCCAAAAACGGTTCGGTACCGGGACCAGAACCGGGACAAAACCGGGAACCGAGTACAAAATTTTCACCCCTAGAATGTATATGATCAAGTAATTAAGAAGAAAACCGGTAAGAGCAAGTGATTAACTTTTGACTTAAATTCTATGTGCAAGCAAATGTAAATTAAACTTACCTAATCCGGTTTTAGGACAGTTACTATATCGGGACCGGCTCAAATTGAATCCAAATTGAACGTACCTGATACCGGCAACAACGCCAGCAGGCATAATCTTTGAAGTTTGCATGTAACGCTGGCCCATGACGATCGTCAGCGCAGCTGCACAAACTGTTTTTTCCGGAAACACTCGAATTAGCTACGTTACGAGATTTCCTCAGTCAAAACTTCATATTATAATGTAGTGACAATATGAAATATTTCAGTTCTTTTGTTTTACGCATACTTTGCTCGCTTCTAGAAAACACGCAAAAGTAATTGAAATTTCAAGATCAGAGAGGACTAAAACTTGAACTAACTTGCGATTTCGAGCGCAAAACCGTTTGTGATACTTTATTCTTCCTTACAGTTACCAGGTATATGTTAGAAACCTTGCGGCATAAGTGCCCAAAGTTTTGGGATTGGGCCCAACCGGGCCCACGTGAGTTAGATGAGTATATTATTTTGACTTAGCTATGTCATCTTGATTGTATTGTTTTCTAGGATTCCCGGATATTCATATTCCGCATCCGGGAAATGCGGAAGTCCTAGGAAAAACCCAACAGTCTATCTAAAACCTGCCAACTTCGAGCACAATCTCATACCATAAATTCGAAACTTGAACAGATCAAACCTATCTTGCTATGAATTTTCTTTACGACACGAAGCACAAGGCTATTGGATTCATGAACTTAAAGCAATCTTTCTAGCGAAATCCAGCAAAGTTGTAACAGCAAGATTTGGGGCTTTTAGTGGAAAGATAATTTCAGAGCTAAATTCGAGAAATGAAGTGCAGAATTCGCTGACCAGTCTCGATGAGGAGGGCGAGAAAGAAGTTCTTCCTCTTCTGGAAGGCTCTGAGGCTGAGATAGCCGGCGAGGATGAGGACGACGCCGGAGCCGAGGCCGCCGGCGAGAGAAGCGGCGCTTCCCTTCTTGAGAAAGCCGATGAGGCCTCCGATGACCACCACCAGTCCGTAGGGGATGGTGAAGCAGAAATCGTGCATTTTCGCGGCGATTTTCTCGGGAAAATTGGGATCGGAATCGGAGAAGATCTGAGTTGAAGGCGTTTGTGTTTCTGGTCAACAACTATTGGCGCGTCCTATTACTTGAAAAGTTCATGCTTTGCTTTGCTTTGGTCAATTACCATTTACACCCTCTTTCAATATTTTTTTTAATATATACTCTTTATTTATTTAATTTTAATTAATTTTGTATAATTTATCTCAGACACTCCCAACCTCGTAAGTATCCGAATAATGTTGAGTGTCCGATGGAGCGCTAGATGTTCCCTCCCTGATCGACTAAGTTCACATTTGCTCGTTCCTTTTTGGTACGGAGACCGAGGTCGGTTGGCTCTCCCGGGTCTAACTCGGCAATGGCGTTGCTCTCTTTCACCAAGGAACCCGGGGAAGCCCGAGATCCCCCAAATCGCTTGAGCTGTGCTCAGGGTCGGAACGCTTCTTGCTTCGTCGGACGTCAGAAGGCCGAGCTTCACTGGGGATGGCACGATTCTCACCTCACTAGAACCGAGAGAGAACACGGGACGACACTTCCCATCGAGCCCCGTTCGGGAGCGGTGTCTTTTAACCATTGCTCCAAAAGGCACGGGAGGCAAAGCGGGCCATCCATGATAACCATTTCTCCCAGAAAACGGTGTCCCGATTTTTTCCGAGACATGGTCAAAAAATAATCAAATTCCCGATTTTTTCCCGATTCCGGTTTCAGCCCTACTTTTTGCTAAAAAAAAAGTATAAAATCCCGGGCCAAAGTCGAAAAAGGCCAAAAATCCGGTACTGTTCAATTTGACCCCTTATATAAATTTGATGAATTGATTTGACACCAAATAATATTTTCTTTTTCTTTAAAAAAAAAAAAAAAAAAAACTAACAACCGAGTTCATCATTCGATTTCGAAGCTAAATGGCGTTGCAGAGTGTCTCAAGTCTCAAGACAAACACTCCACTCAAACTCCATTTCTGCGCAGCCATTAAAGGCCACGGCTTTCTTCATCTCACATCTTCCAGAGCTTCGACAATGGCGGAGATGAAGACCCCACCCACCAAACCCAAGAGACCCACTTGCCCGACCTGCTCCAAGCCCGCCTCGGTCTGCCTCTGCGCTATGCTCAACGCCAAGCAGCTCGATAACTCCATTGCCGTGACCGTTCTCCAGCACAGCCTCGAGAAGAATCACCCTTTGAACTCCGCCAGGATCGCCTCGCTCGGGCTTAAAAACGTCTCCGTTTCAACCGTTTCCGACATCAATTTCGGCGCCCGCTTTTGCATTCGGTTGTCTGGATCCGAAATCGGCTTTCCGGTTGTTGAACACAAGGTGTTTGACGAATGTTCTGAGGAGAAAACAGTTGGTTTGGTTGGTAATATCAATGGTAAACGTAAGCTAGAGAGTTTTGTGAGTGATTGTAACATGTTTGAAAACCCGGGTTTTGCTGAGAGTTCCGGAGTACCGGAGACCAGTGACGCGAAGAGTTTCGAGGCCGAAGATGGTGAAGTTGAGACTGACAAAAACTGGTTCCGAAGTCCGGAATTCAACAAGAGCTCTAGCATGTCACCGTGTGGTAATTCAAGCATTTTCGAATTCGAACGGTTTGACGAGAGAAGGCTTCCTAGCTCAGGTTCAGAAACAGATTTCGTTATGAGTATTGATATGACTAAACAAGGCGGTATCACGTCTCTTTCCCACATCTGGCTGGCCGAGAATTCTGACCCTGCTCTAAATTTTAAGGACGTATTGAAAAACCCGGCAGCCCGCGAAGCCCTATCGCGAGGATTCGTCGTTCAGAAGCTACAAAGGCGGGGACAAGAAGAGCACATAGAGTTTGAGATCGAGGTACCCCTCGGTTCAGTCCTCTTGTTTCCGAGTGAAGAAGCGTCGGGCATCGAAGGGCTAAGATCGATTGGCTTCGAGGTGAGAAACGTGATCGTGTTGGACGGGACGTGGGCGAAGGCGAAGAGGATGTACGCCGAGAACCCGTGGCTGAAGCTCGTGCCTCACTTGAGGCTGCAAACCGGCACTGTGAGTTTATATGATGGCGTGAGAATGCAGCCCAAAGCTGGTTGTTTGTCCACTATCGAGAGCGTTGTGTTTGCTCTTAGGGCTTTCGGGAACGACGATCCCGAGGGCTTGGAGGCGCTTTTGGGTGTTTTCGAGGCCATGGTTGGCCATCAAAGGCGATGTCGAGAAGAGAGGTTGAAAAATTCCAGTGGTTAGAATGGTCTGATTTTGTTTAAACACTTTTTTGTTTAATAAGTTTTGATAATATATTTTGGATTTGACAATGTCTCGATCATTTTAAAGAAAATGTGTAAAATCTAAATCATTTAAATAAATTTATATAACAAAACTATAATATAAAGTTGTAATTAATTAGAATATTAAATTATGGTTAAGTGAGATTTCACTTGACATTACATTCGTAACAATGGATCAAAATTGTTTTGTACAATTCCATGTGTAAAAACTCGTCAATCGGTACATTCTCGAATCAACATATCTCATAGTACAAGATCTTGGATCAAAAGCCGTTTTTCCCATTGAAAGGCGCCAACATTCTGCATATCTTCGATTAAACTTACCTGGGACCGTGATCCCGTGCTTCCAAGGATGTTTGAGACGATAAAGAGAAGAGACACACATGCGTGTTGTTCGCCAATCTTCTGTGAATTGGTCAGGTCCACCGAGAGGTCCTTCCATGGTTGGTAAAATGACCTACAAGATCGAGTTCATTTCATAAATAGTCGGGTAAAATTCAGAACAAATCGAACAGGTTTCTATCGCATGTCGCAGCAACAAAATATACAAATATTTTTTTGTCGGAACAAGAAAGTTGAAGAATTAGTGAATGTTTTACCATCTCCAGGAAGGACTTGCTTCAGCGGGGAAGCGTATTTTGGACCACAGTTTTTCGAGGCTGCACTCAACATCTGTTTCACAAACAAAACAATCGAGATGAATTAGCTGATTGACTCGGATATGCGTTTAAAAGATTCTAAAAAGCTATTATAAAAAATAAAATAAGTCCGTTTACCTAAACTGAATGAATTACGAAGGAGAATACTAAGAGCAGACACGACAGCAGGAAGAAGACCGTAATTTGCAGCGAGAATCTGTTGGAGAAACAGAATGATAGAAGCTACGAATTCCTCGCACTCAACTCTAACTTGAATTTTTTCTTCACGGGAAATGTCCACCATTAGATCGTTGAGAGTGGAGCTCGTCTTCGGATCCGAGCCATTAGATGTTGTCGGAAGCTTCCCGAGGATTACAGAAGCAGTAAGCCAACGAAGAAGTTTCGGTAGGAGAGAGTTCTCGTGTTCCTCTTCTTCCACTGAAATAACTCTGAGACATCTCTGTGATGCTTTATTTCCGAGTGTTTCTTCTTGCAAAGCAGCGGAAACTGCCCATGTCAGGAATTTTTGCAGCTTTTCTCGACCCTGAAGAACATTTTAATAATATTTTTAAAAACGACCAAAAAACTCAATCAGAATATACCCGTTATTTTATGAACACTTTCGAAGCAGTTTGCTCCCTTAACTTTTTTAGTGTGGTTTGACCCTTTAATTTTTTATTTTTTTTATTCATTTTCTTTTGTATTTCAATGCAAAATATCCCGCTCCTTGGTATACGGTTTTACCAAGCGCACACCATTATACAATTAAATTAAACTACAAGTGAGAATCAGAACTTTATTCCCCCACCTACTCGTTAATTTATCGATCCCTCGAGAAGATCCTAATTTTTTTGTTTGCTCTCTTCGTAATCGAACCTATATGATAGGTTCAGCCAAGGAGATATAAAAATAAAACCTATCTTCTGCCTAGTATATCCCACACTTTAGTGATGAAAAAATCTCTAATTAATTTCCTACGACGATTTAATAAAATACCAAACAGAAATCGGCAGCAAAATCTCCAAATAGGCATATTATCGGGCACCCTTCTTACTACAGGGAATCAATTAAAATTCTTAAAGAAATCTAAGTATTGTTCTTAAAACTTAATACAGGTTATAAAGCATAGATTATGCTAAGAGACTGAAAGAGAGAGAAGCGAGATACCATGTTAAATATGGCAGCAGAAGGTGTAGTCATGAGTATGGCTTTCAGACCGACACTAGACCCGGCACTAGAATCAGCATCAGCTCTGGCAGTAATGTCGCATATTTTATACAAGCCTTCATTTGATAAGTTGAAGTGTGGTTGGTACATTTTTCTTTTGAGAGATATCTTCAGCGTCGATGCCAAAATTTCCATAATAGAATTAACTAAATTAGGTTTCTCATTAACCAGAACGACGCCGTCAACCAATAATCCGTGGAGGTGAGAAGTAAATTCCATAAGTTGCTCAAGAGCCTCGTTTTGTAACCAATCACTGACGCTTCTCAAGGAAATAACGTTATGCACAGCCTAACACAAAAGTAGAGTAAATTTTCATAAATATATACTGAAGAGAAGATACCTAGAGTTTTGGAGAGAGAAAACATACTCTCTTTTTTCTGAATAAATAACTCCTAATTAACTACTAATAATATTTATATATATATATAAAGTTAGTTTATACAGCATATGAACAATAACAGAGACGGGTCTGGAATTACCTCTAAAACCAAAGTTAGTTGCTCGATGAAGGCTTCCTTTTCGTCTCTAGAACTCAAAGCATTGGAGATCGTGAGAACAGATGACAACCACGGAAGGAGACCACAATTTTCAAATAGATTCCGAGTCAATTTATAACACATGGTAGACTTCTTGACTATCTGTGAAAAGAAAAGGATTGACTTAGTTATTATCAATGTGCCGTGGAAAGCAAAAATAATTAAAATAAAACCGAGATCTAGCTAAATAAAGCTTACACAAATACCCAAAAAGTTGCAATCTTGATCATGTTCTACTAATTGAAGTGTGAGAATACCTGAAGAATGAGATCGTTGGACTCCTTGTCTGAGATGGGAGAAAAATAGAAACTCATTAAAGTCTCGAGAATTGCATTCCTTGAGTACACTTGAGCATCAATCTCCAAGTTCAACCCCGCATTAAGTAGGCGAAGTATCCACAGCCTTTCAGCTCTAAAATTCACGGAGACGCTCCAGAAGAAATCATTGAACATCGGTACATTCTGCAATTACACAATTTTAAACATCTAAGCATCAGTAATAACGTGTCACGCTAGCAGAATTCTAGTGGTAAATCAAAAAACATAAAAAATACCTTCATGTTCAGTTTGGATGAGTTCATCAAAAGCCTACTCAACATGTCATAATGATCATGTGAAGAGTCTAACAGAATAAACGAGGCCTCTGCGGCGAAAATTGCAACAACCGAAGGAATCCTCTGCCATGATTCTTCTATTCCATTTTGCAGAGAAGTCAGCAAAAGTCGAATCCGTGTCACATCCTTCCTCTTTTTACATTGCTGCAAAAGAAAAATAGTTTGAAAAAATCTTCATGTAACAACTCAGACAAAAAATTCAGCTACTGATGTCAGTGGGTCTGCTCAGCCCAATTTTAAATCATTCAAAACCCATTAAAACCCCGAAATTCAGCTAAATGTTCGTGTTTCACTTAAATTTATATTTCGGGTCATATAGAACATGAAGAATTACCTCCAATGCATTCTTGAAATGCTCAATAGTGTTGTAAGCCAATTTTCGTATCCCCTCATCAGATGAAGACATACTAACAAACGCCATCGCAAGCAAGCCCAAACTAGCAAACTCCATTGGTTCAATATAACCAACCGACAGAGAGTAAAGCGAAAATCGCAACATGAAAGAGGGATCGTATCGTTCCAGATAATTATTCTGCACGGAAACAAGTGAGATTAAATTAAGATATATAAACGGTAGTTGGAACAATCTTATTTATAAATATAAAGTTAGACATACCGGTACTTGAGATGCAGTTCGATCATAGGGAAAATGAAGCACCGTAGACGCACAATATTTGGGGTCGATAGGAAGATTCTCTCTAAACTGACTTCTACGGCGTTCTTTCACCGATTCGGGATCGTTCAAAAGTTCAGTTGTGTCGTGTTCCAAAACACGTTCTCGGTCTATTTTCAAAGCCGCATCGCCCCAAAGATAATCAAATCCAGCAATATTCTCATCTTCCACACCGTCTATGGACTCAATGGCCAATATCATTTTGTATATTTCCATATCCATCTTGCTAAGTGTTGCATTGTAAGCCGACAAGAGCAATAAATGCAGTTCCCGGAACTTTATGCCTAGACTTTTTCCAAATTCCAGAGCAGACTGATTCGATTTGAGAGAAAAGAGTGCGCCTAGTAATTTAACAACTTCCAACCGATGTAAGCACAAACCTGATATTTCCATATCAGAACTATCGTCGGAATTATTTTTGTGGGCAGCAAGGTGTATCAAGATCCCAGGCATTGGTTTGGAAAACGCCCCGATAGAGGAACAGTTTGTGGAATTAGAAATAGACCGGATGGTTGACTCGAACTGAGAATGGGAAAGTAAGAGCTGAAGATAAATATCACGCGAAAATTTACCGTCCAACAACACAGTCAGGATATTTCGGAGCAGTTTCAAAGTTGTAGGATCTTCAAACCTATATCTGAGAGCCGACTTCATTAACTTTTCAAGGAACGGAATGGATTTTAGCTGGAGAAGACTACCAAGCATTTCTGTCGTTGTTTCTACTATACTTCTCAGCATGAAAGCCTCTAAGAATCTGTACAGCGAGAAAATACCGTTCGAACTATCAGAAACTGAAGGGAATTTTTTAACAATCTGGTGCCATATATCCACTAATATCATTATGAATTGCGTTCTCGAGGCTTCCTCTTTTAGAGATGTCGTTTCCAGGGGAACGTCTTCTGAATACTCATCGACTCGTCGTAGAGATTGGAACTGAGAGCATTTGGGAAATAATAGAATCCTGCAAAAAGAAATCTTTCCAATAAGTCTATTTATGAGGTTCAATGACTGGTTGATTGAGTGAGAATCCGCTGCACCAAAATCAGAGTCTATTAGTGGCTCGGTACGCGGGAAGATGGAATCGAAAAGCTTCAAGCGTTTCTTCGTTTCGGTTGAATCTCCATGTAAGGCAAAGTGATACTGCAACATACAAATAGTTTTCCCGAGAAGACTATCATTGACAAGTCCGAGTAGTTCCTCACAAGATGCCGGCATGAAGCTTCCGAATTCCTCTTCAAAAATCTCGCCACACACAAAGCTCTTCCATTTCTTGAAACCCTTCAAAAGAATAGCGGAATAGAAGGAAGGTATGCTTTGAAAATTCTTGTGATAATTAGCCCCAAATTTCACGAAAGTTGACTTGAAGTATAGCAAAGCAGCTGGCAGAAGAAGCATAGAATTTCCGGTTTCTATATGATTCAAATCTTTGCTTACGAAGTCTAAGAATAAGTCTCCAAAAACTGATAAATGAACGGAACTTATGTCGGTGAGAAGAAATAACAACCTCGCCTTCGACTTAGTTGTTTTGCGAATGCAACGCGAAAGCAATTCAACCGAACTGTTCATGACGATTCTTGACATTGCCAAACTCAGTTGATGAAATCTATGGCGATTTGCGACACTGACAGCTTCAAGCAAGCACAAATCCAGATACTCGTTTTCAAACTGCAAAGCGAGTTTAGTCATCTGGACATAGATTTCTTCAACGATCTTAAAATCTTTATTTGCTTCCATTGCCCAAACCCTATCGTACTTTCTTCTCCTTGAAAGCGGTTGCATCAAATAGCTTGATAGATTTCTGAAAGCCCCGAGCGCTATACAAAACGCAAAAGTTGTGGTCGATGATATTTCGTTGGACTCTTGAGCTGTCAACTCATCAATTTTCCCTTCCTTAAACATCCACTTCACTAATCCAAGCAGATCGAAGGGGGATATAAACTCGATCAGCGCGTTTAGGATATGATACAGTGGTGTCAGAAGTGTCAGATTCCCGTTACTTATACATTGCTTAAATGTACGCTTCACTTCCTTAATAACCCTCGATATCAGCACATAAAAAACCATAGCAAGTTTGTTCTCCCCGGATAGCGAGAACAGTAAATCGGTGGTCGTAACTAAGATATCCAAAACAAGGGCATCAAACGTGTGGACACTTTGCTTCGATCGACTTATTAAAGTATCCATATCACTCACCAATTCAATATCACATTTCACAGGATGAGAGATTGATGATAGCACCACGGGATGACTGAAGATAGTTTTAGCCGCTTCTGAAGAAACATGAGCATCAGAATCTAATAGCTGAACCAAAAGATCTTTCAAGAGAATGAAGCAAATCTCGGTAAGTTCCTGTAATTTCACTGACAGGTCGGCTATGTACGATGACTGAATTTGATGAATCCAGAATAGCAGAATGCGGAGAGTGGAAAGAGCACAGCCGTATGATCTCCACTCCGACTTTTTCACCGAAAGCACATTTACCGTCTCTTTGCTGACTACTGAAGAAGAGAGAGCGTTCACTATGCTGACTATTTCATCATAATTTTCGCTTCCAACAGAACGTTTGACTTCACTTGATGCAAACCCAAACTGATTATGAGCCAACACAGGCAAAATATACGGTTTCTGGTGCAATATAGTTTTGGAGAAATTGAACAAATTTCTTAATGGCCTCCACTGAGAGTCGTTGACAACGGGATTGGATTCAGCCAGTTTCTCGCATAAGATGGAAGCTAGCGATTTTGGATCCACCTAACAAAAAGTTCAGTTCTCTTATTTCAGACAATTCAATTTTTAAATACCAAAGATTTACCAAAAACACTGAAAGTTCTTTTCACCTGAGTTTGCAAGATATAGTTTAGTGTATTCGCCACATATAACGATATGGATTCCTTTGGCAATTTTTCGGATTCGGAACTAAGATACCGCATACACTTCTCCAATATACACACGACAAGAGGGCTCAAATCTGGTGATGCATCTGCCACCAAAAACAAGACAAAATTAGGGCAAAAGAAATGTACTGTTACTGAAATATTAAAAATTAAAAGGCTCAAATAATTATGTAATCGGTTATATAAACTATTTACAGAATGTTCGGAAGTTATAGTTCAAGACATCATCTTCTTTAATCGGAAACAGAAATTAATTGCTTAACTATCACGTCGTTTTACGCAAGCCAAAGTTACCTTTGAGATCTTCTAAATACTTGAACAAACTTTTGCTCGTCGCAGAAACTGCATCGCATAAAAATGAGACCACATTTTCTGATTCTACTTCTGGAACGTCAAAAGAATATTTTCTTCCATCATAACCGGGTATAAACAAGAACCACGATCCTATCTCCTCACGATTTCTATCGAAGGCGCCGGTGCTAAACATAGCTGCTTGTGCCAGATCGTATGCTTGATTTCGTACGTCAGTGACCGGTGAGGAAATCAGCAAGTTTATAAATGATTGAAGATGTTTGGACATCATGGTCGGTGCACTCATAGGAATTCCAGTTGAAGACCATTCAACATATTCATATAGTAACGATAATCGAGAGCGCTGTAAATTCTCCGGTAGTTTCAACGGATTATCCGTAAATAGTTTCGTGAGGAACTCGAAGAGACCATCCAAATCGGTGGGTATTATTTTCTGAAAATATGAAAAACAAATATGTGAATAAAACAATACAAAACACAAAGAAAAAGCCAATAGATATACAATATAATAAAAGGCTCGAACGTACAACATAGAATTTGAGAGCATCGAGCAGCTTAGACTCTATTTGTTCAAGAATGTCGGCGCCAAATGCACTATTTGTAGTCGTACTTTCAGCTCTTTCAGTGTCATCGTGAGAAGTGATATCAATAGACGAACTTATCCCGCCTATTATGATATCCGTGTCCTGATTGCTCGTAATATCTTTCTTCAACTTTTTTCCGCCATCCCTCTCAAGCTCTTGAGCCTTCCTCTTCAAACTTTTTTTCAGAGATGAGAGTTGAGTCATCAAAACTTGAGGACTGGGAAGCAACATGCGAACTTCATTCTGAATTTCTTGCTTTAATAATTCCGGGCCCGATATTACATCCACAGAACCAACACAACTTTGACTATTTAAAGCCGTTATTGAATAATCAAGCAACTTCAGCCCCTCCAAAAGAAGCTGCAAAGTTCCATGCTTCACTAGATGGTCCGGTTGGAGCAACCCCTTTTTGATTACCGACTGCGAAAACGAACGAGGAAACAAGCATCTCATTATACTCTGCACTGTATCATGAGGTTGAGAAATCAAGGAATCAAACTTCAGGCCTTTTGCCACCGAAGAGACCACTTCCGCCGCTAGAGTAGCAATAGAAACCCTGAAAATACCAAATACGTAAGGCAAACAGAAATGAAAGCATGCAAAATTACTATGGTAATGAAATCTAACCAATTTGCTGATGCAAAATCCTCAAGATTGTAAGGAAACTCTTCCATATATGCCCCACCGAGTAACGGCCTCCCGTTGACAATAGCCAAAAGCAAATCTTTGTGATTAACGGTTTCAGTAGCTTTCAGCTTCTTCATTAGCCCTAGAAGTCGTCTCGGATTACCCGCTAAGGTGTTGGGTCGCCTCGTGAGATCAGGCATTAAACCATTGGCAGGATCGGTACATACCGAAAGAAGAACATGATAAGCTAATTCTGCTACAGATCCACCGTTTTCCCTTCCGGAAATTTCCACCAATTGCTCCAATACAGCACTACCGAAAAGAACACTCCTAAGCCCTGGAGGCACCAACGACTCCTCAACAAGAACTTTATCTCTCAAAGTTGACAAAACATAGACAACTGTGTCGTCATCGTCCACGTCATCATTCCCGAGCAGACGAAGAACACCCGAATACATATCCTTTTGCTGTAACACCCACCTCAACAACCCCGGTTTTCCCACATCCAAAAACGACATGGAAAACCCGACAAACGCCTTCCTCGATGACCGCTTCACCGTCTTTTCGTTCCGTTTCTTCTTGAATTGTGCCAGCTTCGTAAAGCCCTTGAGCTTAAAATCAAAATTCTTCACAATGTCTGAAGCCAACACCGAACCGCGCCTCACAATCGAAGCCATCAGCTTTAGCGCCGCGTTTTGGCTCTTGACCTCCTTACCATTCAACTCTTTATAAACATCTTGCAAGTGCTCATCGATAATCGACCGAGCAAGCTTATCCAAAATCCTACTGATAGCTATTCTTTCCTTATAATCACTTCTATATCTCCCATCGGGATGATCTAATAGAGTGCGAATAAGGTTAAACACATACGAAATGCCGGGATTCCCTTGACGAAGCTTCCAAGCAGAGAGAAGCTCCGAGCACCGTGACGAGGTTGTCACATAATGCCGGAGCAGTTCGCCCCCGGAGGCGCCTTTTAGCAACTTGATGAACTCCTTCGCCGCGTCGGAGCACAGTTTGATCTCGGTCGAATTGAGCCTGTGCAATAGCTCCCTGAGCTTCGCTTCGTGGTTCCATGTCGGAATCTTCTCTCCGTTTTCTTCGACCGCGCCGCCCTCGTAATCGTCCTCGACCATGGCTACATTACAAAAAATTACAGAAATACAAATCAATCCTTGATCAAAGAACCAACACTGTTAATTCCAGAACACATATCTCTTCAAGCTCTAAAACATCAACAACATATGTTCATTCATTCTCGTCACAAGGTATCCATTTCCATCACTATTGAGCTGAAGTAAGCAACCGAAGCACTCACCGGAACTGTCGCCGCCGACTGCCATGGACAGAGTCGCCGAGAAAACTGTGGACTCGCCGGAAACCGTCGAAGAGAAGCGTCGCCGGTTAGCTTCGTTCGCCGTGGACTGTGGAGGAGAGAAACGTCGGAGAGCGTCGCTCGGAGGAAGCACGACGGCGAGAGGTGAGACTTGACAGAAGCGGCGCGTACTGAAAAAATATAATTACTTAACGGGTTTCAGGTTTGAGTAATTGATACAAACACCCTGTAACTTTATTTTTTGTTACATTTTGCGCTATAAATTTTATTTTTTTGCGGTAATGCGGCAACTAGTGCCTATTACACTTTTTTTTAATTAGGTGGTACTAATGGTCATGATTACATGTACTCACATTACAAGATATTTGTCACGGTAAGAACAACCGGCACTATTGGCCGCAAGCACTATCGGCAAAGATTACATATATTACGCAATATTTGCGTCTCAAGGGATTGAACTCAAAACCTCATGGAGGGGTATTATTGTAGTGGGTTTATCACTCGGCCAAGCAAGCTTGGTTAGTGCCTATTACACTTTCAAAATGGGTTAATTGCCGCATAAGTTCTCAACCTTAGGTTAATTGGGGCGACATAGCCTCAACTCCATTTAATAACAGTATAAGTACCGAAAGTTAAATTCAGTCCATTTTTTTACAAACGGTTGTTAACCACCTTTTAGGTGGCGATCTTTCGTAATGAATAGAAAAATTGGAGACCTTTAAAAAAAATTGGAGATCTTTCGTACAACTTGTTTAAAATAGTTTTGTGATATATTATAGAAAAATTATAATGAATAGCTTCATTCATATTCATATGTTTACATTGAATTTTTTGTACATTTGAAATTTTTATTTACAAAACAACCAAACATTGACTATTGTGTCAATAATTAAAATGGTTATAATGGTTAATATGAATATTTTTATAATGACTCATGTAATTAAGGTAAATGAACGAAATATCCATTTTGTGTCAAACTTTTTTAAAAACTACTCATTATGTGTATTTTTTACTCTCACAAATGAGCATTTCTTAAAAAGGTTTGGCACAAAAATGAACATTTCGTACAATTTCCATGTAATTATATTGGGTAAATGAACGAATTAATTAGTTATTTTTTACACTATTAGTTAAGATTATATGTACTCGTAATATATATTCACGGCAAGAGCAACTAGTACATTGGTCGTAGACATTATAAGACAAAATTACATATATACGTAATTTCAACGTGTTGATAGATTGAACTCAAGACCTAAAGTCTTATAATGAATTTACCAGTAGGTCAAACAAGTTTCGTCAGTGTTAGTTTTCACACTTCTTTGCCATATAATTTGAAAAATTAATCGAATAAAAATATATAGTAATCAAAAGTCAAAACTGTTATATAAATAAGTGAAGAAGCCGCTCAATCTGGGCCGAAACAAAGCCCAAGCTGGAATCGGGCCCAATGTGATGGATTATTGGCCACAATCACCGAGGGTGTAACCCTATCGTAACCCGCCCTATGCTCTGTCGCCACGTGGCACTCTTTCAGACATCGAGACTATATAAAGCTCTTCCACAGCCGTCATTACAGCCTCTTTCTCTCTCTCTCCTCGCTTTCTCTCTCTAAATCAGAGAAATCCCTCCCGAGGAAGACGAAGAAGAACACCAGAGAGCCCTCGTCTCCCTCTCTCCGATCTCTGCTTCGATCGCCGGAGCCTCGTCGTCTTCGTCGCCGTCTTCGTGCGCCCTCTCGGTGCGGTGAGGTTTTCTAGGGTTTCGGTTCCGAAAATGATGCAGCAGCCGGGAGATCAGCAGCAGTACCAGCAGCAGGGCGCGCAGGCTCCGCCGCAGCAGTGGATGATGCCGCAGCAGCAGCAGCAAGGCCCGGCTGCCGGCGCCGGCTCGTGGCCCGGCGCGGGGCAGCAGTACGGAGGCGGCGCCGGAGCGGGCGCGGGATCCGATGAGATTCGCTCGCTGTGGATCGGCGATTTGCAGCCGTGGATGGATGAGAGCTACATCGTCAACTGCTTTGGTCAGTCTGGAGAGGTATGATCGTAGCAACTGGGATGTACATATGTTCTTAGATAGGTGTGTATATATATATATACTGGATATAATGCTTAAATTTGAAGGTTGTTTTGCTGTACTGACAGGCTCTAACGGCGAAGGTCATCCGCAATAAGCACACGGGTTTGCCTGAAGGATATGGCTTTATAGAGTTTGCGTCTCGCACTGCCGCCGATAGAGCTCTTCAGACATTCAACGGAGCGATTATGCCGAACACTAACCAGAATTTCCGGCTGAACTGGGCTACTCTTGGTGCTGGGGAGAGGCGTCAAGAGGATGGTCCCGAGCACACGATATTCGTCGGTGACTTGGCC
This sequence comes from Parietaria judaica, assembly GCA_954871525.1. NCBI lineage: Eukaryota > Viridiplantae > Streptophyta > Magnoliopsida > Rosales > Urticaceae > Parietaria > Parietaria judaica. The sequence continues at coordinate 3,467,802 of OX940872.1, read as the reverse complement.
GCTGACGTCACGGATTACACCCTGCAAGAGGTGTTCAGGGCTGTGTACCACTCTGTGAAGGGCGCTAAAGTGGTGACGGATAGGACCACTGGCCGCTCCAAGGGGTACGGGTTCGTTAGGTTTGCTGATGAGAGCGAGCAGATGCGAGCTATGAGCGAAATGAACGGCCAGTACTGCTCAACAAGGCCCATGAGAGTTGGGCCTGCTGCTACTAAGAAGCCTATTGGTGGAGGACCTGGACAGCAATTCCAGAAAGGTAAAAACCCAGTGGCCATTTTAGTGCTCTCTTTTCTTTTTTCTGCCATTGCGAATTGTTTTAGTTTCTTGTGAGTTTATTTGCTGCTTGATCTTTGTTAATGGTCTTTATTGTTATTCATACGGTGCTCTTTGATGAGTATGCTTGCTTTGTAGACCATACTCTAGTTTGACATTTGCTTTAGTTTAGATTTCCAATTTATGTAATTTGAAATCCAGCGAGCTCGTTACTTGAAGATGGGCGGCAGTAGAGTACTTCCCTTCCGTTATTTACCCTTGCGAACTTGGGCGCATTTAATTCTGAAAAACATAAGTCCGTCAAAAGCTTATATAAAACTCATGTTGTAGCAGGACACCGAGAGGCTCTCATTTTCGGGGGCCTGGAACTGATTTCAGCTTAAATGATTCCACTTTAATGCGTGGCCTCATTTTAGGTCAGTTATTTAAATATGTAGTAATCTTTTTACTTCAATTATGCAAGGAATTTTTCATTCTAATTTTTAAAAGCTACATTTTATTTATTTTTTTATGAGTTGGCCGTCAGAGTTATTTACTATTAACTTCTCGTAGTAGATTCTTTTTTACCCAGTAGGACCTAGTTTTCCGGTTCATGGATCATCATCCAAATTCCTACAAACATTTGATAGGGTCAATCTCTTTCCCAAATCACAAGCGGGTTTGTGAGTGAGCGTGCTTTTTGTGTAGTTTCCATTACTTGATACTTTTTCAGCTGAATTTATCATCTTCTTATACCTTCTAGTTTGTGGTACTCCTGTAAGTCAAACCCTTTTCGTTAAGGTTTTTCATAGAGTTGATGTAGTTTCACGTCAGTGCTCGTCTATTAGTTCTGAAGCAACATTGTTTTGTTTTGTGCCTTTTGTGTTCAGGCTCCTAGTTTATTTTGATTGAAGAATACAGTGTAAACTTGACTAACATAACTAATGGTATTGGTATCTAATTACCAAATTCATTGGGGATTGATTCTCCTTTTGCATGATGTTTGCTATAGTTTTATTACAGTACTCTTTTTTTGTAATCAGTTTCATTTTGAGCTTAAAATATTATTAAGAATGTTTAAGGTAGGATTTCTTTCAATCCGTTGTCTGCTTTCTGATTATAGACTTCCTTAGTTATATAAACTGTGGTGTGTGTATCTTGATACTCTGCACCCCGAAGACCGGCCTGTCTTCCATGTAAGCTTGTTCTCATGTTTTTTATTATTTGCAGCTCCATACGCAAACAGTCAGGGAAGTCAGGGCGAGTCTGATCCAAATAATACCACAGTGCGTTTATTTCAAGCTTTATTAACACGTCTTTTTCTTACAGCATGGTAGTGACCCTTACATTCTTGAGTGCAGATTTTTGTTGGGGGTTTAGATTCTAGTATCAATGATGAAATGTTAAGACAAGTGTTTAGCCAATTTGGCGAGCTAATACATGTGAAAATACCAATAGGAAAGCGTTGTGGTTTTGTTCAATTTGCTAACAGGTAACTAATAGTTTAAATTTCAGTCCCCACTTTCTTGATCGAAATATCTTGCCTTATGTGTTTTGTTTACGAAATTCAGGCCTAACGCCGAACAAGCCATATCGATGTTGAATGGAACTCAGCTAGGAGGGCAGAGTATTAGACTCTCGTGGGGCCGTAGTCCTGCAAACAAGCAGGTATTTCCTTTCTCCAATACCTCTTCTGTACCTTGTACGGGTTGAAGTTCTATATCGGAATGATCCAGTCAAAAACTTGCTACCGGTTCTCGATCCTCACAGAAAACCAATTATTTGGGTTCATTCATTTTCAGTAGTTTTTCAATCTATTTTTTAGATTTAGGATTTAGTTGAATACTTTCCTTTTCATTTTAACTTCGGATTGGTGATTTACTCCTAAAACTAGTTCTTGGGTTTATTAATTTTCATTTTTAATGCATCTATAGCTTTAGGGTTAGTTAGAATGTGATTGTCATTTTGGTTTATAAGCGGTTTTCAATAAATAAAAACCGGTTCCAGTTCAGTACCAGGTCTTACATTAATAGACAATGTATTCTTTTATGCAGTCTCCGCAGGAACAGAGCCAGTGGAACGGAGGTGGTGGTGGTGGAGAAGCATATTACCAGTATACCCCTCAAGGATACGAGGCGTATGGGTACGGTGCTCCAGCAGCACAAGGCCCCAACGTCTACTATGGAGGCTACGGGTACGGGAATTACCAGCAGCAGCCCGGTGGTTACCAACAGCCACAGCAGGTACAACAACTAATTCACTCTATATTCCTTTCCAAACCAATTACCTACTATGCCCTTACACTTTTAGTGTTGTCGCAATCCTTAAACTTGTAAAATATAGCCGTTCCTGTCAAATTTTAAGCCATGTGTTGAATCATCGCCATATAGTATAGTAAATTGCACTTGGATTTATCGCAGTCGGATTTATTTACTTTAGAAGCTATAATACATTCGGATTCTGTTCAATTTGAACACTTCTCCCGAACGGTGCTATAAATCTAGATTAATTTGGGTGTGCAAGTAAACTGATTCCATTAACATGGGTACTATTCGCCACCTTCATCCGTAGATTATTTAACTATCACGAGTTAAATGCGACAACACTTTGATAAGTTACTGGGTTTTTGTTAATGAAAACACACTTTGATGAATAATTGCAGTGACTGGTTTGAAGTCGAAAGGAGCGGGAGATGTATGTATCGCAGTAGTGGTCTCGCCGGAGGAGCTTACGGGGGACTTGCAGGGTTTTGCCTTAAAAAACTTGTGTCAGATTGATTTGGAGGTTTTTCTTTTTAAATATCGTAAGAATGTTCGTGTATGAATGGCCTCGACTCTCGAGTTACAACGAGGCGCTACACAATTAACGTGCCTTTTTTTAATGTCTTGGTTTCCTTTCCAGTCTTAAATGATGGATTATGTCAAGTCTTTTTCAGTAACCTCGTTACTTACTCTTGCTTTGATATAATCATATTTAATTTATAACAAATTGTATGAAACTATAGAATTGCACCAAGTGTTATTTTGTTCGACTCTTCATATTTTTGCATTATTAAAGTCATCATAATTTTGAAGGAAAACTTGAATATATATTCTAACAAAAAAAAAATACAATAAATAGCTTTTTATTCCATCTAACCCCAAAATTCTAAAAGTATCCTCTAAAATTGTTTTTGAAAATATTTACCCTTAAACTAACCCAGCCCCTAGGTTATATTAATGCGCTATTCTCAATACCAAAGCTTGCAAGCCGTTGCACATGTTATTTGCACCATCGTAACAACCTTGCCTCTAGATTTAAACATCGAGAAATCTGTGGGTATGTTTCGAGTATTTTCAAGCATTAACAAAGAATAAGCTAAGAAGTAGCACAAAAAGTATTTCTCAAAGTCAATGCCTCGGTCACATGTAAAAGCGTTTTTTTACTCGAAATCCAAAATACCGAGATAAAACATAGACGGAGAAAATGCCTAGCCTATAGCATGAATCCTAGGCACTCAACAACACACTGTACAAAGTATTCATGTCAACTTTGTACTTATATTTTCAAATCTTCTACTCTAAATTTTCATACGAAATAAGTGTAGTATTTTCTTATATGATCTATGATTCAAGTATTGTCGTTTTTCTTTGTTCCATTTGCTTGGATACTGTTGTCCTTCTCCAATTTGGGCTCGTTCAGTATGATTTGTAGTTTAGTTGTCGGTATGGATCCCATCTATTATAAAACAATCCTTTCTTAAATTAATTAAACTTGATAATATATAGTCCATTCAACTTGATTTTTTGTACACAAATATTCTTTATTATATGCTACTTGAATTTAACTTAGAACAATCAGTGTGTAGTAAACATGGATCAACCTAATTTGGCGCTAACAATGCCTTGAAGCGAGCCGACGAGAGTGACGACGGTGATGAGAAAGCAGAAACCGCTAAACGCCCGCAGAATCACCCACTTCCGCGTCCACGGGGTAATCTTCTTCTGCACAATGTACATCTCCACCGGGAAGTATATCGCCAGCGGCCAAAAGTTCAGAGCCCCCAAAACCCCGAGAACTTGGTTGAAGTACGGGAAGATCATCGCAACCCCGGTTGTGGCCACCACGTACACACTTCTGAAGCACAGCCGGAGAAGGTTCACTTGAAGAGACGGCAACATCGGGAGTTTGAACTTGTACACTTTGTTCACGAACGCGCTTTCCGGGTATTTCTCGCTTAGCCACCTCTCGACCACCGAAAATACAGGCTGACTGTAGACCTGTGTTTATCAAAGTGTGGTCAGTACTTCGTTGAACCACCGGAAAAGAGGACGTTAATGTTAGTTACCTGATAGCCTCCGATGAGATGCACGACGATGCAAGCATTGGCGAAGTCGACGAGCCAAAAGGGCTCATAGAAGCCGAAGCCGGTCAGGAGATTCCCGGGGGTTTCGTCTCCGAAGGCTGCGTATCCAAAGCATCCGCAGCAAAGGTAGAAGAACGTCGTCGTAACGATCGAAATCATCGACACCTTCTTCATCGTCTTGTGCTCCGCCGGAGGCGATTTCAACGTGTCCTTAAATTCAAGAAAACCGAACTTTAACTTCTCTACTGACGTACCGCTTTCGTTTGGCTTTGGGTTTAGAATAAAACGCGGTATTCATACCTGAATCTCAAAGAGAATCATCGAGTACGGGTAGGCAAAAGCGATGTCCCCGAGCGCTTGAAGCGATAGCCATAGCTTGTCGGCAACACTCGAGGCGTCTACTCCGCCGATGCTTCCTTTGATCGTCTTGTTCTCTTCAGCGAAACATTAAAAGTTTGTAAGCCTATATATAGTAGAAAGAGCAAGGTCTAATCTAATTCAAATTCGAATTACAATTTGAATATTACCGACGACTTTGGCGAAGCCGAGGCCGAAGCCGATGAAAGAGTAGGTGAAGGACATGACTGCTGCGACCACGGAGAGCCATTCCATGTTGTGGAAATCGGGAATCTGCGAGACGACGATCTGAATAACTCCGAACAAGAGCATGAACAGCGGGCTGCTGTACTCGCAAGGCGCATCGTGCCCTTTCTCGTGGTAACAGTTTGATCTCTGAATCGCGCTGCGTCAAATCAAACAAGCTCTGTGAAAAAAAAGAAACCCTAGAGAATCATGTTATTGTTATGGCTTGGGTCTGAAGAAACAAACCTCATGCATGTCGCACTAGTGATGACATAGGCAATACCACTCCCGAACAAGCTCAGATACTGAAGAAACCCGCAAATCCACGTTCGGGTGCTACCGAGGTAGACTCGGACGGCTTCGATGTAGGACCGGTTTCTCTTGCCGCCGTCGGGGTCGGGGTACCTGTAACACTCCGACATCATGTGCGAAGATACGTAAGTGATGACCGCGAAACCGAGCATGGAAGCCGGCCCCGCGATCCAGCCCAGCTGCGCGGTGCTCCACGCGAGAGAGAGCACTCCGGCGCCGATCACCGCCGTGATTATGTGAGCCACGCAGGCCCACATTGTCGCTGATAGTAATCATCATATATCCTTCGTATTAGTTTATCATTAAATCTCTACAAAAACAGTCGACCGTACTTAGGTTTGGAATGACGAGTGTTATACCAGTTCGGAGTGGAAGTCCATCGTCGTCAAAGGGAGCTTTTCCGAGCTCGAACGACTGTTGACCCGCCATTCACAAGATGCTTCAATCGTAATTCGCAGTGTGTATATCTCTCAAGAGTGAGTGAGTGAGTATATGTATATATATATATACATATATATATACATTGTTGAGGAAACAAGGGTGGGTTGTTGAAGCAGAATCGGAAACTAAAAGATTACGTGCTTAGTTATCCTTATTTCCAGGGAGATTTGTATGGTCAAAGATAATTTTGTAGGATCAAATATATATATATATATATATATATTTATTTATATAGATAATGCGTAAACAGGAGCAAAAGGATAAAAGCATTAAATTAAAGTTTTGGGCTTTATTGCGTGCATGTGAAGATACGTTGGTAACATAAATCATGTGGGGTCCTTAAGTAATTATAAAATCGTATTAGAGTAAAACTTAATAAATTAATTATTTATTATTTTATAAAATAATTCCTAATAAATTAATTATGTACTATACTTAATAAATACCTAGTAAATTAATTATGTAATATACTTAATAATTGACGTCTTCTTCATTTTTTCCTCTAAGCATAAACAGAAACAGGAGCGAAGCTAAAAAAATGTCAAAGGGCAGAAAATAATGTAATGCAATTTTCAAAATTTGATGTGACGTTAAGCGTGTGGTAAAAAAATAACTAAATCGGGATTTAGGCTGATTGGACTTTTTCGGGTCTGACACAGCTATATTAATATGTAATTGGCCCACTCGAGCCTACAAATTTATGAAGAAAGTAATAAATAAATTAAATTATTTAATAATGACGTAATTAACTTTTGCCAGTTTATTGGGCCAAAAAGCCCAATAAACCCATGTGGGTTATTTATTTAAAGCCCTGTTAGCATCATAATTCGGTATCCTCATTGCCAAAACCTTAAGAAAAAATCGCAGCCCCCTCTAGCAAGATTAGGTGCGATTTTTCTCCTACCGCTGCTTTCGTTCGGTTCGTCGTCCAATCACCGAGAAGGACTTAGCAGTCTGTTGAGGTGGTTTCCTATCAATTGACGTTCCCGCAGCGATGTGGTGGACGAGTTAGAGGTTCTACACTTGTGGATATGAGATTTGTATTCCGAGGCACACGATCACAGAGAGATTCGTCCAGTCAAGATCATTCGGCAAAAGCACCAGAAATTTGGTAATGTATCGAAAACCTCTCTCTTTAGTTTTCGAAATTAATCTAGATCTTTGTTTCGATGAAGTGCGTGATTTCCACATCGGGATTGAGAAAATCTAATCGGAAAAAACCAACACGTGTAACATATATGGTGCTATAACTGTCCTTTGCAAGCTTTTATAAATAAAAAACGGTTCACAATAGTCTAGTCATTGATATCATTAAAAACATTTTACTCAACATACACAAATAAGTTAATAACATTCAGCATTTCTTATATCACTTTATAAGTGCAATTCATTTTTGAAAAACTTCATGGTAATTTATTATTATTTTGCATCTGATCCGTTCTCCTATACTATTTTATCTTTCTCATTCTATTTTAGGAAAAGAAAAACACTTCCCACAATTAAATTTTAAGATATATTATATATCGACATTTAATGAATCAAAAGATATTCTCTAAATATAATTTTAATATAGAATTTTATTTTACGAATATACGTTTAGAAAATTTTAATGTTAAAACACTTATGCTATTTATTGCATCAATACATGTATATACTGTTTTTTCTATAGGGATAATAGCGGCATAAGTCCTCAACCTTTACTCAACTGGGGCGGCATAGCCCCAACCTCATTTAATAGCGGTATAAGTACCAAAAGATGATTTCCGTTCATATTTGACTAACGGAAGTAGTCAACGTTTGTGTGGTCAGCTTCTCGTCAACGTGGACGCCACATAGTCCGACATGTCACCATACATGTCATCCTCGCGTCATCAAATTTAATGCAAAATTAATTGAATCCCTCCATCACCCTTAATTTTGCATTAAATTTGATGACACGAGGATGACGTGTATGGTGACATGTCGGATTACGTGGCGTCCACGTTGACGAGAAGCTGACCGCGCAAACGTTGTCTACTTCCGTTAGTCAAATATGGACGGAAAATCATCTTTTGGTACTTATACCGCTATTAAATGGAGTTGGGGCTATGCCGCCCAGTTGAGTAAGGGTTGAGGACTTATGCCGCTATTATCCCTTTTCTTTATAATAATTTAATTATAATGTGTGCTTTCTTGATAAAGTAGAAGAAAAAGAAGAAAAAAAGTTCAATGTGTGTCGTTTTTTATGCGCAGGCTAAGCAAGTGGGTGTCGTTTTTGAATTGGACACGTGGTGCTGAGTATTTACAGTTATGGTATGACTTTGTTAGGGCTTTTTTTATAGATAATTTTTAAAAAGAAATTGATTATTTATTTTTGGGCTGGGCTGAGAGCTCCACGGGTGGACTTAGAGTGATTCAGTGCGTGCTAGATAAGCTCATTTAAATAATATTTAGAAAATAAAATATAAACGGTATAGGGGTCGGGCTGAACCGAGTGAGGTCGGCTGCACCCGCTTGGCCTTAATTGCGCTCGCCCCTTATTCATATTAGTATTCTTAATATGTTATGTAAAGATAATTTTTCTAGTAATAATTATATAATTAATATTTGTTTAAAACAAATATCTTATCAATTATGTATATATGGTAATCCCGAATAATAGATTAGCAAGAAATCTGCCACGTGTCCGAACTGGGGCCGGACACACTACTCGCGCGGGGCCTAAGGTGTAAAGGTCCTTTCTTTTTAGAGATTGGAAGAAGGCGGCATTCTTGAGGTATCCCGTATCCTCGACGAGGGAACGCGCCATTCTCAGAATCTCTATAGTTAGGGCCGGCCCAATTGAAGAATAATGTTGTACTAAAGCTTTTGATAGGATTTGAAACTTTAAGGTACGGAGGGAAAGTAAACCTTTATGCTTTATCTATTGGGAATTAATTAAAGAAGGTTCCATTTAAGAATATAGTATATAATTAACCTGTTCAATTATTAGACATGATTTTAAATTTCAACATATTCTTGGTCAAAGGAGAATTAATCCACTTTCTAGCTAAGATTTACGTTAAAAATCGAAATTAGATTAACTATACATCAAGCATGCACCAACACGCTTCATAATAATTATTATTAAATCGATTTTGTGTTACCTATTGTATCATTCTGGCCAATCAATACCGTTAATTACACAATCATAAAAATCCAATCGCAAAAAAAATACATAAGAATATAGATAAGACAAAACTCAAATAAATCAAAGTTAATAATAAAAATAAATAATTTATACGAAAACGATGTTATGATCAATTCTAAATATCAAGATGGTAACTTGAGATATGGGTTCCGTTAAAAAACAGGAAAAACTTAGATTCTTTAACGAAGAGCACTCGAATTATAAGATATATTGTAGCGATATATACGAGTATAATAGAATTTTTATTTGCACACTTGAATAATATACACGTATAAGAGCCTCAAAATCAATCTTTGTCTAGGGCCCTGATAAATTCAAGACCGACCCTGGTACAACCAAATTACTCTTACAAAAATTACTTTTAATTCTAATAAGTATTAAAAAGGACGAGCTCACGCTAAAAAAAATGATTAATAATAATACTAAGAAAATAAATATGCTATTTAAATAAAAGGAGAGCTAGCTCTAAGCCCTTAAAACCGGTCTTTTTCTCTACCACTACCCTCTCACTCACTCAACAGCACTCCATGCCAAGGCCCCTGCCCTCCCCTTGCCCCGCCCCGGCCATCGACTTCGGTGCCCAGCCCGAGCCCCACTGCGACTTGAACATGATGGTTCTAGTGGTCGTCGCCATGTGCGCATTCCTCTGTGCACTGGGCCTCAACTCGACGCTTCAGTGCGTCGTGCAGTGCGCCACCCGTGTCATTTCTGAACCTGCTGAGTGGCTAGCCTTGCGGCGGCTGAATACGGGCCTCAAGAAGAGGGAGATGGTGGCACTGCCGACCTCGGTCTACGTTGAGTCTCCTTCTTCTTCGCCGTCGGTGTGTGCGGTTTGCTTAGTTGGGTACTCGGTGGGGGACGCGATCAGGGTCTTGCCGAAGTGCAGCCACCGGTTTCACGTCGCTTGCGTCGATCAGTGGCTCCTCGGCCACTCCTCCTGCCCTACTTGCCGGGACAAAGTCAAGTCCGACGCCAAGATCATATGCCTTCTTAATTAATTAATCATGTAGTTTTAACACTAAATAAGTTCATGTATGAGTTATATAATATGTATTGCTTTTTAATTAGCTTTATATTTGTACTTTCACATTTCTAACATTTTTTGTGTTATATTTAATAATTTTCCAACATTTTTTGTGTTATATTTAATAATTGTCAAATCTCCCATTCCACAATCACACCAATGGATGAGGACGACTTCTAAAGATAGTGACAACATCTTGAAGAGGAAGAATTTCGGAATAAGGAGGACAAAACTCGTGAAAAGAAGAGAAATTGGGAGGGAGAAATTATCATGATAGGGGCCGCGCTAGGCTTTAGCAACTTCCAACCTCGATTTCTCGAATTTACACTTTAGAAATCGAAAAGATTGACGTAGGCCGTGGCTCTGGTTGAGCTCTACCTAGTTCTGTCGTAGTTTCATTAATGCAATTTATATATTCGTGGTCGACCCCATTCACAACAATTTTGGGCAGCCTAAAGGCTCCGTAATAAAATAAAATTTGTAAATATATATATATAAAGTTAAAAAACTATATTTAAATTAAGCTTAATATATATCTTTTTTTTCTTCTTCAAAATGATAAGTTACTTATCTGAGCTGAATAGACGAAAAAGAAAGTTGTAAAGTAATTTATCAAGAGAAACTTCATAAAATAATCATTAATACACTATAAATCAAATTCTATTACTAATTCCCAAATTTTTATAATTTTCAAATAACATTTTCTAAATTTCATGTACCGAAAATGTTGTTTTGAGAATTATAAAAACTGAGGGTTAGTCATAAAATTTGTGATGGATCGAGAATTATTTTATGAAATTTTCCTTTATTAAGTAGCATCAAATTTGTCACGTGATATGAAGTGAGAATGTTGTGATTATTAGTGCGCCATATGATCTCGAGTTATTTATCTTTAGATTAATCATATGTACCAAAGTTTTTTTCTTTTCTAGGTTATTAATGGGAAGCACGTACGCGTGCATGATATGACGACAAAATGTGTCCGAGTCACCACATAATCTTGTAGATCCTAATCTAGTGTTTGTGGCGACATAAAAATGTTATATATGTGCTATAATATATAGAGTTTTAGTGGCTAGCTATGGCTTCTCATCATTTTTCGTCTCATATCTAAGACACATGACAACCAATTCACTAATAAAAAGTGATTTATTAGTGAATTGTGGGGGCGATTTGCATTACTTTTTTCAGTCACAAGAATATTCACACAAACACAATAATAATATGAACAGTGAATATCTTCGATTTATTTTATTTCCGAAAGGACTCGATTTCTTGCGTTGAATAGCTTGGACAGATGAAGGACACAATTACAAAACTCTATTCTGATCCCAAGTTCTCGAATTACTAGACTTTAGCAATTGAGGACTCGAGTATACACTATTTTCTCTCTAAGAATTCTCACGAGACAATTTTTGGATCCTCTCTTATGAGGTTTACATGCATATTTATAGGCTTAGGGTTTCTAGAATTCGTTTCCTTCTTTGGTTCCTTGAATCTCGCAAGGTTTTCTACTCTTTGTGCTTTGATTGTTGCTGACCTTCTTTGAATACGTTGATAATCGCATGATTTTCTCAATTGATTGACTAATTCTCCTTTATTCGTGCCATTCTGACTTCTTCTTCCATTTAATTTGATGGGGTTTTGCGATGAGCTTTCCTTGACAAGCTTCTATGCGATGAGCCTCATCTTCTGCGATGAACTTCTTCTTCATGGATTCTTCGTCGAGGTGCGATGAAGTATCTCATCGCAGATTGCCTTTACACTAGTTGAACTTCGTCGCGGGTTGGACTTCCTCGAGCTTGCTCCCTCGTTGACCGATAGTCAACGAATTTCCTTGCCTTCATTTCACATCGTTTTGGGATAAAACGACATGAGTAGTGTTAAGTAGGGATTTGACGAAATCCGACCTTAACGTGAATAAATAAATAAATAAAAACAGGTTAAAGTCCGGGTAAAAACCCATATCTGGATTAAAAACCCAAAACCGTATCAAATTCAAGTTCGGGTTTAAAATTTGATTTTTCAAATAAAAAATTGAGTAATTACCCGAACCCGGAGTTCTGGGTTTTGTCTTTTAAAAAAAAAACATGGTCGGGTTTGAAAAGTAAAAACCCAAAAATCCGAGTTCGAAATTTGGTTAATGAAAAAACCAGGTTTTTCACCCGGTTTCAGCCCTAATTAAAATCATTGAAATTGCTATATCCACTAATTTGATGATAGGAAAGGGAGCATAATCATACAAATTATTGCACAAGATTCGGTTTTCCATACAGATTATCTAAAAATGTGATGATAAATGTATATTGAGAATATATCGTGCATTATATATAAGGGTAAAATGCGGTTAATGTACCCAATGTTTGATCTTTTACGAATTATGTACCCAATGTTTATTTTTGGTGGCTAATGTACCCAATGTTTGATCTGTTAGATATTTTCCGTTAGTTGACCGTTAGAGAGTTATATTCCTCTTCATGTACATTTTTTGTATTTTTGACATAACTCGCTCATTTTTTGTCCAAATTTTATGCACAACCTATGGTTAGAAAGATAAGAGATAGTTCTAAAACTTTGTTGTTTTAAGTTTTGTAAAATAAGTTTTAGAAAAATACGAAATTTCAAATACAACGTAAAATTAAACGTTAGTTTAATACAAAATATTTGTTTCGAGCAAATTTTAATATATTTAATGACTTTATATGGTGAAACGTAAAACTAAAAATTTGTATATATATATTTTATCTTTCTAACGGGTGTTTATTTATTAATTTTGGATAAAAAACGAGTGAGTTATGCCAAAAATATGAAATATGTGATGTGAAATAATATTTCATATTTTTGGCATTACTTACTCATATTTTGTCCAAATTTTATAACTAAACATCCGCTGGAAAGATAAAATATTTATCTACAACTTTTTAGTTTTACGTTTTATCATAAAAAATCATTAAGTATAGTAAAATTTTCGCGAAACAAATATTTTGCATTAAACTTACGTCCAATTTTATGTTGTATTTGAAATTTCATATTATTCGAAAACTTATTTTACAAAACTTAAAACATAATAAGTTGTAGATCTATCTCTTTTCTTTCAAACCATAAGTCATGCATAAAATTTGGACAAAAAATGAGTGAGTTATGTCAAAAATACAAAAAGTATGCATATAGAGGAGGATAACTCTCTAACGGTCAACTAACGGAAAAAACGAAAATATCTAACATATCAAACATTGGGTACATTAGCCAGCAAAAATAAACATTGAGTACATAATTCACAAAAGATCAAACATTGGGTACATTAGCCGTAGTTTACCCCATATATAATTATGTATGTTATAATTTAAAAGAAACTTAAATGAGACGCTATGAAGTGGTTGTCATTATAGAATCAGCTATAAAAGAGGTTAATGGAGAGTTTGCATGGCTTTCATTTTCATGGATCAAATTCTTGTTCCCCATTGCTAAATAAATATCTTGATCAAGTCAATTATGATTTTCAACACTTTTTATTCGTTTCATACTCGGTTTTAGTATTTAATTTTCTTTTTCGTGTTTGTCAATAGATGGTTTTGGCTAAGATAACATTTATCAATTTTATTTACATAAAATTTATGGATTTTTGGTTTTCAAGGCAAAAACTCGGGTCTAGATCAAGCGAAAACCGATGTTCGGCCGAGATCGACACTCCTATTTGCCGAGAATAGGAAGATAAGTGGACCTCCAACGTTGGCAAAAGCAATATATTCTTGGCCAGGCAAAGTCTCACTTCACACATAGGACCACAATCAAGTCCCTTCAAAAGCTTCTTTTGACCACATTACATCCCATTTTCCTCATCAAAATACAAATTATAATAATCTTTCAAAAAAAAAAAAAAAATTCTTTGAGAACAATTCAAACTGTTCTATGCTTGATTATTATTGGAATCAGTTGCAAAGAATGAAATGAGAACAATGCTTTAGTTTAAGCTAGAAAAAGACATGTCCTTTGGAAAATCTCCAAGTAAACTAACTACTCACCATGTTTATAAAAGAATTCTAATCTATAAAAGAATCCGAGATATATACTATACAAACCGGGAAAGAAAAATGTTTCTCGCCTCAGAAGCCAGACAGTTGAGTCGCCTCGTCGTCAAAATGTAGCATGAGTCTCTTGAGGTTATCCGCCCGCAATCGATTTCTAATTCCGTCTGTCATGGCCATTCCCTGATACATGACAAAGAAAAACAATTATATTAAATATATATATGTGTGTGTGTGTACATATATTGTAAACGTGTTTAAATGTGTAAAAAGCAAACCATTTTGTGGCAACTTTCTTCGAACATCCCGAGAAACCCAGCAACCATACGATCAGCATTCTCTACCCATCGATCTCTGCGCTTCTCTGCAGTTCGGGCTACTTTATGAATCTGTAGAAATAATACATAACATGCATAAGAAACCAATACATTACAAGCCCTCAAAGTTATGCATTAAGTTATTGCATATAGATAATAGTACTATAGCTTTGAATCAGAAAAATAATAAATAACAAGACAACATAGTACATAATAAATAAATGGTATCAAATTCCTCTCCCAATATTTCCGAGGGTGAATTCACGCTTCTTACATCGCTATATCGAATGTCTTGTATATAGTATAAATTCTAGAGAGAAAAAAAAATGTAAATCTAACTACAAAATGTAAAAAAAATGCAAAGAAAATGACAGCAAAAATACAGATAGCGCGTGATTCTAGCAGGGGAAAAAGTAGAGATGGTCTCGCCCAAAATCAAACTTCAATTTTGCATAGGGTTTAAATGTCAAAAAAATGAGTTCTTAAACGATCCCGCGATATGTATCGCGAATTGACTTCCAGAGGGTTACAGGAGTTTCGTAAAACGTATTTATTTGAGGAGAACCAGTAAGAGGCTATTATATATTAAAGATCTTGTATTGTTATTAGAAAATGCGTACCCTCTCTCCAAAACCAACTTGGTGTTTCTTTACCCTTTCACGCAATCTTTTCATCCCAACATGAACCCGGAGTTGCTTTTCCTGAAAGACCAATGGAAAATTGTGTTAGATAACTGTATGAAGATGGGGATTTGTTGGAAGGGAAATGTCGGAGTACCTTGACAAAGCTAACGCCTAGTTCTTTTCGGGAATAACCACGATCGAGATTGCGCATAACATATTGATTGTAATCCTTTACGATCCTCATTATAACATCGGAGGTGGATATTCCATTGGTACGCTTTGTTTCAACAAATCTTCCCTCTGATTTTACCTGAGTAAGAATAAATTACAAGGTATATGCTCGTTTAAAGACACCTTAAGAGATGTGGTCACGGTACATTAATAATGTTATATTGAAACGGTTCTTACAAATTCATAAACGTCCTTTCCCGCCCCACTTGCATCAGTGTAACTAGAAGTTCAATTCACATAAGAATCAATTAATTATGTAGGATTAGAGAAGGCATCAACAAATTTATTTCCTCTGCTTTCTAGATGACCGAGAAACCGCAGTCTCACCGAAATATGACGTGAATGCTATATATTTATGAGATTAACTTACGGGAGAGAGTCGTGTGCCACGTAGTCAATTTGATGTTTGTCGAGAAACTCTTTGGTGATCACCCATGGCGCGTCGGGAATAACTTCATCGACCCATCTGCATTGAACGAATGAGAAGATATAACTACAATCACTAAACATGAGATGCGTACTAGAAGGCAACACAAAATCATTGAATATAATTCGACATTCCATGAACAAAAACAACTCGTTCTGTTTCTACTAAGGTCGAAGGATGATTCGACATTCCACGAACATAAACAACACGTTCTGTCTCTACCACGGTCGAAGGATGATTCGACATTCCATAAACATTAACAACTCGTTCTGTTTCTACTAAGGTCCAAGGATGACTTGACATTCCATCAACATTAACAACTCGTTCTGTTTCTACCACGGTCGAAGGATGATTCGACATTCCAGAAACATAAACAACTCGTTCTGTTTCTAGTTCTACTACGGTCCAAGGATGATTCGAAATTCCGTAAACAAAAACAACTCGTTCTGTTTCTACCACGGTCGAAGGACGATTGGACATTCCGTAAACCTAACCAACTCGTTCTGCTTCTACCACGGCCGAAGGACGATTGGACATTCCGTAAACCTAACCAACTCGTCCTGCTTCTACCACGGTTGAAGGACGATTTGAGACTCCGTAAACGTAAACAACTCGTTCTGCTTCTACCACAGTCGAAGGACGATTCGACATCCCGTAAACGAAAAGGAAAACGAAGACGAACCTGCAGTGCCGTAACGACTCGTACCGCTCCTCCTCCGCCATGACAGTCTTGCCCTTGTACTTGTGGGTGATTTCATCGTTGCAGCACCCCACGAGAAGGTAGGTGTTCGGAAACCTATCAACATTGATCAATTTAGACACGATTCGATTCCAGGAAACAGAGCAACATCGATCAAAACAAAAGAGATTCACATATGATCTTACAGGTTCTTGGCTTGCTCGAGGAAGCGGGCATGGCCGAAGTGGAAGAGATCGTAGATTCCATCGGCGTAGAGTCTCACTGGCTTTCCCTCCATCATCATCTGACAGTGACGAAGCGAGGGTTTCTATTTATACTTTCCGAATCATCTTTTATTTATTATTATTATTATAAATATAATAATAAGATCAACGGCTGTGATTAATCGTATCTAGATCACTCGGTTCACCTTAGAGCTACTACGAATGAGATGATTTCGTGGGCCCACTCTACTTTTTTCCTTCTTTTATCACTAAATAAAATGTTTATTTTTTTTTAGCCACAATTACATACGAACCCATTTTTTCTGAAACTTGGTTAATTTTTTTAGCATAATTCTAATCTTGTATTTGGAGAAATACCTTAACTAATACTACTTTTAAGAAAAGAAAAAGAAAAAACAAAAAGTGATTATCAAAATGGTTAAATTACACAATTTGTATACCTGACTCCGATGATTATCACCGAGGCCAGCAATAAACACCGAATATCGTTCAACCAGAAAAAGTGGTGGAAATTCGATGGTGTAATCTCATATTTGTAGTATTGGTATCCTAAACTTTTTTTTTTTACTTATTTTATCGGATTCAGACTCTTCCTATTTATTAATCGGGTGAGAAAATGATACCCAAACCTATTAACTTACTGTGTTTATCGTGTCTACCCCATTAAACTCAGGTAACAAAGTTATGAGTTTTTTTTAAATGATAAATTAATTCAATTTTTACTCATTTTAAAATTTACTAACAATTTTCTATATTCATCAATTGAACTATGTAATTAATAATATAATAAATAAAAATTTCATATATAACTATTATTAAAATTCTTATCATTTATAAAATGCAATCTTTTGCTTTTTAATTGTGTCTAATTGGGTCTCATCGTGTTTGTGTCGTGTTCACCCATTATTTAATCGTGTTCTACACAGTTGGACTCAGTCCCAAATCTATTAATAATAGACCTAAATAATTCAAATCGTGTCGTAAGTGTTTCGTATCAGTGTCCATCCCAAATTGCCAACCCTTCTAATAACTCAATATATATATATATATATATATATATATATATATAAATCTCACCTAATAAATATAATATTGAAATTAAGCAAGTGTTTGACTTTGATGTTGAATCTGTATTGATCCTAAAGTTGTATTCCCAATCTCAAACTATCATGGAGAGTCTTATCCTGTGGGCGAACACCCTTTGGGTCCTCTTCTTCGCCGCCGTCACAGTCTGGAAGCTCCGTCGCAATCGGCGGAAGCTCCCTCCTGGGCCCGCGGGGATTCCGGTGCTCGGGAACTGGCTGCAAGTGGGCAGCAGCCTCGACCACCGAGGCTTCGCCGGACTTTCCGACAAGCACGGCGACATCTTCCACCTCCGAATGGGCCTGCGCAGCCACGTGGTGATATCGTCGCCGGCGCTAGCCAAAGAGGTATTTACACCGGTAGTTAGTTAGTTAGTTAGTTAGTTTGTTCGGTTGGTATTTCTATCGCAACTATGATTGATGATTTGATGTTATAGTTATCACACATTTGATTGGATGGAGGTTATCAACATCTATATTCCCTTTCAGTTCTTATTATAATTTCACGACTTTATAGATTTGTAATGACAAATCTACCCTGCTACTGCGATAAATTATAGGAGTGGCAATGAGGGGTCGGACACAAAACACGAAACGGTTATGAGACGATTTAAACAGGATTGAGTCTACCATAAATAGATCTGGGTTTAACCGTGTCAATTACGATTAACACGATTAAATAGCAGGTAAACACGATAATACGATAGAATCCAATTAAACATGATTAATGAGCAAAAAGTTATATTTTATAAATGACATTTACTAATAGAATTAAATAAATTTATTTAAATGATTGTGAATTGAATTAATTTATCATTTTAAAATACATGAATCTGTTAAACGAGTTAAACGGCTAAACACAATAAACAGTATTTAAAAGAGGTTGGTCTGAGTCTCATCTTCTAACATGATTAATAAATGGAACGAGTCAGGGTCTACATGAAATAAATGAAAAACGATTAATACTCGGCACAAAAAATGCACCCGCAAACAAACACTCAAAATCTGAATTGCCACCAACTCTACATTTAAATAAAATATCCTAAGGGCTATTTGTTTCCAATTGAATTTTCACCTAAAATTCTTATTGTCAATATTGCTTATTTGTGTTTGATTTATAACATACTCCACCAGGTCCTTCAGACTCAGGGCGTCGAGTTCGGATCGCGCCCCGGCAGCGCCGTCTCTGACGTTTTCTCAGGCGGGGGCGGCGACGTGCTCTTCGCCCCCTACGGGGACAGCTGGCGCAGGATTCGCCGCGTCATGACCGTCGCGCTATTCACTGACAAGGCCGTGCGCGATCACCACCACGCGTGGGAGGACGAAGCCTCGAGGCTCGTGGGCTCGCTGAAGAGCGCCTCCGTGGTGACGGACCTGAGGATGAGGCTGCAGCTGATGATGCACAACAATGTGTGTCGGATGGTGTTTGGTCGGAAGTTCGAGAGCGCGGGCGACCCTGCGTTTTTGGAGCTCTATGGCGTGAATTCGAAGAGGAGCGCGTTGGCTCAGAACTCGGCATACAACTATGGCGATTATCTTCCCGTGTTGAGACCCTTCATGAGAGGCTACTTGAAGATCTGCAAGGACGTGTATCAGAAGAGGAAGAAGCTGTTTGATTACTATATCAGACAGAGAATGTAAGCTCAATTTCGGTTTCCCGCTATTTCCAAACTCGTCACGAGTTTGTAAAAACCGGCATTTACTATTCTTAACGGAGATAACCGATAAAAGGTGTTTCACCAATTTATTAAAATTTAGACCATGGAATTCACCGGTTCCCGTGTTTTGTAACGGGTCCCAGTTTGCGAAAACGATACCAGTAAATACCGGCTCCTTGTATTTCAAACAGGTAGAAATGTTTCACTATTATTTTCTAATCCATATACAAGTGAGATATGTATAAGCTAATTTATGTATGTTATAATTTGCAAACGGATAACGAAATGTACTGGTCTCGGTTCCGAAAACCTGTCTCGCCTTTTAAATTAAACTGATAATTTGTAGAAAGATTCAAAACATTTATTTTGTCCTCGGTTAAGCAGTGAGAAGAAGAAAGAGCAGAGAGCGTTGGAAAGAGCGGGCATTGACCGCATACTGGAAGCGAAGGAGAGGGGCGAAATCAACGACGACGATGTTCTTCACCTCGTTGAAAATCTCAATGTCGCTGGTACGTAACATTACTCGCTTTATTTCTCCGCCATAAGCGATGATTATGTTAATCGCACAACACGCTCTTCTTTATTTGTTAATCGTAAATTTTTTTTCCGTATTTTTAAGTTCCGGAATGAAACAGAATCTGAGTTTCTAGTTCTGGTTTTTTCCCCGCAAATTGAAACTTATATATGAAAAAGTCGGGCCAAACCAGTTTTTGTCCGGCCGAGTCCCCATTCTCTAAAAACCGGGTTCTCCAAAAGCAGGACCGAGCTGAAAAAAATGAGTAAATCCGGTATTGGTTTGAATCCAAGTAAAGCGGGGCATTATTCTATGATGTCATCAGGAATCGGTACAGTGGTGCGCGCAATCGAGTGGGGTGTTGTGGAGCTCACGAACAACCCGAGAGTCCTCACTAAGCTGCAGTTCGAGCTCGACACCGTCTTAGGCCGTGGCGTCCCAATCACCGAGCTCGACACGAAGAAGCTTCCGTATCTGCAGGCAGTCGTCAAGGAGATCCTCCGACTGCGAACGCTCGCACCGCTCCTCGCCCCACACATGAACCCAAAGGACGCCAAGCTCGGCGGCTATGACATCCCGGCAGAGAGCAGGGTGAGCGTGAACGCGTGGTGGCTGGCCAACAACCCAAAATACTGGAAACGGCCCGAAGAGTTCCGTCCGGAGAGGTTCTTGGAGGAGGAGTCGCGTGTCGAGGTCACGGGGAATGACTTCCGGTACGTCCCTTTCGGCGTGGGACGAAGAAGCTGCCCCGGCATGTCCGTGGCTTTGCCGATCGTCGGTGTCACGTTGGGGCGTTTGGCGCAGAGTTTCGAGTTCTCGGTTCCGACGGGAGAGACAAAGATCGACACGACGGAGAAGAATACTCAGCTGACCTTGCGCATATCCAAACCCTTCACCACTGTCTTTAAGCCTAGGATTTGAACCTTACTTGAAACTCTTGAAGATTTTAAGTCAATCTTGGGATAAAAAGATTCAAATTTATTGATTATTGAATGAATTGTAAAAAAAAAACGTTACAATTTGCTTCCGAAATAGACTATTGATTGTTGTCGTACGGAACTTATCTGTTAAGGAAAAGCCGATAATCATTTGTCTCGTGAACCTGTCCCAAATTTATCGTGATCGTGTTTCAAATCCCGAACACGAGGAGTTCTGCCCAGAGAGGTTTATCGTGGAAGACGAATCGCACGTCATTTTCCGACATTAGTTGATAAAATATCAACGGCGTTTACAATGTTCGTCCAACACTATAGTTTGTTTGTAAAACAAGTTACAACCTGAGAGTTTAGGATTAAGTCGTGTTTAATTAGTCGTTATTTCAACTTGTCATTTGTTTAGTTGAATCTTTCCGCGAATCTAAATAAATCCGACAAAAAAAAATCGAGATTAACCTAAATACATAGAGAGAAAACCGATTCATAAAAACTAAAAATCAGTGCAAATAATAAACTGCATAATGCGTCTCTCTACTTCATTACAATGTGATTAATCAACATCCTTAATAACACATAAGGTGCAAAACTGTATTTTCTTCTCTAACTACTCTAAATCACATTAACCTCTACGAAATTAAATTACTCGAATCATTCATGCTCGGCATCTTCATCTTCCTGCTAGATCGCCAAGCTCGGGGTTCCGTTCAACTTCAGCACGAAAACCTTCGGCTCCAGAAGACTCGGTCGGTGGTTCCGGCAAAACCTTTTCATTTATTAAAGACTGTCAGTTTTCTGAATTCCCTTGTAAAGTACTAACCGAAATAAATATATATTTTTTCTTCTCAATACCTGCAAAAGTTGAGTCATTTTGCTAGTTCGGGTATCGTCCTTGACGAGTTTGGGATCACTGAACAGAACCGCTTGCAGAGGCTCGATGTCAAGGGCTTGATCTTCACTGTTAGTCTCCTCTTCATCTTTCATTGGAGCTTGATCCTTAGCCATGGTGGGCAATTCTGTTGACTTGGCCTCCGTTGACTCCACAAATATCGGATTGCGGAGACCATTTTCGTTTTGCGGCTGAGAAAGGATTGCTTCGCTGCTGAGAGTTGGCACTTGGGTTGCTGGGATCGAGCCGTTCGACGGGCAAGAAGAGTCCTCTTGAAGCTGTTTTCCCTTCGAAGCTTGTTGGGAAAAAAGAGGAGACGGTTCGCTTGCACGAGCAACAGGATCAGGATGTGAAGTAGCCTGATTCACGTGCTTCTCTCTTGGGTTTAGCTCGCGATGCTCGGTTGGGAGGGGAACGTCATTTCTTCGAATCATCTGAATGCTTGGCGCCACGTCGTTTTCTGGTCCGACCGGGATGAAACGTCCCGGCCTGAAAACGACACCCCTCAAGGTGGTATCAGAGTTGGAAACCCTAACGTTAAGTAAATATCCAGCGTCAAACACAGCCTCGATCACGCCAGAAACCGTTTTCCCCACCATGGAATTAGCTGAGTTGTTGCTCGCAGCCACCGGGCGAGGCTGGTTTCCGTTCCCACTGCCAAATCCGGGCGGCCCACCTCCGGACGAATTTTCCAGCCAGCTCGTTTTCTGAATCTTTGGGCTGTACGTGTTGTCGTCCGAACTCAGTTTTGGGTACTTCCTGGGACGGCCACGCTTTCGCTTTTCTGGGACATTGGCTGAGGTGTCTTGAATGCTCTCTTGGTTGAAATTCATCTTTTAGTAAATTCTCGGAGACAAATTCTTACGGTTTCTTCTTCCGTGACTGATTTGACAGAAACAACCAAGAATAATATAAGAATCCAATTCGGAAAGGACTGCTCTCTACAAAATTCACTCTTCTTACACATACATTCCTCGACATTTGTTGGAGGAAACTAAACCCTATTTAACTATGAATCTCATCAGGCAATATATAATATAAATTGGAAAATATTTGGGCCAAACCAAACCAAGTAAACGAACATATAAACAAATCGTTCGATTAAAACAACACGTACGAACGAATGCACAAACGAAAAAATCACAGAGCACATCATAGAGCATTCAACACTGAACCGCTCCATAAAGCGATAAAAGAAGAGTGCACATCTCGTAAAGTCACGTCACAGTGACACTTGTAAATAAAACACACCGCATTTATCGACGCTGAAACGGAGGCGGCTGCATAAAACCGGCCACAGCATTGGCCCGGCTGCGAAACCTCGCCCGCAGAAGCCGTGGCCAGCCGGTAGTTCGAGCGAGAGAGACAGTACTCGTGTGAATTTTTAATTTTTCTTTGGTTCTTCGGGTTTCTAGAATGAACTCGAGGCCGGGCTGCAAATCGCGGCCGAGCCTCGTTTCCGGGATTGGCCATTTCTACAAGATTTGGGATTGGCCTAACCTAATCAAGAAGAGCTTGAATACGCAAATAAGTTTCACACAAACCCAGAAGAAAACAGTCACAAACCCAGAATTGAATGCAAATAAGTTTCACGCAATCAGAATCTTCATCATCATCATCATCGAAAACCAACACCGAAAAAATCTCTTCGTTCAATCAACGATACACCATGAAACGCATGATAATGCAAACTGATCTGCAGATACTTACACACAAAAAAAAAACCTAGAATTGTGATGAGAAAGAAAAAATTCAAGCTTGATCGATAACCTAAATTCAAAAAATGCGCGAAAAGAACTAGAAAGGAGGCTTCGAGAGACATACCTTCGGAACTGTTCGACAATGGCGTTTCGAAAGCGACGAGAAAGAAATAAAAAATTAAAAATGAAGAGAAATTGTTCGAAAATATTGGAAAAATAAAATTATTAAATATAAATATGATGGAAAATAAGGCGCTGTGAGCGAGGACTGATAGAATCACCGTCACAGTACTCTTGAGGCTGAAGCGAACCAATTAGATAGTGCCACGTCATAATGGAATTGGTCTTGGTTTCAGTTTGTGAAGTGAAAAGACACGTTTCGTTATGTGATTGGATTTTGAATGGGTCAGCGTTTCGTGACACGTGTCTTGGATCGGTCTGTCTGACTGTGTAACGCATGGTTGTAGTGGCAAAAAGGCATTGAGATTATCGTTTTAGAAAGGATGTCGTTTTTAGGATATTGATTTGTCGTTTCCTGTGAGAAAAATGTCGTTTATAATTTAATCTTCGTGTATTTCTGTTAAAAAGTGGTTTATAATTTATTATAAATGCTAAAAAATGAATACCTAAGAAACATGTATATATTTATACAAAGGGATAATTGCGCTAAAAGTACTCAAAATTTAGACATTGAAGTCAGAAGTTATAGCAGCCGGAAGTCTGGTCGTCGCTCGTTGCTCATCGTTGATGATAGTTTGGACATGTTAGTTACGTGCGCTAGTACGTGTCATCTCGAGCTTTGATTTGATATGCTGTACGCTCCGGTCGGACACTTCGAACGGAAAGCTCCTTGGCAGCAACTGACGTGGCAACTCGTAAGGAGTTTCTCTGGAAGTAATTAAGTTTAATAATTTCCAATTGGATGTCGTTTTCTTACAGTGCAGACAGTAAAATTGAATTAAAGGCATTGTACAATCAATTAAGCAAACAAATTTACTTTCTCAACTGTCTCCCTAATTACTCATTAATTGTATTTAAACCCCTACACTTTTTATTTTTAATATATTCCCACGAATCTTAACCGGTTATTTAGCATTTAAAGCTTACAGCAGTATATTTTAACAAATTTTATGCTGTTTTGTAGCAATTTTTTTGTACAAAAGTCAAAAATATGTGAAAGATAAAAAAATTTATTAAAGTATAATATAAGACTTTCTTCCATAATTTGAGTAATGAGTAGAATAGATAATTGTAAAGAAGCTCATTGTATTATAAATATTTAGGTTTGGCACTACTTTAAACTCGTTATTAATTTGTTTAATTAAAATCATTGTACACTTTTCAAACGATATAAAGTTGGTAGGTTTAGCTTTGAAAAGACAGTGTTAATGCATTAATTATCTTTCGAAAAATATGAGAATATTGGTCGTTTATTGATCTTGAATAGATTATATTAAAATCATTGACTGATTGGAGATTAAAATTTATCAACTATAACACCAAACTCAAAATATAGTAGCGGCATAGGTATTCAAAATCTAGAGTTTGAAGGCGACTTATATTCCGTTCACTTTTCGAGATAATAACCCTTAAAGATGTGTCTTAATTTGTTGTCGTTTACAAACTTTCCCTTTTTCTGTCGTTTTACTAGTTTGGCCAATTACTATAAAGTATAAACTATAAAGAAAATTATATAGTTAAAACATTGCAGAATATCCTAAATACTTATGCAAGCAATTATCTTGCTCCTCTCAATTATTATATTCAATCAAAAAATGATTTTTTTATTTATTTGAAAAATGATTTAGAAATTAGAACCATGAAAAATCAAAAGAAATAAATGATTGTTTAAGAATAACGACTTATGTTTCTAAGAAGAAGAAAAATTATATTCGAATGCTTATAGTCATCATAATTATTATATGAGAAGTGAACGACCAAGTTTTCGGTGCAATATTTACAAACAATAGATCAAAATTGCATTTTTTTTATTATTTATAAAGAAATCTTAATACTATTTGAAAATTTAAAAATTTCATATTCGATATTTGATTGCGGTAATATCAGTAGTTTAACTGTCGTTGAGCCCATTTACGAGCTTTATATTCCCAACCAATAGCCCCTGGCCAAGCAGCCATCCGACCCTCTTATCATTGTTCACATCCCAACTCCATCCTCTCAGTCCCATCTCGATAAGTATTACATAAATAAATAGGGGTAAATAAATTATGCAATATAAAATTATATATCAAACTATAATCACATGCCTTAAATTCATTTTCCTTAATGTATCCGGTAAACGTTTTAATATCCGGTTTACAATTTTTTTAGTTTTTAAGTTTTGCTCAACAAAATTAATAAATTAATGAACTTTGTTAATAAATTCTGAATGTTGAATTTCCGAAGTTGTACCCTGAAATTCATTAATTTCAAGAACCAAACTTGCTTGACATTGTGGTAAATCCACTACAATAAGATTTTTTATGAGGTTCTGAGTTCAATCTCTTAAAACGCAGAAATGTATTTGTAGTGTTGACCGATAGTGCCGGTTGTTCTTACCGTGATAATATATCGTGTAATACGAATACATGTAATATTGATCAATGATTCAATAGTGCCACCCATTTAAAAAAAAAATCCTTTATTTCTAAGTTATCTCCATAGATTTAATATATTTTCAGAAAAGCCCCGGCAAAAATGTAAATTTGAAAAAGAGACCCGGAAGTTATTTCAGTTTGGTCCCTGGAATTCAGACAGAGCTTTTCTTCTTCGTTGCTTCGTCTTTGAATTAGGTAAATTATCTGCTCCCATCCTCTCTCTCAACTCCATTTCTCTTCGATTCAAGCTCGATTCTCCACTCCGAGCTTCAGCTATGGCGGACTAGGATTTGAAGCAATCCAAGTCGGAGATCAGTACGAAGCTTCAATTTCTTTTGTCTGGATTTTCGGCGATTTCCGCTTCCTTTTTCGATTCTGCTTTACGGGTTGAATTGGCCTGCTAGATACGCTGGGATAGTAGCGATGAGTGTTGTTGGGTTGGACATTGGGAACGAGAATTGCGTGATTGCTGTGGTGAAGCAGAGAGGGATCGATGTTTTGTTGAACGATGAATCGAACAGGGAGACCCCGGCCGTGGTGTGTTTCGGCGAGAAGCAGCGGTTTATGGGGTCGGCCGGTGCGGCTTCGGCGGGGATGAACCCGAAGTCGACGGTGTCTCAGGTGAAGAGGCTGATTGGTCGGAGGTTTTGCGATGACGAGGTTCGGAATGAGCTGAGAATGTTGCCGTTTGAGACGTCGGAGGCGCCGGACGGTGGGGTTTTTATTCGGTTGAGGTATTTGGACGGTAATCAGGCGTTCACGCCGGTTCAGATAATGGCGATGCTCTTGGCACATTTGAAGGAAATGTCGGAGAAGAGTTTGGAAACGGTGGTTTCGGATTGTGTTATCGGGATTCCGTCGTACTTCACGGACTTGCAGAGGCGGGCGTATTTGGACGCTGCTTTGATTGCTGGGTTGAAGCCTTTGAGGTTGATGCACGATTCCACGGCAACCGCTCTCAGCTACGGGATTTACAAGACGGATTTCTCAACTTCGGGACAGAACTACGTTGCGTTTATCGATATCGGTCACTGCGACACTCAGGTGTCGATCGTGTTGTTTCAATCGGGTCATATGAAGATACTGTCTCATGCTTTCGACAGTAGTTTGGGAGGAAGAGACTTTGACGAGGTTTTGTTCCGCCATTTTGCTTCAGAGTTCAAGGAGAAGTACAACATTGACGTGTACACTAATCTCAAGGCGTCTATGAGGCTGCGAACGGCTTGTGAGAAGCTGAAGAAAGTGTTGAGCGCAAATGCCGAGGCGCCTCTGAATATTGAGTGCTTGATGGACGAGAAAGATGTGAGGGGTTTCATCAAGAGAGAGGAATTTGAGAAACTGGCTTCGGGATTGTTGGACCGGATCACCATCCCTTGTACCAAGGCTTTATCCGATGCGGGCTTGAATACTGATCGGATCCATTCTGTTGAGCTTGTCGGATCCGGGTCTAGGATCCCAGCCATCATGAGATCATTGGTTTCAGTTTTCAAGAAAGAGCCTAGAAGATCACTGAACGCAAGCGAGTGTGTTGCGCGGGGGTGTGCTCTTCAAGGGGCAATGCTAAGTCCCGTATTCCGGGTCAGAGAATACGAGGTTTGTATAATTGACATTTTCCAATTTTCTATATGTTCTATTCTCCAATAGGGTATTTTCGTATGATCGTGCATTCTCAAAGCTAACTAACTCTGATTTTTCCATACACAGGTTCAAGATTCGCTTCCTTTTTCAATAGGGTTTTTGTTGGATGAAGATCCTATAGGAACTAAGGCTAACGGAATCCTGTTCCCGAGAGGCCAACCCGTCCCTAGTATTAAAGTTTTGACATTTCATCGGAGTAACTCATTCAAACTGGAAGCAGTCTATGCCGATCCCCGAGAACTGCCACCTGGCACACCGACAAGAATTAGTTGTTTCACGGTAATGCTTTTTTTTCTTTCTTTCTTAGAGTTGATATAGCGATCTCTTTTATTTTAAAGAACACTGTATAGGAAATTGCATTAGCCAATTGAAACCACTGTTAAATACACTTTTTTGAACCCGCGGTTTGTGCAGATCGGTCCTTTCCAAGGATCTCATAGTGAGAAGGCAAGAGTCAAGGTTAAAGTCCATTTAAATCTCCATGGAATTGTCAGCATTGAATCAGCCACGGTCAGTAAAATTTCGGTGATTAATCTGATTTCTGATCACCGTTTAATTATCTCATTTATGTTCAATATTCTCAATTAGAAACTCTCATGTTTCTGTAGCTGGTTGACGATCATGTCGAAAATTCAATGTCAAGGGATGAAGCTCATTCCACAGATGCAATGGACATAGACGGTGAATCCATTTCTGGTTCTTCGGAGACGGTTCCAAATGGGATGGAAGATACTGAATCTTCACGTGCTTCAGTAAGTTTGTCAATTTACGTAATCTTCATAGGGAATCTTTTTCATCTCTTTGGAGGAGGTTGGGAATCTTAACGTATCCCGCTGATTACACTGGTAGTAGTATCATTTATATATTTCTACATATAAATATTCTGTAACTTCTAAGCTTTTTTTCTTATATATATTTATGTTTTGCAGGTTAATGCTACAAAAAAGGATAAAGCCACAAGAAGGCAAGCGATACCAGTAAGCGAGATTATATATGGTGGAATGAGTACAGGTGAGCTTCGGACAGCTCAAGAAAAGGAAGAGCAGTTAACCGAACAAGACCGAACTATGGAAGAAACCAAAAACAAGAAAAACGCGTTAGAATCGTACGTCTATGAGATGCGTAATAAGGTCTGAACTCTATTATTACTCATTTGTGACTTATACAACTATTTAATACTTATAACTAATTATTGACTCATTCTGTAGAATTATAAACGTTTTCATCGTATATCATATTATAATGTTGATTTTTCTCACTCCTGCGACAGCTTTTCAACACGTATCGAAGTTTCGCAAGCGATGAAGAGAGAGACGGAATCTCCAGGAGCCTACAGCAGACAGAGGAGTGGTTGTACGATGAGGGAGATGATGAAACCGTAAATGCATATATTTCAAAGATGGAAGATCTCAAAAAGGTTCATTCTCGCTCTTAATTTTCTTTTCTCTAGTTATTTTTATATCCCGTTTCTTGATGTTTCCTTTGTGTTATTAGCTGGTGGACCCAGTTGAGAATCGGTACAAGGACGAGGATGCGAGAGCACAGGCTGTCAAAGATCTTTCAAAGTGTATTTCGGAGTACCGTGTCGCTGTGGATTCACTCTCCTCCAAGGATAAAGAAGCGGTATTTCAATCATTTTAGCTTATGGGATTTTTTTTTATTTTTTTACATTTTTCGAAATCGACTGGTTCTCATATTTTTGAAACTTAACACCGAAACCAATTTTTATTTCTTGAAAGCCTGGTTTTCGGTAACCGGTTTTCAATAAATTATATAACATCCAAATTAAAATATTTGTCTATTTGTCTATTATTTAGACTTCAAATCAAAATAAAATGTCAAAATTTATAGTTCAAATGAAGAAAACATATTTAGCTGACCCTAGAGCTAAAGATATTGTGGACAAAAAGCTGTACTAAAAACGAATGACATTGTTTTTACTCCAAAAGCTTTCAGTGTAAAAACCGGTGTTCGGTATTAAACTCTCACCCCTGAGGACTGACTCGGTATCTTAACTTCTCAAATTTCAGATTATTAATGAGTGCACTAAAGCAGAAATTTGGTTAAGAGAGAAGACCCAGCAACAAGATTCTTTACCGAGGAATATGGATCCGCTACTATGGTCAAGTGATATCACGAGCAAAATCGACGAGCTAATCTCGTAAGCTATTTACGTATCTACGTTTATAGATCCAAGTTCAATGCCTATTAAGCTAAATTATCCATATCAACAATTCTGAAAACTAATTCAATTATTAATATGTCAGTCATAATACAGAAAACCGTTACGATCCAAGATCGACACTCTCGGAATCACAAACACATACACAAGAACACACACGAACACACGATTGAACACTAAGGCCAACCTTCACAAAACCTAATCTCCTCTTAAGATTAGGAAAATACTTTATTTAAAGTATTTTTGAACTTGAATTTTCAATATTTTCAGGGAATGCAAGCAAATTATGGCATCCAGAAGCTCGGATAATTGGGATTCTTCCGAACACCATTGAATCCATCAGTGAGCTGATAATTCAATTTTTTGTTCCGATTCCGGTTTCCTTTATAACAAAATGTAGATCATTCGCATCATATTATATTTGTTTTTAAACCTTTTCTTTTATTATATTATTTTGATATGGCTATACACGTTGGTGTGGATAGTTTATCAAGCCTCTATTAAGCTTATGCCTTACAATTGTTCCCGCCAAATTTGGTCGAGAATTGAAACCGTGCCATTTCGGCGAGCTTACGAAAGAAAATAGATTTATTGTTGGGACTTCCGATTTATTTGCAGTGTAGTTATTGTCAAAGTTTGTGACTCAAATCCGTTTTCTCTTTAGACCGGTCCGTTTTCTCTTAGACCGGTCCGTTTCTAGCCTCGCAAACATTTTCATTAGGGATATTTGGTGGAAGATGATAGGATCGAGCCGATAGGCTCTTCATAATTGGTAATGTTTTTCGGTCATAGTGACCAAGCATAGTTTTAGTTGCTCGGTTGTTTTTACAACTTGATTCTCTAAGTTTCCCTTTTAATATTTTATCGTTGATTCGAGTTTCCTTTTTTAAAATTTCATCGCTAAACGTGAGCATCAAGTTTTCTATATATATATATATCGTTGATTCGAGTTTCCTTTTTTAAAATTTCATCGCTAAACGTGAGCATCAAGTTTGCTATATATATATATATATATATATATATATATATATATATACACACGAATGATAACTATATTTCAAGCTATAAAAAGGCAGAAGTACCTTACAGGATGGTTTTCAATCCTAAATAAGCCTTATTGGGCATCGAAGAGAGGCTTTCCTCTCAGCGTTTCCGCGAAAATGCAACCAACGGCAAACGCATCGGTGGCCATGCTGTTGGTTGCATATTCGCGGAAATGTTGAGAAAGCTCTCTGGCTCCAACTACTACGGCCTTATCGTCTACAAAATACCATTGGTTACTTCTTGATTCTGCTCTCAATTTTGCTAGTTTTTTCTTTTTCTTTTTTCTTTGCAAATAATGAAACAACAATGTATATTAACTTGAAAGTTTTGGTTAAACCTTCCAAGATATTATAATTCCATCATATATCAGATTATTTGAGAGTATTTTTCCATGATCGTCTTTATTATATAACACATGTAATTAGCGATCGACGTCTACATATTGAATTCAAATAAAAATATAATTGGAAATAAAATATTGCTATACAAAAAAAAGGTAACCATATTTTGACTAATAAAGAATAATTTGACTAGTTTAATATGTAAAATACGTAGATAATCATAACCAGTATTCATAGCCTTTGTTAACCAATTTTAACAATATTTTGACTATTGACTATTATAAGCTACCAAATATAACCACATTATCACGTTACCCATATTTTATTCACGCTATAAATAGAAAATAACGAAAATATTTTGTAATTAATTTACGTAGTTAAATTTCTACAACATAGTAATCGATTTTTTAAAAAATATTAAATATGAAAAATAATAAATATTGCTATGAATTAGGTAACCCGTAACCATTGTTTGAACCCCACAATTAATAAAAAAAACTTCAACGATTTTTTTAAAATAAAAATTAAGAAATTATTTAAGCAACTAAATAGGAAACAAACATTTTTAATATTTGAAATAGTTTTTTTATATATATTTTCGTTTATTTTTTATACTTATATATAGTTAATTTATATTAATATGTGTTAATATGAACTAACAAGAGTAAAAGGAATTTAACAATAAATTAAGCACGTGAAATGAAACTGTGTTTTAACTTTGAAGAACCCTCCATTTCATATTATTTCCTTACTCAAGACTTTGTAAAAGAAATGAAAATAAAATACACATTGATAATATTGATACAAAACATTTAACTTTTCTTCTTTTTGGTACTTTTCCTTCTCCCTTTATTGAACCCTCCTTTATCCTAAGTCATCAAATAAATAAATAATTAGGAAAAAAAAAGAAAAATCCAAATATATCATACATTCAAACGAGTTTGTATTTACCTTTTTGTATTGACTGTAGGCACTTCGTCCCGTCAATTCCTGTCCACTTTTGTTTACATAAACCTGCCGAAAAACGCCAATGTTTCGAGAATTAGTTTCAACCTGCGTGAATTCTACCAAGAATATGGGCCGAGAAAAGCAGTTTTTATCCGAAAAAGCAAGGCAGAACAAAATGAAGGTAATGCGGAGTTGAATAAGTTCATTGTTATTAAATCGGGTACTTGCGGTGAAAATGTACCGGCTTGAAGATCTTGTAGGTGTAGCAATAATAATACCTAATGTTCGCATTGACCGATATAGTACCTTTTTCCCGTTTGAGCCTGTGTACCATTGACCTACAGATTGACTAGTTGAACCGTTTTGTTCCTTCGAGGTTTTCGGATCGATCCAGTCTGGTGGAGCCTCAGCAGTTGACTTGCTTTTGGGTTTTCTTGAGCTTTTCTTGGCAGTGCTCTTCTGCGTCGATTTGCCTTGTGCTACACTCAACCCATTTCTGCTCCGCTTCGAACTTCTCTCGGAATCAGTTGGTTGAGTAGCTTGTCGTTTAGAAGCTTCTCGGTTCCCAAATTGGCCCCTGTTTTAGAAAGTTCTTTCACGTGTTAGAAAGTTCTTGACCTTGAAAAAGCACAAGCAATAGAACATGAAGGTACCTACATGTAATCAATGCCCGAAGCGCCACTTTGTTGATTTCTGACATTATCATCTGCGCCTAAAGGTACGAAGTTAGGTAAGCGGTCACGGACCAACTTCCGAATCCTCAAATCTTGATGAAGAAAGTACCCATGCGCAGGGACAAGCGATTTCGCTTCACCAGAGGGATGCTCCGTGCTTTGTCCATTCCTAGTTTCCCTAAACTCGGAACAGCTCTTCGAATTCTTCACTGAATGGAAGTACTCTTCGCACATCTCATCTAAAGCCGGTGTCGGAATTTGACGACTTTCAATTGGACGGAAATCTTTCCACAAATCATCTACAAGGAGCTGGTTCCTAGAAGTTGAACAATCGCCCTGGTTCTTCGAGGACCGATTAGTTTCATTATCCCTCGAGGCACTATAGTCATCGTGTCTTAAAGGATCGTCCGATTCAGAATCGGAATCAATTAACTGGAACCTTCGAAGAGGACTAACGGCTAAGTTCGCAAACAACCTGTCACGATTTCTCGCTTCCATACTTTCCGCTGTAACAGTAGAAGCTGATTCGTCCTTCTTCGCATTCACCCAACTCGACGGTTTCGCTATAGCTCCGCAACTACGCAACAGGTTCTTGGAACTACTACACGTAGAATAATATCGTGCCGATGAACGCAGTTCTGTCACAGCGTTCACCATATTAGTCGGTATTCAACATTGGATCATCTCAAGATCAATCCATATGTTTGTATAAATCATATATATGTGTTCATTATAAGCTATATACCTAACCAGAATCATCAAAACACGATACAACATAGCAGAAGAAATCCCAAAATTTTTCTTCGGAAAAGCAAGTTCGTTATCCCAACATAGCTCGTAGAGGAACTAACCTTCTTGCGAAGAGAACTCTTCGATCTCGTCATCTAGATCGCGCCTCAACGGCGTCTCTGCGCGCGGAGGCGGAGGAGGAAGCCCTCGCCGGAGCCGCCGCAGAACCCTAGGCGGCTCCGACGTGGTTTCCAGGTCCGAATCCGCAACCTGAGCGGCGAAATCTTCGTCTCCTTCCTCGCATTGCGGTTCGCGATGGGCTGGATCGAAGGGTGGTTGAGGCTCCGAGTCGAAGAGAGAGTCGAGGCCGAGAGAGAACGTTGGAGCTTCGCAATCCGCCATGGATTTGCAGAGAGCGCGAGAGAGAGAAGGACGAAATTGGAATTAGAAGAGTATTTATAGGGCCAATTTTGAATTTCATGAAATTGGAGGGATTCGAAAACAAAACGTTGCTTTTATAGTTATTTTCCCTCGTATTTTTTATTTATTTATTTAAAAGGCGGGTTATTCGCACGTGTGTTGTTATTGGGCCTAAAATGGGCCACTATTTGAATGCTGTCACTTACTGGGCTTGTATTAGGCCCACTGGTAGGAAAATTAGTATCAATATACTAGAGTTAATAGAGGCATAAGTATCTAATATTTTAATTTTTGTGGGTGTAATTTTTTTTTTGTTTTTTTCACGGCTAAGTTGCAAGTGTTCACTATTTTTTCCCTAAAAGATAAATCTATATAAAAAAATTCTAGATGTGTTTGGTCTTGAACATGTGCTCTTACAATTTTTTAAACATTTTTATCTTCTCTTTTTCTGGTACATACGAGATGAAACATTAACAAGATTTAGATAAAAAAAAATTAAGAACTTTTACAATGATAATATAGTTTACGCCACCATAAAAATTAAAATATTAAATATTTATCTTGCTATTAACCCATATAATCTCTTTAATAACTCGTTAGATGACTTGATTAGTAATAAAACTAATGCTTGAAAAATCATTTGTTACTTCAAATTCAAACAATATTAAAAATATTTATTATTTAAATTCAAAAGTCAAATATGCGATACGCGTCCTTAATTCTCATCACTTTTGGTCATTAACTTTTTTAATTGTATATTGTGGCCCAATGATTAATACATGTTTCAAAGGAAAACTATGTCCCTTTTCAATTTATATTTGCAATAATCACAACCACCCATATATATTTCTCTCTTGAGTAATTATGAAATAAAGTAAGTTACTTTACAAACATGTTCTTGGATAATCTTTTGGTGACACTAACACCGCGACGGCCACGACCGCTAAATTAAGTTTTTTGGCCCGTCGTGGACGCAAACAGATCGGGGAAGCCCATCCGTGAGGCCTCGTATTTCTATCGTTTTCTTTTAAACGTTCTGATGTAAATTTATTAAAAAACACAACGGACGGCTGATACGGCCGCGAGTTCATGGTAAATAACGGGGAACGGGTAATCGCCCGTTGGCAAGATCTACTTCACTCAACAAAAACTTTATAAAAAAAATACTCTTAAAGCACCAAAATAATGTACATCAATGAACAAATAATCCTAACAAACCATCTATCTAAACCTATCCCCATATTTTCCACCATAAAAGAAAATAAAATGACAAAACAACCCTTGCCCTATTCATTCAAAATTGGAGGAATAAAAAGGGCAAGAAAATTCACCATGTGATTATATACACATAATTTACACGAATCTTCGTCGTCGTCGTCGGGCATGGCTGTTCAATTGCCCTCGGGAATGCTCTGAAGGGCCGGCTGCCAAGCGCGCGACTCGTGAGTCCGGCAGCTGCTACTGCTTACACTCACCAATTCCGCCAACATTTGTTGGACGGTTATGCCCTTGACGTCCACTTTGCCGAGCAACTCCTCCAGTTGTCTCTTCGTGATCTTTATCTTCACCTCCGTACTATTATTACCACAAGAGTCATGATTTGAACTAGTATGACCTTCTTCTATATCCATGGCCATCATGTCCTTTTTGGACATTTCACTTCGTCGTTGATATGTCACCGCCGTTGGAGACCCCCAATCCTCGCCGCCCCACTCCATCGACGACTCGTGCCGGAGACAATTTCCCATATCTTATTTTTGTTAGTATTTGAGCTTTGTATATTTTCGGATGAGAGAGGTTTTTGGCTATGGAATTTATGCTTTTGTATGTATGAGAAGTTGTGATTTGTTGAGGAGGCATACATACATATATATATATATATATAATGAGATAGGTAGTGGGAAAGAGATGGGGGTTGTGGGAGACATAGTCAAACCTAACAATGTCGCCACGTGGGATGACATGATGTCCGACGTGGCGTTGTTGGATAATTGACCTAAGCTTGTCCAATTTGGGTTAGGCTCCAAGAGAGCATGACATGGTGTTGGTTGCTTTGGAATTAGGTTGTGGGGCTAATCCACAACAAGGGTGTGGAAAGAATCAAACATATATATATAGTGATGATAATTGCTCACTTTTGAATTTTAATATGTGGCATTAATGGCCTTCGAATTTAGCTCTTAGGAGCATATTTACTCTAGACTCGTCCATCGAGGTCAAAATTGATAACACTTACAGATATAATACGAGAAAACTTTCAGGAAAAGGCAATTGGCGATTCACTGTGATGTGAAGAAGAATGGGACACTCGCACCTAGTTGGAGCAAGGGAATTTTGCACAATCATGAAGAGTTTAAGTGTCTGATATCAAAGTCGATGCTATAACATCGAGGGGCAGTTTCCATTATGCTTTTGGTCTACATGTATTAGTGTTTGTAATAAACTTTTAATATCTTGGTTGATCAATCTAGGTGAGTGCCCCGCGGAAATAAGTTACCCACAAAAGGATAGTCCAAACTCCTTTGACAAAAAGTATAGGTGTAGTTATTTTTTCTGAACGCACTTTAGTTTCCTTGCGTTTTATGCACAACACTAACATTTTTTTTAAACACGTGAAAATATGACAACAATTACCGTATAAGTTTAATTATACTTGAGTAATTTTTTCTATTAAAACTTAATGGGTAAAGAGTAATATATGCTACGTTTAAAAGAAAATCGGACAATTACCGCAAACATAAGTTAAGGAACATAGTGGTTTATGAGCTAGCAAAATTTAGGGAACAATAGTGTCAAATTAAGATAATATATCTTAAATAAATATATCAAAAGTATATATTTCATAAGTTTTTTTTCCTTTCAATTGAGCACTATTGAGAATTATCCTTTTTTGCATACATATATATATATATAAATTGTACCATAAATACTCACTTCTTAATTAGTCATTTTTTTGTCATGGTATCCTTGATAAACTTATTATTTATTTCTCTTGTATTTAATCAATTTGAAAAGAAGCCACCAACCAACCGAAGGAAAGACCAATTTCCGAGTGTGAAAGGCTTAATAGAAGGTATCTTTATGTGCATTGGCATGTGTGTGAACACAAGTTAAAGAGGGAATCTTTCATTGAAGACTGCACTTGATCACGTGTAGTGTAGGCTTGCTCAATCTTATAGTATATTAATAATAATATTACTTTCTTTTTCATCATTACCCAATTATAGGCTCAACTTTCAACTCCTCCTTATCTTATCCGTTACTCTTGTAACTTGTTAAATGTTAATTATTATAAATCTATCTATAGTAGAAATTCATTTTTCAACCAAAATTGGTTTATTTTATATTATTAGTGTAATATACATATAGATATAATAGTAATATGAGGATAAATAACTTTCTATTGGTTGTCCGATTTCGTTTGAGCTGAAAAGCTTTGACCAAGAGATTACGTGGCAAAAAATATATTTGGAAGGGCATGATCCGCGCACGAAAGAAGGATGTCAACGACTGAATCCTTAATTAAGCCCGACTCGATCGGAAAAGTACAGCCAAGTCGAGAAACTGATATTTCCCCTGATATCGCGCAATTGATCCTTGCTCCACCCGATGTTTGAAGCTTGAGAAAAAGAAGAGACATGAAATCTATCCGCAAGGGGATGCCCCCCGCGGAGCAAACAAGAGTTTTCTCGCCCGAGACCTTGCAAACTGCCAGAATTACAAAAGTAGAGTCTTACCGTTCCTTGTAATCAGCCCATTAAGAGGCCAAAAACAATATATATAAATAGTACAAGATGTCCTTCAAAAAGGACTAAAAATGATACTAAAAAAACATTCACTACCAAAAATATTATTTCCAATCCCAAGAGATTGCCTCTCTTTCTTCATCCACTTTTGTACTAGAGAATCCGAATTTGTACTTGATATTCTCCGCACATTTATACAAAAAAGGCATTAAGATCAAGAGAACGAAAAAGATGATATATCAATTATACTCCGTTTTCTTTCTCCCCATTTTTTTTTTATATATGCTTACTAGTTTTCATACGATATTAAAAAAAGCGCACGACCCTATTTGTCCCCCTAAAATTTTTCAATAAACTCGGCGTTGCCACGTGCAACGTCGTGACGGTTGAAAGCGATTTAATTTTACCATCAACAATATAGATCTTTTCATGGACGCTCATTTTTTTATTAATATTTTATTTATCTTAATTTCTTGTCGTTTCCCCATTAGTTTATCTTATCGATATTATATCTTTCAAATAATATAATTGTAGTATTGTCTTGAACAATAGATATCGTCGTATCGATTAAAACATCATAATTAAATTTCAAAATACATATGAATGTCAATCAGCATAAGAATCATCATGCAGTCTTCTAAAAAATGATGCTTTATCTTATCCCCAACTTTCAATAATTATTACAAGCCAAATTATTTCAAAAGTGGCGCCCTAACGTGCTATATATATCGATGATATATAATTGAAAAATATTATTCGATATTAAAAAGTGCATCCCAATATATTGGCCTTAAAAGATATAATGACCTTGGGGTAATATTGGCAAAAGTAGCCAACTTGTTGTATTTGTATCATTTATATGGCCAATGCAATTTAATCTTGGCAATAGTATTCAAAATTTGCTTATCGTTTCAATCACAAATTTCGATCCACTTAACTTTAACTCTGTTAGTCAAATGGTGACGTGGGTGCGTTAACTGCCACGTGGGGTTCCAAGTGGACAACCACGTTATTTTTAATTATTTTTTTCTCTTTTTTTTTAATATATCTTAATTTATTATTTAATATTTTTTTTTCTTTAATGCGTAGGACCCACTCCCTTGTCCCTCTTTATTCTCACAATGCTCGAGCAAACTCGTTACTCCTTCTCACGTTGAAAAAAAAAATTAACCACAACCTGACCCAAATAATTCAATCATAACCGAAAAAATCAAATGGATCTCGGCCTAAAAAAGTAAACGTAAGACCGACCCAAAAATTCAAAACGAGGTTGGTCCAAAAAATTCGACCCTGTTCGGCTGAAAAAACAAAATTTAATTCGAGTACGGTTCGAAAAATCCATCCTAAGCGCAGCCCAAAAAACTCACGCAAGATAATCGTATTAAATATGTCACATAATTAATAGTAGTAATTTGATATAAATATTTATGTTAATCTACTAAAGACATGAAATCAATGTAGTGTACTAAAGACAGAAAATAAAAAAAATGTAAAAATGACGTGGCTATCCACGTGGAACATTACATAACGGTCAACACAGCCATGTCACCTTTTGACTAACGGTGTTAATATTAAGTGGATGGAAATTTACAATTGAGATGATTAGCAAACTTTAAATACTATTGCCAGGATTAAATCGCATTGGCCATATAAATGATACAAACACAACAAGTTAGCTACTTTTGCCAATATTACCCCTAATGACCTTTATTACTTTAGTTTAGTAATGCAAAAATCATCAAATATTTGATACCCTACACATAACACACCTCTATTAAGGGCTTTATAGTTGTTATACTCAACTTCCACACATCATATATATACATATATATATATATATATATGAAATGAAGGTATACTTATCTTTTGTCCATGCATGCATGACAATATTAATTCTATATTAGTAAACAATATGAGTCAAAATAATCATGATTATATCATGTTATTTATGTCTACATGAATTAATAATCATACCTTTGCTTATTTGCGAGTCTAATTAAGTTGGCTCCTTCAAGGTCTTACCAAGCTTCAAGTAAATCTCTAAACCCTAAAGCCTCTATTAATTAAAATCTAATTACCCACGTGCTTCTCAGGTGATGTACATCTGCATCTTCATACATTTATACGTAAATATGACATCACAAAGCCACCATTTCACGATAATCAAATTCAATTTTAGCTATGTATATAGTAGTGAGCTTGCCACTGAAAAAATAGAGGTCCCGAACTCTAAATAATGGTCACAACTCACATGCAACGTTCATATATATTAAGGTTAATTTACTACATAAATACATAACTTATAGTCAAAATTGATGGCATATATCCAACCTTTTTAAATGACAACAATAATATTCAAGGAACGTTTGAAGGGTTGACCAATATCATCTTTTCCTTTTCCTTCACTTCGAGCCACATTTCCTTTAACATCTCGGCATCTGTCCAACGTGAGATGCCATGCATGTGTGCAGCAGCCACGTGAACCACCATTACGAGATTAAAATAAAACATTATACCAAAACATGCAAATCGATTAAACCTAAACAATTAAAACATTTTATCAGTTTTAAACCTTCCATTAGCATATAGCAAATGAGGCATCCACATGGCGTACAGGTGACCTGCGGTTAACAACCATATGGCGGACACTAACACAAAAATGAACGACGATACTGGTCAACCCCTCCAAACGTTCATTGAGTACTATTGCTGCTACTTTTGAAGGTTAAGTATATGCCACCAACTTTGACCACAAGTTATATATATGATTCATGCTCTTCTTTTGATTAAGAGACATGTGTGTTCAATTCAGACTAATTATAAAAGTAATAAGCTATTAATTGGGTTCTTTTGCCTCATATTATCACATATATATATATATATATATATATATATTAATGTTATGATTGTTGAGGTAGGATTTCGTCCATATCAATTTGTGTTGATACGATGAAGAATAACATCGTGACGAGACTAATAAGAAGACGATGACGATGAAGATAACATGGAACAATTAGCGCAGCGCGAGCAGTGCATCAGGGCTAACGACGAGAGTCACGTCCACAGTTGTAGCATCGTAATTAAGGCTATTATGAGGGAATTAAACTCATTTTGTAACTGATCATTTATGAGGTCTGATTTCAATAATGAAGTTCTATAGATACAGTGGCGGAGCCAAGATTTAATTTAGGTTGTGCCTTATATATATATATTTTTAAATCAATCATACAATTAACATCAATCAATTATAACATTTTCACCTCTATATATAAAGAAAAATATATAACGAATTACCCTAGTAAAATAAGACGCCGCATTTTCAATTTCGAAAGTATTGCATTATAAATTTATCGTTGGTAGAAACAGAAATATCCAATCGACTGGTAATCAATACAAAATTAATTTATCTATATTTTTATGTATAAAATTTTTAATAATATAATAGGTGAGTATAAAAATGTATCTATATATTTTAATAACTGAAAAGAAATAAACAAAAAAAAACTTAAAGAAAGAAAAAAAAACAAAAAATGTGACTAGCCGAAGACTCGAACTCAGTTCCTCTCTCTTGAAAAGAGAGACTTGGGTAAAGCACTTTGTCAGTTGGGCTGAATGCTCTTTGACTTCTTAATATGGGCTCATGAAATATTATAATGATATATATTTTTTTTGTTTTGCTTAAACACTATTATTTTAATATTTTTCACATTTTCAGGTGGTGCCCGGGCATACACTAGGCCCTACATAGCTACGCCACTGTATAGATAGAGAGCAAAACGATGTAAAAGGGGATCAAAAAATCCTTTATAAGATATATGATATTCTCACACAAAAATTCTCAAAGTATCTTACTCGTTTCAAACCCATTTTCTTCAACGTGATTTAGTATTAACGAAAATACACGAGCTCTGAGGTAACTTAAAAGTGGAATTATACCAATCATGAGGCTGTGAAAGTGGAGGTAATTTTTCATCTCAGCAGTTTGGCCCATCGAGGGGCAGATGTGATTTTCATCGCGCAGTTGAATCACGTGTTGTCTGAGAAGATGGGAACTGAAGACGAGTCTGCACAGACATGAAGAAGGAACAGAGACAACTGGCGGCAGCAACTTTGACAAATCAACATGGCAAATCAATAAAGAGCGGTAACTCTGGCGCGACAATATGTGGAGAACTCTCATCAGTAAGCATTATCCTAGCAACCAGGAGATTCTTCCGCAACACCAACAATTCTTCCGATGATAAAAGAATTTCGACAGAGAGTTGCAGTTTTGGAGCAGAGGAATCACCAGCTTGGATGCAAAACAATGTAAAAGGAGATCGAAAAATCATTGATAAGTACGATATTATCACACAAAAATTCTCAAATTATCTTACTCGTTTGGCCCCCATCGAGGGGAAGATGTGATTTTCATCGCGCATCTGAATCACGTGTTGTCTGAGAAGATGGCAACAGACGAGTCCGCACACACACGAAGAGGAACAAAGACAACTGGCGGCAGCAACGTTGGCAAATCAACATGGCAAATCAATAAAGGGCGGCAGCTCTGGCGCGACAATATGTGGAGAACTCTCATCAGCAAGCATTATCCTAGCAACCAGAAGATTCTTCCGCAACAGCAAGCATTATCCTAGCAACCAGAAGATTCTTCCACAACACCAGCAATTCTTCCAATGATAGAAGAATTTCGACAGAGAGTTGCAGCTTTGGAGCAGAGGAATCACCAGCTTGGATGCAAAACAATATAAAAGGAGATCGAAAAATCATTGATAAGATATACGATATTATGACACAAAAATTCTCAAAGTATCTTATTCGTTTCAAATCCATTTTCTTCAACGTGATTTAGTTTTAATAGAAAGACCCAAACTTTGAGGTAATTTAATAGCGAAATTACATCAATTATGACTCTGTGACTGATCGGAGGTGATTTTTCACTTTTAACAATGATGTCTTGTGGAATATGGATATTTGTGATCGCTGTGTTCAATCATATAGTATGAGCTATTAAGTGGGTGTTCTTTTGCCTCTATGTAAGGTCATGACTCATGGTCATGGTTGACATTTTTGGTTCAATATATATATATATATATATTGTTATTACATAATTTGGAATCCCATGATACGAATATCACACACACGATATACTATTGTAACACTTGGCATATTTGAATAATTAGTCAAAGATATTATACCGTCGGAGTTGAAACTTTGATTACATCTTAATTATAATACACAATCTATAATTTAATTTCTGTTAATTTATAAAGTAAAAGTGGGGAAATTTACTTGTATGTCGTAGAGGCTTTAAGTCTAATAAAAACCAGATTAATGTATTTGTATAAATAAAAACCAGATTAATGCATTCGCAAGAAGTTTGTTGGCATCGGTGACCATTCTCGTTTAATTTATGTGTGATTAATTTGATCATCAGAAGAAGAAAAAAACTTTGGTTTTATAAATGGTATCACAACAAGTGATATCTTGTTATTTTCATTAAACAGAAGCTAGTAGAAGGAACTATACTGTTATATAATAATGCTTATAATAATAATAATAATAAAAAAAAAAAGACCAATAATATTTTTTTTCCTAAAAAAAATCAAAGAATTGGACTGCGTTTACTGGATTTGACTTCACACATATTGAGCATTAGAAACTTATGATAATTGTAATAATATTTATAATAATTGATTTTATGACTTTCAGTGTTATAGCTGATTAGGTGTTACTGATCACTTTATTTAAGCGACTAAGTCGCGGGTAATTATCTTAGAATTGAGAGACTCGGTAATCATTGCTGAATTCCCTTAAACAAATATGATTTTGGACTTGTATATTGTAAAGTATATATATATATATATATATACTATAGTAATGGAAGTTGTTGTAAATTTGACTTTCATTACAAAGAGTTTTTACAAGTATATATGCAAATGTATATATATGCGCCTAAAAAAATAAAAAAATACTCGTAAATATTCTTTAGCTTTAAAACTAAAATTAATAATATTTACGGTTTACTGTCGAAAATATCCTTGAACTTCACGTAAACGGAAATATATTAATGAACAATATTTACGTCTGTGATGAAAAGAACAAATGTATTAATAGATGTCGAATTTCATTTGACGGCAAATATAATTTGACGTAGATATTCTAATTATAATAAGATCTGTCGTTTTTAAAAACTGCACGTGCTAATGTTATATATACTGATCCTTCAAGCTTGATTAGTTACATATTAATTATATAT
Organism: Parietaria judaica; assembly: GCA_954871525.1. Taxonomy (NCBI): domain Eukaryota; kingdom Viridiplantae; phylum Streptophyta; class Magnoliopsida; order Rosales; family Urticaceae; genus Parietaria; species Parietaria judaica. The sequence goes on along the minus strand of OX940872.1, from coordinate 3,423,780 downwards.
TATATATAGATAATTAGGAATTCAAAAATCGGCTAGTCTTGATTCCAAGTTGAACACACACACACACACACACACACACACACACACACACACATATATATATATATATATACACATGTAATGTATTGCTAATTGACTAAAGGAAAAGAAAAAATTGCTAAAACTTTTTGAAGAAAAGATATTAAAGTATAGTCCACGTACGTTTATTACATGCATGAACTAACTATTATTTTCAATTTTATCTATATTATATAAGTTATATATATATATATATACACGTTACGTACGTTTTTTTATAGTCAAATCGCTCGATAAATTAGACCAAACGAGAAAAATAAGAAAAGGACTTGCAATCCAAGAGTACCGTCATAGCTATAGGCATATGATTAGCCATGTACAAGTTGATGAAGATATATAATAGTGATGTAATGTGAATGTTTATATATATATAATGTCTATCTGAAGATAATATGTATATGTATATATAATGCCTATCTGAAGGTGATAATGGTTTCATTCAAAAAAGAAAAGAAAAGAAGGTGATAATGGTTTCAACTTTCAAGCGAGTATGGCCTAGACAGTGACATGAATCCTTATCTTACAAACATATATTGACCTAGTATATATATATATATATACAATATTTATATGTATTATTAGTTTAGTTATTTTGACTTCTTCAAGTCATGAAGTTGGAAAAGATTAAGGAAGAAAGAAGATTATGTAGATTAATCCATGGTTATATATACGTTAATTATTCTTAATTGACGGCATGCATGCACGGTCAATTTTAAACTACAGCTTCAATTATTGAATGTGATCATGTAATAATATTCCACATTTCTAGTTGGCCTTATTACAGAAGACCACTTATTTTCTTTCTAATTATTATATAAGCTTAATTCCTTATTGGGTTTATCTGGATTGACAATTTGGAGCCTGTGTTGGGCCGTTGATTTTCAATCACTGCTTCAATCTAATAACTAGAACTCGTTAAAATGGCGTGGGTGCTGGCAGCCTGCGCTCCCGTGGACGTGCGGGTACGCTGCTCGCGCATGCATCGAAAACTAGCTCACTCGGAAAAAAATATTTATATTTAAAGTAATAGATGATTTGAATATAATAAATAACTTATAAGGACGAGTCGCCCGTTCTCAAACTAAGTTTATAGGGTTTGTATGTTCAAATTTAGCTGCGGATGGGCAACTCGTGCCCAAATTAGCTGTGGACGTGCGGGTACGCTGCTCGCGCATGCATCGAAAACTCGTTCATTCGGAAATTTTATTCATAATTACTTGCAATATTGTTTTTGTACTTTGGCCATATCTCACTCATTTGTTGTCCAAACCATTCAACACTCATCTTGAACCTAAGAGGTAGATTTACAAATGTTTTGATTTATAGTTCAGCAAGTAATTCTTGTTATGGGATGAATTATAAACCTGAATGTAATACTAGGTATTACTGTAATGAAAAAAAAAAAAATCGGGAACATTTCATTTTTAAAATGATTTATTTGGGAATGCTTGGCTGATAAATAAAATAAATCACTTCTGGGTCTTCGACCCCCTCAGTCACTACGGACGAGCTCTATTATCGTTTTTTGCACGACCTTGGAAATTTAGAGTGGGTGCGATGCGAATTCTCCCAATTTATGTCCTACGCTAAAGAACATTGAATTGAACCACCATTTTGCCAAACCTTAAATCTAAAAGATTTAGAGCGACCTCTTAGTAAAGTTGAAGTATAAATTATGGACAAATAATGAATGATTTATGATCACAATACAAACACCGATGTAGATTTGTAATTTAGCCGTAACTTACTCATATTTTCATCAAACTCTATGATTTTTTTTAACTTTTTTTTAAAGCTAAGAGGTAATAGATCTTTGTAGTTTTAAATCTTGGCAAAACATTCCTTTAAATATATGAAAACGTGCTTGTAACAGAACTTTTCCATTACGTGCCCAACATTACGTTTCTATTTACATTTCATCTATTTTAGGACGTTTTTGCCGAAACGTAAAATTACAAATTACATATCTATCTTTTAGCTTTAAAATTAGAGTTGAATTGTTACATTTAGACACACACAAAAAAAAAGTGAGTTCTGATCAAAATACGGAAACTATCCATACAAACTCAAAATATAAATTGAATGGGGATGAAAAATGATAACATTAGGAACTTTTCCACACACAAAAAAAAGAGATTGCGAAATTTCATTGTTGCTATATATATGATAGTATTGGAAAATTTGCCGCAATTTATTGGGAAACTTTTTCCATGATTTTATTTTTGAAAACTTTTGCCATTATATAAAAATACTGAAGACATATAAATTGAACTTTTACCGCAATTTTTTTTTTTTAAAAAAGAGGACTTTTATCGCTATTAAAAAAGTCTTAATTAGGTTTTTTAACTAGTGTTTTCATTAACCAAAAAGTTTCTTAGACATTTTTTTTAATGTTCAATAGAAAATGCGATGACATAAAAGCAAAGCATCTAATTTATGTAAAACTAATGAACATTAAAGCTTTTTATCAAGTGTGCTTATCTTTCCATAGAATAAAAATTCAATATGAGGTGGATATATACATAATGCAATAATCAAATTCCCAACCAAAAATCACATTTACATAGACATCTAAAAGTAGAAGTGAGAAGCAATACAAGTCATGTGAAATTAGATGGAAAAAATAATTAGTATATAGGAATCAATCACCATTTTAGTTTATCACTTTATCATATCACATGCATCATGAAAGATAATCTAGCTACTAAAACCCTAGTCTTTTCACTCTTATATTTAATTTATGTTATGACTACTTCTTATAGCGGCAATGACTAACGAATATATTTGTAATATATGTGTGTATTATTTACGTATATATGCATATATAATACAATACATACGTACGCGTACATATAATAATACGTGTAATATCTACATATTACACCCACGCGCCTTATATATAAGTATCTAATATACTTGGATATATTTTTTCTAATCTTTTCTTTTAATTAGCTGAGTATGGAAATGGAATGATCATTAAATAATCACTAAAAGCATTCATCATAATTATTTTAGTCAAAACATCTAGCTAAAACCCCTTCTTATTATTGTTTTAATAATAGTCGAGATCAGAACATTAATATTTGGTATAATATACGTCGCACATGAATTGATTGATAAATTAATTGAATCGTTTGGTTTGCACGTGTATGTGTATATTTTATATATGTGTGTGTATAATTCTAACTTTGGATTCTCCTCAAATTATTCTATACTACTACAAATCTACAAGACTTCAGCAAGTGGAATCATTTAATTATTATTTCGGTGTCACAATTTTATTTTTTCTTTAGATTCATAATTGGTATATATTATAAACAAGGCCAATGTGAAAAGTGACAATATCTTTTTGTACGTAGTCATACATTATATATATATATATATATATAGCTTTTAGAATATATTTTTTAGATATACTTGGTAACATATAGAATATGGTTTTTTCTTTTTTGAAGATGAGTCTCATTAAACTCTCGGAGTCCCCCACACAGGTTTTAGAAAGAAGAGTACCCCACATCGAACCAACCAACGACAAAAGCCAAACAAACAAGGGTATAGGAGTTCCCTCATTACACCTAGCATCACACAAAACAAGAGGTTCAACACTAGACGAGACAAACTCCAACCAAACTATATTCCTTCTACACTTAATCGCGATCTAGCATGGTCATGCGCGACTCCATTGCAACACCTCAGACAGAAGTAGAACACTGTAAACTCAATCTGAATAACTAAACGATGGATATCGGAGACAATAATGCCTAATCAGACAGAGAAATACTTACTATTTATAATTATAATAACCCCTAAACAATTCAATTTCTGATGTACTTTAAATAAAAATTAGAACTGCATTAGCTGATGGATATATAAATAAATATACATATTATAAATATCAATATATTGCATTGTTGAATGTTATATCAAGGAGATACCTTATATTAAAGTATATAGTATTTTATAGAGACGACAAATGTGATTTTAACTTGTCGAAGGGTACAAAAGAGTAAGTTCTCTCAATGCACTAATTATGTCCATTATTGTCTTCCGACAATTTTAGCTGTGAATATTGAAAAGAAAAAAAAGGAAAATTATAGGCCATGTAAGGGTATATTTAATATATATATATATATATAGCCAATTCGAAATAATTTATAAATAGCATGAAACCTATGATTTTTTTTTTTTTTTTGAGGAATGAAACCTATGATTCAATGGGTGATAAAGTGGATATTATTCAAAAAGTTAGGACTATAATTAGGAAACTTGACCTAACTGCATCCACATGTAGTACTACTAACTAATCTCTGATCTTAAAACGACATTAATTCTGATTAATTCATAATTATTCTTAGGACAATATGACTATAACTAGCTTTTTTTGTTTGTTTTTGTTTTGAAAGAGCTATAAGTCTATAACTATTTCAAGTACATAAGAAAAAATTCTTAGAGAGGAATTAATAGTACTTTCTTTTAAAGGCGGAATTAATAGTGTACTTGAAGCATGTAGTTTTTGTAATATTTGTGCTTTCCACATCAATAATCTTCCATGCCATTAGATTTGAGAAGAAGAAGAAAGAAAGAAAAAAAACATTCAAAAAACTATATAAACATAGACAAATAGATATTTTAAATAAGTGAAATAGACATAGGCCGTGTTTGCGCCTTCGAAATAAGAAATTTTAAAAATGTACGTACCCTTTTTTTCATATACATTTCCTCTATTTTCTAAATTTATATATTCCATTTTTTCTTAATTTGAATTTTTTTAATGATGCGGATCCGCTACGGACTATGAGCACGAAATTGCACATTTTTAACAAAATTATCCTCAATGAATATTATGGCACTATAGTAGTTAGATGAAATCAATATTAGAGTTAAACATATTGCTTAGGCCTTGGAGGAACATCAATTAACCATAAGATAAAATAATTTATAGTTGCCCTTTTTTTCTTACTTATTTTTAAGTAAAAATTTATTTTTTATACATTAAGATTAGATCTAAAATAATTTTATAAAATACATTATTAGTGATCAAGAGAACATTGAGAAAGTCCAATGATGCATGTGGAATTCTTTTAAATAATGCAGGCAGACTTGGTCCATGTAAGTTGCCACGTGGAAACAAAAGAATATGCCACGTGGAAATTCCATAGGATACTCTCCAATGCAAGACTAAATAATTACACAACCAAGCGAGTAGATCTTAGCCCCTAATAATAATTGTTAAAATTTTATAATTACAACATAAATTGTATAGTTTAAATATGACCGGTTTTAGCTTGTTGTTTTTGGTCGGAGTCTTAAATTAAGTAAATTTTTGAGAGCTCTAAAATATTTAAAAAATAAATTTTAATAATTTCATTTTCCACTATATTGTAACGTCAAATCATTATTTTCCTAAATTCAACTCGTGACATTACAAAAATTAAAATCATAATACTCATATCATCAAATTGAATTTCATCAAGCCAATGGAAAATTAAATATAGTGCTTAATTCCTTAACTATTAAATTATGTAGATAATGTAATAAAATAAAGTATACATCATATCAAAATTTCACAAGTGATGATGATTCGGAGCACTAAAATATATGAAAAGGGAAATGAATGAAATGCCTTTTGATTAATTAATATTCAATGATTTTTATTGTTCATAGCATTAATAAGCTAGTGAGATCCAAGCTTTAAAGGCTCCTAAGGCTAAGGCTAATAAGTAATAATAATACTTAAGCGAACAAAGAGAATATATAGTTTTTAATTTTCATGTCATCTCTTTCATTCATTGGCGTGGTCAACCAACCAACCCAACAAAAATGAAAACAAGGACAAAATATTCATTTATTACTTTACATTTTTTTTTTATCACTATATAGTTTTTTTTTTCTTTCAATTATTAATAACAATTGTATTTTTGACATATACTCGTGAAGAGCTAATTAAAAAAGGGCTAATTAAAAAAAATCATAAATTATACGAGGCCAATATACACGTAAACAAAGTCATAAATTATTTAATATATACGAGATCAAAAATTATATATGAAAAAAAAATTGTGTATTGATTTTTATCTAATGTTTCGTATAGAAGGGACCATACCGATTTAAAGTTATGTTAAAAATTTGATGGAATGAAAGGGCTAATATAACGAAAAAGATAAAATCTCGAGTCGAAAATCGATATAGTTATTTTACAAAATAAATACAACATACAAACGAAAGAGAAATATTTGTCCTAAAAATATATATATATATATATATACAAAAATACACAATTTAGAGATTCAAAACTTGAGAGAAAAAGCCAATGACTTTGTGATGATAATGATGTCTCTCACTTATCTCTCTGTTTGCAAGCTATATAGCCAAAAACTTGTTTCGCCTTTTCTTTGCTATTTACGATGTCGTTTTATACCCACCAAAACTAAAATTATTTGATGGAATATTCATCTTAGAAAAAGGCTTCCAATGTGCAAACAATTAAACTTTAGATACACCATTAATCTGAAAAAAGATATTTATATCTATCTTTAATCTAATTATTATGTTTAACTTCAAATGTAAAAATAAAAGCAAAAAAAACCAAATTTCACATTAGAAATACACAAAGATCTCAATTATATATTAGAAATTAATCTTAGAAAGTATACAAATAATTAACATTTGTACCCGAAAATATTTAATCTCGTAAAAAACCACGAATTACCTAATTTTCTCCGAAACTCGAATAAAAATTCGGTATCTCGAAAAATATAAAAGCACAGATCTTTGTTTTATAAACAAAATAAAAAAGAATGTATTAAAAACAATCAATATCAACGATTAGTATTTTATAGCTCATTTTCAAAACTCATATTTAATGTCGTAAATAAAAAAAAATCCAAAATCCCGCATCCGATTCTAATCCGGGGATGAACACTTTCTTCTATTTGGAAAATCGTTCATTATTACCCGGGAAATTACCGAGTTTTCGAAAGTGAATTTTTGAATATCTTTTACAATTTACACTCAGCTAAAAAAGAGTGTGTAATAGAATAGAATATACATATAGTATATATATATACATCTATTCTACAGATCTATATTTCTGCCGATAATTGTGTATTACTATTATATATATATGTAGTGTTGTATTGTATTGTCGTTTTTCTCGTCAAAATCACAGTGTAGGAAAAAACCAGAGCTTTCTCTCTCCTCACTCTCTCTCATCACTCACTTTCCCATTTCATTCTCTCTCTCTCTCTCTCACAAACCCCACTCTTCTTCTTCTTCCTTCGATCGATCGATCGATCAGTCTCTCTCTGCAGAGAGAGAGAGCTTCTCTCTCGTTCCGTCACATCCAACAATGGCCGAATCTCGCCGGATACCATGAAGATCTCCGGGAAGCCCCACCACTCCTCGGCCGCCTTCAAGTCCACCCTAAACCCTAGGACCGACTCCCATCTCAAGCCCGACCCGAGGCCGCGCCGCCGCCGCCCGAGGACCCCGGGCTCGGCTCGGGTCAGGCTCGCCGGAGTTCAGGCCGGTCGCCGGAGCCGCCCGGAGACGCCGCTGCTGAAGTGGAAGGTCGCGGAGAAGGAGGAGAGGGAGAGGGAGAGAGAGAAGGGCGAGGATGAGGCCGCTGACGTGGCGGCGGAGCCCGGACGGAGGGATCGCCGGAGGAAGGAGCCCTCCGTGTCGGCGCGGAAGCTCGCCGCCGGGCTGTGGCGGTTGCAGATGCCGGAGGAGGTCCCCGCCGGCGGGAAGAGGAGGGAGAAGCTAGGGTTTGAGGTAACAACTATGGAAATGAGAATCTGTAAATGATTGTATGTCTGGAAATCTGGTCTGTTTGGTGGTTTAAGATCTGAACTTTCTTGTTTCGATGCGTTGAAATGCGTGATCTTCAAGGCTTTGTGTTTGCTCAAGAAAATCCATCGTCTTCTTCGGGTATTTCTGCCATGAAAGCTTCTGTACTAAAGATCAAGCTTTTATAGAATGCATTTGACCATCCTCATTTCTAGTAATTAATGGCTGAGAAATTTGCATGCGTTTTTCTTTCCCTAATAAGATCACTGGGCATTGAATCTGAGCCATTGTAGTATGCTAAGTATTCTTGGTAGATTGCGGATGAAACGTATGCGTTACGCCAGTAACCTCGGAAGTTTTCGGGATTAGTATCGAGGCTTTGGAATTGATTGTTTTGACTTCTCTCCTGCTGCAGCAAAGGAATGGCTGTGACGGCTTACCGTTCCACCAATCTCGCAGTAGCAAGGTGTACGCTTCTGAAGCGAAGGAGTACCTACCGAGCCCCAGTTCCAGTTTGAGGAACGGATACGAGTGCAAGGTTATATTTCTGGTCTAATATCTTACTAGAATCATGAATCTGGATCTTCGTTTTCTCGTATTTTCTTCGGAGATACTTTTCTGTTGTTAATTCGTTTTTCAAGTGAAATTAAATATTTTCGATATATGTCACTCTGCATTATGATTATCCTCCGAATTTCCGATTCTAATACCATTTTTTGTTTACCCTCTCTTTTTCCATCGCCTGCGTTTTTTCAGCTTCAACCTTCGCTCCAGCTTTCCAACTCTGCCATGGAAGGGGTGACGAAATGGGATCCCGTGTGCTTAAAGACGTCACACGAGGCACGCCATATCTATCGCCAGATGAAGCTTCTTGACCAGCAAGTAAGCGCCGTCTCCGTGGTGGCCGCTCTTGAGGGCGAGCTAGAGCAGGCTCGGGCCCGCATTCAGGAGCTCGAGTCCGAGCGGCAGTCCTCCAAAAAGAAACTCGAGCACTTCTTGAATAAAATCAGCGAGGATAAGGCCATGTGGCGGAGCCGCGAGCACGAGAAAGTCCGCATGTTCATCGACGACCTAAAATCGGAACTCAACCGAGAAAGGAAGGCCCGTCAGAGAGTCGAAATAGTCAACTCCAAGTTGGTCAACGAGCTAGCCGACACGAAGCTGTCGGTGAAGCGGTTCGCGCAGGACTACGAGAAGGAGAGAAAAGCCCGAGAATTGATTGAGGAGGTGTGCGATGAGCTGGCGAAGGAGATCGGAGAGGACAAGGCCGAGGTGGAAGCACTGAAACGGGAGTCAACGAGAATGAGGGAGGAGGTGGATGAAGAGCGGAAGATGCTCCAGATGGCCGAGGTCTGGCGCGAAGAGCGCGTCCAGATGAAACTTGTTGACGCCAAGGTGGCACTCTACGAAAAATACTCTCACATGAATAAGCTCGTTGCGGAGCTCGAAAGATTCTTGACATCGAAGGGACCGGCCACCCCGGACATGACGGAGGCGAGAGACATGGAGTCGCTCCGGCGGGCTGCTGCTGCCATAAACGTCCAAGATGTCAAGGAATTCTCCTACGAGCCGCCCAGCACCGACGATATCTACTCTGTCTTCGAAGAAATGAACTACGGTGAACCAGACGAGAGGGAGATTGAACCCTGTGTCGCTTCTAGGGTTCACACCGTCAGCCCGGAAATCAACTGCGCCAAGAGATTCTCGGATCACAACGACGATATCGAAGAGGACGAGAGTGGATGGGAGACGGTGAGCCACGCCGAGGATCAGGGGTCTAGTTATTCCCCCGAAGGGAGCGCCCCATCGGTCAATAAGCATCGCCGGGACAGCAACGTGTCCGGGAGCGGGACAGAATGGGAAGACGAAACTCCAATCGGCGAGGTCTGCTCGGTGCCAGCAAAGCAATTCAAGAAGGGGTCGTCGATCACAAGGCTTTGGAGGTCGTGCTCGAACAACGGGGAGAGCTACAAGATCATTTTGGTGGATGGGCTGAACAACGGCCGGGTCTCGAATGCAGGCACCGTGTCTCCAGACCGAGGCTCGGGAAAAGAGGGTCTAAGCCCCTCGGATCTGCCAGGCCAGTGGAGCTCACCAGAGTCGGGGAACGGCCAGGCCCGGGGGATGAAAGGGTGCATCCCGCGCGGGGGAGCGAAGCACAGCTTGAAGTCGAAGCTTCTCGAGGCGAGGATGGAGAGCCAGAAAGTCCAGCTCCGGCACGTACTCAGGCAAAAGTACTAGTGGAAACCGCTGTTGGATCTGATCGTACTCTGTAAACGGATCATTGTTTCCGTTGTATCGGTAATATGCCAAAGTCTCGAGGAGAGCAAATTGTTCATGGTGAAAGACAGCGGTATAAAACGTTCCCATTGTGTAATTTGTATCAAATATCAATTTCATTACTATCAATATTTTTAGCGCTTTAATGCAGAAATATATATATATATATATATGTATGTATATATGTGTATGATAGGTGAAATGAATGAATAGCGAAACATAAATGTGCCTACATAAACATAAATGATAAAACATGTGTACAATAATACACATGAATAAGTGATGCTTAATTGACGATGTGAACAGAAACCAAATTAATTGGTGTAATGTTTGTATACCCGTTTAAGCCCTCTTATCTCGCCACGTCAGTGCACATCTATTTTTTTTTATTATTATTTTGGGTTATTAAGGGCAAAAATATCGTAGTTTGAAATAAAGCGGCGTAGAGTTAAGTTAAAAGAATTGTGGCAAACAAATAAAAGCTTTACTTTCTAAAAGTTGTAAGAATTCCATTCTTATTGGCGTTAACCTTGTTAACTCGTATGTCGTGTGTCAATTTTTAACATTTAAACACATCTTAGTGTTATTAGTGGCAAAAATGCCTAAGTAGTTTGGAATTGGGGCGGCCACACATCTTAGTGTTATTAGTGGCAAAAATGCCTAAGTAGTTTGGAATTGGGGCGGCGTAGAGGCAACTTAATAAATAACTGTGGCAAAATTATTTAAGTTCCACTTTTTGTAGCTACATTAGAATTCCATTCATTTTTCCATCCACCTATGTTAATGACCTCTCTCTCTCAAGATCCAAGTGGGACTTTCTTCTAAGCTCAACACTTCAACTTCACGAATGGAGAAAATTCCCCCGTAAAAAATATGCTCTCGTCACAACGAATAGTCCTCAAAATCTCTCATGACAGACCCGAATCCTACTTTTGAACCGTTTGCACGCACGGACGCGTCCACATTAATGTTGAGCCAATTGACAAGTGGCTTGTGCCACTTTGCGCACAAGTCTCGCCGTTCACTATCATTTCTATCCTCCCGAAATTTTGGCGCACAAAGCCGCCATTGATATGTCATCCTACCTGCCAAGGCCCGGATATTGTCTATACGCATAGAACGATTATTCCAAATAAACTTGTTTCGATGAACATTTTGCACCCCACCAATGAGACTGCAATGATTCCAATCATTACCTTTTCTATAAAAATTCACACCCCAAGAGAACGTGAGTAATAGTCTAAGTTCTCTATTGCACCAAGTGACTATAATTATTTCTAGGGTAAATTGCGACTTAAGTATTTAATGTTTTAATTTTTTCGATTTTTTTTATTAGCGGCTAATATTTTCTTTGTTGATATCTATTTTTACTTTTAAATTTTGTCATATTAGCTGCCACGTCAACCAACCACGTGTCATTTGACTGCCATGTGACATTTTTTTATATTTATTATTTCTATAACTAAAACTCAAATAGTTTATATTAATTTATATGTAAATTAATAATTTACTAATTTATATATTAATTAATAATTTTCATAGTTTAATAATGTAAGAATTTTTGTAGTCTTAAATTAATGATATTACTTTATAAAAATATACATCTAGATATTTCTCTTGCTTAGCAGGAGAGATTTTTTAAATAATACTGCAAAAATTATATCATTTATTAATTCTCTTGCTTAGCATCATTCGAAAGAATCCGATTTCATGCTCATAGGAATTATCGGGCTCGTTTATCGATAACCATCGTAGTAAAGAAAAATGGGAATCCGCCATAATTTTCCGTTGTCCGAATTTTGTCTTGAAAATCGTATTAAGATCTTATCAATCATCAGTGACGAGAATCTATAGCGACGATAATCACATCAATAATTTGATTACACAGAAAAGATAAATCAAATGTACAAATTTTGAAACTTAAATCGATCAATCAACATGTAAATGTAATGTTGATGATCCAAAGTCGAGATGATTATGATTTTTGGTATTCTTGGAAATTCACATGACCTGTTGCCTGAGCATGCTCAACGGCTTCCTATAAATCCCACACTAATCATCATCAGAATACACCAAGAAGACATAAAACCAAGGACAGAACTCAAGAATAGTCTCACCTTTTCGCCTTTTACACCAATTTGACAAACTCCGCATCGCAACGTGAAGTTAGAAGTGTCGGTAAATCTCCGTTTCCTTAGAAAAACGCCGTTGTTTGAGGTCAACAATAGAGAAAACAAGTTCTACGAAAACCTTTCGAGCTAAAACAATTTTATTAAATTTAAAGCAAAATTCAGGTTCGGATATAAAGAGGCTCGCAGCAAGATAAAGTAAGCGGTTTACTTAGAGTAATACCTTTGTTGGTCCCTCGCAAAATTAAGAGCCAGTCCTTCAACGGGCCCGGGGTTTCGGTCTGCTTGAACCGCAAAAATAGTCTGATCGAACTCCTCCGGAGCGTCTTCAAATGGCGATATCTGTCATAACAAGAAATTATATTAGCCCACAACCTTGTAAAATATTTACTCAAACACTATTTGTAAAATATCAATTTAGCTACAAGTTCGTCCTTTATCTGTTCGCTACGAAATCACCTAATAAGCTTGTAATTAATAACTTTATTTATATAGTTAGTTATTTTTATATTTAGAGGGATAAAATTAAACAGTATTTAGAAAATATATTCCCGAAAAAAACGCAAACGTTGAGAAAAACATACAGCTAAAGCATCATAGTGAAGCCCGTCGTATATCAGCATGACCCGCTCTGAATACTTCATTTCCTGTCAAACGTTGTATAGAAACCATTACGAAGTACGAACGCTTCACCAATGGCGATTATGAGGAAGATTTTTAGGTTCTTAAGAAAGTAATTCTCGTTACGCAAACCTGTCCGTAAAGATCACATCGTGTAGTTTGGATATCATACGCTGCAATCTCTCTACCGTAATGTTCGGCTAAGATTGAAAGCTCGATCGCACCTGGATAACAGAATAAATGCTTTTTAAGTAATTGAAATAATTCCTAAGAACATCTTAGACTAAAAAAGTGTGACACTGAACAACATTAGCAACATAACATGATTATTGGCGGCAAATATACCTGAGTTATTGCAATTGATTGTACACGTTGGCGACAATTATACGTAAGTTTCAATGTTTGTAAATTTGGTATATTTGCCGGCAATATCCCAAGAAAGAATTTATGAACTTCAAAGAATTATTATTATGAATACTATACTACCAATAATGAATTTTATGAATTGCCTCATTTCTTCAGCAACATCGGTAAAGAAATACACTAAATTTATGGACAAATAAACGGCAAGGGATTGTTTTCTTTTAGGTGATCGTAGTTACACTTTTATACACACGTTGCAAATGTCAACGCAATGAATGGGAAGAGAGCGCTGGGTTTTTGCATACCTCCCCACTTCTCTGAATTGAGAATCCAAGCACAATAATCTCCGTTCGTCTTCCCGAGAAATGCTTCACAATATTTTGTTGGATCACTAGCGACTTTAGCAGCAATAACCTTCGGCAATTTAATAACGGTTACATAAGAAGAACTTAGGCGAACTTTCATGCTTGATCAGACATGATAATCTATGTCCTAAGAGGATTACAGTTCGGACTGAAACAGATTATTCTGTTATAAAATTTACAAGAATTTACAAAGTTAAATCTTACGCCCCTGAGAAACGGCGTCGATATTGCGAAATTGGACTTCAAAACATTCTTTCACTTACTCATAGAAACTCACCTGCCTCAACTCTGAAGCTTTTTGTTTGTCATGGTCCATCACGTACCTATAAATCGATCGGAAGTTAAAAAAACCCGGTCCATGTACGATAATTTCTATAAGCTAGAATAAAGACCGAGTCCTTGGACGTTTTAGATAGGAGAACACTAGAGTCAGATATCTTTATCTACAAGGTACTCTTAAACCATTAAAGAACTCTAAAGAAAAATAACTATCTTGAATCGAAGCCATGACGACTCGTTAATTTGAAGGTTACCCAACGGCATTGAAAAGGCAGCTATTGTCTGACGGAATGACTCTTCTGACAACGACTCCTTCCATATCCACAAATGCACCTGCCAAAAAAGTCAAGTACTTAGTCAACGAGCATCACTTTCCTATATACTACGACCAAACTTCATAAATTGGGTAAAGAAGACCGATATTTCCTATGCAATATCATACAAACTGCAAAATTTTATGATTCAATTTCACTGCCAAAACCGTAGTACGATGATTCCATTCATGAATAGCAAACTGAATCGATAACCCGCCTCGATTTCTCCCTCGACCGGTATCGAACAAACGTAACTTACAGAGTGAGAAAGACTCTAGCTTGAACACCCAGAAGCTGGAATTTGAGATAAATCAATGAAAAAAGATAAACTAGAGCTTAAACAGCTAAGTATCAACTAACAGATCGCAAAAGTCAGAAACTTGAACGAACCCAGAAGCTGGAACTTGAGATAAATAAAAAATTAAAAATAAAAAGATAAATTAGAGCTTAAACAGCTAATAATTATGTATCTGATCGCAAAAGTCTGAAACTTGAAGGAACCCAGAAGATGAATCAATAGATTCCTGATATTTTTCGACAAAAGATAATCAATCTGCAGATCCACCATGAATATAAGCTCAAACATACATATATATATATATATATATATATATATATAAGAGCAGGAAAATCTTACCTTGTCGGTGAAGATGAAGAGAATTGCGATGAGGTTGAGTGTTACGTTACGACAGACAATGGCATCTCCGTTGGTCGTGTGGGTGGGTGCTTCGGGCTGTGATCTGCTACGCTCGAGACTACGAAAATCGATTCGGTGATTATTTTAATCTGATAAGTGTTTCATTGTCGTTTTTTAATCTAAGGAATAGATATTTCCTTTCCTTGATCTAAGAAAACGACATGTTGTAGGAAGATTTTATCGAGAACCGAGCTTCCCAGTTCAATACTAGAAGATGCAAAAATGGTCTAGTTGTTCTTACCGTGTAAATATATCTTTTTTATACGAATAAATGTAATCTTATTTAATAGTGTTACCTTTTTTTTATACGATTACATGCAAATATATATTGCAATACAATATAGTGGTAATTGTACGGTATCCACATGTATATGAATTATTATTATTAATTTTAATTTAAAATCCTTATACAATTACAGTACATTTCGATATAATCTGGATTTTTTTTATCCAAAGTTGTGTGAAATTTAAGAATAGAAAGTCTATTAAAACAAGTTCCAAATATATATTATCATGGATGTGCCTGCAGAGAAACGGAGCAAGCTCGCGCCTTTAGTAAAAAGGGCCCTTAAAAATTCAAATTTAAAGGCCCAAACATATAAATTAATTAATTTTTTATGTTAAAATCACATAAATTAAATCAAGAGCCCAAAAAATTTGAACAAATCTCATTTTCGACGGATAATGTCCCAAGATAGATTGAGTGGTTTAGACTTTAGATACACTGTCCATCGAAAAAGACATATTTGAATGATAATTATACAAATTTGTTTAATAATTTTTCTTTTAAAATTGTTATACGCGTCATATTTGAAAGATAATTTTATCATACAAATATTTTACGAACTTTTGTATCAAAACTGAATTTTACAATTACGGTAGGAGTCCCCAAAAATTTCTCCTCACCTAGGTCCCGAAAATCTCGTTCGAATAACCGTGTAAAGAGAATGGTAGAGAGAGAGAAAAGACAAATTTAGGCATGATTTTGAAGCTACCACATGAAGAAAAACATGTGAAAGTCTTAGCCTCACAGATCAGTTAGGTACATTACATATCACAAAACTGCGCTGCTATAGATCAGTCCATTACAGTTATTATTCTCAACAATAATCTTAGAGTGCGGCAATACACTCGATTTCGATCTTGGCGTCTAACGGCAAAGCCGCTACTTGGTATGTAGAGCGAGCCGGAGCGGGTGCCGGAAAATCTGCAGTCCAAAAACAAAACCCTCTTTAACCAAAAATCCTAGGTTGAAACTAAAGAGCGTGAAATATTCGGTTTTTCGAGGCTCACATTTAGCGTAGATCTCGTTCACTTTCTTGAAGTCCTTCAAGTCCGCCAACCTTTACAAAACGATTGCACAACGAAATCAATGTTGTTTTGGACGTCGAAACCGAGTTTTTATTAAATACGGCAACCGTGAGGCAAGGCTTACATAATCGTGGTTTTGACCACGGAAGAGTAGCCGGCACCACCGGCCTTCAGAATCTCCCCCATATTCTTCATAATCTGCGAAACCGTTCAATCGCTAAAAGTAAAACGATTTTCTTACGGAACAACTCAAGCTACAAGTTCAACACCGTGCTAAAGACCGGGCATACCTGCTCGGTCTGATCTTCAACATCGTCCGATACGAACTTCCCGGTCTGTTTACGACTCATAATCAGTACAATGCCCTATTCGAAACCGCGAAAAACATTCAGCATTGCTCAATAAAATACCTCGGGAACGAGACCGAGAACGCCGGAAACGAAGAGACAGTTGTTGGCTTTGATAGCCTGCGAGTACGGCCCCAACGCCGCCGGAGCTTTCTCCGTCTTCACCGCTTCTTTAAGAACACCTTCACCATCAAAATCACTCATTTTTCTCAGAATTTTGCACACAAACATACATTCGAAATTTCCGGACTCAATGTTGGATTGAATCACACGAATTAGGCAAACAAGAGGCAGAGATTCTGCCTCGGAGTTCAAAGCTTCAAAGAGGACCGAGGAAGAGAACGTTACCGGCTTCGGTGGACATGCTCAGGCAAGAGAAAGCCGAAGAGCGTTTCGATCGCCAAACGCTCGAGCCGGCGAGCGAGACGCAGCCGATTCCACCGGCGGCGGCAAGCGACGAGCGTCTTCGCAGGGCGCCTCCGAAATCCGCCACCGCACACGACGGCGCGTGGAATGTCCTCGCCGCACACCAGGCCATCTCTCTCTCTCTCTCTCTCTCTCTCTGTGTGTGTTGCGAGCTAAGTCTAGTGTGTGACACTGTCTGTAGTTTTTCGTTTTCCATATTTACCCTCGCTGAGGCGAGTGACGTGTCGTTTTTAAATGGGCCGCGATTGGGTTTGCTTCAAGGCCCAACTCACACCATTCGAGCCCACTTTTAGCTAGTGTAGTTAAAATTAACTTGGGCTATATATATATATATATATATAATTAATAGAAATGCCCATTTTGTGTCAAATGTTTAAGAAAAATGTCCATGTGTGAGAGTAAAAAATACACACAGTAGGTATTTTTCTTGAACCTTTGACACAAAATGAGCGTTTTTTAAAATAAAAATTTTAGACAAAAGTAAAAAAAATTAATTAGTTTAGGTAAATACTTGAGACATCCGCTTTAATTGTTATCTACTTATATATATTGCTTGGCAAAAAAGAGATAACTTTACTACTTGTCTTTTATATTCAATTATTATTTTTGATGTATTCTTTTTTGTTGTTGCATCAATACCAAAATTTTAGATTTTCACATTTTTGTGGTATTTTTCATTCTATCTTTTGTGGTATATATATATGGGGTTACGAATACAATTGTCAAAGATTTATAATTGCATGCTCTTTTTCTCTCAAATTTACAAACCTTGTAGACATTTAGGGGATTTTGCGGTAAAACCTACCTTAGTTTCTTTGTTATTTTGTTTTTTGAGTCAAGTTATCATTTTTTCTCGTTGGTTAAAAATAAAAATAAAAAACGCCAAATTTATACATTATTTGTTGATAACTCAATCGGTAACCGATTAATCCCGTCAAAAAGTTTTGATAAATATCGATAACAATAGCTAGGGCTGAAATGATTATCCGCTATCCGCTGATTCCAACGATATTCTAATTGCTCCGCTGAGAATTATCTGCATATTTATCCAGTTTTAACCAGTCGGTTAATTTGGTTATGGATAACCACAACTGCTTTTTAAAATTGGATTGGTTAGCGGTTATATTTGTTAGTCTAAATCGGATATCCCCTATAACCACACCCATTTTTAATAATAAATAATATTAGAAATTATATATCCTTGTGACATGAAAATGTTGTATATGTTTTTGTGGCCTTTTATGCCATGGAAACATTAGACTATGTCAATTGTTTAGTTATTTATGACATTTATGATTATATTGTTTATTACATTTTTGGAATTTTGTGAATTTGAAAGTTTATGCTTAACTATTCATGTTATATTATTATGTAATGACGGATATTGATGCACGATATATTAACATGTAGTTATTTTAAAATGCTAGTATGGTTAAAACTTAGAACATTATACATTATACATGTATGATGTATTTATTTTTTTACTGACAAAATTAATTGGATAACATCCGTTATCCACTTTAAATTAACCAATTCGTTCCGCTATACGCTAACCGCATTTAATTTGGATAATCGAAAAAATATTTAGTTAGTGGATACAATTAATTTATATCCACGTATGTGAATATGGTTGCCCAATGTGCTCATATGCAATCTTATCCTATCCAGTTTCACCCCTAACAATAACCCTAATTTTTATCTCTTACTCATCGATAAATCCATTATAAAACAATAAATAACGGATAACCGATTTACAGAAGAAGAAAAAAATGGACAAGTTGAACACTCGTTTAAGTTGCTATAAACATATCACCACAAAACAAAAAGAAATTATATAAACATAGATGAGGGTATTATTTTTTAATACATGTGCATGCATTTGATAAAATCTTTTTGCAGCTTGTATGGATTGGGACATAAACATGTGACAATTAAGTGGTGAGATTGGAGTGAGGACCAATGAGAAAGCCGCAATGATCGAATGATCGATGATTGCGGAGATTGGCTCTGCAAATGGGGCAAGACCCTTGGCGGCTAAGCCATTGGTCAATGCACTCCGAGTGAAATACATGCCCACACTTCGGGATTCTTCTAACACTTTCTCCATCGTTCAACTCCTGAACCAAAAAAAATACATATGATCCATTACTAAATTATAAACATCTAAGATGCAATTTTTAATAAATTAAAATGATTTTTAAATAGTTTTATCTTTATTTTTTTGTCCCGTATTTTGTCTGGCCCATCTCGTATTAAAAAACGAGATCTTGTTAGACATCTTAATTATATTTTCCAATCCCGGCCGACTGAAACATATTTCTAGACACTTGGTTTTTGGATGCCATGACAAAACAAAATGGTTGAAATTTTTATTTTCGATCTCGATTTCACTCTTGTTGAATAAAATTAATGATGCTAAACTTCGGAAAGTTAATATAATTCTACTCTAACTAGTTTTTTGTTCGCAATTTATTTATTTATTTTAAGGTGTTGAGGCTACCGGCGTGAGTGAAAAAACCCCGTGTTATATTATAGAATAGGTGATTTTTTTTTTTTTAAGATTGTCACAACTAATAGTATAGTGTATTCTCTAATATATAGTTTGGCAAAATAGTAAGTGTACCTGCAAGCAAATTGAGCAAGAAAAGTCATGTGAATGAATTTTGGTAGAGTGAAGGTATTTATGTGAAGGAAGCTTTTGGATGCAAGTTTTGGAGAGCCCTTTTGTTGCACTTGTGTCATAGATATCTGCCACCTCTCTATAATTTGGCTCCAAAGAACAAACCTAATATTCAAATCCGTTAAAACAAATCAGTACACGTCCTTCGTAACTTAATAGCGCGTCTCCAACCAAACTGCACTAGTAAACAATATTACCCGATTGACCCGCATAAATCTCACTTTTTTCGAAAAATGCAACGCGTTCATTTTTTTTTTTTTTTTTAGAGAATAATACATGTTATAATTGTAGGGCAAGGTTTTGGAGATGGCCTTACTTGCCATTGATAGGCCTTGAGCATAGCAGGGTTGGCAGATTCCATGAAGAGCTTTCCATTCACTAAGGTACGTAGCAAACTAGCCTGCAATTACATATTATATTATTATAAAATGGAATAATATCTTACATTTATATGAATATAAATATATATATATATATATATATATTTGAATAATATATTAAATGAAAGTGAGAGTTAATGGTGTTTGAGAGAGAGAGATAAGGCAATACCTTGGAAAATGGCTCATCATTATCATCAATGGGAGAATCAAGCAATTGAATGCCAGCAATTGCCCCCACTATTCCTCCTATTATACCTCCTCTTACGAACCCTGTCTCTGTCGTTTGCCCTCTTATAGACCCATGAATTATTCCAACTACAAACCCTCCTATATATATATAGTTATATACACATATTCCATGCACAATATACTTAATATCATATATAACACCTATAAATTGTATATTTAATAATGAAATAGTGGTATCACTTGTGTCATTCTTTGTATGATGAGAAGTGTCTTGAAAGCCTTGTTTCTAACCAGATGATAAAAAAAAATATTATAATAATAAAAGTGGCTCATAGATGAGTCATATTAGCATTGTATAACTTATAAGCTTGATCAACAAGTTAATAATGACAATAATTAATTTGCCCCTTTTTAAACTTACTATATTGGTCCAATATAAACCCTAATAAGAAGAAATATGGAGAAAGCGTCGGATCCTCGACCCCGTGAAAATATAGCAGAAAGACGGTCGTTACGTACCTAGGGCAAGAGAGCACGTAGAAGCGGCGAAAGCAACGGACTTGAGGAGTCTCATCAAGGGTTTATCTGCGAAACCGGTGATGGTAATCTCAGCCAGAGCCCAGAGAGAGACGGTTCTCTCCCAAAGCCAGAGCCACCTCCTCTTTATAATAATTATGTGCATTGGAGCAGCTTTGCTTGGACTTGCCTGCATCTATTCTTTAAAACTTACTTAACAAAGTTGATGAGAGAGTGTGAGAGCATGCACTAGTTTTTGTTGTCTTGCTTCTTGGGAATATGTGAACCAACGCAAGCAAGCGCAGGCATTTAAAGAGAGAGAGAGAGAGAGCAATTAAAGGTGCAATAGCTAAGGTCCACCAACCCATGTTGCAAATGCATGGCGTCATGGCTTATAAATGTGGTAATATCATATATAGCTCCCACATATATAATATGACAATGATGATGTATATATATATATATGTGTGTGTGCAAAACCTAGTTTGGTTTTTATGATATGATATGATCACGTACCTTATAATAATCTAACAATATGCCTCTTCTTTATAAATCAAAACAAAGAGGAAAAAAAAAGTTCTATATATCGATATTGTTAACCCAAATGGTAAGTTTTATATATCGATATTGTCAACCCAAATAGGCTGAAATTTTGGATAATTGTGATTACAAAAAAGTACTCGATTTCTTTTTTCCTTTTCAAAATATAGCACGCCATATAATTACAATCTTCAATTTTGTGGCCAAAATATCCAAAATTGTGAGTTTGTGTTTTTTTTTTCTTTTCTTTCTGCTCCGTACGTATTTTCATTAATGTTAAATTTGTACAAATATTTTTTGTTTTTGAGATTTCTCATGTTAAATAATGTAAATTTAAATATATACACGTAAGTAGCTCAATTTTAAATGTTACAGATAAAAAAATGTAAATTCCTCGATTTTAGTTATTTAATAAATGCAATTACAAAGTTAAGAATATATCCACTATTTTAAGGAAAAAACTTAAAAACTTTTACCATAATTATCCATATATATATATATGACTGCATGTGGGCCTATTAGCTCTTTATTAAATTTGCAGTTTAAGGGTATACGTATGAAATATACAAACAAAAGATATTCCATGATCATATGCACGATGTGTTACAATGTAACTTGATTACATTAAAATGATATTATCTTTGCCATATAGGTAAATTCATGATAACATTAATTACAATTTCATTTGATCACATTTAAAGGATATTATATATCTTGGCCAAAAGTGGTATAAATATAGCGGTTTCAACTTTCAATCATTTTTTTTTTAATTTAGAAATGAAATTGGTCGCGTTTTAATACATTGACACGCATTAACGTGTCTTTCAGAAATTTTGCCATATTTTCGTATGTACATTTTTCACGTTGTAATTTACATATTCGAACGACTCTCATTTGTTTAATCTCATTAGTTTTGATAATAATTTAACATATACAAATGGGTTTTTGGTCATGAACATTGGTTGAACATAACACTACATTGCTTGAACAAAAATCATAAAATTTATTCTCATAAATTATCAGAGAAGAAAAATAATCATTCACGAGCACAAAGTGACCAATAAAATTAAAATCTTTGTGTAATTGATATGACTAAATAACGAGTTATTTTTGTGACCCCACAAGGTATTCCCAACAGATTTTTTTGGATGCTTCAAAGAAGAAGAAATTAATTGATCATATGAAGTATGAAACATCTAGTGTGTTCCAATTATGTTAAGACCACAACCAATAGTTAGCCAAGAATCACTAGAGTTTTCTTCATAAGTGTTCTTGACAATTTTCTACGCGACTTTGACATTGCATCGTGATCATTCGGTCACTTCACATAAATTCGTATAACAAATCTCAATATATATATATATATATATATATATGTACATAATAAATTCCATCTTGTTTATTGAATAATTACCAATGTAACTAGTATTTTTGTAGCCTTTAATTAAGTCGGTGGCTAGTTATTATTTTCTCTATCATTAATCTTATTTCTTCCTACCCTAGAGTACTCCAGAAATAGATGGAAAATTATTGGTATTGTCAGTATTCAAGCATTTAATACAAAAGCAAAACATCTTAATTCTAGTAATAGTTAAAATAATATGAATTATTGAGAGGAAAAAACCACTAATTGCATGGCAAAGATAAGGAAGATGGCAAAACAAAACCAGATGCCATGCAGGTTATAACTTATAAGTCTACCTTCTAAAATTATCATAGACACATCAATTTTCGTAGAAATTATTTTTGAATTTGTACCAAAATACCTCATTTTCATATGTTTATCATAGTGAAAATTTAAAAACAATTTTTTTATTTTCACGACAAAACAACGAATTAAACTTCTAATTGGACTCGTCCACATGGTAAAAAAAAATTTGCTATGTAAGTAACTCACGTTTATCCACGTGGCTAGAGTTAACGGGTAAGTTAACTGCGTTACGAAAATAGAGTGGTCAACGCCCCAAATACAACTTAAGGTATTTTGGCCATCACTTTTAAACTTTTGGTACATGAGAGGTTGATTGACCAAATTTTAAGTATTTCCGCCGTCATTAACCCTAACTATTAATGCCATTTTCACCACTTTAATGATTGTAATTTTTAAAAGCGATTGTAATTTTTAAGAGGACAATACACTGATAATTAATTAAATTGAGTAATATTAGTAACAATCTACTTACAATAAGGAAATAGAGAAGAGAGGATCAATAATTGCATGGAAAAGAGAATCACGAAGGCAAAACAAAACCAGGTGCTGAAATATGTGATTATACACGTTTATCTATATATATATATATATATGTATTGTAGCATCTGTGGGCTGGGATTGAAGAAGAGAGTAATATTTAGAAAATGGTATTTGCAAATGGTATTTCCCAACTGCATTAATGAGTAGGTAAAGCATATGATATATATGTGGTACAAACTTCACGTATCATTTATGCCTTCTCATTCGCTAATTACCAAAACAAATATTTTTTATATTAGATTTTGTGATGCAAAGAGATGTATACAATAATATGGCCCACACAGATTCGGTTGAGATATTTCTGATTTTCAGGCAAGAATTTACTTCAAGAAATATTTGTTTAAAGGGTTCTTTATAGCAACTAGTGTAAGCAACGAATTTTTATTTTATTTTTTATATTATTATCAAGATTAAAGCATGTATTTCTTGTGAGAATTAGGTTAAAGTTTGATTGGATGAGATATCAATGTCAATTGTATTCTAATTCTAAACCTAGGATATATGCAAAATATGGTATTCAAGTTTTAAGGATAATCTAGTTATAACACGCGGGTAATTGGTGTTAGTTCTAAGGATGAGAATTAAAATTTATTTTTGTATAATATATAGTAATCGGCAATATATTGATAAAAAAAAAAAAGAAAAAAAAGAGAGAGAGAACAAGATTAGTGTTGGGGTCTAAATTTACCACGGTCAAAGGTTATCATGAGACATTTGACCAAGATGATACGTGGTGGACCGCCACGGGAAAAACCCTGTTTTTCCCCGTCTCTCTCTCTCTCTGCCACATAGATGAAGAATTCGGCTCGGTCTTTCGACCTTTTCAAGAAGAATTTAGGCCGATAAAGAATCTGGCTCGACGCGAGCATCCCTGTGTCGAAGAGGATCACATAATCGGATTGGGAAATGCCAAATATTGCCCGACCCGACGCATGAAGACTCACCATGCGTGCCCGACACGTGAACATGTCCCCTTACAGCCCGACAAGATCGTCAGCTCAGCCAACACACGCAGAGACTTTGGACCACGGGATAATATTTCTTTTACTTATTGGTAGTTCAGTACTAATTTTATTCAAATAGTTTTGTGATTGCTTGAAAAGCCAACCGTGAATATATATAAAAAACAAAACAAAACAAAAAACGACAGGTTCATACAATTGCATCAAACAAAACGACAGGTTCAGTTTTCTCAATCCGCGCCTCGGCGCAAAGTTTAGTTTAACATCACGTGCGTTTTTATCGATGGAAAACGAGAGCAGCGACTATAATTTAGGTTTGCTGCGGGCGTCGAAACACGTTATGTGTGGTTTAAGCAACTGATCTTTCCGCCAAAAAAACCAAACATTACGGGGCGAGTAAATGAAAAAGAAACGAGCTCGAAACCCTTTGATGAAAGCTAAGGCTTCTTTTCGGCCTCGCCGGTATCTTCCACTGGGCCGGTATCTTCCACTGGCGGCAGTCTCTGCAACTCAAGGGAAAGAACAGCTTCAGAAATCTATGAAAAATGGCCAAGATATTAACAAAACATATGCATATACATATTGTTGTATATGTGATATCAATGAATACACACATATAGATATACCCATATTCTGTGGAGCATATTATCCTACGTTACATGCATAAATCAATGTATACGTATACGTATACATATTCTGTTGGGGCTTTTATCGAACAGATCACGCGCAATATCAGAGTGTGTGTGTATATATATATAGAGAGACTGACGAGATCAGGCTTGTATATGTTGTGAACGACGGAGGCTCCGGCGAGAAGCGATGCGATGACGACGATGGACGAGGCCGCGAGCGACGGCGTTCCGATCGGCGACTTTCCCTTGCCGAGCTTCTGATTCATCTTCTTCACCAAACGACGAAGGAATTGAATCTTTTGCAGCCTTTTAAGATTAGGTAGCATGAAAAAAAGATATTGGAAGTAACTGCATAGAAACTATTAAAATGCATGCACGAAATTAGATAAAATTAAAAACGACAAGGATTGTGAACAACGACAAAAACGACAGAAACAGAATGAATGAATAGCAGAAGCTTAAAACGACACATTATCTCATCAATGCTTTGTGCTAACTGCTAGGTATCATTTGACTAGGGGTTAGAGAATATTTACCATTTTATAAAGGGACTCTATTACTGATATAATAATAACACTTAAATGTTAAAAGTAATCATTAATTTAGTGTTGGGCAATAAACTTTTAACATACCTATATATATGATTATCCTATCCATTCCCACTTCACATTTTTTAACAATAAAATTGATAATGTCATATGACTTTTTTATTTTATTTTAATAAAATCTTATACCATACCACTAATTTGTGTTTAATTAAGCAGATCGAAGGACCAAAAGGTACTTTTGGTTAATATTGATTGTCTTCTACGCTAGCCAATGTTGGAAGGCATTGAAATTTCCGTGCACTTTCATATTGTAACTTGTGCCGTTTCAAACAAGGGAACAAAAACCTCCTCTCTTTTTTTTCTTTCTCATTGATTATCTAATTCCAAAAGCAATTTAACGAAATTGCAAGACCAAGTTAACCATGGATTCGATTTTCACGATAATCGAGCGATTGATCGCTGAAAATCACTTCTCGGTACCTTATCTCCTCTAATCGTTATCTTTTCATACTTATCGCGATTTTTTGATTCGAAAAGCAAGTCACTTATCTCTCAAACTTATCAAGTGTATATTCTCGAAAAGCAAGCTACTTTTCGGTCAAAAACGATAAGTCAACCCTGGTATAAGTTTTTTTTTTTTTTTGTGGCAGAAGTTTCAACTTATTTTAATTTCAAAATTTAAATGTATTTTTAGGGTTTTTTTTAGTAGATCTTGAGTGTTTTGATGTTTAAATGTTGTATATGTATGAATCATGTCAATTTTTCACATTTTTATTATATATTTGTAGTAGTTACTTAGAAAGCTATTAGGTTGAATGAAAGTTAAACTTTGAGTTTCATATTAGTTTATATGTACATTTTACGTTTTGAATAAAATGTTGTTAATGAAATTGATTTTTTTTTAAAGTATATGATGGAATATAGATGAATCAAGATGGTTTGTGTGATTTTTATTAAATTTTTGCAGATTTGGGTTAAATTTAAGGGTTTATGCAAATTATTTCTAATTGCGACAAAAGTACCAATTTTTCCTAAAAATAGTGAATTTGAGATATATTTTAATTTTTTTTTTTCTGTAATTTCATTTTGTAACATTGTATATAATTAGGGAACTGTTAGTTTGACATAATTATAATCGTAATTGATGTCTTCCTGAATTATGATCTTATTGCGGCAAAAGTACATATTTTTGGAAATTAGTCAAGTTAAGCTAGTTAGTCTATTTTTGTTTATGTAAAACTATTTTATAACATTGTATATAACTTATAAAATGTGAGGTTGACATAATTATTTTTAATTCGACGTTTTCCCGAATTGCAACCTTATTGCGGCAAAAGTAATTTTTTTAAAATTGGTTAAATTGAGCTATTTCTTCGTTTTTTTTATGTAACTTCATTTTGTAACATTGTATATAATTCTGATACTGTGATTCTGACATATATTGTTTTGTAATTTGACGTTTTTCAATTATTAAGGAAAATATACATTTAGTATTTTATGTTATAAAAATATTTTATGTATGAAAAAATATATGAAAATATTTTATAAGTTTTCCATCGATAGATCTATCGATAACCGATTAATCCATCGATAAGTTCGATAAGTTTTGTTAACGGCAAACGATAAATTTTATAGGTTTTCCATCGATAAATCCATCGGCAAATGATTACTCCGTCGATAACGAGAAACGATTTATCGGCAAAAACGACATTTAAATCCTTGAAGTTAACACACTTCTTTTAAAGTTGGGATAATGATGATGTTTAGTTGCTTAAGGAAAAAAAATCAGTTATTTCCTTTCACAAGGGGCAAAATGCAATTATGAAATTAATGACGTATTTATGAAAGTACCATATTTAGGGGTTGGAATCGGTCCGATCAACTGGATTGTTTCAAATATGAAACCGGAACCCCGATTTATTTTACATAAAAAAAAAAAGGATCTGGGTTAAAACCCGATTTCAAAATTGAAAAATAGTTTTATATCCGGACCTTATTTTTATCCAGTTCTGATTTAAAGAAATATGGCTTCGGCCTTCGGGTGTTTACCCGGATCTTTTTTTATAAAAAAATGAAACACACACACTCAAAATCAAATACTTAAACTCAAATAACTAAAAATGACAAGAACATAAAAAAAAAGACAATAAACTAAAAACTATAAGCAATTGGGATTTTTAATATGAAATTTGCATATATATGTATATATTTTAAAAACGGATTTTAGTAACATGCTATCCAGGTTTCAGGTTTTTGAATCTGTGAACATATAACCGGTTTTAATTCGGATGCAATTTCTTCAGAAACCGATATGGTTTAATATGACTACGAATTTTTTAATAAGCAGTTCCGGTCTGAATGCAGTTTGAAATTCCTATCTCCAGGTTATATTTACACCCCTAATTATTCATATCGTTCACTTACTTAGGCTAATATACACGGTCAATTTTGTATTATCTTATATAAAAAATAGTACTTATTAATATTATTATAATTCCACATACACACGCTTATACTAAGGAAATAGTCATTAAATCGCGTTTTTTTTTTGGGTCTTGATGTCATTAAAACATTCTTTAGTCAATATTTAATAATTGTTCTTTAAAGTTATGCAATACCTTTTTTTGGTCACGTTTAAATGCTATAATCCATTCAAAAGCAGCTTCATATCAAAGCGTGTGTCACGAAATCAAACCGCGTGACAGCCTAAATTTAAAACAAAAGGCTTATTATTGGCTTATATATTCTTTGAGTAATTGACATAAATACCCCTAAAAGGGGTGTTCTCAACTGCCCCTCCAACTAAAAAACATAACACCTTAGCCCCATGGAATCATGTTTTAGTTGCATATTCACCTTATAACTTGCGTTAAAAAAACCAACGTGATTCGTTTCACGTGTGACCCGCATGACATGATTTGTGTTAGTTTTTGACGGACTTTAATAGACTTTTTCGTTATAAGGTGACTCATAGGCGGAACGATGCTATGCGTCACATGTGTTTATATGCATATAATTGCGATTATTATGGTTGCATTAGATTAATTAAAGCATTTTGATTATAAATTTTGGTATAAGAAACGATCGGAATTGAGGAGGGGATTTTAACTCTGATGTTTAACTTTGAGGTCCTCGTCTCTTTAGATCTTTGGTCATCTTTCTTTCGAGTGTTTTTAACTTTGAGTTTTGTTTTTCGTTTCAAAATTTCCAAACTTCAATAACATACTCGATTCTTTAGAATTTAGATTACTGGATAACTATTACGTGGATGATACATTTTATGATTAAGGATGTGCATTCAACTAATTACTCCGTACATTTTTTGTTCTTCTATTTTATCGTTATTTGTTAAGTCGATGATATATGTTGAATTAAAGTATATTTTGACTATAATTTAGTTTTGTATTATATTTTAAGTTGGAAAGGCAGAGGATCATATTCATATCTCCTCGAGTTTAGGGGTATTTGTGCTAATTAGCTTTCTAATTTTAGCAGTCGTTAGAGAAATGAAAGAATAAGGAGAAAAACCCAAATACATTTTCCATTTTTGTTTTTGCTTGCAAATAGTGAAAATGACAACGTTGCCACGTGTCATGATACGTCTGCTAGGTGGGTCCCACAAGTGTATTATTGGGTCCCCAAATTGTTAGATATTTGGATTTGGACTGAATTGGCTAAAGCGAATCTTCATATATTGAAGTCAAAACTTCTGTTTTTCCACAAACAAACTTCCCAATGATTTTCTGTTGCATGCAGAGCTAATATATGAACTTAGTTATTATACTTTCAGTTTCAGAAACTATAAATTAATAAATAAATAAATAAAACAAATTTATAGAGACAAGTCAATTTTTACTATTTTTATTTAGTTTACTTGACACTATAGTATAGAGTATAGACGTCATTTTATATATATAAAAATATTATGTAGGCTTTTAATTATTAGTATCTACCTATTTCTATTTTTTTTAAATTAATAATGAAAATTGAAAACAAATACTTTGACACCAAGAAAGCAAAAATAAAAAATGTGACCACATTTATATCAGCTTCATCTTAAACTTTGCAAGTCACAACTAAAGCTAAAAGAAAAGTAGGCCAATACATATTATTATTATTATTATTATTATTATTATTATTATTATTATTATTATTATTATTATTATTATTATTATTATTATTATTATTATTATTATTATTATTATTTCTTTCTGCGTATTTTAAGGTCTAAAGTCTTAACGTGTATTAATTTAGGAAGAGATGTGTAAGTAACAAAATGTGGTGTTTATTCACATGAAAGGTCACTCCAAAGTCAGAGACGCTTCTTTTCTTTCTTTAATTTATCTCCAAAGCAACATAGGCACCTATATATCTCTACAATTATAATATAGTTATATACTGTAATTAACATTCATGCCCTCAAACTTTATGTGCTAATACAAATTACCCTCTTAAAGTTTAGTTTCCGCATCTATTTCGTCTATGCTCTCAAAATAACATATTGCTCGGGCACAACACATGACTTATTCGATAATTTTCTTATGGTAATCTAGTCCTAATAGTTTTTAAATAGGTTGAGTCCTTGATTGCTTCACAATAGTTTTACGATCTAGTACACTGATGGAGTTCGATAATTAATTAATAGCAATGCAGCTATGTAAGTTATGAGTTTGCGAACTAGTCAATATTTTGTATAATTTTTTTACCGAATAGAGTTCAATGTGCTACTTTCGAAAGTAGAGTAAACAATTCTACCAAAATAAAACTCCGGGAACAAATTGTACAAGCAAGGAGAGTTGTAAGTAAGACATACATTGTGAGCAAACGCAGTCGTATTATGGTCAATTGCATCGATAAGTACTCGTGTTCTTTTTGTAGCGGGAAAGAGACTCAAGCTCAGCAAAGTAGTAGTTCCGTTCAAATTTTGTTAAAAACATTAACGAAGAGACATGCATCACCTTCACATATTTTCTAATTTAATTTTGATTAAACAGAACTCTACTTTACCAACATTTGATACTTTTACTACGAAAAAAACTTTGGTACCGGTAGACGCAATTGATTATAAATTAAGTACTTTTGCCGAAATCATCTAAAAAAGTAATATACTAATGCATATAAAAATACCCAGCAGACAACAGACCATAAAGAAAGAAAAAAACATTAAAAAACAAATTAGCAACAAAGAAATAATAAATAAAAAAATAAGAAAAAATAAAAAAAGATTCCTCAGCTTCCTTCCTTCCTCTCTCCTTCTTCGAGCAATCCCACTGAACTCAACAGTTGACCAAGCTCGACCCAATCATCCATTCACCTCTCTCGCATATAATCTCATCTGGGTTCCTCCACTTCGATCCCAAGATCCCACCTTTCCTCAACCCAACTCCCATAGATGGGTTGCTGCGCGAGCTCGAGCAGCCGCGAGATAGAGCCTCGGCTCGACGACAATGGTTACCAGAAACCCCACGAGCCGCCGGTCCAGCCGGCGCCGGCGCCGCACGAGCCGAGCCGGAGCCCGAAGCCGGCGGCGAGATCCGACACGATCCTCGGGAAGGCGTTCGAGGACGTGAGGCAGCACTACACGGTGGGGAAGGAGCTCGGGCGCGGGCAGTTCGGCGTGACGTACCTGTGCACGGAGAACGCGACGGGGCGGCAGTTCGCGTGCAAGTCGGTGTCGAAGCGGAAGCTGGTGAGCCGGAACGACCGGGAGGACATCAAGCGGGAGATTCAGATCATGCAGCACATGAGCGGCCAGCCCAACATCGTCGAGTTCCGGGGGGCCTACGAGGACAGGCACTCCGTCCACCTCGTCATGGAGCTCTGCGCCGGCGGCGAGCTCTTCGACCGCATCATCGCCAAGGGCCACTACAGCGAGCGCGCCGCCGCCTCCATCTGCCGCGCCGTCGTCAAGGTCGTCCACATTTGCCACTTCATGGGGGTGATGCACCGCGACCTGAAGCCCGAGAACTTCCTGCTCGCCAGCAAGGACGAGGGCGCGCTCCTGAAGGCCACCGATTTCGGCCTCTCCGTCTTCATCGAGGACGGTACGTCGTCGTCAGTCTCTTAACCTTTCACTCAAATGGGGCAGGTTTAACTTGGACTGGAAGTTTCCTTTAAATATGGTTTGTGTGGCTTCTGAGTCGAAATTTGCGTGGCGGATCGATTCGGGCTGGAATTCGATTGACGATTTTCAGTATGTAGACTCGTAGTTTTCAAGGGAAAAGTCTTTGTAGTCGGAAAAAGGCGAAGATTGTTCTTTAACAGCGAAATGAGGCAAGAAAGGTGAAGCCAGGGCTGTGTTTGTGTGGCTTCTGAATCAAAATTTGCGGAAATTAGAGATTGTAAACAAGCTCGATGCGACATTAGTCTTTCCTTAGTCAGGCTTACTTAGAAATCGTGAGTTCTTAGGCTTGATTTTCGCATCGGACTTCCTATAGTTGATTCCGAGATTATAAATGAGCTAGTTTAAGAACTTTGACTTCGATTTACTCTTCGTAGTACAGTTATTGATTTTTTTAATATGATAAAATCTAACAGGAAAAGTGTATCGGGATATTGTTGGGAGCGCATATTATGTCGCCCCCGAAGTTCTGAAGCGCAGATACGGAAAGGAAATAGACATTTGGAGCGCAGGGGTAATATTGTATATTTTACTAAGCGGTGTTCCTCCGTTTTGGGCCGGTAAGTAATCCCGTCGGCCGACTCTATGTTTCTTTCCTTCTCGACTCTTTTGTCAAATAATGGTCTTATAATATGTTTATGATCTGATCTACAGAAACCGAGAAGGGGATTTTTGACACCATCTTGGAAGGAGAAATCGATTTCGATAGTCCGCCGTGGCCTTCGATCTCGAGCAATGCCAAGGATTTAGTTCGGAAAATGCTGACTCAGGACCCGAAAAAACGTATCAGTCCCACCGAAGTTCTAGGTAAATTTACAGATCAAAACTATTAAATTTCTTGATCCGTCTCTTTATCAGAGTGAACATTTTGTTTTATAGTCTAATTACAAAAACTTGAATTTTGTTCGGTTTCAGATCATCCATGGATAAGAGAAGGCGGAGCTCCAGATAGACTGATTGACAGTGCGGTCCTTTCCAGGATGAAGCAATTCAGAGCGATGAACAAGTTAAAAAAACTCGCTTTGAAGGTACGTTTTTACTGATAATTCTTGCTTTTAATGTGTTGAACTTTTAAGAATAATTATAGACAAATAAATTATATAAAATCGTTAAATGTAATGTCATTCTTACAGCTCGAATCTTGAATTTCATTGCAGGTTATTGCGGAAAATCTTTCTGCAGAAGAGATTCAGGGTTTGAAGGCAATGTTCACGAACATTGACACTGACAATAGTGGCACGATCACCTACGACGAGCTGAAATCGGGATTGACCCGACTTGGCTCGAAGCTCACCGAGGTTGAAGTCAAGCAACTCATGGAAGCCGTAAGATTTCAAGAACATTCATAATTTGGAAAATAATATTCCATTTAATGTTTGTTTTATAATTGGTTTATTTCCATCTCCAGGCTGATGTGGATGGGAATGGGACGATCGACTACATTGAGTTCATTACCGCCACAATGCACAGACACCGGCTCGAGAGAGACGAACATCTTTACAAAGCTTTTCAATATTTCGATACAGACAGCAGCGGGTATGTTTCTCGGGTTGTTTACAGTTCACGAGCCTAAATTTTGAAGATCTCTTGAATATGATTAGGTCGAGATAATTATCATTCCGAGATTCGGATTTAACTTGGTATGTTCATGATGTTTCTTTTACAGATTTATCACGCGAGACGAGCTAGAAACAGCAATGAAGGACTACGGAATGGGCGACGAAGATACAATCCGGGAAATAATTTCCGAAGTTGATACCGATAACGTAAGCGTCGTCTCTCACCGGAACAATCATTTTTTCTCTAAAATCTTGAGTTCTAATGAATTATTTTTTCGGGCTGACAGGACGGTAGAATCAACTATTCGGAATTTTGCGCAATGATGAGAAGCGGGGGAACGCAGCAGCCAGCCAAACTCTTCTAGCTTCGATCTGTATATTAATTGTTGTGGCATATGTTCCACAAAGTTATTGAATATATATATAGAGAGAGAGAGTACAAGATT
Source organism: Parietaria judaica (assembly GCA_954871525.1). Taxonomy (NCBI): domain Eukaryota; kingdom Viridiplantae; phylum Streptophyta; class Magnoliopsida; order Rosales; family Urticaceae; genus Parietaria; species Parietaria judaica. Next base: position 3,389,958 of record OX940872.1, on the reverse strand, counting down.
TTGTTGTAGTTTCAACGAGTGTATTTCCGAAATCTTGGTGTTTCGATAGAAATTTTCAAGAGCAAGAAAAGGGCGTGTTTGTAATTCGAGTTATACACAGAATGTGTTGGAAATGAAGCGAAGGGAAAATAAGAGAATAATGTAAAATATTTTTCTTTCTTGTTCATCTTGCATCTTCTTAAATATCCGAACCAATTCCAAACAAGAACTCTTTGTTCATAAATGATACTCCGGTCTCCAATTCGAGAGTTAAGCCAAGAAACTCTCGTGATGACCTCCACGAATCAAACTTGGCGGAAAAGCGAGCTAAGATAAGTGCCATTACACGGTGCACGGTGATTCGCATGAAACTCGTATACGTAGAGTACGTCCGACATAGAAATTCAAGAGGCAAGCTCTCGAAGATTATGAAACAAAATACACATCCACGCGTAGAAGTCAACATTCTCGGAATCGTTGTTGAAGTGCAATTCAAGAGGCAAGCTCTCGAAGATTATGAAATAAAATACACACAAAAGGTTACGAAGGAAGTCCACACGTAAAAAATTAACATTCTTGGAATCATTGTTGAATTGGTCACGAAAGACGAGAAATATTGCAATTCAAGAGGCAAGCTCTCGAAGATAATGAAATAAAATACACACAAAAGGTTACGAAAGAAGTACACACGTAAAAATTAACATTCTCGGAATCATTGTTGAACTGATCATGAAAGACGAAAAATATCGCAATTCAAGAGGCAATCTCTCGCAGATCATGAAATAAAATACACACAAAAAGTTACGAAGGAAGTCCAGACATAAGAGTCAACATTCACGGGTAAGAGTCAACATTCACGGAGTCGTCGTTGAATTGGTCAAGGTAGGCGAGAAATATCACAATTCAAGAGGCAAGCTCTCGAAGATTATGAAATAAAACACACACAAAAGGTTAGGAAGGAAGTCCACACGTAAAAGTTAATATTCTCGCAATCGTTGTTGAATTGGTCGCGGAAGACGAGAAATATCGCAAATCTCCCTGATAAACCTTGTGCGTAAAACTCCCAACACAAACGTGAAGATCAAACCAAGATTTATTTATTACCAATAAAATCCCATCACAAACTTCTGAAACCCCCATTTCTTACAAATCACATACACCAAGCTTCCACCATATATATAAATAAGGTAAATTATATAAATTTGTAGTTTTGATCAGAAACCATGGATCTTGATCTGGTCCTTCTTGACGAGGCCGGCCTGGACGAGGAAGTGGGAGGCGTTCTTGCGCTGGTCGCCCTGGAGCTGGATTATCTTGCCGAGCTCCTTGTCGTTGACGACATTGCCGTTGCAGCAGAAGTCCTTCTTGAGGTCCTTGAGGATCTTGTCGTACGAGAAGTCCTTGCGCAGGCCCTGCACGGTCGTCAGGCACTTCTTCCCGTTCCGCTGCTGGACGCGCACGTGCACATACTCTTTCGTCCCGGGGGCATCCGTGTCCCGAGCGTCGGCAAACGGGTCGAAGGCGGATGGGATCGAGATGTCGATATCAACCATGTACTTCGACTGGAAACACCTGAATGAAACAACCACAAACGCTACAATTGAGAACCGGGTGCTATAATCACCCCTAAACTTCCAGAAACGTTCGAAATTTGCTTATTTTTTTCAATTTGCTTCAATTAAGTCCCTATTTCACAATGATTATGTAACTGACAAGGGTTTCAAGATGAAAGCGTGCTTCACAAGCAAAAGGAAACAGAGGGGAAAATCATCGGAATTCGAAACAGTCAAGGCTTCCATTGATTGAAATGGAAACGAGCAACAGAGATTCGAAACAGTCAAGGCTTCCATTGATTGAAATGGAAACGAGCAACAGAGATTCGAAACAGTCAAGGCTTTCATTGATTGAAGATGAGTACAACAAGAACACGGATCATATGAAACCAGTTTTAGGAAGATGATCCACAAAAACACAAATCCATTGATTGAAATGGAAACGAGCAACGGAGATTCGATTTTCCATGAACTGAATCGGAACACAGGAGCGAGGTCTGAAGGAAGCGAGGATAGCTAACCTGAGAGAGCAGAAGAGAGCTTCGGAGAAGGCGATCGACGAAGAGGAAGACGAAGAAGGACGTGTTTGGATGAGAGACTTGCGTTGGAAGCGAAGCGCTATTTATAGATGGCGAAGAGCGAGTCAACAAGGTCGGTCACGAACCGTGGTTGAGTCAGCCCACCTTCCGACTCGGACACGTGTACGGCTCAGAAGGGATGTGGGGTGATCGCGGACCGTTGAGATGGTGCTGACGTGGGCCATATTTACACCCGCGTAGCTCGGACGCATGAGGGAGAGAATGGCATCTTCTTTTGGAAAGTGTCGGGTCGGGTCGGGTCGGGAATAATAGTGGGGCCCACAAGATGGATGAAGAAGAATCCAGAATAATAATAATAACAATATAGTGAAAGGAAATTGACGTGAATGTGGTGGTGCATTGCTTTGCTTTCCTTCTTTGACTTTTGACTCTTTTTTTTGGTTTACCTCCTCTACAAGTGGCGTGACTCATTATGGATTATGATGTTATCTAAAACTTAGGTATTTATTATAATAAAAATGATTTTTTTTTTCTTCCAGGTATAGTTCGTTGATGGAACCTAAATACGGTACGTTTGTTTGCACTTAATAAACCTCTTAATCTGAATAAAAGAGTTTTGAGTCTATTAAATGCTGACATGATTTTACACCACAACAGTCACGGAGGGTCGGTTTAAAATCGTATATAATTTGAGATAAATAATTTTTTAGAGAAGTTCATCCCAATGTAATAGTTGACTACATCCACTGACCCCGGTATGTTTCGCGATGAATACGTGACTTGATATGTCATTTGCTTGGTGAAGACACGAACAAACAAGCAACAATTCCACAAAAGCAATTTCATAATGATTTACACACACAAGATGTTAGGAATATAAAATATGATTTTTATTCACACAAACACAAAGACAACAAACTGGAAACCTAACTGAAATCGACCTATCTACGCGTTGGGTTGATCCGGTAACCGCTTAAGATCCATTTCGACTTGCTGGATTGTCCATTGCATTGTTGCCAAGTCCTGTAAAGAGATCCGTCCGTGTTACTGAAGAATCTCACGAAGCCAAATCAAAAGTACATTACAAAACTTACGTTGACGACTTCACGGTACTGCTTTGCGATCATGTCGAAATGGGGATCGACACCTTGATACTCACGAAGACGAGTCACCTGATAAAGAGAATCATTCACAAAGTGCTAACTCGTCTACAACAAATAGTTTGTCTAAGATCTTCACACAGTCAAGAAATAAAAGCAATTTATCGCATACCGCTTTGTTGTATTCAATAGAAGCTTCCTCCGTAGCCGCGACAAGATATTCTCTGTGATCATCGAAGAAGAATTACAGTTTAACCTAATGAACAAGAAAACCGTACGCGTAGATAAATAAACTTCGAAAAAGTACATACCTTATTATACGAAGAGCTGGTATTGATTCCTTAGTGTAAGTTTCGAAAAGAAGACCGTGCTCCAACATCCTGAGATAAACATTAAAAGACCATAAATACATCAAGCAAAGATATTTTAAAATAGTTCATCGAATATAACGGGATTTATTCGCATAAAGGGATAAGAATCGGATTAACGTGACAAACCTCAGTTTCGCACTCATGGTCTCACACCTTTTGCAGAGCCAAGTATTTGCAAATCATCCTATCAGAGTCAAATAAAAAAAGTATTGAATATTTTAGACAACTTTATTTATTTTTCTTATTTGGATTTCGATATAAGTTCTATATTTGCAATAAATCATTTCTAATAAATTCAGAAAATATTAAGAGAAAGGGTCCTTGAAGAATTTGACGCATAGTGTTTAATTTTAATCATAAAGTAAGAGATATAAAGATATGAGAATGCTTACATATTTATGTTGATGTTGCAACTTCAGATCCTTTACAAGCTTAATAAGCACGCCGAGGATTTGCTCCAAGACCTAAATAGCACGATATCGTTTAAACATGTTACGGAACATTAAGAACATACCGTCGAGCCAAAGAAAAAAATCTGAAATAAGATTACATTATAATACTCTGCAAATTTTCTGTCTGCAGAATACAGATCCTCCCGTAAAGCAGCTTCTTCCCTTTCAATCTCTTCAATGATGAATTTTACTCTGATGAAGTCAAGATATGCGATTCTATTAATGAATTTTTCGTCTGAAGCGTTAGCAAAATTTATCCCCCTAATTGATTCCTTAAGCGACATGCTCGATATTATCTCCATGCCATTTAATAGTTCTTTCTCGGTATACCTCCAGTTCCAAAATCTTAATTATGCCATTTCGGACATCTATTTGCTAGAACTAGCATAGCTTGTAAGGAGGAAAGAAGGATAAACGTAAAAAGAGACTATCGGTGTATCATCAAATTTCTTCTAATGAAGACATTAGACACCATAATCTATTCCAAAAAAATTAACTATTCTGAAAAAATAAAGTATGCTGAGATACGACACAAAACCTTTCTGGAATTCGAGAACTTGAATTTTGATGTCCCGATGATGAGTCTGCAATGAGAAGAGACTGGGTTAAACGATTTTAATTTCGTTTATCGTAAGACGATCGTTTAATTTTGCAAGTCAAGTCAAGTCATTAATTTTTATTTGTTTTCACTGTTAGTGGTCTTTTGGTCAATTAAGACATTAAGAGCATTTTGGTCTTTTACTTGTTCTGGTCATTAGGAAACGGGCATCTCCTATAGGCGCCTCTATCACAGTGGCTGTCAAGTATTTCATGCTTTGTTTTCGTCTTGATTAGCGTCAACTATTTCATGCATTGTAGTAAACAGAAGGGGATTCATCACATTGGTGAATTCCCGTTTTCTAGATTTTTTTGTTGGAAAACCGTGTTGGGATATTATCATAATGAACATAGATGACTCACAGACAAGGAAAAATCAGGGGTCGACCAAAGCAAATTCTATGTCACAACTAGATGATATAATACACTAACAAAACAGAGAAAGAAATTACCTATATCGTCCATTATAAACGCATCGGCCAATTTATCGCACTTAGATTTCAGACGAGCCTCAATCTCACGGGAAAGACACAGTTGGTACTCCATCATATCCTACAAGAAAGGAAAAGAAAAAAAAAACATAGTTTGCCAATAGTTCAAAAATATCCCGAAACAAAAAACTGAAATAAAAACAATCAAGTGCACACGATCCAGCGATACGATACTCCGTTGTTTTCATACCATGGGCAGAGGATTCTGGTGAAGTTGAGTTTGCCATAAATAAGCAGGCGTGATTCCAAGGAAGCGATTTGGAACACCACCGACGCCAGGCTCGGTGTCGTTATTTCCAGAGGTGTTACTGGGAGTTGTGAAGCTTGTGGAATTGGAGCTTGAGCTGATCGAAACGCCCGTGCTCGTACTGTCAATGGAGCTTTGCGAAATAACGCTGCATTTCTCGATTTCGTCCTCGCGAACTTCACCGTCTTTCGATATCATAGGAAGCCTCAACCTCTGCGCCGCTTCTGCAACAACCATACGGTGTTCCAAAGTTTCGTATACCTGAAAATAAAGACGTTAACGTTACTACACGAGAAGAGAACCGGCATTATACAAGAGAAGAAAACCGGATCTTCACAAACACCTGAGAAGAGTTCTTTAGTCCAAGCTGTAAGTGCAAACCCTGCACATCCCGAACCCCACCGAGGTTCGCCATTGAAACCGCCTGCTGATAATCTTCCACCATCGCAGTAGCCTCGCTGTATATTGCCTGCATTCAAATCCCAAACCGGAGATACAATAAACATAAAATCGAAAAACTCGAGCTCCGATTCGATTCGATTCGATTTAGTAGTATTACCATGGCTTCCAAGTACCGCAACCTTTCCCGCGCCATCTCCTCCCTCGCCTGCGAGAAAAGAGTTCAAATCACGCCCACATTTCCTCAAAAAACCGAACGAGCAAGCAATCTGACGAACATATTCGCATTTCGGAATCGAAAACGCTTAGATTCGCAAATTCGGACAAGCATTTTCTCAGAAACCGAGTCAAATCATGCTTAGTGTTCCTCAAACAAGAGCGAGAAAGAGGCTAAGATGGATCGAAGGATTCTTACGAGCTGGGCTTCGAAGTGAGCGGATTTGGAGACGAGAGAGCCATCGGAGGCCAAGCAATGGCGCTCCAGTTGCTCCACCAGTTGGATCACGTCGGCTCCGAGGCTCTGGCCTTGCTGCTGCAGAGACTTCACCATCTTCGCTTCTTCTTCCGAGTCGCAGTGAGTGAGCGAATCGGTGACTCGGTGGGTGGCTGGGTGAGTTCGGTTCTTTTGCCGGCCAAGCCTTACTTCAAATTTTCATACCCAAATTCGGTAATAAACGAAGTGATTAATTTTTTATAAAAACATCTATTTTCTACTCTCACAAATAAATATTTATTTAAAAAAATTGACTTAATAAACATTTAATACAATTTTCAAATTCTAAATACCAAAACTGATAGAAACCCGAAAAATTGATAATTTTATTTTATCGATTTTTCAATAATTTATCACTAATTTAGGGATAAATTAAAAAAAGTATAATTGTAATTTTATTATCTAATATATAATAATTATAATTTTATATTAAAATTGTAAAAACAATTTGACATAACTTATATTATAATAATTAAAAAAGTAAGAGTCCAATATATATATATATATATATATATTTTAATAACTTTTTATGTTTACGATATTTTACATCTTCACTTTTTTTTTTTTTTTTACTTTTCTTTTTTCTCGTATTTTGTTTTTATTTTTTGATATAAAAAATATTTACAGTAAAACGGTTTGCCAACAAGCCAAAAGTGTGAACGTATCAAATCATGTCGTCGGCTAGTCGGGATTTTTAAATTTTTGTTTCAAATTACTAAATAATTCTCGCTCAAACTGCACCCGTTAAGAAGACTCGGAGGATTTAATATATATAAAAAAAATTAAAGTTCGCAAGTAACTGAAAATAGACCGATTTTTTTTTAATAGTAAAGTACCTCCCAATTCTCATTAAAGGGAAGGGAAATATTGAATTTTTTTAGTCGATGGAGAAATTTATTACATAATTTTCCTTTCCATTTTGAGGAAAAGTGAAGGGCTTTTTCGTAAATATTTGAAGATCTTCTTCTTCCTGGCTCAACCCGACCATCACAATTTGACATCGAAGTCGGCTTTGATGGAAAAGGGCAAGGATTCATCCTCCATAGCCGAGTCCCTCACCAAGCTCGACCTGAACCTCGCTTCCAAACCTTCTCCGATTCGTTTGCCTCGCCTTCCCAGTATGTACCATCTTCATACATCTCTGTGCTGTTCTTATTCGCCGAGTTTATTCATCGGTGAGATTCGCAGGAAAGAGAAGAAGCCCTCCGAGCTTACAGAGCTTGTGCGTCGGAGTTCTGGGGAACAACTTGGAGGATCTGATCTCCGATTTGGCTGAGATTGCCCTAAATCTCCCTGCTGACATCAAGGTTTATCGTCGTCATCATCATCATCATCATCATCATCTCTGCATATAGTGTTATGAATGTGTATCATTTAGCTCAATCAAACTAGTTCAATGTGTAATTGCTGAAAACTCAGATGGCGATTACGGCAATCGCTAGACGGAGGAAGCTACTCAACGACGGAGTTCTCGTCGCGCTGGCCGATAGTTCCTGGGAGATTCTCGACGTATCTTGCTCGGATGTTTCGGATGTCGGCTTGGCGGAAGTGGCGGGAATCTGCAAGTCCCTACGAGTTGTTGATATAAGGTTTGAAATTCTTTTATTGCGATGATCTGTGAGTTTAGCTGACTTGAATGAATGAAATGTGAGCCGTTTCGGTTTATAACGAGGCGCGTTTTATGCAGCCAATGCAGCGGTATTACCGCAGCCGGTGTTTCGGAGCTTGTTCAGCACTGTCGTTCATTGGAGACGTTCCGATGCGGGTATGTCCTCTATAAACCGACCTGCTGTGTTTATCTGCGTGTGGATTCTGATTCCGGACTTTCAATTATCTTCAAAGATTTCAATATCAATGTATTGGAATCGAAACTATTCTCCAAAAAGTTGCGGTTTCGGTTTATACCTGTTGGCTTTACACGAACATACAAACGGCAAAGGGTGTCGCGTTTCTTTTCTTTACAGCTTATACATGTTTGCATTCTTTTGATTTATAATAAACCTAATAAATGGCTTTACAGCTTATACATAAAAAATGTGGCAGCGGGTGTCCGAGGAGTGACCGAACCGCACGCAGGTGCGTGGGGATATTCAAACCGAAGCTGAACAATATGGAAGGCGATTCCTGGGAAGAACTCGATACTTCGGAGATTGCTGACGGCTCGGAGTCTTTAAGGTGGCTTGTTTGGGTAAGTTCTCATCAATATAATAATAATCTCTCTCGATGAATAATCGAGGGACTAACCGTTCCCTACAATGGGTAATATCTAATTGCCATTTTTGCCCTTGCTTTCAGCCGAATATCGACAAAAACACCTTGGAAATTTTCGCTACCGAGTGCCCACGCATCGTAGTAAATCCACAATGGTCGCCCTTCGGATTTAGATACACCAAAATTCCCGCAGAAGCATTGCCGGATATCACTCTAGATGACCCCATTGTTGAGGGTATTGACCCCTCAACATGGGCTTCACGCAGTCCTAAAGTCAGAGCGACGCCTCATCAAATCTCGAACCCAGTTGAGTTGTCAATGGCCGAAAGGTTCAGACTTGCATTTGTGGAACGGGACACAAGATTGGCTCCGAAACGGGCCAAAAACGCCAGGCAGAATCAGCGGCGAAAGGAGCGGGATTGGATGATGATGGACGAGAGGGCAAAGGCGAGCTTTCTTGCCTCAAAACATAGCCGGAGCTAGCTCGGCTTCCTTCTTTTTTTCTTTTTTCTTTTTGTTGAGATCCTTTTTTTTGTATGATGTACTCAACATTTCCCTTATAGTTGAACTTGAAATGATATTACCAAGAAGAACAATATACTTTGTATCCTAACCTGAAACTCCAGCCGAAAAACCGGGATTTTTTTTTACGTATACTTAAATACTATTTCCCGGCGAGTATTGGTATATTTCTGTGAAAGACCGAAGCATTCTATCCAGTACCAGCGTAACACCAAACATGAGAGCACTAGAAAGAAAAATTATTCATTCAATATAGAATCACAAGATAGCAAATAAGACTAGGAAGCCGGTTTACAATATATTTCGTCACTTTTTCGATTCATTCACAGATTCAGTTCAGATTTTGCAGGCGAGCTCTTATTGGACAAACCTAGATCGATCAAATCGTCAGTATATTCCTCAACGGTTCAAGAGTTCCGACAAGAACATTAAGGCGCTTCTGCTACGTATAAACTTTTATAGCCGGGCTTCGATCTGTACACTAAGTGAGAAAGACCAACACGAAAAGAATAATGAAAAGCACCAACAAGAACACTATCATCATAATCTGCCCTTTCACACCGGCTTTCTTCATTACCATAGCAACTTTTTTCTGCAGAGAAATCACAAGGGTCGGTTTCATCTCTTACGACACCACGAAAAATCTAGTATAAATGTTACCTCAGAGGTCGGAAAGGCTCACCTGAACAAAGTCAAGACGGTTAGATGTGCTGTCCATTTCCGTACCTAACTCGTCTATGATTTTCTCCTGCGACACCGTGACTTTTGCCTCAAAACCATGTTTTTCAAATGTATCAAGAAAAAAAAAAACACTTATTCAGCTGACATGTTTACCTGAGCTATAAGCTCTTCATGGATAGTGAGCCCAACACCGCCAATTCTCTGCACGCTTAGACTAAGTTCGTCCAACTGCTCGTCCTGTTGCCTACGGAAAGAGTTCATAATAATACGAGATCAAACACGACGAATGATATGAGTCTCTAAAGTTAAGAAACGAGAGAAAAAGATCGGTAGATACTTTATAAGTAGCAACTGTCTATCTGATTCTGATGAGATGAAATCATCACCACTATCGTGTGCAGAGTACGGGTAAGAACTCTCTGTCTCATTTGGATTCGGAAGCCTCATAAGTTCTCGGCGCGTTGAACTTGCACCAACTCCGATACCATTCGACTCCTTTCCTCTTGTAAGACCCTTTTTTACAGAGCTCACCTAATCGGACATTGCGATTACAAGCTTTGCATAAATTTACAAATAATAATAAACACGATAAGCTCAATACTTAGGTATCATAAAACAATAAAAAGAACAATACCTGAGTGCGGCCATTGGTGGTCCATCTCCTTCGTTTTTCAAGTTCTAGCTCATCAATCCCATACAAGGCCGGATCCCGAGCAGCTACGGAAATTGTTTTGTTCAATTCGTCCACCTTCCTATCAAGAAAGCAGCTTTCAGCAGTTGCAGGACATACAGAACAATCAGCAACATTGGCCCCTTAATGGATCTTCTCCTCGGTTATGGCTCGTGATTATCACGAGAAAGATGTACCTGCCACTCAATGCTGTCGCAACTAGTTAGCAGCTCTTTCGCGAGGCGGAATCTCTCTCCGCTATCCGACGGCAATCGTTCCCATTGGTGAAACGAAGATTGCAGCTTATCAATCTGACAAGAAAACAAAGCATTTCACGGTTCTCAGGCCGAAATTCTTAAATCTAAGAGCTGTATACCAACGTTAACGCACTCAAAAAAACTTACCGAATCCTGAATCTCCTCTTTCACGACATAGAACGGGTCCTGAGCCGAAGGCATTGCTCGGACAGAGACTCAATCCTGTCAGATTTCACAACGCTTGATTGAATTCCAGGAGTTCAACACACAAAACGAATCGAAAATCGTTTACAGGATCAATTTCAAAAGTTCGAACTGATTCAAACAGATCCAAACCCGAACGCCTCGACATAGATCTTCATGAAAATCGACAAAAAAAAAAAACACGAATTCACGAAGTTCGTCGCGGATCAAGATAAACTATAGTGAGATTCAATTGGTGATCAATTCTGGAGCTCGAAGAAGATCTTACCAGAGAGATTGAAGGAGAGAGAAGCCGATCACCTGATCTGAGAATCGTCGAGGTCTGAAGTGAAGGAAGATGGAGAACGAAGAAGCTCCGAAACAGAGTCTTTTTATTTGGGCTTTTTGGGGATTTCCAAGCCCATCAAGGGCCTTTTAACTTTATTTATTGGGCCTCTTAAATAAAATTACTAATTTGCCCAAATGTTACTAAGAAAATTAGCGGTGTAAAATACGGGCCGCATGTCAGTATCTAGAATCGGACCTGAGTTTGTCGTGTTTTGTTAGCGCTCTTTGTCCTAGTAAATAAAAATATTTTGAAATTAATTACTTCATTTTTAACAAAAAATATAAGATGATATATACAAAAATAAATCTTAGCCCTTAAATTTGAGGATCTGAGGTACCGATCTTACATGCCTTATTGCCAAGGCCGAGTTTCTCAATGTCCTTTTGCCGCGTTAACATTAAAACAACTAAACTATCGCAATTGCCGGAGGCCCGAATCTCCTATCAAGTTAACAATGAGGCGAATATTCGAAGTTTTAAAACCTAAACTCTTAAAGAGTATTTTATTTTCTTCAAAGAAGTTAATTATCACTATTTAAGGCTTCGATCAGTACAGTACAGTACAGTACATCTTAGGTAGTTATGCTGCTCAATTATGCAATCAACTTCAAATTATTTTGAATTTATTTTTAATCATTAACTTATTCTGAAATAACAATAATATTGTTAGCCTGCCATAATCTAAAAGCTAAATGGAGATTTTTAGCAATATAATTATTTCTTATACAAATTTTGCATGTCATGACATGACAGCCCGATTAAAGGCCTTCGTACTAAGGACTCTAATTTTATTAGATATATTATTGTACATTTCATTAAATATTAAAAAACTACTTTTTAAAATACTTTAAAAGCCTCAAAAATTTAAGCTGGGGATTAAAAACAACAAACTCAATCGACCTTAAGTGCTACGTCATTAAGTATTCAATATATACATTTTCTTTTAACATATTATTTAAGAAAATGAAAATAAACTTTGCCTCTCTTTATACAGTGAAGTGTAACGACATGTCGTATCTCGTATGAGAACACCAAAACCACAAAAAAATAAAAATAAAAATCGTGTTTACAAGAGACCAAAGCCTCACTGCTTAATCAGTGTTCGGATGATGAACTGCATGATCCCGCCGTGGTCGAAGTACGCCAACTTCGCCTGCAATTGCGAAAACGTTTGAACCCGCGACACTTTGTCAGACGGAGAAACCGTTGAGAGAATTTCAGTTAGCAAATCTCCGATTTCACTGCCTCGGTATCAAAGCGCAAATCACAAGTAAAACGCTTTCCGTTGTCGGTTTTGACCGTGACATCTTGGGAGGCCTTATCTCGCTTATCTTGCTCGGAAGCTCTATTGTGTATCGCTCGCGACCGGTCAACTCTAGCGTCTCTGTGTCCTCACCGGGCTTGAAGCTGAGCGGAATTATCCCCATCCCAACCAAATTGCTTCGGTGAATTCTCTCGAAGCTCTTCGCGATAACCGCTTTCACTCCCTGTACACACATTGTTGGTAACTTGTTCGACAAGTAAGCTTATCTGTAAGGAAGTTGAAGACTGAAAATTCTCGACTTACCAACAGCATCGGACCCTTTGCAGCCCAATCCCGAGCGCTCCCGCTTCCGTAATCTGCTCCGGCCAAGACGACCGTGTCTTGTCCGGCAGACTTATATCTCTGCAAATAAGATGGTAATATGATGATTATGCAAGTGACATACAAATCATGATATGTAACCAAGTACCATCGCTGCGTCGAATACAGAGATCTTCTTGCCCGAGGGAACATGGATCGTCTTGGGACCCACCTCAGCGTCTAACAATTTGTTGACTAACCGTATGTTTGCGAAAGTACCCCTCGTCATGACCTCATCGTTGCCCCGACGGCTTCCATAGGAGTTGAAGTCCTTCCTATCCACCTCGTATGCTCCCCGCGGCAGGACTGTCTTTGTGTATGCTCCCCGCGGGCGAGATGTGATCGGTGGTTATACTCAAAGGCGGACCCACGTTATGATAGGGGTGGCTGACGTCACCCTTAAAATTTTGGGAAAATAAAATTTTTAATAGTATTTTAATTTAAAGTAATAAAATAAGACTAAATTTTTTCTCTCTCTCTTTTTAAATGTCACCCCCACCAATCCACTTCCACGTCAAGTCAAATGACTTTTTACTTTTCAATTTTAATTTTTAATATTAATATTTCAATTAAAAATAATTGAAAATTGTATATGACTTTCTCTCTCTCCAGTCTCCACATCATCGCATTGGTTTCTTTTTCTTCACTGCATGAGGATCGTAAGTTTATAATTATATATATATTAATATGTTTCTTTTTTTAAGACAAATAAAGTTGCTTAAATTCATAAGACATGGATAAATAATTAATTAATTGACTTAAATTATTAACATGTAATATATTTTTCTTTTTGTAAATTTTTATTTATATATATCAACTTAAAAAAAATTATAATAAATTTCAAAAAAATTCTATAAATTTCATAATTTTAAAAATAATTCTTTAGATGAAAAAGTATCAAATTTTAAATAAATAATGATTCTGAATTTTATAAAAAATATATTGAAAAAAATTAAATAAAAATGTTATTATTTATTCCATTTATATTCCGTCACCCCCGACTTGAATTTCTGGGTCCGCCCCTGGTTATACTGTCACCAAGATAAAGCAAGCAATGGGCCTCCGTCACGCCGTGCGGCCCCGGAGGATCCGTTGTCATGTCCTTGAAATATTTTGGCTCGGGGAGGTAGGTGGACACCGGGTCCCACGTGTAAAGTGTGGAGTCAGGCACCAAGAGAGTGTTCCAAATGGGGATCCCTTCCGTTATAGCGTCGTAAGTGCTCTTGAACATATCAGGCAATACGGTGGATTCGATTACCTAAGCGTAACATAATGTAAACAAAATATAATATTGCTCATACCAAACAATTTTTTTTGTTTTCACCTCTGCGATTTTTTCGTTGCTTGGCCAAATATCTCTAAAATAGACGTCTTTCCCATCGCTTCCCGTTCCGATCGACTCTTTTTCGAAGTCGATGTCGACCTAAAGTTTTCGAGAGGATCTTAAGACTGTGTAGTGAAGGAAACAAGAAATTTCGGTTTACAGATTATCGAGTAATTAAGTAGTGCGTATACCGTGCCAGCAAGTGCATATGCGACGACCAGTGGAGGAGAAGCTAAATAGTTAGCCCTCGTTAATGGGTGAATACAACCTTCGAAGTTCCGATTTCTAGACAGAATAGCCGATACAATAATGTCTGTGAAAAAGCGAATATAAGGACTGAAATATAATTGAAAAACAAAAAACAAAAAGAAGAAGAAAAGAACCATGTTCTGAAATCGCTAAAGCGACCGAATCATCTAGCTCTCCCGATTTTCCTATGCACGTTGTGCAACCATATCCGACGGTATGAAAACCAAGCTGGTTCAAGTATTCTTGCAATCCACTAACCATATAATTAAGCAAATTAGGTTTAGAACAATGAATTTGAGATTATGCAAAGACAGCTGGAAAAAAATTCAAGACATACCTCCAAACCAGGTACTTCGTAACTGTTGACGTGATTTCGCACGCCAACTGTCGAGTGGATCGCGAATGGAATTTCGGTTTGAAAGTGCTAAGATCTTTGTGGATCCTGACCTCCACGTCGTCAATACTATCGACGGTGACTCACGAATATTGAAGAGAAAGATAACAAACAAAACAACAGAGTTTTTTAGAGAGGTTCGTCCCAATGCGGTAGTTGACTACGTCCTCTGTACGTTTATAGATTTAGAAAGATTGATCGAACAGAACCACAAGCCAATTCCTGATCGATCTGAAATGAAAGAAAGAACACTCTGAAGATACGAATTCTCACAGACTCTCTTCTCTCAATGGTGGATGCTTGCGTGCGTGTAGAAGGGCTGCCTCCTTGCTTTTATAGGCGTCCGGCTTCTGCCCGTTGGAGGTGGACGTTGGTAGTGGCTTCGAGTTCGGGGTTTGACTTGCTGCCGAGCTGACACGTGGGCCACGTCTTGCGAGATTGTCGTGGTAGTGGACCTGGACTGGTCGTTGTGGGGTTTGAATTTGAATCGTGGCGGTTTTCCTGGTCGGTCTTAGGAAGTTTGAATTGAAGTGGTTGACCAGGTCTGTTCGTGCTTGGACGTAGAGCTCATTTCTGCTCGGAGAGCCTTGTTCGACTTCTGCTCGGTTCCCTTTTGAAACAATCAGTTCGGGAGGAGCTTTGGGTGTTGGTTTCAACCAAGTGTTCGAAGTGAGGCTTTTGAGTTCTGTTTGGATCCTTCCTTCAGAACTCTGTTCGGATTCTTTTTTAGCATATTCTGCTCGGGCGAATATTTTGCCTTCTGGGCTTTTAGTTCTGCTCGGGCCCAGATATGATCAAGTGTTCAGTGGGCCTTTGGGCTTTGCTTTTCACAGGCCCAATTTCGTTTGAATATTTAATATATTCAAAACTTAGGTTAAACAATTCAATCTTTAAATTTGATTAATAACCTTACAATTCCAATTTATGGGACGAATTTGCACATCAACAGTAACCACTCCGGAACCGGGGCCAAGGCTTGTTTTAATCCAGGGCTTAATTTCATCGCTTCTTCCGGTAAATTTGAGATATTCCAACGTGACATGTTCTATCGGAAAGAACCCCATTGTTGCTCCATATTCCGGAGACACATTGGCAATAGTTGCCCTATCGGGCAAGGATATTTCCGCCATACCTCTACCTAATAACAAGAAGAAGAAAAAAAAATTTAAAAATTTAGAGTGACATATAACCTTCTGATTTACCGAGATTTTGTAAGCGATAAAATTTTACCGTAAAACTCGACAAACTTTCCAACGACGCCATGCTCAAGACCAAGTCTGTAGCAGTAACCCCGTTTTTTAGTTTCCCAGACAGTTCAAACCCGACAACCACTGGGAGCACCATTGTCATTGGCTGCTTCAGCATCGCAGCCTCCGCTTCGATACCGCCCACTCCCAATCCAGCTATTCCCAACCTGTTGATCATTGTTGTGTGTGAATCAGTGCCAAGAACACTATCAGGGTAGAGAATTCCGCCACTTTCAAAGACAACCCGTCCTAGGTACTCAAGGTTAACCTGCGTAATTATGAAATATTTGACACATTGCTTACTGAATCATGTAATATTTTTACACATTATTACAAGTTGAGAATTGTAAAATCCGGATATCCGGTATCCGGTTTCTAGTGATTTTTTTTAAATTTTTTTAGGGTTTGCATTTTTATTTTTATATGTACTAGATTTGTACGGTTTTTAGGTGGTTGAGAATTGAGACAATGGCGAGATATGTACGGTTTTTTGGTGGTTAAGACAGATGTTTTATATTAAAAAAAATCGGATCCGAATAAAAATCAAGATACCCGGATAATATCCGAATACGGATTTCAAAACCGGATTCGGATAATAAAACCAGGTTTTGAAAATAGGTATCGAAATATCCAAATTTTGGATTTCCGGATCCGGATAGTGATTTTTGGATATCCCGAAAACCGGATCTGGATACGGATTGTTCAAAAAACCCGGATATCCGCTCCCGTGACAGCCCTAAGTTTACAACTTAGCTAACAATTACTTAGACACACATTGCTTGTAATGCAAGTAAAGTAATGATGATCGGTTAACCTCCTTGTTATGCAATATTTTCACACTGTACGTTGACCTCCAAATGATTCAATATTCTCAAAATCTCTTACATTACTCAAAAAATTTCTTACATTAGTTTGATTAATTACGTAGACAAATTGCTTGCAATGCAAGCTAAGTAAGACTTGTAGGGGTTAACCTCCTAATTACGCAATATTCACACATTACCTGCAACGTAAGGGAGGTAATTATTTAGATATGTAACACCGATCATAGTTATTGGGTATTATACCTGGTGAACAATGCCCGAGCCGGGAGAAACAATGAGCATGTTTTTAAAAGCGCGCGATCCCCATTTGAGGATAGCAAAGCGTTCCCTGTTTCGCTCAAATTCAAGCTCCATGTTTCTCTTCACCGCATCTTCGGTCCTTGCACGTCGACTCTCACCGAATGATCAACCACGAGATCCACCGGAATCTGACGGCGAAAACAAATACACATCCACGAATCATATCAAATCTTAAGAAATAAATAAATAAATAAATGATGTACCATGGCTGCAACATATTTAAAGCTTGGCGCACAAGTAAGTCAACGGATATCAATTAAAAAGACGAAACAAAAAAATTTCAAACCAATGAATTGATTTGTTAGGATCATCGCCAAGATTCTTCATAGCGTCCCTCATGCACGCGAGATCAACAAGAGCCGGCACGCCAGTGAAGTCCAGTGAATTTATGCGATTTTTTATAATTTAATTTTCCACATTTCCCCTATTTATCAAGCTCGAAATCGGGCGTAAATGAAATATCTGCGGCATAAATACTTATTATTGTACTACATTGTCAGATTTCAATTCCGTCCATGTCTAGTTAATGTCAGTTAAATTAGAGATACACATCCGTCTCAAGTTCTAAAAATCTAATTGTAAACGTGTTCATAAAGAGATTGACGATATGCCGACATGTCTATTATAAGATTACGTACTGATGCCGCAAATATTTGAGATTAAATTAAGTGAGATGAAATAAAATAAAATAAAAACTGGAGAAGAACTCGAGCAGGTTGGAAAGGGATTTCAACTTGTTTGTTCGAATTATATTCCCAGTCGATGATCTTCTCAATATCACCCTTCTTCACCTTGAAATCATCGCAATTTCTTATTGCCGATTCCAGAAGAATCATAATTGAGTAGGGTAGTTTCTCTACAAACATATAATGATAATAACAATATTTGAACTTTTATCCAAATAATATATATATATATATAATATGTATGTGTGTATATAAGACATGTATGTACCGATTCTGGGATCGTTCAGAGCTGGCAAACTGTAACTTAGTATTTTTTTAGCGACGTTGATTCAATTGTTTTTCATATTAGCCATCTTGTTTCTATAAAATCCTGATACATTCGATTTAACAATAAATTAAATGTACCGTAGTCTTCTATAAAATTTAAAATATATGCGAGGATGAAATTTTGAAGAGAAACATAGACATTAGGAGTTTGATTGTAAAAAAAGGCTGATGACCAAAAAATCAAAATACTTAATACTTATGCCGTTATAAATCTTAAAAATATCAAAAATGAATGAAAGAAAGAACATTTCTTTGTCGTTTTAAGTAAAAATAAAGAACTGTCATTATATCTTTTCGTTGTCGTTTTTGCGCTGTGCTTCACGTGTTGATTATTCATTGTCGTTTTTCTAAACAAAATAATTTAAATTTAATTGAAAAAAAAAACAATATTCGTCTTCATGGGACCCACACGATACCACCATTGCTAGCGTTCCAAGCTCCTCCCATGGCGGGAGGGAGAGTCAGAGAGAGCAGAAATCCAAACCCTAGAAATCCAAACTCATCAATGGCGTCTCCGATTTCCTTCTCAACTCAATCAACAGTACTCCCCAGATTCCAGAACCCTTGTCTCCCTTCTCGGCCCCGCAAAACCCTAGCCGTCCAATGCGGCCTCCGCGAGCTGCGGCAGCGAATCGACTCCGTGAAGAGCACGCAGAAGATCACCGAGGCGATGAAGCTCGTCGCCGCCGCCAAGGTCCGCCGAGCCCAGGAGGCCGTCGTCAACGGCCGCCCCTTCGCCGAAACCCTAACCGAGGTCCTCATCGAGCTCAACGACCGCCTCCAGTCCGACCAAGCCTTCGACTCCCCGTTAACCGAGGTCCGCCCGGTGAAGAGCGTCGCGCTCGTCGTCATCACGGGAGACCGCGGGCTCTGCGGCGGGCTCTACGGCAACGTGCTCCGCAAATCCGAGGCCCGGATCGCCGAGCTGCGCAGCCTCGGCGTGGATTTCTCGCTGATCAGTGTCGGGAAGCGCGGGAACTCGCACTTCAAGCGGCGGTTCGGGGACAAAGTCGCGAAATTCGCGGAGACCGGGGCGTTCCCGACGGCGAAGGAGGCCCAGGTGATCGCCGACGCCGTGTTCGCCCTGTTCGTCGGCGAGGAGGTCGACAAAGTCGAGCTCGTCTACACGAAGTTCGCGTCTCTGGTGAAATTCGAGCCCGTGATTCGCACCCTGCTTCTGCTGAAGAAGAACGTGGTGGATCTCAACGGGAATTGCGTGGACGCCATTGACGACGAGCTCTTCAGGCTGAGCTCCAAGCAAGGGAAGCTGAGTCTAGAGAGAGAAAGTAGAGAGAGAAAGAGCGAAAAGGAAGCATTTTTGCCGCCAATTCTGCAGTTCGAGCAAGACCCAGTTCAGATTCTCGACGCCATGATGCCATTATATCTCAACAGTCAGGTGTGTAAATTCTTGGTGCATCCAGGGTCAAATTCGTAATTTGTATATTTAGGTAGATAATTTGCAAATATAATTCTTTTGGAATCTAGTATTTTATTGATAAAGTTCTAATTTTTGGCCGTTTTGAGTTACGGTTTTACGGATATTAATCGTAAACGTTACTCCGTTTTGTTTTCGGGTAGTTATTAAGAGCGTTGCAAGAGGCGAATGGGAGCGAATTGGCGGCGCGAATGGGGGCGATGAGCGACGCGACGGACAACGCGATCGAGTTGACGAAGAGCCTCTCGCAGTCGTACAATCGCCAGCGGCAGGCGAAGATCACCGGCGAGATATTGGAGATCGTCGCCGGGGCCGAGGCACTAAAGGAGATTGATTAAAGATTCTTGATGAGACATGGTGATTTTGGGTTGTGATTGAAATGTATGTGATCATGAGTGGGATAAGATATGAAAAGATATTTGTGCTTATCAACTTATCATAAATTTTGACACTTTTTTAGTGAAGTTTGATGGTTGATTGAGGTAGGATGGGAATTCTCTGTAATCATTACATTTTATAACAAAGTTGTTGGTATTTTTGTACAAGTGATTATCATTACAAATGAAGATTGAGGAGCCACTAATTTTTCCATATGTTTTTCTCAAATGTATTTTTTATATGACTAAAGGTAAATAATGTTGTAGATGGTATAAAATGTAGTATCCGGTTCTGTTTGGTAAAAATTCGGAGCTAGAAAATTCTAGTTCCAAATTTACGGGGTCCAAAACTTTTGAAGCCGGAAAAATTCAGAACTTGAACTTTCTGATTCCGAGTTTATACTAAAATTTTGAGTACCATATTTAGAGAATCAATATTAACAACAGAAGAACAATGTGGTAATACAAGAACATAAAGAAATTTATAATATTAGCTTATGTTATATCATCTCATGTATCAAACTGCCTAATACTTAGAACATTGAAAGAGGATACTCGAACCATATTGCGGCTCTTATATGTGTTTCATTCAAGCAAAATCTTCTATTAAATTCGGGAGTTGAGTAGAATCGAAAAAATCCCACCTCAATTATTAGCGTTATTCTGAATTAACAAATAAAATCATTCCAGAACCATAAAAATAAAGAATTGAAAAAATTGAAAACCCATTTTCGAGAATAAGAGAAAAAGAAAACCCAAGAAGATTACGGGGATTCACTCCTTAAATTTTCACCGGAACTGGAAGACGAAATTTGGGGAATTTATTTCCAAAACCGCAAAACTCACCGGAGCATTGTTACTGAAACGACATAATATTTACCATGGTCAAAGTCAAACCGGAATTTTCTTGTACTTCCATGGAAGCAGAGGTACCCCTAGAATCTATGGCCCATAGTTGATAGCTTCACAGCTTCTTTAGTCATTGATTTCCCTATCGCAAATCGCAATCGCATGAAACTTGAGTAATGCAAATCCGAATAAAAAGTAGGCCATTTTTTCTACCTATACAAATACTAATAAATACTTTACTTTGTATGTAATTTCATTTAATATATATGGGAAAAAAAAACTTACACCAGACAAAGGCTTCTCTCTATGGGATCCACAATCAGCGGTAGAGAAATAAAATGGTACATAAATATTAAAATAATAATATACTTTGGAATTGGAATTGGAATCACTGTGTCTGTGTGATGTGTGTCGGCTTCACAGTAAAATCTGGACCCCACATTTTGGCATGAATTTGGGTGTCTTCGGTTATGGCAAAACTTCCTTTTCCAAGCTACGAAAACATGTCGTTTTTAGTGTCTCTTGATTGGTTAGTGAAGCCAAATATATTGCAGTTAAGGCCAAGTTCTTTGAATGGCGGCTTTCTCATACACAGGCATGACCTCCCGTGGGATTCAAACAGGATATATATATATATATTTGTTACAGTTTTGATTTGGATTTGTTTCAGGATAGTTTTGTAAATTTTATTATTTTTTCGAATCTTATGCTCAATGTTTCATAAATATTTTTTTTTTCAAATAAATCATGTTCTAAGAATAAATTAGAATCGTACTCATTTTTTTAGTCTTTAAAGACAATCTGCTACATTTTAGCTACTAATTATTGAAAATTCAGGGCCAATTATTGAGCTAGTAATGATGGTGAGATTCAATGATTAGGTAAGTGTTCCTCGTATGCCAGTTAATATCTCTTTTCTTGTGCAAAAAAGTTATCTTTTTAACTCTGTAATTTATTTTCTCAACTTGTCTGGGTGCATCTGCATGCATGGCTGCCGCCACTTAGCGAATAATCTGAATTATATTTAATTTTAAGGAATATTAGCGGTATAATTATTAATTTTCTTTTAAGAATAACGGAGAAGTTATTTTTGTTGGCGAAGAAAGTTGTCAAACTTTAATAATAACATGTCACAGATATTTTTTATCAGCTCTGAACTCATGGCATGTTATAATTAGAGTTTGACAACTTTGTTCCGTAAAAAAAACATGACTACTTATAGTTACTCTTGAAAGTTTTTTTTTTTTTTTTTGGTAATTCTTCGGTTATTAACACTTATTTTAATAATTTGGGAGAGAGAATACATATTATAAAGAGATATTTGTGGCAAAAATATTACAAATTATACTAAGTGTTTCATATTCTTAAACATTAATTGTGATATACTTTTGCCGCAAATATCCCTCTTATAATTGAGATTACCCTCAATTCCACAACATTAATGAAAAAAATCCCATATTAATTCCCCATTAAACAGCTTTTGTTTATAAACATCATCCTAGGAATATTATAGCATGATTAGGCTACAATTTAAAAGGGGTTTTCTTGAAAGGCAAAAGCAAAGAAGTTATTCATAGTTCAAGTATTCAAGACCTGTATTGGGGTGTATGTGTCAAAGTCAAGACTTTGAGGGACCAAAAGCAAACTACTTGGCGACCATCGGTTGGGAGAATCTTTCTTGTCCTTCTTTTGTCTTTCCCATTCACTGCCCTTCAATTCTATGGGCTGATTCTCAACCGTGATAAGATTTTTCATTATATAGACTACTCCATTTCTCAACAACACAGACCCTTCTTCTTCTCTTAGGAGGTATTCTACCTGTTTTGATACTAAAGCATCAATCTTTGCATTTACATATATATATATATATATATTCATGCAGAATCTCATCTGTAATTGGATTTTTCAGTATATAAGAAGCTGCAATTCCCAGAAACTCAAAACACCCTTTCTTTATTAGGAGGCTCTGTACCTATTTCAATACCAAAGCTTCAAGCTTTGCACACACACACACAGACATATATATATATATATACATATACATATACTCACCTGTAATGCAATTCTCAAAAACTAAAAACACCCTTCTTTCATTAGAAGGTGTTGTACCTATTTCAATACTAAAGCATCAATCTTTGCATAAATATATGTGTATACTATATATATACATAGTCTCAACTCTAATAGGATTTTTTCACTAGTTAAGAAACTTCAATTCTGTAAATCCCAAAACACCCTTCATTTCTATGGAGGTATTTTACATGTTTCAATACCAAAGCAACAATCTTTGCAATTTGCATATATATTTTCATACAGAAACCCCAATTCTCAAAAACCAAAAGTACCCTTGTTTTCTTAGTAGGTGTGTGTGATTCATGTTTTGACACTAAAGCTTCATTTTTGCAGATTTATTCATATAGAATCTGGGATTCTCTGAGGCTCCATATCTGAGAAAAGGTGAAGAGCTTGTCAGATATATATATATATATATATTTATTACTATTATTTATATATCAATCTGTTTCGTTTTCTTTTCATAATAATAAAACAATATTGCAGGCTTTATATAATTAAATGGGAAACAGGTACGAGCTGATGAGACAGAGCAGTGGTGTTTGGAGATCACTGAGGGATGGAGATTTTCAGGAAGAAGATGTTTGGTCCATCCTCAAAGACAGAACAACAACAACAGGACAAGACAACATTCAAGACCCGTCGAATCTCTCGGTCCCGCATCGCGTGGCCACGTCAGCAAGGATGATCCCGAACACGGGCAGTGGTGGCACTGCGAATTCGGGCCATGAGGCCAAGATTGTTCAGCAATCGGCACCGGTGAACATTCCCAATTGGGGTCCGAGCATTTACAGGCACAAGTCAACGAGCAACGACGAAGATGATGATGATGATGATGACGACGACGATGACGGTGATGATGACGACGACGACGAAGAGCAAAGCTGCTACGAAGACGAGTATGATTGCAAGGAGCCTCCACACGAGTTCATCGCGAGGAGACTTGCGAAGACCCAGATATCGAGTTTTTCGGTTTTCGAAGGAATCGGAAGAACTCTGAAAGGAAGGGACTTGAGCAAAGTGAGGAATGCTGTCCTTATAAAGACTGGTTTCCTTGAGTCATTGTAGAGTGTCTCACCATTGATGGTATGGTAAGTGTTATTGCCTTAGGTTTCTATATTCACAAATGATTTAGGATTAGTGTTAAGAAATATGAGGTTTAATCCCAAGTTTTAGTATGTGGTTTGATTGTAGTATCATTGTTTTGAGAGGTCTAAAATTGTCCTCAATGAAAAATAAATGAGAAAGATTGAAGCACTTTGACCATATTTTTCAGAATTGGTCTTTTTATAAGTGAGTAATTTTGCAAATACAGTATGGCAGAAAATCAAAATTCTATTTTTTTTTTTGTTGAAAAAATCCAAATCTATAAGTTCTTGATCAGGATTTTTTTTCTTCAGTAAATTAAAATAAATAAATAAAAACAAAGTTGGGCCTAGAAAGACCAAAAAACTCGAATGGATGAAATCGGAACCGGACCTTTTTAGATCTAGAAATTGTAATTCTTTAAAAAAAATTCAGATTGAGAAATTCAGCACCGGATTCTTGTTTTTATACTGTATTTACAGCATTATATATGAGTGATGAATATTGAGAAATGCGTTTCTTTTGCCATTATATCTTTTGCCAAAGAACAAGAGGCAATAATTTGTTAGTGAAGCCTTTTTTGACTGTCTTATTATGATGTGTCACAAGTGAAAAAGGAGAAGTCAAATTGACCATATCAATATCAATATCATTTTTTTTTTCATCAAAACCATTGTGCTATTTCACTTTGATAAGAAAATCTTTAATAATTACCCTCTTTTAAGCTTGAGATAAATAATCTATTTAACAAGTACAGTTTAAGCAGAAAGCCTCTATTACAGACAGACAAGACAAAAGAGGTTTGAGTAGAAAAATGAAAACGACATGTCGCTATCTCAAGTATTATAATCAATCTCTTTCTCTTTTTTCCTTTTTTTATGTTTTTATTTATTTGATAGTTTAATAATGTAATCACCTTCTCTACAAAAGCTGCCAAAAAAGTCTAATTCAGCTCCTTAATTTAAAATTTGCCACACAAAAAATATACATAAAAAACAAATTTTCATTACCATTGTTTTATTATGTATTTTAATTTGCACTATTCTATAATGGACCTTTCAACCATTATAAGAGGCCATGCCTCATCATGCTCTAAAACTATTGTTATGTAGTGTTTAGTTAATTCTCCCCCAAAATCTATATAATAAAAAAACAACACTATGTTAATAGTTGTTTAATTGTGATAATGTCAACTAAAAAATATTTATTCTCTATCTGCTCCTTTAAAGATAAAGAAATCACTTTCTTTAATTTTTTATATATATATATATATATATATATATATATATATATATATTATTAAAACTCAACCCTTTTCAGAAACTAATGCTAACTAATGATAGTAACAACACTCCTTACAATGAGGGCCGGGAGGAGGAAGTCACAAAACTTGATTCGTGGAATCCAAAACGAGGAAGGAGTTTGGATTACGACGGAACGGGAGGTTCACGAGGTCTTTGAGAGGTACTTTACCGAGATTTTCACTTCGAATGGTGCATCCGAAAACGACTTCGAAGTGATCACCCGCGAGGATACCCGCTCACTTCCGGAGTGGCAACAACACCTCTCGGATGAGGATTCACGGCCGAAGATGTGGATAAGGCTTTGTTCTCGATGGGACCCCGCAAAGCCCCGGGCCCCGATGGTTTCCATGCTATTTTCTTTCAACGGTTTTGGAATGTGCTAGGTGATGAGGTGCGCAAAGAATGCTTGGATATTTTGAACGGACGCTCTAGTGCTCGGGCATGGAACGCTACAAACATCGTTCTCATTCCAAAGATCAAAAACCCGTTGAAGGTCAAAGACTACCGGCCTATTAGTCTTTGTAACGTGACTCTCAAGATCGTGACCAAGGTGGTGGCTAACCGGATCAAAGAGGCGCTTTCTTCCGTTATCTCCGACGTTCAAAGTGCCTTTGTTCCCGGTAGACTAATCACTGACAACGTCGTCATTGCTTTTGAGCTTCTCCACTCACTTAAACGGAAGACCAAGAGGAAGAAAGGAAGTCTAACCCTCAAACTCGACATGAGCAAGGCTTATGATAGAGTTGAATGGGGCTTCGTTGACGCAATGTTGAAGAGAATGGGGTTCCGCCCAAGAGTGACCGACGTGGTCCGCGATTACATCTCTACACTGGTCTTCTCCGTGGTTATCAACGGGAGAACCGGTAGAACCTTCGCCCCGGCAAGGGGGCTTCGGCAAGGATGTCCCCTATCGCCCTACCTCTTTCTTGTTTGCGCGGAAGGCCTCTCCGCCCTTATACGTGGGCAAGAACGCCTTGGCCTTCTCCGAGGGTTTATGTGTCGGCCAGAGGCCCCCCCGGTAACGCACCTCCTCTTCGCGGACGACAGTATCATCTTTTGTGATGCCAAGGAAGATTGTTGTAATGCATATAGCTCCATCCTCTGGACCTACGAGAAAGGGTCGGGACAAAGGGTCAATATGGAAAAGTCCATGATGTGCGTCTCGAGCAATATTCCGGAGGACCGGGTGACATTTCTTGCTAGTACTCTTAATATGGCCGTGGTCGAGAATCTTGAGTCCTATCTTGGGCTTCCAACGCAAATTGGTCGTCAAAAAGTGGCAATCTTTAGGAACCTCACGAGCCGTGTTAACAAGCACCTTCGGGCATGGAAAGCAAAGTTATTTTCGGCAGGGGGTCGCGAAATCCTTGTGAAAGCGGTCATCCAAGCTATCCCGACATATTATATGAGCCTTTTTCGGATCCCGTCCACCATTATCGACGAGCTCCATAGTCTCATCGCTAGATTTTGGTGGGGCGGGTCGGAAGACAAGCGGAAAATTCATTGGAAACCGTGGGAGCTCATCGCAAAATCGAAGGTCGACGGGGGCCTCGGTTTCAAAGACCTCGGTGATTTTAACCGTGCCCTTGTCGGGAGGTT
The DNA here is from genome assembly GCA_954871525.1 of Parietaria judaica. Taxonomy (NCBI): domain Eukaryota; kingdom Viridiplantae; phylum Streptophyta; class Magnoliopsida; order Rosales; family Urticaceae; genus Parietaria; species Parietaria judaica. The sequence continues at coordinate 3,363,167 of OX940872.1, read as the reverse complement.
AACGTGGCGAATCCTCCAAAACCCCAATTGCTTGATGGCTCGTGTGCTCAAAGCCAAGTACTTCGCGTTTGCATCGGTTCTCGACTTCGAATGTAAGCCCCATTTCTCTTTCATTTGCAAGAGTCTTTGTTGGGGACGCGATTTGGTTCGACGTGGAATTAGATGGCAAGTCGGGAACGGGAACATTAGGGTTTTTTCTCAACCTTGGATCCCGAGATCCGGAAATTTTGGAGTGATAACCGGTGAACCCGATGATGAGTACCCTTGGAGAGTGGCCGACTTTATCAAGGATGGAAAATGGGACCAAGACTTGGTTCGGAACATGATGAACCCCTTTGATGCCGAAGCGGTTGTGAGAATTCCCTTGAGCCGTGAAGACACCTCGGACCGGCTTGTGTGGCATTTTGAGGAGAACGGAGATTACACGGTTAGGTCGGGATACCGACTCGCGAGATCGACTTGCCGAGATGGACCATCGTGCTCGGATTCCCACGAACCACAATGGTGGAATACTTTGTGGGGACTACAAATCCCTCCCAAAGTCAAACACTTAGTGTGGCGGGTGTGGTTTGACGCTTTACCGACTTTTGGCGCTCTCCGCGGGAGAGGGATCGATTGCTTACCGTTTTGTAAGTTTTGCGGAGCACTCCCGGAGGATAGCCTTCATGCAATTTGGGGTTGTGATAGAGCACAAGCAATTTGGAAAAGCTCGATCTTGTCCCGGTGGTCCGAGAAAACGGGATGGATGCCGATTAAAGAGTTATGCCTCCGAGCAATGGAAACTCTTTCCGTGGAAAACTTGGAGCTTTTTTGCGGGTTAGTGTGGGCGTCGTGGTCGGACTGGAACCTCAAACTCTTCGAGAATTATTCAAAGAGACCGGAGATTTGGATTGGAGAGACGGGGGGATGGCTCGCAAGCTTCAAGAAAGCGACGAAAACCACGGGCTTATTGGGATTCGGTGACAAAGTGGCAAGGCAATCCTCTTGGAAGGGGGCGGAAAATGGGGGGCTAACCCTCAATGTTGATGCGGCATGGACGGAAGGGCTCAGCCATGCAGCGGTGGGCGGAGTGGTGAGAAACCCTCACGGTGAGGTTCTTGGGGTTATGGCCGTGCGGTTAGGTGTGGTGGACTCTGTGTTAACAGCGGAATGTGTGGCGATCCTCCACGGCCTCCAATTCGCCTTTGATCGAGGTTGGCAAGTATCAATGGTGGAATCCGATTGTATCCGGGCTATTCATCTAATCAATGGGAAAGCTTTCAATAGCTTGCAAGGACCCATTATTCGGAGCATCGAAGACTTGCTAACGACAGTCGCGCCAACCGGGAAGCTTCGGTGGATCCCTAGACTTTGTAACGAAGTAGCTAATGTGTTAGCTAAATCTTGTGTCCTCGAGGGGACGTCGGAGCTTTGGTCATGTACTTGCCTGGAGTGGCTCGATATGTATGTTTAAAGGGATTTAAGGCCCTATTATTAATGAAGTTCTTTTTTCCCAAAAAAAACAACACTCCTTACAAGATATCTAATAATATGGGAAAAATACAGAGAATACAACAATTAATCACATTTGGAAGTAGCACGACAGATTTCAGTTTGAGATAACTCACTAACTATATATTGCTATATATTTTCCTATGAAAATTGAAAGTTATAAAGTTTGAAAACTCTAAAATTACTTTTTTTCAACTGTTTACTTTTTTAAGATACTCTTTGTAGTTTGTTCCTTCTTTATATAGTAATATTATCAATGATTATCTCTGATATCGGGGATTAACATCGATGCAGGAGATAACCACCGTCATTATCTCCGATATTTAGTTGGTGATTGGGTGTTTATCTCCGACATTGAGAATTATTTCTGACATCGGGGATTCTTATCCCCGGTGGAAGGGATATCAATCCTCGATGTTGGAAAGAACAATCACTGATTCGGGAATAACACCAAATCGAACCCGACTTTCTTCTAGCTTTCACCAATTTATCAATCCTCGTACAAAGATTTCGGATCATTTTCTCATTATTTGAGCCTCCTATTTGTAGAACTCCAAAGCTTGCTACTTTGGATTCCTTTTCATCCTCATAATTGGGTGGTTACATTTAGATTTAATCACTATCTTTATGACTTTAATTATCGAGTTATTAACTTAGGCTTAGTTGCCCCAAAACAACTCTCATTATTAATTCCCCAATTAAGAAGGGAATCCAATGTGCTCGTTCTTGGAACCTTTCGTCTCGTCCAATGTTTGGTGTCTGGTATATGGGATCCTATGCTTCTCCCATCGTTGTTTTCATCGACCGTCGCATGCTTTAACGCTTAAATTTATTACTCTCGTCGACCAAACTCATCGACTTACTGACATAACTATGTCGATGAAACCTATTGTTGTTTTCTCTCTTCTCTTAAATGGTTTTGACTTTTGATGGGCTTTTCGGTTGACTTTCTTGGACTGAGCTTCTATAAACTTTGACCAAGCCTATAAACGTCAATAAATATATCGTTTCATATAAATTAATAACAACAAAGTCGTGCCTCAGTAGCTGCGGGATGCAAGGTTCAGGTTATCATTTTGGTCGATAAATCAGTTGCCGCTATCGACGGATTAATAGGTTGTTGAAGGATTTATCGATGGAAAAGGTATAAAATACATCTTTACCGTTATTAAAACTTATTGATACTTATCAGTGGATTAATCGATTATCAATAGATTTTGTCGATGAAAAAGAAACAAAATATTTTTATACATATTATTATTTATATACAATCTTTATAATGTCTTCAAAATACTATATATGTTAATAAAGTCTCACTCTCAAACACAAACATGATAGATATGGTAGTGTCTCATTTCTCAAATAACGAACAAATTCAACATAACATAAATCAAGTCGTTTGAATTTCATCTCGCCGCAACGAGATATGGTTGAAATGATGATCATTCCGGCCCAAGTGTCGTTGTAATATATGTATTTTGATTTTAAACAACGGCTTGGCATAAATCGTTATTTTATTAGTTTAAAGACTGTTTTGGCCATTCTAGAGGACGTGGTATAATCCATATTCCATAGTACCCTTGGATCTTGATTTAGTAGAGTATATTCATTGTATTACATAGTAACTAGTTGATATAATAAACTGTAGTGAATCACATATTCCCCATAACTTTATATTTATTGTTTTTTTTTTTTTATGTCTGGTTCATAATATATATCCTGCTTTTTGAAGGATTAGGGGATATTGTTGTGGAAACTTAAATCTCAATAGACTAAATCAGCAAAATATAAGTTTTGGAGGGCATTACTGTCAATTTATTCAAGTGATTATTGATGATTTTATGGGATATATGGGGGCTACCAGATTAGATAAAGACGATGAATTTATCATCAAGATGTTCCTTAAGTGCGGTATATCCTTGCACCCACCAAAATAGTCCCTTTTTTATTTATTTTAGCACTAGACATCATCATTTGGTGTATATTTGGCTTTTATCTCCAAATATTCTAAAAATATACTTGAAATTTCATTATAAATTTAAGGGCAGTTCACTAGCTAGAATGCTACACCTCATCTAAACAGAGTTTCTTGGCTAAGTTACATGTTTCCAAACAAAGCACCATAAGCAACTTAGACTTGCTCACTTAGAAATTGAATATGAGAAGAAAATTAATTACAAGTTAAAAAAGAATTACAACAGTAGAGAAAATGCGGAAAGGATAGATGATAATTAAGATAATTAACCTCGGCACGATCCCTAAATCCTTATAGTATATCCATAAAATCATATCGCACCGTCAAATCACAAAACGAGCGAAGAAAAAAACAGAAAAATTAGTTCCCAAGCTCGTGACCTTACACACTGGAGGTGGAGGTGGAGAGTGTTAGTGGGTGGGGTTGAAACCACCCCTCACATTTAATATGACCTCAATTTAAAAAAATTATTCAAATAAATCCCTCCAAAGTAAAAAATGATCGTAAAGCTAGATCTGTTGAAAATTTAAAACTATTATTTTGACCCTGTACAAATTTAACGATTTTTTGTTTTTTTGAACCCCAGTCTCGAAAATCCTAATTCCGCTACTGTGGTATACTTAAAATATAACATCAACATATAGTAGATCGAACACATAATTATTCAAGAGCAATTCATAGAAAGCAATTAGTTCATAATAGTAGTGCACACTGCACAACACAGCAAGTCACATACTCACATGTCATGAATTGTACCATCATGTCCCACTTTGTCTTCTCTTTGCAATTTGCATCATCGCCATGGCAATTTCTCAGCCATAATTTTTTTTTTTTTGGAAAGGAATAATTGAGAAATTGCAATAAATAAAAACCTATTGACCCATCAGAAAGCTAGAAATTGCCTCCACATTTCTTCCCTTGAAATGTTCCAATTCCTTAATTGCCAAACTCCTCATCTCCACAACTCTCTCCCATTCATTCCCTTTGATCTCAACAACCCTACTTGAATATCCTCTCAACATTCCAACATAGAGCCCATATTTTCTCAATGCCTCTATCTCTTCCTCTTTTGCCCCTCCTAGGATGGCCCCGCACGCGGCGGCACATGCGTGCAACGCACCTTCCTTCTTCCGGCATGCGTCCTCCTCTCCACCGTCTGATTGGCCAGTACGCGTCTCTTTATACACGCCATCTACAATACCCTGAGAACCCGCGACTCGTGTGATCTCCAAAATAACGCGCAAAATCTGGTACGAACTATTCTGATCCGGATCACTTGACGTGGCCACGAGCTCTAACCCGAAAGGGACCATCGCGTCCGGGATTAGCAACTCGACGTTTGGGGCGAACACGTGGGTTGGAGAGGTCCCGGGATTGGGCCTGAGAGTGGGCCGGACAGTGAGCGGAAGATTCTCATGGGAGAACATGGCGGCATGCACGAGATGCAAGGCGGCGGCCGCGGCCATGGCCTGGCTGCGGTGGCCGCCGACGAGTTCACACGCAGCGACGCAAAGGGCCGGAGCCGAGTTAGGCGAGTCAGGGAGCGACAAGTGGCGCATGGGCTCGAAGACCGAAAGCGGGGCTTTGAGAGGGATGGCCCGCTTGAGATGGTCCTCAATGTCTGCCCTAATAGTTTGGCAATAGCTTTGCTGATTTTCTTGCGACATGGTGACTCTAAATGGCTTGTAAAGGCATACATTACTTGACACCAAGACATTTGTTCGGACTCTTAAGTTGACTTTGACTGCAAGAGTATAAGAAGCCATTGATGAAGATGAAGCTCTCTCTAGGGTTTGTGAAGGAGAGTTTGAGAGGAAGTGATTGGTTATGTGTTTGCATTGTTTTCCATTTATGTAAGGACATTGCCTCCTATGATAATGTCCTCGTGAAACACAAGATTGAATTATAATATTATTAAATTCTTTTAAAAAAAAATATATTATAATATTAAATTCAAATTACCTAATAACACTGAGATATATTAGTTTATATAAGGGATAATAGCGGCATAAGTCCTTAAGCTTTACTCAACTGGGGCGGCATAGCCCCAACCTCATTTAATAGCGGTATAAGTACCAAAAGATGATTTCCGTCCATATTTGACTAACGGAAGTAGTCAACGTTTGCGTGGTCAGCTTCTCATCAACATGGACGCCACGTAATCCGACATGTCACCATGGCGTGTATGATGACATGTCGGATTACGTGGCGCCCATGTTGATGAGAAGCTGACCACGCAAACGTTGACTACTTCCGTTAGTCAAATATGGACGGAAATAATCTTTTGGTACTTATATCGCTATTAAATGGGGTTGGGGCTATGCCGCCCAATTAAGTAAAAGTTGAGGACTTATACCGCTATTATCCCTTTATATAATTATTCATTTGTGCGACTCTTTATTGATATTATTGGTGCACTGCACCCACATGTAACTTTTAACAGCTTTTGCAGGATCTCTTGTATATTTATTATTTAGTGGCATATATTAAAAAAGCAAAGTGAATTATTGCTCTTCTTTCTTATTATTCACGAAATGGTTTTTGAATTTAAAAACTAAAAAGTATACGTGATATTTATATATTTATTTCATTTGGCAAAGAGACATACAATGATATATATTGAGTAGGTTGAAAATGTTCGACTTATGCCGATGTTTCCGGGGTCCGGTGATATGCCCGTTTAAAACCGATTTTGAGAGAGTTGGTAGCAAACGTAATGAAATACCGATCACTGATGAGTAGCCTAATATCGATCATAAACTATAACATTGATGTAAAACGGATGATACGATTACAGGTTTATAAAATACTATAGTAGTATATATATCACTAATAGGTGGATTTTTTTTTATTGATGTTAGGAAATTGCATAATTAGCGAGGCGGATTGGTTAAAAATAATCAGATAAGTAAATAAATATATGTACTATTGCGGTTCAAATTTACCCAGGTCAAAAGTCAGCGCAAAACCTTTGATCAAGACGACACGTAGTTGGAGTCTGGAGAAGAAGTGAAAATCAGCGTTACATGTTTATAGAAAATTTTATTTATGTTTAACTCTTGTATTATAAGCTTAAGCTCCATATTTTGCCAAATACCTTTAATTACAAATAAGTATTTCAAAATGTAGCGTTTATCATCATATATTTTACAGTTTAATTTAATAGTTATATTGCACATGAAAGAGATCCAAAAATCCAATGAGGGGTCGAAATTTTTTTTTTGCGAAAATGTATATAATTTCACACATTTCTAAGAAAAAAATAATCAACGATTCAAAAGTTATTATCCTGTGATCACATCACAACATAGCTTTTTCTTTTTCGAAAATTTATTATATATGAGCAAAGCAAGATCGCACGAAATCTTATATAATATTGTTAAGATAGGATTCATCATTAATAATTATTATACGTATATTACAATAATAATAATATAAAATATCAGCCACCATTGAAAGGAGCCTTCCAATTTTTTTCATCACAATTATGTGGATCGATGAAAGACAATTACATTACTTTATTATTTATAATTATATTACTATAATTTCTAGTAATTGGTGGGGAAGCAAGTGGTAGAAAATTATTAGTTAAATGCTATTTTTGAGGCCATATATTATATACTAGCTAGTGCATGCCTCTTTATCTTTATAAAATGCCTTCAAAATAAACGTTGGACATTAGTTTATTATTTATTTAATTTGTTAAAATAAATAAATAAGAACTCAATGTCGCTAGAAAAAAAATGTATAGTTTCATGATTAATCATGGGTTAATCCCGGAAAAAGTACTAATATTTTCAAAAAGTGAACCAATAAATACCAATTTTTTTAATTGCCCGGACAAAATTCCAATTCTTTAGTTTTGTCTCCCTATTGGTACCTCTGAAAAAAAAAAAAATCGTCCTCCAATGTTACTCACACCACGTCAAAGTTTTAGTTTTGTATTCCAATGCTTTTTTTACCCGAATAAAGTTCCAATTCTCTTGTTTTGTCTCCTCATATCACTTTCATGAAAATTTCATACCATGGATTATGCCGTTTTTGGTGTTGAATTAAAAAGTATTTTTTCTCCCTTTTAAGTACATATTCATGATTATCTTTGATCGTCCAACTTTCCTATGGCTAATTTAGTCCAGAAATGTGGATAAAATTTTGTAACGGTGGCGTGAGTAACATTGGAGGACGATTTTTTTTTTTGGATACCAATAGGGACACAAAACTAAAGAATTGAAACTTTGTCCGGACAATAAAAAGAATTAGTATTTATTGGTCCACTTTTTAAAAGTATTGGTACTTTTGCCGGGATTAACCCATTAATCATTAGACATGGGTAATGACAGTGTTACTTAGACGAATTCATATTTATATCATCTCCTTTTTTCCTAAGCTTAATGTCGTTTTCTAGTGAGCTAGATTAGACTTTTTGTCGTTTTTTTTACAAACGTATATAAGATAATTTGCATATGTATATAATAATAAACTATATATCATATTGTACAAGTAGAAGAGAGATAGGCTGGATTAGACCAGACAGATTCCAGTCATGTAGAAAACCAAGAGATCATGCCCGTCCCCTTTGAGACCCGCGTGCCCAGCCCAAAGGCCCTAGTGCCTGGTGCCCTAGAAAAACCCATGATCCTCGCCCACCTGCTCGCCCTAAAGGTGCTGGTGCCTGCCAAGGCCAAGGGTCAAAATGTTGACAATTTTCAATAAAATTGTTCAAAAAATGTTTGTCGGTGATCATCGGCAAGCTTTCCACACTAATCATTGTCGTTTTAACTTTTTTTGTCAATTTTCATACATATTTTTACATAAGTCCCGTATATAACGAATTTCGCTACAGACAGTGCCACAATAAAGAAAATATAGATATGTAAAAAAAAAAAAGGTTCTTTTTTAGAGACCCACTGCTTATAAAATAAATCTAATTCAGCACGCTTTTTCTTAGCCAGAAGACTAAGATGTTTTTCTTGGTCTTCATTCTTTGTTTTTATTATAAGAAGTTTTCACTATTTTCCTTCTTGTACATTACCGAAGTGGGACTTGTTGACATTGGCAAAGTTTGAAACAAACATCATGAATAACAAGAAATTGAGAGATCATAACGATGTAGGATTTTAAATTGATAGTTGACAAAGTTGAACATGATCATAATAATGTAATTTATTATTCAATAGATTATATATTTAACTAATAATGCAAATTTAATACGCTATATTGTTGAGGTAAAAAACAACCACAACAATCACGGATTTACGAATGATGTAACTTCGCTTTTAAGTTACCTAAGAACTCGGGTCTTCCCATTTAAAACTTAATCACGTAATCGAAAATGGAAAATAGAGAAAATGCTTGAAAATTCAATGTTTGTGGAAATGTGTATATTACGCAAGGTGTCAAATTTCGAGAATTTCGCTCGAAAATCGCGCCGATTTTCGTTTTCCGGAGACTACCGAAACGACATCCGTGCCCTGTCGCTGTCGTTTTTCATTTTTACTCATAGAACTGGCGAAAAATGACTAGAATTTCGAAAAAAATTAAACTATTGGTAGATTTCGGTAAAAATACCAATTAAACTTTTGCCCCCGTCCCGGCCGGATGGCGGCGGCGCGCGCGTGTGGTAGTACATTTGTGTGAGTCCTCCCCCATCCGCAAAATCCTATGACCCTAAGGGCCCAAGCCCTTGTCCCTAATATTTGGTATATAAACATCACCAAACTCTTATCATCTATCAATGTGGGACTTTTGTTATTCAACTAATATCACACATTCACACTTAACATACACTTCACCTAATAAATTAACTTAATATTATACACTTCAAATAATATTATACACTTAACATACATATACACTTAATATATAATACTATATTCTTCAACTAATAATAAATTTGTTAACATACATACACAATTTACATGCATATTCACTTATTATAACACACTTAACATATTCACTTCACATAATAATTTGACGTAATATTATACACTTCAACTAATAATGTGATTTTACATTATACATTTCACCTACATATTTAAGTTACAAATGTGTTTTGTTGTATACAATTATGTCTTGTATTTATTAAATATGTAGTTTTGAACCTATATAAATATCATGCTTAAATACTCAAATATTTTTTACAGAATATCCGTCGGCATATCCATCGGCAAGCGGTATGCCCATTCGAAAAATGCGATAAATCCGGTAAACGACATGCCCTTTTTTTACCATTTGCCCATCGACATACCCATCGGCAAGCGATATATCCGTAAAACGAAAAATTCGAAACGAAAACTGCAAGCGGCATTTTAAACCTTGTTATTACGTGAATTGCGATAATTTTTGTCCCTTTTTATCTCTATAAACTAGTTATTTATAAAGCTCTTCAACCTAGGATTCTTTTCCATCCTCATAAACGGATGGTTACATTCGAGTTTTATTGCCTCATTATTGTCTTAACCATTCAGTTTTATTATGAAGATTAAACGGCTAGAAACTGCTATCATTAATTATTTAGAAGACGGTCTCATCGCATTTATCACCCTTCGTCGCTTGTCCTACTTCGCCACTTCGTCTTGTCGCTTCATCGCTTGCTCTCTCACCGCTTATCTTCTCATCGCCTGTCTTGTTTGTCCTCATATCGCACCTCCCGTCTTTTTCTACTTTCTGGCGATGAGTTCTTATCGAGGAGGCCTTTTTGGATACCTCATCTATAAGCCCCTTATCGCACCTCACGCTGCCTAATATCTCATCGTCTTTCGGTCTCGTCGTTGCTACTCCTCGGATTTTGTCAGTTTTCATCGCCGTTTTGATATTTTCCTTGATTAAGTTCCTTCATTCTAAAGCCCACAACAAAGATAAATTTCGTCGTATTAATGCAAATTAACACAATGAATCGTACCTTAACATATATAATAATGCAATTCAATAGATTATTATTCAATAGATTTTTTTTTTTTTTTTGTAATTTAGGCGCAATAATATTAACCTCATTCGCAGATTATATACTGAGAGACACTAAGAGCCGGCGAGTCGAAGACACTGAGAGATCAATTCCCTATCCGGACATTAAAGTATCACTATATATATATACTCACGAACAAAAATTGAAGATATCACTCAGGTTATTTTGAAGATATCAATCTGCTCTTCTTATGTGGTTTTGTGCCTCTTGGTTTTTCATATGTATTAAGATGATCATAATTCGTCAAATTTTAGACGATTTTTGGAAAAATTGAAAGGTGAGTTTTTTGTATTATATAATATTATTACAAAAAGAGTGTTATTCAAGTTCCGTGAATGAGGAAGGGTGCAAAGCTGAAATGACAACACTGATAGAGAATGTGGAGATGTAAGTTTTTATCAAAATTAATATGAAAATATTATGGTTTTTTTTTTCTTTCGAAAGTAGTCAATAATTATGTAGCAATTATTCTATAGTGTTAATCACAAGTTAAATTACACTCAACTAATTGTTAGAACATTTTTAACTAACACTCAAAAGATGAGACAAATTTGATAATTAACGTCACGGCCGACCCAACCATTTCAAAGGTCTTGGACGAAAAAAAATTATAAGACTTTTTTTAACGTTTATATATTCGATGAAATAAAATATTATAAATTTAATAAATGATACATTTTGGACTATACATAATCTATTTCTAAACATATTCCGTGTCTTCAACTTTTAAATAAATATCCTACTCAATAAGTTTTTTTTAATTATTAAACAGAAAATAGTGAATGTAATTTTTATGTAATAAAAAAATTATGAAACAGGTCAGTGGAATTTTGGAATTTTTTTCTACTCAAAGAGGAAAATTCCTGTATTTTGAAAGAGCTTTGAGTTTCGTTGATTCTCTTTTCAGTTTTTGGGTTTGCTTTGTAGAAAAATATTAATAGATGCTCATGGAGTAGAAAAGAAGTTAAAGATTATAAGTTTTGTCTGTTTAAATTTCCAAATTAAAAATAAATAAATATCAAACAGATGTCCTTATCGTGCATTGCATGTAAAACTACGTAAGATATCTTTTGACACATATTCATAAGTATTATCAATATATGCCATTTTGTTTCTTTTCAATCATTATATATATTACTCTTTTTTGAGGATGATACATATAGGTGAATATTTATGGGAATGTATTAATGCTACATTCATGCACAGATCAGTAAAATTTATGCTCATCTCTGGATTTCAGGGTCGTATTAATTATTGTTTTTAACAGAACAATGGGCATAAGAGCATCTTCAATGTTAATCAATAGTGAAGCAGATAAATAGAGTTATGCATAGATGTACTTTATTTAACTTTATATATATATATATATATATATATATATATATATATTTTAATAATTTACATTTTAATCTTGTTTTTACAATCTATATTTTATTTAATTATATAATTATATACTACCAATTGATAATAATACAAATTATTATTAAAATAACACATAAAACTATTACTTAAAGAAATTCAAAATTATATATAGGTAAATTATGACGAAGAGATCGATATAAATAATTTACACTAAAATTTGAAATTGTATATTGAAGATCAAAAACACTATAGTTAGTGAATTTGAAGTAATATACTGAATATTATGATGTAAATTATGGTTATAGTTTGAGTAATATTAATCATATATCATGATCATCATGATGCTCTTAATTATTGCATGCGCATGTAGTTAATAGTTTTAACGACCCTGTCCTACTATGATTTATAACTCTGGCAAATATAATTATTATAAGTTAAGACACCTATGTGTGACCGATTCATATATGAAATAATAAATGTGGTATTTTGCAAACGTTCGAAATTAAACATTATAATATGTATTTAAAAGGGTTTGTTGAGTTAGTTGAGTACATATATACCATATCATATGGTGAATTTACCGAGGAATATTGTCATCACTTTCTCCAACGCAAGATTATGTATAAATCATTAAAACTTATACCGTTTCCGTTTTGCAAGACTCAAAGCATCTAACGTGTTATATTTTGAATCCTCGTTACTATAGAATTAATCAGAATGATGGTCGATCAGAAAATCCTTTCAGTTAGCTATAATCCGTTACTTGAACGAAATTAGATCTTGTAGAATCATATTGAATATTTAAAAGATTCTTTTATTTTGGGTCTAATGAAATTCATACTCGGAGAGTTTTAGCACCCTTGAAAAGTATCATCGCGCCATGAGGCCACAGAAATCTCTTTTTCAGTCCAATAGCATAACTTGTTGGAAAGAGAGGCTTTTTATAAGTCGGAATATGTCATGCCTAGCCGTCTAAAATCAATTCCGTGATATATCGAAAATAATGTCTTTAACAACGTGTTTTGCGAATTTCACCATTCATTCTTTATAGTTTGATTTCAAGAAAAAATTGATGAAAGTAATTATAAATTACATGAGAACAAATTAGGTTAATACGATTGTCTAAACTTTAATCAAAACATAATAATGAATTTGTTATAAGAAGAAAAGTACGCACCTATAATTTTCCTAATTACAACAAGTACCGTAACAAAATGACCGTACTATGAACACTTTTAATTGCTAAATAAGTACCATATATAGCCATAATGATTATGTTAATTAATTATCAAAATTCAGAAAGCTAATTCTTACAAAATGGGCTGCTAAAAAACTACATGCAAGCTTGAGCAAAAATAGTTAAGTGAGAGGTTTTATGAAATGTAGATTCATAAATGTATTTGTAATTAATAATTTTCTTCGTAAAAAAACAAGCCGTGACAAATTGGTGTAATGAATATTTTGAATAACTAGTATCATAATAAAGATATAAAAGTTAGTTACAAACAAAGAGGACCTTTGAAACAAGCTAGCTAGCTAGAATCTCGACCAAAATACTTAATGAGAGGGCATGAAATATGATAAACTTGTTTGACATATTAATTATTATCAAGTGGAGATAATATTCATATTTGATCATTAAAAATAAATAAATCAATAAAGAACTAACTTTTATGGCCATAAATTATAAAATTTTATAATTAAAATATTAAAAATAAAAATAATAAAAATAATATTGTGATGTAAATTAGACAATATATTTTATAAGATTTTTAATATATATATATATATATATTTATAAAATCTATTAATATATATATGAGCTACCAATAGATAGATTTTTATTTTGGCGCGTCATGTATTGTAGACATTAAATGGATTATGATATTAATGGTTTTATTAGTTGGGAAATGCGTGTGAAATATATATACTCCATCGAGTGACACCCTTGAAACCGGTTCAAAATTCATTTCACTGAATTCTCTAATTTTGAATGTACTTTTGAGTAATAGCATCACGGATTTTGTTTATGAGTTTGAACGATATATATCAGCGTGAATAATTGGTAGTTATTAGTAAAACAAACATAAAAACACATGGGTCACCATCACTTTCTAACCAACATATACAAACACATAGAGTACAACTTTATTAAATTGACATATATGACTCGATTAATTAATAATTTTGATTAAATTATATTTTTGTTCGATATCAACATGCTACATTAGTACTTCATAATTTTAAAACTCGATAATATAAGAATTTCAACGGTTTAAATATTATTCAATATTAATCAAGATAATAATACTGTTATAAATGGATAAATAGATAATAATTGACAATAATTGTCTACTTTATACCCTCTTAGATTCGCTTTTAGTAACGTAATTTATCAATATTACCTTTTCCTTTCCTAGTACTTCCCCAATTTAGTAAAACAAAAAGAGAGAGAGAGATTAAACACAACATTTCAACTTAATAATTTTTAGACAAGCTTCTCTCATTTCCACGAAGTTGAACATTATCGTACCGAGTTCCGTCCCCTTCTTGTAAGTGCCGATGAAAGTCTCTCTTTGTCGTTGTTTCTATTCTCTGCCCGTCATGGCTGCCTCATTGTCGATGTCGTTGCGAGCTCGCTTCTTAAAGGTTAATTGTGATATATTGATAATTTAAATGACCATAGATTAGCCATAGGTTATAAAAACAGAATTCACGTAGACAATGAGAGTTCATTCATTTTATTTTTAGTTTAGGGTATAAAAATTCCAAATTCCCTATATGATGATCAATTGATCAAAGTTATGGAAGGAACAAGACATCTTAAGTGGGTAGATAAGGACGATAATGGCGATTGTTGGATCACATTTATTTCTTGAATCAAGTGTGCTGTTAGAAAATCATTAAATTTTACACGCTTAATTCTCAGTATGTCCCTTAATCAACGTGTCAAAGTTTTCATACAATTAAAAAAATACACTCACTGCTGCCTTCAACTATATATAAACCGTACGATACCACCTCATATTCATGCACATGAAACACCCGAAACAAGAAACACGAAACCCTAGACCATCTTATAATCTTTTCCTACGTGAATATGGGAAACCATGGCGAGAAAAAACTAAACCCTAAGCAAGAAGAAGAGTTCAGACAGAGATCGAACACCTCGGTGAAGCTCAAGTACGTGAAGCTAGGTTATCACTACCTCATCTCTAACCTAATGTACCTCTCCCTCGTCCCTCTCATCGTCGCCTCGGCGCACCTTTCGCTTGAGGATCTCGTGGCGCTGCTCGGCCGGCTCGAGCTCGGCCCGGTCTCGGGCGCGCTCGTGTGCACCTCCATCACGGTCTGCCTCGCCACGCTCTACTTCTCATGGCGGCCGAAGGACGTGTACCTCCTCGACTTTGCATGCTTCAAGCCTGAGCCGTCGTTCTCTTGCACGCGCGAGATGTTCATGAAGCAGACGTCCTTGTCGGGGTGCTTCGACGAGGAGCTCCTAGGGTTTCAACGCAAGATCATCGAGCGGTCGGGCTACGGGCAACGCACTTACGTGCCCCGGGCAGCGCTGGAGGATCCACCGCTTGGGGCATCGATGGTGAAGGCGAGGGAGGAGGTGGAGATGGTAGTGTTCGGAGCAATTGATCAGCTTCTCGCAAAGACCGGAGTCAAAGTCAAAGATATTGGAATTTTGATCGTGAATTGTAGTTTGTTCAATCCGACTCCGTCACTCTCGGCCATGGTCGTCAACCGGTACAAAATGCGGGGCAACATCCTCAGCTACAGCCTCGGCGGGATGGGCTGCAGTGCCGGCCTCATCTCCGTGGATCTCGCCAAACGCCTGTTGCAGGTATAGCTTGATCATACTACTATAGAACTATATATATATATATATATATATTTATCATACGTATAAGTCATATTTATTTTAGTTAGATAACCTAGAAAAAATGGTTATAAATATTCTAAGTAAGATGGTAATTTTTTTAGTGCCTGATAAAGTGTAAACGATTAATATGCACGGTGAGATATCCTTATAATTATATAAAGGGTTTTTTTTTTTTTTTTTAAATTAACGAGTCTAAAAAGTTTGCCTTTAATTTACAGAGTTCGGATTTGGTGCTTTATATATATTTCACCGCTCAAAGCAGAGAAGTCAAGTTATTAGGGTCTGAAAGTTGAAACTTAGTTTGCGTTTCACAAATTTATATACGACTGTTAAATTGTATATATATATATATATATATGTATGTATATATAGGTAATACTTTTCTAGAGAATTACATATTTGCATGTGTACGTATGATTAATTATTAGTGCATGTGTGTGTATATATTTACGTATGATTTATTTCTTACTATACATAGGCATATAAATGCAAACGTACACGCACTTACTCACACCCACACTAATATATCATGTCTTTCTTTAATTAATTAATGGATACTAAATTAGCAGACTGGTTGTTGAGATCATGATCAGAGAGTTCTATCAAGGAACTGTCCATGTCAAAGACATATATATATATATAGTCATGCAAATACACGGTGTCACAGTGATCTGATCGTACGTTTTGTTTAAGGATAGGTATAAAAAGTTTTTATACGAAAACTTAGTTATTTTTCGCTTGGAATTATTGACAAAAATCTTAAGTTAAATAATATCTCTAATTAACAAAGTGTGATTGATACTCGTATATGTCACTATATATATTACAGCTACACCGTTGTATTATTTATTTTTGTGAAATATAATTGTGACAGCTTACATCCATCATGTACTAGAAAATTACATCTAATTAATTAAATGCTGAAGCTAAATGTACGTACTTATACTTAGGCCAACTGTCATAATTAAAAATCAATCAATTGATCTAATTACTTTAATAAATATTTAGATTATCATGAAAAAGTTTTTAAAAAATTATTTACCATCAATAAAAAGAGATAGATAAATTTCTCAATAGTTTAGTATAAAAATGAATGCTATATTAAGAAAGAAAATTAATAGAGAACATTGTTTATAATTTAAAATATGTGATGATTATTCACACAAGGATCAAGCGAACACGTATGCCCTATTGGTGAGCACGGAGAGCATGACTTTGAACTGGTACGGCGGCAAAAACAAGTCCATGCTCATCACCAACTGCCTCTTCCGCCTCGGCGCCTCCGCCGTCCTCCTCACCAACAAGTCCTCGGAGCGGCGCCGCTCGAAGTACCTCCTCTCCCACACGCTGCGCACCCACAAGGGCGCCGACGACAAGAGCTACCGCTGCGTCATGCAGAAGGAGGACGACAACGAAAAGGTCGGTGTCATGCTCTCGCGAGACCTCCTCGCAGTTGCCGGCGACGCCATCAAGACCAACATTACCATGCTCGGTCCGCTCGTCCTCCCCGTGTCGGAGCAGATCCTCTTCCTCGCCAATCTCATTGGGCGGAAGATCCTGAAGATGAAGATCAAGCAGTACGTACCGGACTTCAAGCTCGCCTTCGAGCACATCTGCATCCACGCCGGCGGGCGAGCCGTGCTCGACGAGATCGAGAAGAACTTGAACCTCACAAAGTGGCACGTCGAGCCTTCAAGGATGACGCTTTACAGGTTAGGTTATGGTTGTTCATGAAAGATTCAACGTTATATGAAAATTCTAAATATCGAGATACGAATTCTCTTTGATCTCAGGTTTGGGAACACTTCTAGTAGCTCGCTATGGTACGAGCTGGCGTACACCGAAGCCAAGGGCCGGGTAAGAAAAGGCGACCGGGTCTGGCAGATTGCGTTTGGGTCGGGTTTCAAGTGCAACAGCGCGGTTTGGCGCGCTCTGAGGACGGTTGACCCGGCGAAGGAGATCAACCCTTGGATTGACGAGGTTGACCAGTTTCCCATTGACGTGCCTGATCTGCAACCAGTGATTGGGTACTAGAAGTGAAAACAATTAAAAAGAAAGGAAATTAAATTAAATTAAATATGTTACTATGTTTTATGTTGTGTCTCTCTCCTTGAGCTACTACTACTATGTTTGTGTCTGTCTCCGTTTTTAGAATAAATTTATATATTTAATTATTATAATCAATGTACCATTATAGGCTTTGAATTTTATTAGACGGTGTTCATGTTTTTGTTGTGTATTAAGTGCTATAATTAATATTACTGTTCAGAAAGGGAAAATGTCCAATGAAAGCAGTGTTTTTTTTTTTCTTTTCAATTTGATTTATGTTTATTAATTTTGATAGTTGATATGAGTCAAGTTTGTAATTGTGGAAGATGATCACTCAACTTTAGTTTTGTAGTTGGTACTAGGGGTGAGCATTTTAGATCCAACCCGATGGCCCAACCCAATCTGTTAAGGACCCGATCCCAATCTAACCCGCCCAATCTAACCTGCTCAAAATTGGGTCGGATCTGGCCGGACCCGATTATTATTCGGGTCGGGGTCGGGTCCAAACCTTGGGTCGGGTCGGGGTCTCCGACCCGACCAATATAATTAATATATATTTCATATTAATATTTATTTCAAGTAGTGCAATCTTTAGTGTTTTAAAACTTCTAATTCTCAATTTTATTTACATTCAAAGACCGTTCAATCTCTCATTTTCATGTTTTCTATTGTTTGGTGTATGTTTGTTTGATTAAATTTGTTTGAGATATTTTTACTTGAATTTTGAGTTACATTGATGCATTTTTTTCATAATATTTTTTGTTATATAATAGTAAATTTTGAATAATCGGGCCATAGCGACCCAAACCAACCCAACCCGATTTTTATTGGGTCGGTTTGGTTCGGGCATTAAAAAAGTTTGGGTCGGATCATGCTTTTTTTTTGGAACCCGAAGTGATCGGGTCGGGTCCATAAAAAGCATCGGGGCGGCCCAACCCAATCCATGCTCACCCCTAGTTGGTACTTGGTAAGATACTTTATAAGGTTTTAAATATAAAAAATTGATAGCACTATTTTACGAGTTTACTGTTTATTGATCGATTTTTCGAAGAAAAAAAAAAGTTTACCTATAGATTAAGAAACCAATCAGATTTTGAGGGTAAACCGTTGATTGATGTTAAAAGAAAAGTAAATCTAGATTACACAATTATTATATTGTTATGTAAATATGAGTAATTATAATAGTAGTTTTATATCAAAATAAGAGATACAAATTATAATTATAATCTCATATAAATTCTATGTAATCATTAATAATCTCTTTCCTCATTTTTTTATTTTTTATTTTCTCTTCCCACACCTCACGTAAATTTTTGTCCAGTATAAGTGGAAACATTCACATAAAGGGGTGCGTTGATCAAACGTATAATTGCTGTACAATTTTATTTTTAGTTTAAAATATTTCATTTTAATCCCGTAAATTTTTACCAAAATTAAGGATAATTTGTCAAAGTGTAATTTCTGAAGAAAACTAAAAACAAAAAAGTACCTAGCCAAGTGATCACGCTCAAAAAGTGCTCTCGCTAAGCGATCGTTGTGTATCGCAAGGAAAGCGGAGTCGTATCCACGAGGAAGCGAAATAAAAAGAATCTTTCACCGCGAACAAACGTTAAAAGAAACGTGAAGAATAAAAATAATTGATTTTTAAAGAGAATAAAATATTTAAATTCGAAGATGGGAATAAATGAGAGAAACGGTTAGCTTCGGGAATCCTTTTATTGCGTCGTTAATGCGATACTGATTTCAATGCCTAAATTTTCACCTAATATGATGTCTTGATATAAAAAAAAAGTTTGAAGAAATCTATAGAATTCATGCATAATAAAATCCACATAATAAGAGCATGACTAGAACTATATGTATAATAGAAACGCATAATTTAATAAACCCTAAATAACTTGAACATATCAAGACTTGAATAAAAATTGCATTAAAACTTGATACAGAAAAACTTAACAATAAAATTCGTCTGTAGATAACACGCGATAAAATTCATCCGTAGCTAACCCGCGAGTCTTAGCCGGAGCTTGACATGATAACTCGAAGTTAGATTAAGAAAACTAAAACTAAACCTTAAAACTTTTGATTTCACGGCAAAGAGACTCTCAAGCGCAGTCCAGACGCCGTGCGAGGTTCGGAAGCGAACCATGCCGCTCATGATCATCGGTGAAAGAGTGGACAAAAACCAACTCAAAAGCAACTGATCTTCACGGATCCACTGGTAATAGGCTTGATTGGTACATGAATTGTTCTTCTGGACTCTTCCACATCGATCACCCTCGATGGACAGACCTTCAGTCCGAGAATGTACTTCTCTAGGGCATGCTCAGCACAGGAACGATTTGTGAGCGCGAGATCAAGTAATTGGTTTCGTCGTCAAGCTTCACCGCTATGGCTGTGGTGAGCGAATTGGCAAAGGACGGGACAGAAGTGGCCATGGACGACGCCATTTAAGGATCGGAGAAAAAAAAATCGAGGTTTTCTCGCTTTTATACCAAGACAAAGCTTAAGATAGAGAGAATTAGGGGATTTCTTATTAATCGAAAAACCAAATGCTCACAAGAGTACAATAACTTATATATACTGTTACGGGTAAAAACGGAATAGATTTTTATAAATAAATAAATTAAACAGAAATTATCTCAATAATTTTCGTTAATTAATTAATTAACTCGATTAGTCTTTTAATTAAGATTACGAATTAATTAAATCAATTTGAAAACCCAAAACTCCCTCCGGAGGCCCGTTTTCGAAAACAAAGTGTCTCGGTGTCCGTAAAAATATGAAAACACCCAAAAACGACATAAAATTTGTGAAAAACGGACACGGGACGGGCCCGGGAGCAAAAAAGGGCACGAAACCCCCTCGGTGGGACCCACAGAGGCAACAGCCTCCAGGATCGCGCCACGTGGCGGATCCAGGGGCTGTCTCACCCCGCGGGACCCACCTGCAAGTGGCAGCCCACTTGTGGGCTCCTTCCCCTTGCCCACTTGCGTGGGGCGGGCCATCATCGGCCACGCGTAGGGCCGAGGGCCCTCGGTCACGCCCACTTTCGAGGGGCTGGCCCTCGATAGCCACGCGTAGGGCGGGGATGACCCCTGCCCTTTGATGCCGCGCGCAAGTGGCCCACATGGGAGAAATGTGGGCCGTTCGATCCCGCTCGGACGGCCGGGATCGCTCCATCTTTTCCGAGGGCCTAAAAATAAATAAATAATTGCCCCGGGGACCTCTGGGACAATATTTTATTACACGTGGGCCCCCGGACCCTACTATAAATAGAAGCTCAGTTCAGTTAAACGGTAACTCATTCGAACTCACTCGAATCTTCTCGAGTTCTCTCTCTCTCTCTCTACCCCTGATATACTCGCCTCCCCTCAAATACCATTCTAATGTTGAGCGTCGGAGGTGAATCAGGGGGTACCCCCCCTGTTTCGCTTGACCTCGGGTGCTCCCTTTTTTCAGGTTCTAAAAAGTGAGAGATTTACGAAAAGCGAAAGCCCTGGTGAAATTCCCACTTGGTCCTTGGCCCGCCTGATAGGCCCAGTTCTACGCGGTGTCCAGTCTATCTCCCCAGTCCATTGCGCGGCTGAGGATATAGCCTGGGGACACGAGCCTGGGCCCACAATTCAGGACGAGGGGCCCGACCTAGGGGAATTCCCACTAAGATCCGGACGGCTGAGGGATTACTCTGAGAAGAATCCCCTGGAGAAAATCTTAGGGAAGGTCCATGACCCCGCCTGCCCTTGTGCTAAAAGATCTGCGCGGCCTTGGTCCTGTCTCTTAGTTCTCGGATCTGAATAGGATACCGGGGCTCCGAGGACAGTTCCTGCCCGGACTAGAACAAGCCATTTCAGGACGTGAGTCTAACCTCCCAGGGTTCACTTCCTGGTCAGAAGCACTCCCCCGTTCGCCGGTACCTATGATCTGAGCGGTTCCCGAACCTGTAACCCCGGCCACTGGCCCTGAGGTAACAGGTAGTGTGTAAACCCGGGTCGCCTAGGACCTCGAACGGCAAATGAGACCTTTGACCAGGCTAGTGCCAGAAATACCTACTCAGGGTCCCCAAATCGGTCAACTAAAACCTCACCCCGAAGTCAACAGGCGATCACCCCAAAGTCAACAGGGGGTCCAAGGGAACGATCATTGACAGTAAAAGCCATCAACCCCACAACTGGGTCATACAAGGCCCATCCAAAAGTCAACAGAAGCCCGCCATGTCATCAACGACATTGGGCCAGGCCCAAAAATCTTCAACTTGGGCCTCAACAGTGTTTGATCCAAAAAACGGCATCAACATATACATCATAAGGGTAAAATAGGAAACTTAGTTACAGAACTAGTAGAAATGATGTTTTCATCAACAACTGATATTATAAATATAAATCCGTTGCTAAAAAGTTTTTGACACTGAACCATCACTTCTTAAGTTTAGTTGATGATACCTAGTGGCTAAATATTTAGTTGTCATTCGTGCTTTTAGCAACTGGGGTAATCTAAAAAATCATTCTCCAAAAGTAAAAGTTTCCGGCCATTTTTCGTCGAAAAAAGACAACCAACAAATAAAATATGAGATATTGCATGGGATAGCCAAATTGAAACTTTTGATTAGCCAAATAGCCAACCTTTCCTTTCTCTTTGCAAAATAGCCAAATGGCTATTTAATAACATATTTTATACCTATAATACCCTTTTAACATATTAACGTGTATTAACGTTCATTAACGTGTATTAACTAAGTTAATTTTTCTTAAAATAAAAATATTTACTTGTATAATAACATTTTTTATACCTATAATACCCTTTTAACGTGTATTAACGTGCATTAACTAAGTTAATTTGTTTAAAAATAAAAAATCGTGATTAAAATCGTAACAAAAATTTAATTTATTTTTAAACAAATTAACTTAGTTAATACACGTTAATATAGTTAATACACGTTAATACAAGGGTAATATGGTCTTTCGTGATTTATTAATGTGGTTAATTGACTATTTGGCAATATTAATTAATACATTGGCTATTTGGCTAATTAGTGTTTGAAATTTTTGGCTATTTGGCTAATGCCCATAAAATATCCCATGTGCATATTAGCAACTGAAAAATCAATTTCCGAAATGAGAAAGTACGACCATTTTTCGTCGGAAAATTGCAATGAAAAATCAGTTGTATAAACATCTTTATGTGCATTTTAGCAACTGAAATAACACTTTTTAAAACTCTTTTTGATGTATAGTTGACAATTGAATAATCAGTTGGGCGTATTTTTCCTAAGCACCCGACACTGAAAATAAAAAAAGCTACGGAAACTTCTTATCGACATATTTAATATTTCAATTTATAAAGCTACGTAATCTTTAAGCTATATTACATATACAACGTATATCAAAACAAAATAATTTTATACAAATGAATAGATTACATTAAAGATGCGTACAATTGAGTTTTGAATACAAGAACTGATACAATAAACTAAATTTAAACATAAAACTGAAAGCTTGAATCTTGAACTTTTCCTTATCCGGATAATCGACCTGCACCTTCTCCGTCGAAGCGCTGGTTGCTGCAATCGAGACCTATCATATAAAGTTTATATTACCTCATTAATTCCTAAAAATATTCCAAAATGTTTTGAAATTTACAATCAAAAGAGAATCAATTTTGTTATGAAAAAAGTACATAATTACCTAAAATTGGAACTACAAACTTCAAGATCTAAGCCTCCAAACTTAAGAACCCAAATTTCCTTTCAACCGAATCTGGAAAAATCAGGGAAAATTAAAATTCATGTCATAGAAAAGGTAAACATCAAATCGAACCAAAAAAAAAAAACGGAAAAATTACCGGATCTTTGACGGCAGGCTCGGGTAAGCTCGGTATCAGTAATGAGCTAGGGAGCTTGCAATATTGAGAAAATGGTCTCTCGCTGCAATCCGGACTTGAATTTAAACAAACAATGTCGACGACAAATTCAACGAAATTGTTCCTACCAATTAGAAATTTCTTCTTCATATACGTAATCAACAAAAAAAACAGCGACCTCAATGTCCCCATGCCCTACAACACCTCCGCCGGCGACGACGATTGTGGCTCATATTGGGCTTGAACATCAGATCGTACGGCTCCCAGAGACTGTCTAGCGGCCCTCGTCCATCCTCGCCTATGGCTTCCCTTTCCGCTGCAGTACAGCAGGCTCACCGGGCCCCTGTGCGGCGACTGCCAGCTCCCCCACATCAAAATTTATTGCCGCCAAAACTTTCCCAAATTTTTTTTTGTACTTAAATATGTAAGTTAAGAAATTGAATTATTACGATGCATAAAGCCATAAACACTATCAGAAACTTATCGGTAACTTATTGATGATAATATTCTTTTAATCTATTAGTCTATTGATAGTCATCATCAATAGAAATAATATAAAAAAATTACTCTACGAACTTATGCTTTTAGAGGCTAAATATTAAATAAAATAGATAAATGTTAGACACTAAATAGTCAACAATGCTAAGGATATTGTTAGTAATTAAGATTTTTTGTTAGTGGTCAACAAGTGGCATATTATGTGTTAAAATGATTCAAAATATTAATTTGTGTGGAGCATATAGTATTATTTAGATTTAGTCCAAACTCATAGGTGCAAGCATAATTTTATGAGATTGTGATTTTATTTTTTTACAAAATATATGAATGTGTATTAGCTTCTCCATCATCTATAAATTACACAACATATCACACTTCAATAAATATATATGTATATATATGTATTACGCACTATTTTAAATTAATAATGATAGTAAAGAATACTTTATAGTTTGTGCCTTTGTGGTATATACAATTTGTAAGTTTATCGATAATCACAGCCATTATTGCTATGATTCACTATAACTATCTCTATGATTCAAATCATCAACGGTACCACGTTGTAATTGTCACGACTTGTCACGACTCGTATATAATGTTTCTAGCCCTCTGATAGTAAGAGATACTATTGAGAGCCAAGGGAAAAGAGCTTGAAAACAAAGTCTAATCACTATTTAATTAAATTTTTTAAGCTCAATTATGCAAATTGAAAAAGTATGATCCTTTTATTTTTCAATTTGAAGTTTTTAAATACAAACATATTCTTTCACCCACCATCATTATGACTAGTAGACTGGCACCGCGCTTCGCGCGGTGACGATAAAATATATCAACAAATTTTGATGAAAATATTTACTATTGTTTATATTTTTGATGTAATTTTTTTCTATTTTTATTAATAATATTGTACATTTTTATAGAAAAATTTACATTCATATCGAATTTATCAATTGCTGAAAAAGGTTACTATTGATTCATGTTTTTCTTATCGATTCATAATTAAATTAGAAAAATTATTAATAGGCGAACAATAAAATGAAAATAAAACCTATTGTTTATAAGTTTAGATAAAATGATTGTTTGCAATTTAAGTTAATTAGTTACTAAATAATGTAACAAAAAGAGATTAAATTAGTTACTAGATACATATTAATGTGTATATATATGTTAATGTTATAAATTCACTAACTTTGCACCTTGATTTTAAGTGGTAAGAAATTTGGTGAGTGGTGTGTTTTATGGAAAAGATGATGGAGAGAAGTAAGATGTGAGTGAGATAAATGTAAGTGTAGAAATGTGAGAAGTGAATTTTATTCATCCACTTAGGGTGGTATTTATAGGAAATTTGGAGCATACAATTGTTGACTAATATAGTGTGAAAATAAATGAGCATTTCACATTTATTCATAACACTCCCCCTTGGAATGCTCATTACAAGATTTACGTGTTCATGCTGCCTCATTAAAAACCTTACTAGGAAAAACCCAGTGGGATAAAAACCATCGTAAGGAAAAAAGAGTGCAGTCACGTAAAGCTCCCCCTCATGCTGACATGGGTGATAAATTTTGTAGTCTTCGCATCCCGATGTCATGAACATGTTTTCTGAAAGTTAAAGTAGGGAGCGCCTTTGTGAAGAGATCCGCCGAGTTTTCGCTGGAACGAACAGACTGGATACTGATGACATTGTTCTTTTCCAGTTCTTGAGTAAACGAAAAAAACTTCGGAGAAATATGCTTTGTTCTGTCGCTTTTGATAAATCCTTCCTTCATCTGAGCAACACACGCAACATTATCTTCGTAAAGCATGATGGGATCATCATTTGTTAGAAGACCACTTGTGGTTCTGATATGTTGTGTCACGGATCTAAGCCACACGCACTCACGGCTAGCTTCATGTAGTGCGATGATCTCAGCATGGTTTGATGATGTCGCAACGAGTGTCTGTTTCTGGGAGCGCCAAGAAATTGCAGTCCCTCCGCAGGTAAACACATATCCCGTTTGGGATATCCCTTTATGTGGATCTGACAAGTAACCTGCATCTGCATAGCCAATCAAAACTGGTTTCGTATTGTTAGGGTAAAATAATCCTAAATCAATTGTTTCTTGAAGATAACGAAACACATGTTTAATTCCATTCCAGTGTCTTTTAGTAGGAATCGAACTGAATCTTGCTAATAAATTAACAGCAAAAGATATATCCGGCCGAGTAAAATTAGTAAGGTACATAAGAGCTCCAATTGCACTGAAATATGGTACTTCTGGACCAAGAATCTCTTCAGATTCCTCACATGGACGATACGGATCCTTTCGTACATCAAGGGACCTCACGACCATTGGGGTACTCAATGGATTTGATTTATCCATATTGAATCTCTTTAAGATTCTTCTCGTGTAATTTGATTGATGCACAAGTATCCCGCTTTGGAAGTGTTCAATTTGCAAACCGAGACAATACTTCGTTTTCCCAAAGTCTTTCATTTCGAATTCTTTCTTTAAGTAAGATATTACTTCCTGGATCTCTTCATTGGTTCCAATGATATTTAAATCATCAACATAGACAGCGATAATCACACAACCAGATGTTGTTTTCTTGATAAAAACACAAGGGCAAAGAGGGTCGTTGGCATATCCCCTTTGTAATAAATATTCGCTTAGCCGGTTGTACCACATGCGTCCGGATTGCTTTAACCCATAAAGAGACCTTTGCAATTTGATTGAATATCTTTCTCTGGGTTTTGAACTTGATGCTTCAGGCATTTTGAATCCTTCGGGAATTCTCATGTAAATATCAGTATCAAGTGATCCGTATAAATAAGCGGTAACAACATCCATGAGGTGCATATTTAGTTTCTCATGAACAGCTAGACTGATCAAGTATCTGAATGTAATTCCATCCATGACAGGAGAATATGTTTCCTCAAAGTCAATTCCGGGCCTTTGAGAAAAACCTTGTGCAACAAGTCGAGCCTTGTATCTCACAATCTCATTTTTCTCATTTCTCTTTCGTACAAATACCCATTTGTATCCAACATGTCTCACATCTTCAGGTGTGAGCACTATAGGCCCAAAAACATTGCGTTTGTTAAGCGATTCTAATTCAACATCAATAGCCCTTTTCCATTCAGCCCAATCGCGTCTATTTTTACATTCGGTAACAGACCGTGGTTCAGGATCCCCATTATTTTCGTCCATAACATCGCATGCCAAATTGTAACAGAGTGCATCATCGATGTCCATATCTCGGTTCCACATTATACATGTACTGGCATAATTAATCGAAATTTCTAGATTTTCCTCGTCGCGTATTTCTTCAGGAATACGTTCCTCTATATTGGGGTCATCTTGTTTCTCTGCTCCTTTTCTTTTTCGAGGATTTTTATCTTTGGAACCGAGTGGTCTCCCACGCTTCAGGCGTGTTGTGATTTCATGGGTGACTTTATTTTCAATTTGCCCTTTTGGAATCTCTATTTGGGCAGGAGCGTTCTTTGAACTTTTCTATAAATGGTAAGAAATTTGGTGAGTGGTGTGTTTTATGGAAAAGACGATGGAGAGAAGTAAGATGTGAGTGAGATAAATGTAAGTGTAGAAATGTGAGAGGTGAATTTTATTCATCCACTTAGGGTGGTTATTATAGGAAATTTGGAGCATACAATTGTTGACTAATATAGTGTGAAAATAAATGAGCATTTCACATTTATTCATAACACTCCCCCTTGGAATGTTCATTACAAGATTTACGTGTTCATGCTGCCTCATTAAAAACCTTACTAGGAAAAACCCAGTGGGATAAAAACCATAGTAAGGAAAAAAGAGTTCAGTCACGTAAAGCTCCCCCTCATGCTGACATGGGTGATAAATGTAAGTGTAAAAATGTGAGAGGTGAATTTTATTCATCCACTTAGGGTGGTATTTATAGGAAATTTGGAGCATACAATTGTTGACTAATATAGTGTGAAAATAAATGAGCATTTCACATTTATTCATAACAATTTGTAATTTTTTGTCATTTTTTTAATCCAAATCTTGAATAAATTACAAACAATGTGATGGGCGAATCACCACTTATTACTTTTCTGTAACCTTAAAAGAATGAATAAGCTAATTCCTAAATATACACTCTTGATAAATAATATAAACAAATGAAACCGCATCTTTTAAGCTTTGATCATACTGTACTCTGTTCAGCCACAATAAAACTAACGAATAAATTTGATAACTATACTCGAGTTAATCAAAACAAAACAATAAAGAACCAAAAGTCTCGATAACACTTTAGTAATCCAAATTTGATTACTTGAACTAAATCGGAAACGACATAAGGTTCAACGTTTTAAATGCAAGGAAAATAACATACTTAATCAGAATTGACCAAATTAATCCAAAACTTGAATAATATTGACCAAATTAATCCAAATAGCATTCTACTGATATGATATTTTTTTTTACATATTTAATGTTTAGTTTTTTATCACTTGAACCTAGTAATTAAATTATGTATTTGAGTTTACATATTAAATTACGGATAATTTTGAATCTTGTTGGGACACATTTTCAAAATTAGCAAGCACGTTCATAAAACTCGCAAGTTCATATATACGTTTTATTTATAGCGTTTTGTAGAATGCAAAGGGAATGTTGTTTGTTTGTTTTTTTTTTTTTTCCCGGATTAATGAAACTATCAATGGGCTTATGATAAAATAACCATTTGAAAGGCATGAACGCTTCATATATCACATCAAGAGTCGGATTTCCAAGCATTTAAGTTATGCTAGAAAGCTAACATACCTAATATTAACATAACATTAATAATATATAACAATTCCATGCATAGAAATATAAATACATTAAATGAGTGATTATCTTATATAGTAATAGAACATATGAAAAAACTGAAAGAAAAAAAAAACAGCAACTACATAGATATCATAAAGCTTGCATAAAACAGCCAATAAACTAAAATTATATCTTAAATATTTTACTTGTCTATCTTTTTTTTTTAATAGTGCTTTTCTATCTCTAAAAACCTCACCTCTATTATTGAAAATTGAATTTCAAATTTCCGCGGTTTCACACTCTCTGTTAGGCCTTCTCTCTGTCCAGGTCAAGATTTATTGGTGTATCCCTTGCTTCATGATTCGGACTCAGTTGAAAGGGAGTCAGAATAAGTAATTGACACTAAAATCTCAAACAATTCAACTTGATTGCATACAGTAGTCCTGAGACTATTGCGTTGTATCATCATATACTAAAGATGACAAAATCAATCTTTTAAATTCATATCGTTTATATATATTCATATAATATCTAAATTCTAATGCTATAATAGAATCAAATTTTTATAAGTCAAAATTCACTACGTAAACGTTCAGTTTTCTAAATTTATATCACTTTCAGATATTTATTTATTCATAGAGTCTTCTAAATTCTAATGCTATAACAAAATCAATTTTCTATAAGTAAAAAATTAGTCGTCAAGGTTCTTTACAATATTGACTTTAAAAAATGCGTTGCCTACCTCTTCCTAAAGTATCACATAAATATTGTTGTAAACAAAAAAATAACAAACTAATGATTGTTATATACATAAAAAAAATATATGAAAAAGCAGAAGTCTTTTATATATACTAACACACAAAATAGTCGTATCGCCGACCTCCAAAATATTCTTTCTTTTGTACTGAAACCACCGATGGAACTCCGATAACGAAGTGTTCTGAGATTCATCAAAGAAAAGCAATAAGAATTTACACTGCAAAATTCATTTGAAAAAACAAAAACACATGTAAGACTCTTCGTTACGGCGACAATAAATAAAAAATACAGGGAGAAAATTATTTTGTTAAAAATTAGAATAATTTACAACTGATAATAAAAGCAAATAAAAATATGAAAGAAGTTACGTGAATATGACACACTATTGAAGACGCTCAGCCAAGCTAAGAAAAAGAAAAAAACGTCGATTAGTTGAATGATTATGTTAAACAATAAAATTGTGATCCATGAGCCTTGCAAGTGCAATGTCTATACTCTATATATAATATTCATGAGTATCTTATTTCTCACAATTACGTTGACTCCAACTGGCCCTCCATGGAAAGAAAACTATCCACATGTGCTGTCTATGCAATTGCATGGAAAGAATAACACAGATGACAAGTGTTGATTATATACACTAATATTAATATAATTTTTTATTTAGGTAAATTGCGGCTAATGTACCTAATGTTTTCTTTTTTACGGATTATGTACCCAATGTTTATTTTCGACGGCTAATGTACCCAAACTTTATTCCGTTAGATTTTTTCGTGTTTTCCGTCACTTGACTGTCAGCGAGTGATATGGACACTTTTTTTCTCCGTATTTTTTACATAACTCACTCATTTTTTGTCCAAATTTTATGCAGATCTACGCTCGGAAAGATAAGAGATAGATCTAAAACTTTTATGTTTTGTAAAAAACTATTGGACAAAAAACTTAAAACACCAAAGTTTTAGATCTATCTCTTATCTTTCCGACCGTAGGTCGTGCATAAAATTTGGACAAAAACTTAGTGAGTTATGTCAAAAATACTTAAAGTGTATATATCACTCGCTCACAGTCAAATGACGGAAAACACGAAAAAAAAAATCTAACAGAATAAAATTTGGGTACATTAGCCGTTGAAAATAAACATTGAGTACGTAATCCGCAAAAAAACATTGGGTACATTCGCAGTTTACCCTTTTATTTATAATCATCATCATATTACATAATAACTCGAGCAACTAGCAAGCACCACAACCTCATCACACACACTATACTCATCATCAATCTATCACACACATAATAACTACGAATAGAACTTGTATTTTTATACTTTCACATTTTCACTAGTTACTACGCATGTATCCAGTCTAGGTATGCCTTTTATGGAAACTCATGCCTTCTACTCACACTCAGACTGTAGGATACATGGTATGCTGTCCCAAAGAGGGATGCAACCACCGTGTAGTAGCGAAGCAGGTGGCCAATGATAGGCCCTTTGTGCAGTAATGCAACCGCCTTCACCGCCACCACCACAGATGTCGTGAGGTAGATCCTTACCCCCTAGAAGCCAAGGCTGCGATGAATACTGACAGAGCACAGGGGAAACTGATTGCAAGTGGAAAGTAATCATTCTGGGTTCCACTTCCAGGTGCAGCTTCTTCTGGTGGTGAGGGTGGGAGCAAAAACAAAGCGGCCCAGTGATGTCGCATGGTGTAAGACTTCAACTGCTCGCAGAGGATGATGGCTCCTACCGCCGCAGCTAGTATGCCCAACTGGACGTGGACAGCGTAGTCGTCGAGGAAGAAATTTCCTCGAACGTTCCTTAAGAGGTGTAACGCTAACGCACGGCCTCAAGGCTGCAATCTTTCATCCGAGCGAGGTACTCCATTATACAATGAATGAGAAAAAGTGATTTTGATCAGGTTCTAAATCAAACTTTAAGCACTGTGTTTATACATAATTTGATATTTAAACCATAATTTACAACGCATTAATATTAGCCGATATTGCGTACCACCTACTAAAATTACTTTTATATGTGAATTTAATTTATGACATGAAAAGATGAGTATATAGTTTTTGTGGTCTGATCCGTTTTCCAAAAAGAGTTTACGGTTATAATTTGTATTTTTGGTTCTCTTGCCTTTTCTTGGTCCCCAAACTTTTTTGTCTGCTAGGGTTTCGTGGTGCTCGGTTTTTACTTTTTAGTGGTTTGTGTTTTTTTTTTTAGGGCAAACAGAGTCATTCTATTAAACTTAGGGAATAAAATCCCTGCTTACAACTGTGGCCAACCATTCCCGGTAGCCAAAACACCGAGAATCTGTATTCAACGAGATGAGCCGAGTTCTCGCGAGAGCGTTTGCCACTTCGTTATAATTTTTCGGAACCCAACAACAACCAACATTAGCGCCTACCGATCGAACCATGGATTTGATGTCTGCCACCAACGGCCCTAGGACACCTCTAAAGACACCCCCTTGACCAAATTTATGGCACGAATACAGTCCGATTCTACGCATGATATCTTCCATCCCCGGGCTTGAACAAAGGGCAAACCCTGGCGAATAGCTAGGCGCTCCGCGGATAAAGCCGAAAATCCACGTAGTCAAACAACGAGGCAGCCAGTCCAAGCACCTATCCCCAAGCGCCCCTAATAGCAACACCAACCGCAGCTCACTTTGTTTCTACATCCCAAGACGCGTCTACATTTAGTTTGTGGCCTCCATCCTCGACACCGGACCAAGCCTCTGGTCTCTTGACCGGAGCTCCCAACTTCTTCCACGTCGCTTTGTCGCACGCCTTGTGGCTAGAAAACCAGTCTGCTACCTCATTAAGCCACACCTCCGGCATTTTGTCTGGGTTTTTGAACAACCGTTGGTTGCGATCGGACCAAGAGGTCCAAAGGAGGCCGCAAAAGAGGTCAAGATCCGATTCTGAGAGTGTCTAATAGGCCCGGAGGCACGATTCCCAAAATGGGACCTCTCTCGTCTTCTCTACCCATCGTTGTAGCAATGAGGATCTCAAAATAGATTGGGCCCTCGCGCATCCCCATACGGCGTAGACAACATCGTCCGGGAGGGCTCCACAAAAGCTACAAAACGGTAAGCAACTAATACCACGGGCCCGGAGAGCGCCGTATGTCGGAAGGGCATTAAACCAAGCTCTCCACTCAAGATGTTTGACCTCTGACGGGATATTAAGACTCCACATCTTCTTCCACCATCTCGGTTCAAGGTTCGTTGACTCGGAAGGACCGCATTTGGCCTCCAATCTTGCGAGTCACTATTTGGACCGAACCGTGTAGACCTCGTCTTCTTGAAAGTGCCAAAGTAGGCGATCTTCGCTCTTCTCCACTCCTAGAGGGATGCTCAAAATAACATTTGCATCAACCGGAGACATAAGCGCCTCCACTAATTTTCTATTACGTCCCTCCGTAGACATAAAACCGGCGACCCCCCATGGGAAGTCGTTATCTGGTTCCTGCGAGAACACCTTAAACGCCCTGGCTCTGGGAAGGCAAGGTTGTGGGAAGGCTCTCAAATTGCCCCCTCCGACTTGCCAACGAAGACCATTCCGAATCAAATCTCGCCCCTAACAAAGGATCTTACATAGAAAGGAGAAATGTCCTTTGCTTTCGAAATCCAACAGCAACAAGTCCGAATAATATTTGGCTTTAAAGACCCGAGCCAACACGCAATGCAGGTGTTGAATAATACGCCATGTGAGGCGACCAAGAAGAGCTCAGTTAAAATTAATATTATTTATGATAGGAATTTTTAAAATTTTGTAGCAAAATAATAACTTTTACTTATAATATCTAATAAAAGTTAATTAAAAAATAAATGCTCTTATGAAATATTAATCATGTTATAATAATTTTTTTATTAATTTAAAAATTAATACTATATTAAATATTATATTTCATAGTATTTAGAAAATTATCTTAAATATTTATTTTTAATAAGTATAGTACAAATTTATAGTAAAAATAATTAATATTTACCAAATATTATGTAATAGAACATAATTATAAAATAAAATTACATTCAGATTTGCATTCATATCTAAAAAAACAAACAAACTTAATTTTTAAACATTCAGATCTAGATTTAAGATCTTAATATTCAGATGTGCATTCAGATTCAAACGTCTAAATACTCGGTCTCGAACCAAATAAAATATCAAATTTCCTATTTTGATAGTGCCTTTACTAATCAAATTAATCAACGAATAGAATGTTTAAGATTGTGTTTATAATTATTTTTGTTGACATGATTATGTATATGCTTTGAAAGTAAAGCGACGCCACCCGGATTAGCGTTTTGGACATGCTCAGATGGTCTTAGGGACAGGTTAAACCGGAGCAAATATACGGGTTTTTCGTACTATCCGGTATCTTAATACGGAATCTGGATATCCTAAAATCACTATCCGAATCCAGAATCGAAAATCCGGATATCCGAATTTTGTCAAGTCTCAACCATCATAAAAACTTAAAATACATTGTTTCAAAATTAAAATACATTGTCTCGTACCTTTTCTCAGGTCTCAACTATCATAAAACCTTAGAACTCTAGTGCGAATCTCAAAAATTTTGCATCCAAATGGATAGTAAAAATAAATAAACGTACATCTCATTGTCTAAAAATTAAAATACATAAAATAAACATTGTCTTGCCATCTTGTCTTAAAAAAAATAAAGAAAAAAATAAACCGGGTTTAAAAACTGGATACTGGATATCCGGATTTTAAATTAATAAAACTTGGTATCCGAATTCGATTCTAATCCGCATCCTGATTCGAATTTTGAAATCAAATATGGTTTTGGATACAGATTTTTATCCAGTTTCTGAGTTTTATTTGCACCCCGAGAAGAGGGGTTGTAATACTAAAAAATTAGTAAATAATTATTAATAGGAATTTTTTTTATTTTTAAAAAATTAAGAGGTAATAGAGAAATTAACAACTTTTTTTTTTCAAATTTACTTTTTGTCCTTAATTGTTTGAATGACTCATCAATTAGGTGTCTCTTGATGTACAAATTCTTCTTATTATTACAGAGACAAAGATGACAAGAGTTTGGAATTTAGACTAAATTTTTTTTTTGAGAACTTAATGTCAATTTTCAAAGAATTAAAGTACTTATACCATTTTCCCTTAAAAAAAATAGTATTTATTTGGCATGTGATCAAATTGGGCCTAAGTATTATTCAAGTTCTAAGCCTGCAAAGAAATCAGAGCCCAAAATCCCTAAAGAAAATCCCTTTGAAGCTAAGGCCCAAACACCAATGAGCTCAAATCTTAACGCCGTCGCCTCTTCGACGACATCTCTCTAAACACCGCCGTGCGTCTCGACGCCGACGTTGATTTGACCGAATTTGTATTTTAACTCATGTTCTGTAAAAACCGAATGTATTAGGATTTCTTGCTAGTGTATAATTTTTACATGGTCATTTTTGCTCATTGTTGTTTTATCTTTATAATATACATTGGCAGCTTGATTCTTTGAATTTAGATATCCATTAAGAGAACATATGGTCACGACTAGTAAGTTTAGAAAATTTTGTACAGATTTTTTTTATTTATTTTAATGTAAAATCAGAAAGTTTCATTTTAAAACTTAGAACATGATGTCACGGTTTGAAAAATGAGAACCAAAGACCGGGACAGTGCCTTAAATTCTTAATTTTTTTCCCGGCCGCTGACTGACGTATATACCTAAGAATGTTTTCCGTATACCAACGTCATGCTGACATGATAAAGTTATTTATTTTATTCTTATTAGCGACAATGCTTACGTTCCATTCAATATTTCAAAATTAAAACGACTACCGAAACTTGAAACAGTTATTGTCGTTTGAAGCAGCAAATCCGCCTTTCTCTAACTCAGGGCCTGGCCGAGGTTTTCGGGGGGCTTTGGGCGAGAAGATAAAATGAGACATTTTTTATTATAATTAATTTAAGAATATAATATATAAAAGGGGCCCACAAGCCACATGTCCCTTTGGGCCGGGCCTTGAAAGTGGGCCCAATTCGTCCTACCTATTGGGCCGGGCCTCTCTGGACTCTCTCTCTCTCTCTGAGGGAGAGAGCAGCCATGGCCGACGAAGCTTTTCTCGCGCAATCAAACCCAGGAAATGTAAGTTGTATGCTTCAATCCCCAATCTCTTCTCCTTTCTGGCTTCTGATTCATGCAGTTTCGATTCGAATTGAGCACCGCATCATCACCATCATCATCACCGTCGTCGTCGGTCTCTCCACCGCCCTCTGGCCGATGCTTCTCGCCGTCAATCTCGCCGTCGGAGGTTCTCTCTCTCTCTCTCTCTGTACTAGTTTCATGGTTGCTAGTCAATTTGGTGCTTAGGTTTTTAGCTATCAATGTTCTTGATTGCATAACAAGACTGATTCATATCAAGAATGATATTGATGAAGAAGATGTATAATACCAGTCCCAATCAGCCCATTAAGCCATTAGAATGTTACCCGATCAGCTCACTCACTCCCTCCCTCTCAATGCCGTTCTCGCGCTCGACCTCGACCCACGTTCGACCTCGTTTCCCCATCCCGGAAATATTACAGAGACTCGCCTCCTTCCATGTCGTCCGGGCTCCGCCTATCCACGCCTCCACAACTCTGCCCGGATCCTACGCCTCTCGGCTCGCCACTGCTCGGGACTTAGAGAAGAGAACCCTGGCCAGTATCAAACCCGAACCTAAGTACAAAATTCGAACACTTCAAATCGGCGGTTGTTTGTCTATCTCATATTGCGAATTGTGATTAATTGTCTCTTAAGATTTAATCTAGGAATTTAGATAGGTATTTAGATTTGGATTGTTCGATTTAAATGTTTGAATTGTGGTGATTAGAACTTAAAAACTTGGATTGAATATAGGTTTGTTATTTTATGGATGAAAATAATTGACAGAAATGTAACATATTATGATTAGATGATGTTCAAGATTAGCTTATGATTTCAGGGTTAGTAGGTGAAAATTGCAAGATTTTAGTGGTGACTGATAGCCCGTTTCCGACTCGGTTCGACCTGAAATAATGTTTTTTGTATAGAAACCGGATCCGTCAATGATTTTACTCCATTAATAAAATTTGTAGCCCCCTCTCATATAATTTCCTGGATCCGCCCCTGCTCGGGATTTAGATAAATCCCCAACATACCCAACAATACTAACTCAAATTATATATATATATATATATATATATATATATATATATATATGAACTACAATATCAAACGACATGGATATATAATTGAAATGACATAGTTAATACTTAAGTTTATTAAACGACAGATTGGAGAGCCAACGAGGGTTGTCGTAGATGAAGGGATGAACTTTCCTGATTTTTATCGGCAATCTCTCTGAAACTCGCAACCTAACAAACCAAGATACAATCAAATTAGGCGAAACCCTAGTTTTCCATCAGTTTCGTTTTCCATTTCTTCAATATAATTGATCATGAATGTTGTTTGGTCGGATATGGATGAAGATAGCTGCGATATATGAAAATTTTCATAAACGATTGCCCGTTTACAGTACGACGTGAAAATGCATCTCTTTGGAGATTGTTTGATGTGGATCTTTGAATTTTGTATGTTTATAGGCAATTCTTGGGTTTCAGTTTCGGAATTTCGCTTTATGGACTGTTTCTGGGTTTTCAGAGGTATTTTGAAGGGAAAAAATGGCAGCAAGAAACCGCAGCACCCGGGAAGGCATGAGTGGCAGGCGTGGTTACCCTCTTGAAGGGCCGTACGCGCGTGCTCCTCCTATGCCTCGACCGATGCCCCACCCGGCTGTACTGGAGGAAGAGCTCGAGCTGCGTCATGCCGACATCAGGAGGATGCTGGCGGACAACCGGAGGCTGGTCGACGACCGAGCCGCGTTGCAGCGCGAGCTAGCCTCCGCCAAGGACGAGATCCATCGGATGAATCGGGTCATTAGTGAGATCCGTTCTGAAGAGGATAGGCGGTCGCGGGATCTCTATGAGAAGGGAAAGAAGCTCGAGGATGATCTCCGGGCAGCTGAGCCTATTAAGAAAGAGGCTGCGCAGCTGCGAGCCGAGGTTCAGAAGCTCAAGGATGTTAAGGCGGAACTCTCTTCCCAAGTTCAGGGTCTTAAGCAGGATGTTGCGATGCTGCAAACTGATAATCAGCAGATTCCTCATCTAAGGGCCGAGGTTGATGGGCTGCTCCAGGAGCTTGTGCATACTAGGTTTGTGTTATAGTCTTATTGTTTTGTTTGTGTGGTTTGTTTCTGTATCGAGTGTTGACCGTGTTGACAATTCTGCAGAACTGCTGTTGAGATTGAGAAGAAAACAAACATCGAGGTGATGGAGCAGAGACAGGCGATGGAGAAGAACTTGGTTTCCATGGCCCGAGAAGTGGAGAAGCTGCGTGCAGAGCTTTCCAATGTTGACGCCAGACCGTGGAGTGCAGGTAAAAACCAACTATTGATGAACCCTTTTAAGGGATTTGGAGGTTGTTATCGGTTTTTTGTGGATTTCCTTGCCTCTATCTGCTCATCATATATTATGGTGTCTTGTATTTTCTAGCTGGATCATACGCGACAAGATACAGCAGCATGGAGGGGACTTATTCGTCTCCCTACGAAGATAAATACGGACTTCGCAGTCACACGGTGCGTCGGTTAGGTTCTAATTACATCGTTCGGGACTTTCACCTTATCATTATCCTTTAATCTTCTTGCTAAGTTTTGCTCGAGAGTGAAGAGCCCTTGTGTTTTGTTACTAGGGTGTTGCTGACAAAGGACCTGGTTATGGGTTCCGGGGAGGACTTGATAATCCGCGCTTGACCCGACGCTGAAATGGTTGTTCAGGTTACGAAGGAATGATAATGGCTGCTTGTTGGATGCTTTAGCCAGGACTAACCGTGGAAAACTCGATTCATCTATGCGTGCACGCCTCGCCACATCGTAATCTACTGTTTACGTTGTCACTGATCCTAGACTGTTATATAGCGTTCTTATTCTGCTTTAATTCAGTCGCAATTGGTATATACAATGTTAAATTCTATGATTATAATGCCATTACTTTTGTTTTCTGTCCTAGTTGCTAAACATATAAATATATATCATGATGATCCTATGACCCTTGCTTACATATATGTATATATACATATATGTATATATACATATATTTTCCATAAGACAGGTACTGTGTCTTACATATATGTCCAATTTTGTTTCAAGTTCTTCCTTTCTTAGTTTTCATGGAGGGTGCAATGCAACATGTAAGACCCGCAAACAAAATTGTTAGTCCCATGGTCACCCCCTAATTCCGCCTATAGTTAGCCTGCAAAAATAACAAACGAAATTAATATCAAATTATCACGGCCAAGAATTTCAGATATATCAAATAGAATAAATCTTTGAATATCCGAAATTCAATCCAATCTCATGATTCACAGTTTTTATTATAATTTAGTGTTTATTAGGTTAGTTAAACTATGCACATGATATTTGTGACGAAATATCGAAAAATCGATTATGGTTCATGTTCTATGTGTTTACCGGGCCAATCTTTTTTTCTAAGAGTACTTCACTTCTGTTTACAACATTAATGGATTCCAAAAGAAAACTTGATAGTTTGAACAAAAGTTAATCGTTCCTCGCTTTACTAGAATCAAAGTGGATAATGTTTTTGGAAGTTCCGGTTCAACAGTACTATAAGCGGTATGACGACATTTCCGGTTTAGCGTTCTCTCTAGCTTCGAATTTCAGTTATAAGCTAGAGAAAGTGGGATTTATTTTAGAAAAAAGTTTACTATGAAATTCAATTTAAATTTTCAATCTGATTCACCACTGGATAATTTCTGTATCTATAATTCGGATTTAATTTTAAAATGGATATTTGGATTGAAGTATTTTTTTTAATAAAATATTTATGTTAGAACATAATTTTGAAAGAATTTTACTTTTAGACTTTGAGTACATTTGGAGCATATTATTAAAATGCTACATTTAGGCCTCTTCACTCTGCCCTCGCTGTGTCGGATTGGTTCTAACAGTTCCGGTTCCGTTATAGAGCGGATCCTGTCTTCGGCTCTTGATCTCTCTCACCTTAGTGAAGTTCGGGTTGGATCACTAGCTTGAATCCTGACGTACCGGCTCTGAAGAACTCCCGTGCATAGTTCTCATTAGCTTGGTAGCTCACTTCTCGATTTCGGCAAGGTAAGATTTATTAACTATTGATCACAGTTTCATAATTCCGATTAAGCTAGATATTTATATAGGTAGGAGGAATTAACCATTATGATTGAACAGGGAAGATTAGAGATTGTTATTACTAACATAGGAATTGTTCGATAATTTTCCTTCTTGAAATTGGAATTTCTATCACTCTTTCATTCTCTTTTATATTAAGGACAATATATATTTTTCTCACCCATTTACTTTATATATATTCAATATTTGTACGTATGTTGATGCAAATCTTTCTATCACAACACATAATTTAACAAAAACAAAAACAAAAAGTTTTCAACTAAAATATACAAACAATAATTTTTGCCACCAGTTAAATAATATACGAAGCGCGGTTATATTAACGATAAAAACGCATTGATTCTAGGCTTTTCTAGCATACAACATTGATCTCAATCAGCCGTGCATACACATTTTTTATACCTAATTTCCTTTTAAGTTGGTGAAGACCGGAAAAAATAAATAGTACAAATCTAGGGTGTGAAATAAATATTTTGTGGATATTACTCATAATATAATATCTTTGTAATTTTATAATACATAATCTATAATATAAGAGAAAATAGCAGCATAAGTACTTAAAGTATTTAAAAAGTTGACATTACATTCTCATTCTTTTTTTAGGTGGCTAAAGTTACTAAACTCTTAGTTTGTGTATCCCGTCATATTTTCGTCTCGAACCGTCCTATGTGTCAGGTTTTTAAACTCATTAAAGATACCATTGTATATCTTATCATTGATTAATCAGTTTATTTTTTCAGTTGAAAATGGCATATATAATGGGTTTTAAAACGTGACACGTGATGCAGTTCGGGGCAAAAACATGACGGAAGACACAAAATAAGAGTTTAACAACTTTCACCACTCAAAAAATGGAAATATAATGTCAAATTTTTAAGACTTTAGATACTTATGCCACTAATTTCCCATATATAATGTATAAAAATGTGTAACGGAATTACGGAACGAGTAATTGGTCAACGAAGATTTGTTGGAATATTTAATGTGATCGGTTTGAATTGGAGAATTAGGTGGCATTGCATGGCCACTGGTTGTTGAACCATAAATTGATTGAATTCAAGTCAAGGATAAGAAGAAGAAGAAGAAGAAGAAGAAGAAGAAGATAACACTTTCTTTCTTTGCTATTCGGATTCGCCATGGAGAGCACCGCCGTGTCTCTGCCGTGGAAGACCCGCATCGCCCTCGGGATGCTCTCCCTCGTCACCGACTCCTCTCGCCGCTCCGACGGCACCATCTACCGCCGCCTCCTCTGCCTCGTCGACTTCCGGTCCCCCGCGGGCCACCGCGACGGGGTCTCCTCCTCCGACCACACCATCGACGCCGCCCGCAACCTCTGGTGCCGCCGGTACGTGCCCGACGCGGCGGACGCCCCGCTGCCTGTCTTCCTGTTCTTCCATGGAGGCGGCTTCGCCTTCCTCAGCGCCGACTCCTTCGGCTATGACGCCGTCTGCCGCAAGCTGGCTCGCCTCCTCCCCGCCGTAGTCGTCTCCGTCAACTACCGTCTTGCACCGGAGTACCGATACCCGTGCCAGTACGACGACGGCCTTGACGCGCTCCACTTTGTCACCGAGCGTCTGCTCCCCCCGGGGGCCGACGTCTCGAGGTGCTTCTTGGGCGGGGACAGCGCGGGCG
This sequence comes from Parietaria judaica, assembly GCA_954871525.1. Taxonomy (NCBI): domain Eukaryota; kingdom Viridiplantae; phylum Streptophyta; class Magnoliopsida; order Rosales; family Urticaceae; genus Parietaria; species Parietaria judaica. The sequence continues at coordinate 3,321,667 of OX940872.1, read as the reverse complement.
CCAACATTGCCCACCACGTGGCGGTGCGGGCGTGCCGGGAGAAGGGACGAGAGCTGCGGGTGGTGGGCGTGGTGGCCATTCAGCCCTTCTTCGGGGGAGAGGAGAGGACGGAGGCGGAGAGGCGGCTGATTGGCGCCCCGGTGGTGACGGTGGAGCGCACTGACTGGATGTGGAAGGCCTTCTTGCCCGAGGGCGCGGACCGAGACCACCCCGCAGCCAACGTGAGCGGGCCAAACGCGGACGACATCTCGGGGATCCCCGAGTACCCGAAGACAGTGGTGGTGGTCGGGGGGCTGGACCCCCTACAGGACTGGCAGCGCAAGTACTTCCAGTGGCTCGAAAGCTCAGGAAAGGACGTCGTTCTCCTCGACTTCCCGGACGGCATTCACGCCTTCTACATCTTCCCGGAGTTGCCCCAGTCCCGGCGCCTTCTCCATCAAATCAAGGATTTTGTGGCTTCTTTCTCTGCCGCTAGATTATGAGCATATTTGTAAATTTCCAGCTCTAAATGCCAATCTGTGACTGAAGATCAAAACTTTAGATGGCTGTTGATTGCAATAATTTCATTTCAAATTAACCATGTTCCTCTTTGATCATAATACTAAGCTACATATAGTCTTCTCAAGTTTGTTTTTGTAGTTGAAAGCATACAATATTCACACTTGAGACACAATATATGATGCAATTTAAGAACAAACCATACGAGAATTAGGGTTTTCACAAAAAAGAAAAATGAATTTCCTGGTTTTCGATTTCGATTTCACCCCTAATAAGAATATGTCCTCTCACGAACAATGCTCACTCTCTCAGGCTGATTAAATAAGTACTTGTTTAAACTTTTGTTGCTATAACTACATGATTGAAATTAAGGGTGAGCATGAGTTGGATTGAGTTAATCCGAGGTAAGAATTCAATCTGATTCGATCTTATTGGATTTTGAAAAAGCTACCCAACTCAACCCAACTCAAAAATTTTTGAAGGCCTAATCCAACCCGACCCGAAAAACTATGGGTTGGAACTGGGTAATTGGGTCATCGGGCTAAATTAAAAATGAATATCAATAAAAAAAAATTACCGAAGAGCGCTTAAACTTTAATATTAACCAATAAACATAAACTTAATATAATATATTTAAACTTCCAATTCTAAAAATAAAGATATTATACTCTCAATAGAAGTACGAAACATCATAAACTAAACTACAAAAATAGTCGCAAGCTAAACTATAAACATAGTAGCAAACAAAAAAACTAATAAATAAACATAGCGATAAGAGTCTAATATTATTTTATTTTTACTTATTACTTGTTTTTGCTTACTTAAAAAAAAAAATTAATCGGGTCATTGGACCGGCCCAACCCTAACCCAACTATTTACTAGGGTTGCATCCAACTCAACCCAATATTATTGGGTTAATTGGGTTGGATTAGACTGTTAAGTTGTTAAGTTGATTTTTTTTCAATGCCCTACTTGAAACGATGAATCCACCATAATATAAGTTTTGATTTAATTTTATCAAATAAAAAGACCTATAGGGGCAACATATTTGTCATTATAGGTCTAAAGAAGTTGCAAGGCCAACATATGTTATTGGCGGCAGGGAGGGTCTTAAGATTGTCGAGACGACCAAGGCGGATCTTGAGGTTGATGAGGCGATCAAGATTGATCTCCAAGTCGTTGAGTATGATGGCGGGACTTCGAGGCTTGAATTTGCCGTGAGCCCTCATTTTAGCGTCAAAATGTCAATGCCAAAAAATAGATCAGTTTGAATACGACCCAACTCCTTATTTTGGGTCAGGCCCAATGTCTGCTTGACAGTCAGGCTTGAAAATTTGATTATTCGCTATTGGTGGTCGAGAATTATTTCAAAAACTTCTGTCTTTGTTTCTATAAAAATAGCAAAATGTGAACTCTATAAGGATGCTGAGGAGTCCTCCGCTCTTACCAAATGAGGGAGGGGGCTCCCCTATTTATTGGAATTGTTTGCTTCCTTTCGAATAAGCTTTAGGCATTTTGGTGGCTTCTTGAGTATGCTATGTGTGACTGAAGGACTAGGCAATTGTGCGATCGTGCGACTGTTCGAGCCTGAGTTGACTTTCTCGTTGAATTTTCTGAGGCAAGTCCCGTTGACTGGGTCGTTTTCACGAGCTTTTAGTCGTTTTGGCTTCTTGGGTGCGTTTCTTAGATTGGGTCCTACGACCCAAAATACTTAAATAATTTTTTAAAGTCAGGAGACGCAATGTCAAGTTTTTAATTCTATGGAATACTTAAACTATTTTAAATCCAGGCAACGTAAAAATACTCGATACTAGTATGCAAAATACAATTAAGTCGTTCAAATCTTATAATTCTGTTTCGATTACTTCACAGTCCAAGGTTCTAGAAACCGAGGTCTACCGAGTATGCCAACGAGTTTTTGGTTTTTTGAAGTTACCGGCAAATATTATAATAATTTATTCATTGAAAAACCTTACGAAAACATCATCAGTCTGTAAAAGTAAATAATCAAGACCGTGTATTATTTTTGTCCAACGCAAACACAAAGAGATAAACAAAAAAAAATATTTGTTTAGTGCTAAATAATATAATTTTGACGACATAAGTTATCATCTTTTGAATCATCAGCTCTTATATTTCATTATATAATTATAAACCCTTATATATTTTCGTTATAATTACGAATATTCGTAGCATAATCATGATATTTATTTATCACAGACACAGAGAAACTACCAATGTTTCCATAAATATATTTTTTGGGAGTTCAAATAGCTACATAGATCCAATACCGCAAATGTAATTATATATATATATATAATTAATAAAAAATTGCACCAAATAACTAAGTTGAAACATAGGTTTAGCAAAATAGTCAAACTTTGGTTAATTTTGTAAACTAGCCAATTAACATGATGTGACATTTTAATAAAAAATGTATCCCTATACTGTCCTTTGATTAACCATTTTATATTATAATTTTCGTTTTTAATTAAAAAGGAAATTATTATTTCAGCACAAATTAAGTTGTAAATGTCCACATTAATAGGTATTAAATTCTAATTTAATACCTATTCAAATCTTTCTCTATCCTCTCATCTCCTCCCCAGTTCTCTGTATTTGGAATGGAGCTTCAAAGAATGATGTTGAAAAGAAGTCATCCTCATCATCACCGATCGCGTTCACCGGCGAAGCGACGGCGGAGCGACGCACGGAACCCCGACCTGCTCGTCGCAGAGCGCGAGGTTCTCGACGAACGACGAGGCGTTCAAGCAGACCAGTGGCGAGGTCACCGGAATCTCACCGGACAAGCGGTTGCTGGAGAGATTCAGGAACCGGAGGCTCGTCAGGTTCAGCGGGGGGATTTCTCCGGAGAAGCGGTTGTCGTGCAGGTCGAGGAAATAGAGGCGGCGGAGCTTGAGAATCTTCGGCAGAATCCCGCCCGAGATGCGATTTTGTGCCAGATCGACGACCTTGAGGCGGTGAAGCTCGGAGAGCGTGGCCGGAAACTCGTCGGCGAAGGCGTTGTCGTTGAGTAAGAGGGACTTGAGGTTGACAAGGGCGGAGAGGTCGGGGATTTGGCCGGAGAGTTTGTTCCCCTTCAAGTTGAGGACTCGGAGCCTCTTCTCCGGGATGAGCAAGGTCGGCAAATGCGCCGGCGCGGCAGCGAAGGTTTCGTCAATGGCCGTGGTCGCTGCGCCTGAAGTAGCCCTCGTTATTTCACGTTTATTTTGTATTTAAATTTTAATAAGAATAAAGTGTTTATTCGTATTAATTTTTGTGTTTATTTGTGTATCAAAGTGTTTATTCGTGTTAATTTTGTGTTTATTTGTGTATTAAAGTGTCGATTTACGTTAATTCGTTGTTGATTTACGTTAATTCGCGTCTTTAATTTGTTGATATTTTTTGAAAAAAATAAATCCGAAAATTATAAATGTTTTGAATTTAAAATTTGAATTATATAAAAAAAAATGTTTGTTTTGGTTGTTACCATATTAATAGTTATTTCAATTAATAGTAATATTTTCAATTAATGAAAATAAATGAATTTTAAATTTTATTAAAACATGAGGGCAATAATGTAATTGGAATTTCATTTAAATGGTTAATTGGTTAGTTTACAAAATTAACCAAAGTTTGACTATTTTTTTAAACACATTTTTAAATTTGACTATTTCTCCAAAGCGCCCTATATATAATACCGCAAAAATACCATATAATTATGAGCAAAAAAAGTCTGACAGCCATAACTCTTCTTCAAAGCAATGGTTGACAAAGAAATGTGCTTAATTTACGATAATTCATACACATTTTTCCTATCGGATTGCGATATTTTCTTAAACACATGATTATCAATAAATACGTAATTAATGCAATAATAAATGCATGCATATATTTGCTATCGGGATGCACATTATTGATACAACGTAAATTCATAGCATAAATTAGAGGTCCCCAAATTTAATTATATATAAGACTGAAGGTACAAAAAAGTGAAATTTATGTTCAACCTGTGAAAAATCTGTTAGAAAAATGTTTACAATAAAATAATTATATACCAAGCTTTCTTTCATAATAAAAACAAAACTAAATAATAGCATTATTACAATGTTTTTTTTTTGAAATAAAGACGAGCCTCAGTAAACCCTTCGAGTCTCCAAACGGGTGCGGCTCGAGAGGGAAGAGTACTCCATATTAAATTACTATTGGCCACAGCCATACGAGCATCCCGAACAAGGGTCAAAACTCTCAGATTACATCTAGAATCTTTCAAAAGAAGAGGTTCAACACTTGGTGGAACATACCATTCAAAAAAACAAAAAAAAAATACTTGGTGGAACATACCATTCAAAAAAAAAAAAAAAAAAATACTTGGTGGAACATACTCCAACCAGACAATATTGCCTCTAAACTTAGTAGCGAGTTTCTCAAGGCCATGCACGATTTCATTACAACTTCTCGGATTAAAGTAGAATTCCACAGAGTCCAGCCGAGTAGCTATACGATTATTATTAGAGGTAATGGATCCCAATTCTGAAAGAGGATTGTGTTTGCTATTGAGAGTTTTAACCACCTCCAGACAATCTGACTATAAACGAATCTTCGACCATCCCTGATCATACGCCCATTCAACTCCTCGACGAATAGCTGAAGCCTCCGCAAGTTTGGGAGGCAATCCGTGCTTGTAGAAATTAATCCCCGAGGCAAGGACACAGTTCTCGTGATTACGAGCCACAATGCCAATTCCATACCCCTCTCCACGGCCATCAATCGCAGCGTCAACACATATGTCTACTTATCCCAAATCAGGAGGAATCGAAGCCGGTGTAGGTGTCTTATCAAGCTTCTTTGGGTTCACCGTCTTCTGGGCCTCCTTTAACTCTGAGAGGTAGCTGAGCGCCCCTTCAATAATATTCTCTTGGGTCCTTGGTTTGCTTCCATTCACCACACTATTCTTATTATTCCAGATTTGCTACACTAGAATAGCAAAAAGTACAGACTCACTCGAGCTGAGAGAGGTGAGAACAAATGACAAGATGACACGAGGCAAATAGGGTCGATTCTTGATTCGAACAAAAACATATATCCTAAAATAAATATGAGACTGACATGTTTAATTATGATTTTATTCTATATCATATAGTATATAAATCCAGAGTTTTCCATATTATGGTGGAATATATTTCAGGAATAAAACAAAACGTGAGTGTCTACATTTATGAATGATTAAATTTAGTTTTCTTGATTGGGTCAAATGTAACCATATGAACTTCCATGCCTTTATACGAAAGTTTTCCATTCATTTTTTTAAATATGTAAATGGTCCAACCAAAATTCCGAATTCTAAAAGTAGACTTCTGAAATTGATTTATAAAATTAGTTGTGCTTGAGAAAAGAAAGAAAAAAATAAAGGATCCTTATAAATGAATTTCCCATTTAAAAAAATATAAAATAAAAACTATTTTAATTTTTTTATTAATCAAAATTGATTATATCTGATAAATAAATTCTATTTATTTTTTCTTCGTTCTAGATTAAATAAATACATCACATGTATACGTATTATATGTCATTTGAGTCTCATTTATCCTTTATCAACAATTGAGCTATATGTCGGTACATACCGTCGGTTATTGATATACTCGGAATGACATACCGATTATTCATTTTTTAAAATTTTATAAAATTATATTTACATATCAATTATCAGATTACTAGTAAACTTACTCTTTTTATGTCAATTTCATGTCCCTTTCATTCTCCACCAAAACTTCCTTTATTTTTAAGTCAATTCTACCTTCTCTCAGCCACTACTACTCCATACAATTTTTTAAACGAGCATATAATATACACACATCATAATATCATATATATATATTATATATATAGTATATATGTATATATTAACTTATAAGCACAGAACGTGGCAAAGCAAAAGAAAGAATAGATATCTCCACGTGACATGCATGTGATTTACCACAAAACGACACCGAAAATCACTAGAAAGTAAATATAAGAATTGTACGGTAAATTAAATGTACCTTATGATATTTTACATTTCTGATTTTTGATAGTTTAAACTTGGCATTATTATAGAAGAATCTAAATCTGGCGACAAATTACTACACATACTGAGTTAGTCAGTAACCTAGTAAAAAGGCGACGAATCTTATCTTATATTTATAAAACTAAATAAGTGTATAGGTATTTTCAATATTTTTATTTTTACGTTGGTAAATATATTAATATAATTATAATTTTCAATATTTACTATAATCTTTTCAATTAAAAATTTAAACTAACTTCCTCGAAGTTTAAAATCGTAGTTTAATGATAATTAATTTGTTGATTTTATAGAATATATTCTGAAAATATAATCACATTAATTATTATGGCTCTATGATTTATTGAAAATATGTTGATAGTTTTACAAAATTGAAATAAAAAAATTAAAATAAATTTTACATAAATACATATCAATCAATAAATATTTTTCAAATCGTCGGTATTTCTCTGAGATCAGCAATTCGAACTTTATTTTGGAAAATCCATTAAAAAAACTTTATATTGGAAAATAATAATAATAATAATAATAATAAATATAAATGAAAACAATTATTGGACGACACAAATATTATTTAGGAGACAGATCAAATGGTGGTTGAGATGTCATGTGGAAGAAAACCTTTTACACTACTACAACTTGGCAACAGAACTTGGACATTTGTTAGTGTCGGTTGTCCATTTTCAATTTCTTAAATTAATTATTTTTATTAATTACAACACTAATAAATGATTATTTTATATTATATATATATATATATATATTATTATTGTGATGTAATAATTCATCTCCGATGGTGGTTGTCTTGTTGTCAAGCTCCTCTCTGCTCTGCTTTGCTTTGCCACACAAAAATATTACCAACACCCAAACGAGCAATCCTCCATTGGAGAAAGAAAAGCTTCGATCTTTGGATCTGGGTTCTTCTGGTTTTCCGTGGGTGGACTCGTTGACTTGAGATTGGAGATGGGTTTTGCTCCGATTTAGCTTTCTGATTCTGGTGTTCGAGATTCAAGAGCAGACTTTTTCTTTCTTTTTTTCTCTTTTTATTCATTAAATATGCATTGGAAGAGCAGAGGAGTGGATTCGGCTTCGAAGAGCGTTGTTGTGTCTCGGAAATGGACTCTCTTGCTCTGTATTGGCTGCTTCTCTCTCGGCATTCTCTTCTCTGACAGGTAAAAGTCCCAAAAGATTCAAGCTTTGCTTGCTCCAAATTCATGGTTTCTTGTTTACTGAGAAGAGAAATTTGGGGGACTTTTGGGTATCGGGATCTGTGGATTTCTTCAAGACTTTGTTGAATTTTCATCATTATAAACAATTAGTGCTGTATTTGTAGATGAGTGATCTCTTAACTTTTTTTTTTTTTTAAATTATTATTTTGAATGATTTTGCCTTGTCTAATTTGATGATTTTCTTAAGGGTAGTGTGTACTTGAAGTAAAATGAAATTTAAGGGCCTATATTAATTATTATATTAGAATAGGGGAGACAAAGATCCTTAAAATGTAGAGGCTAAAGACCATTTTTTTCCCTTCGAAATGATTGATTTTGGGTATATTTTGCTACTTGATGTGTTTGATTGGACTAAGTTGGATCAATTCCCTCATTTGGGCTAAAAAACAGTTACTATTTTATTCGTAGATGATGTCGAGAAGCGTCACCATTTATTGCGTTGCCTTTTTAGTGAACTAGGGGTGAAACCGGGCTGGGTACCCTTTTTTTTTTCTTTCCGAAATCTGGTTTTCACATTTGACTTTTAATTTCTCTCATGTAGCATTCAAAATGTTTCGAGAGTATACAAAAATAATTTGTTCAGGCCTCACTGCTTAATCTATTTCGGTTGCAGAATTTCGATGGAGCCTGAACAAAACATACCAGGCACGAGAAGGAAAGATTCTGAAGTGCAGGCACTAGCTTCTGGTTGCGATACGAAAACCGTTAGTGCATTTCATCCTGATACACGTTCTTATGTGTTTTTACTCGGTTTCCCTTCGTTTTAGTCTTAAATTGGTGCATTTTCTGTTGTGAAGAAGGGTGTAGACCATCAATCAAAGGATGTTTACGGGGAAATGTCACGGACGCATGACGCGATACAGTAAGCCAATTTCACGGACGCGTGATATAATTATATCATCACCATTAGGTATGATCTTATAATACGGTTCTTGAAAAATGCAGGACATTGGATAAAACAATTTCGAATTTGGAGATGGAATTAGCAGCTGCAAGGGCTGTGCAGGAATCTATTCTTAATGGTTCACCGATTGATGATAATGTGAGGATTTCTGAGTCGATCGGGAAGCGAAAATACGTGATGGTTGTAGGAATCAATACTGCTTTTAGCAGCCGAAAGCGAAGAGATTCTGTTCGTGCCACATGGATGCCTCAAGGTCTGTGCATTGTACTTGAATCAAATTTTATAACGGAAATGAATTTGTAATAACAAAAATTACAAATTAACATATCCAAAAGTATAAAAAATATAATTATTATATATAAACCCAAAAACCGATCTGAAAGCTGGTCTTAGGGGGGTAACAACAATTATTATCAAAAACCAGGACCGAAATACTGGACACGGATACACACACCGGTTATGGACTATAAGTGTATAGATGGTGTTTCTTACAACAATATATAACCCCCTGAAAATACGATATTTGGTCTATGATTTGATTTCAAGTGTACAATTTTCATCCCTGCACGAGTGTACGAAACTTATCATATATGCACACATATCAACGATTTGCCTTGTTTGCGCTTTCAGGTGATAAGAGGAAGAAGCTCGAGGAAGAAAAGGGTATTGTAATGCGGTTTGTGATAGGTCACAGGTAAATACTTGTTATTTGTCTAATTAGTCTATCAAATTTAGAACTACAATTCATCTACGAGATTTTGCTCATTCTCGTTGTCGAGATCGACCTTTGCTAATTTAGGATTTTAATTTATATTTTCCTTTTCTGTATGTGTAGTGCGACATCTGGTGGTATTCTCGACAAAGCTATTGAAGCCGAGGACCGAAGGCACGGGGATTTCTTGAGGCTGGTACAGCGCTTTCTTCTTTCTCATAAACCATTGATTTTCTTACAACCAAAAATCATATGTATATTGTAGAAAGCAAAATCAAACATCTTTTAGCTTGTATTGATTTTATTTTTTTGTGCAAAATCAATGGTAACAACAGGAACACGTTGAAGGCTATCTCGAGCTATCAGCCAAGACAAAGACTTACTTTGCCACTGCTGTTGCTTTATGGGACGCCGATTTCTACGTGAAAGTCGACGATGATGTACACGTAAATATAGGTGAAGAACATGCAACATATGTAACCGTTAATTTTCTTTTTCCATTTTTCTCTCTAAAATCAATTACCATGAATTTTGTAGCAACACTCGGAGCAACCCTAGCGAGTCATCGGGACAAATCCAGAGTGTACATCGGGTGTATGAAATCTGGCCCAGTTCTTGCTCAAAAGTAAGCTATGTAGTGATGCACCGTCTTAAATGACTCTCAGCCCCCCCCCCCCAACTCAACCAGTTCTTGCCTTCTTTTTGTGATTAGGGGAGTGAGATACCATGAACCCGAGCATTGGAAATTCGGTGAGGATGGCAACCGGTATTTCCGTCACGCCACTGGTCAACTGTACGCCATCTCCAAGGACTTGGCGACTTACGTTTCAATCAACCAGTACGTATTCCTCAACCTGTGCAGCAAAGTGATAATCCCATTTCTTAAGTTTGACCATCTTTATACTTGTTTTTCTTGCTCTGTTTAGGCATGTTTTGCACAAATATGCGAACGAAGACGTGTCTCTGGGATCGTGGTTCATCGGATTGGACGTGGAGCACATTGATGATCGCCGATTATGCTGTGGAACGCCACCGGGTAAACTTTTCCTCCGTTTACCTATCAATGGATTTCTGACAAAAATGCCCACATTCATAATAATAATATTATACACCTACTTATTGTTGACTGAGATACTATGGTTTTGGTTTGAAGAAAAGGGATAATACTGGCGAAATTGCCCAATGTTTTACATAATAGTACAAGTTCCACATGTTTTTCGCGGGTATTATATGATGTGGTAACATTAATAAGTTGTGCGAAGCAAAAAAGATTGGGTAGTTTTGCCGCCATTAATTCAAAAATAAATTCCTGTTAGCTTCAAGTGAACGATTCATACTCGACTTAAAAACGACAACTCCTTGATGCTAGATGATACGCTTAAGCTAATATTTCTTCAAGCTATGAATGTGAAAAAGCTCTATGAACATAGCTTTTAAGTTTTTTAAACTCTTACACAGATTGCGAGTGGAAGGCTCAAGCGGGCAACGTGTGCGTGGCGTCGTTCGATTGGAGCTGCAGCGGCATCTGCAAGTCCGTCGAGCGCATGAAGGAGGTCCACCGGCGGTGCGGCGAGGGCGAGAACGCCTTGTGGAGCGCCGAGTTTTGACACACAACAAAAGATATATTTTCACTTACCCTTTTCCTCTTCCAATCTCTGGAAGAAGAAAGAAAAGGATTGTAGATTGATATAAGGTGATTGTGGAGAGAACCAAGTGTTTATGTAAGATAAAAACGAAGGGTGTTTTGGGGATTTTCTGCTCCATTTTTTTAGAAGAGAAGAGAGAGAGCCCCAGATAGCAAAGAAACAATTCTTTATTTTTGTACCTTATTATTATTAATATTATAGGCCATTGTATCAAAGCTCCACAATAAGTGCCAGCATTTACGGTTAACTTTTGTTGCAAGTCATTGTTGTTTTTTTTGGTGGGATTTTGAAATTTAATTAGCTTAATAACATGATCACAAGCATTAATGTGATGATGATGATGATTGTTCATGATTAGTGAGTGGACAAGTTTCACATGCCTTTGTGTTGAAGTTTTCACACTTAGGGTCTAAATAATTTCGGTGGGGATGAGTCAGCACTTAATTCATAATTACCCAAAGAAGATAACAATTCATGGTTTTAAATTTCATGGTTTTAAATTTTTCGGCATGTCCTCGGCATGCTTTTGACATGCTTGTTTTCTTAGAATTACGTTATGCGGCAGTCGGTAAACTACTATAGCCTATCAACATAGTGTTTTATTTTATTTATAACCATATATTTATATTTTGTATGTTACAACTTACAAGTATAGTTCTTATTTTTATACAAATACAACTACGATCTATCAATATTATATCGTTTTATTAGATCAATATTATATCGTTTTATTAGTGCGATTTTTCTAGTTATATGTGTCTTATTGACTATTGTGATAAATAAGTAATTTTGAACTTATATATAAAATAAATTATCGAAATACTCAAAATTATTTTCAGACTTTTCTGTCGATATTTCTGTCAGCATGTGGCATGTCCGTGAAATTTATACGGCATTTGCGGAATGCAGCATACCCTTTATTCGACTTTCCCGTTGATATTTCCGTCGGCATGCGGCATGCCCGTAAAATAGAGGGAGCGAAACCGCGTCCGCATTGTCATCTAGAAGCTTGATTCTTATTTAAAGAAAGAAAAAAAAGACTTGTATATTTATATATCCTGTTCTTGAGAAAGATAACACAGCACATACTTTGTGATGATTGCAGTCCTGGTGAAGAAAGTGATACCCACTCACAAATAATATCACTCTATACGCTTCTCCCCACTAAAAAAGAAAACATTACAAAAACACCCCATGTGAAAAACACAAACAAAATACATAACCACTCTTCTCAGCTTTTGTTGCAGACATGAGAGAAAGCCAAGGAGACAACATGAGCCAAAGCTCGACAAATTACCAAAACACCCCTCTCCTCAAGCTCGTAGACAGTTCCATTAGGGTTTCTGTGATTCCTCTGAGCATTGCAACCATTTGGCTCACACTCACAAACCAACAGGATAACGATGTGTTTGGAAAGCTGAAGTTCACCAATTTCACTGGTCTCAAGTAAGAAAAATCTAACATATAGTATATATATATATATGTATAATCTGTTGATATATTTGGATTGTGTCACAGGTACATGATCTGTATCAGCTTCATATCTGCTATATATGCTCTTCTGGCCATTGTGTCCTCTTGGATCAGAGGCTTACCAACAAAAGCTTGGATTTTCTTTCTCTCTGATCAGGTTTGTCTCTCTATTTTAACTAAATAGTAACCGGTATTTCGCAGTCCCGGTTACCGGTATTGCCTTGGGCTGAAAATATTTTACCAGTTACCGGTATTTCCCAGTGCAGGTTACTCTCTTTTAAACCGGTATATGTACCATTTTTAAACCTGTAATTTCACCCGTCCCGGTTTCAAATTCCCTGTTCATAATAACCACTACTCGGTGTCGCCTACTTTTAAGTCCGTCGGTCTCTACAATAAGTACTTGATTTATTCTTCATTAACGTATGTATGTGTTATATATATATATGCATATGTATGTATATGCAGGTTATAGCTTACTTAATGGTGACATCTGGGGCTGCAGTGCTGGAGATATTGTACTTGGCCTACAATGGTGACAAAGAAATCTCATGGAGTGAAGCTTGCAAGTCTTATGAAATATTTTGCAGTAGAATCAAATTGGCTTTCATTTTCCATGCATTGGCTCTTTGTTGCTTCATTCTCTTGGCTTTGATATCAGCTTTTAGAGCTTTTACCCACTTTGACCCTCCTAACAAGGAGCTCGAAGAATGAGCGCTTTCAAAACCCTAATTCATATTATGTACAAGAATCGTAGCGCGTTCGGTTTGTGTTGAAAAAAAAAGAGAGAATTTTCTCGTACTATTTTCCTTCATATGTAAATTTATATCCGGTTCAATAAAGACTAGCGCAGCGCAATGATTGAGTATCTGAATTCGTATACTGAAAATTCTGTAGTCTTATATCATGATCTATGTATTCATTGAGCTCTTGTCGGATTTCGGACCTCGAAAAAAAAATTCCTATGATGATTACGAAGATATAACGACAAATGTATCGGTCGCTAATTATAATTAGTTTTAGTGCCATTGAAGACTATCGGCGACCGAAATTGTTATAAAACGGTAGTTAATGATGGTTTTAGAATGTCTCAAAAGGACTAAAGAGTAAAGGAAAAGCCTTAAATGATAATAGTGTTTCTACTTTACTTTTGGCACCTAACTTAGGGTACTTATCCCACTTTGAAGCCTCACCAACCACACCAAAGCCCTTAAGCGATGATTAAGAAGGGTTTTTTTTTTTTTTTTTTTTTTTTAAATAAAAATAAACTTATGGTATTTAAGTTGATACGATCACGCGAAACTCGTTAATTCGATTTAGCTTAGTCAAACGAATGAACGATGCTTTTGAATAGAGGAGATATCGCTTTCAAAACTCGGGTTTTTTTTCTCTCTAAAAATCGGAACGGTTCAGATTCGTTTTTTTTTTTTTTTTTTAAAGATAGAGGCCCGAAATCTCGTAAAAAGTGAACTCGAATCCCAACTAAGTTGGCACCCAAGAAACTAAGAAAGAAGTGGGGCTCGAAATAATATAAATGATAATGTCAAGAATTACACCCAAAACAACACATGAGAACTATCTAAATCTAAAGTTCTCTCTCGAACAAATGTCAACGTTTACAAAAGACGAAGTAAAATCCGGGTGCGAATCCCACCAATGATTACCCAAATTTTGAGCTCCAAAACTTGCTAAAGCATCGGCTACTCTATTTCCTTCCCGAAAGATATGAGACACTCTGAAGTTGATGACTTCCACAAAGCGGATGCATTTGGACCAACGAGCACGTAACCTCCAAGGGACCAAACTCGATTTCTTTTGAAAAAGTTGAACTACATATGTAGAGTCGCACTCGAGGCCGGTTCAGATTCGTTAACTAACTACATGTCTTAATATTAACTATAGCGTAGTAATGTTTATTTTCCACTCACAATGCCGTATATATTTGCTAAACTTTTCAAACTTGTGCAACAAGTAAAAAATTAAGCATTTGGAGATCCGCGGCCAAGAACCGATTAAATCGAAGACCGTGGTTAGTACTCAGTACAAAAACTAATATTTCGACACTCGTGTACCCTTTTTTTAATCTAAAAATATCATATGAAATAGTATATTAAAAAAAATCATCTATAATATTGCATACTATTGTTACTCTCACTAAAATATATATATATATATATATATATTTAATGAACATATAAATGACGATTAATCAGAATTAAGAAACGCATTTATCGTTGTGTAAAACGTCGTCGTATAAGGAAAGCGTAACAGACTAAAATTAATAATTAATTATTTAATTCCATATAAATCCCTTCGAATTCGCATTTGGTACTCTTCCTTCTCAAAACCCTAGCTCACGAAATTTCCTCTCGAATCGGCTCCTTCCTTGCTCTTGGAATTGTGCCTGGTAATCCAATTTCGCCTTCTTCGATCGCGATTCCTCTTTCTCTTTCCCTTAATTTCTCTGATTTTCAGAGGAGCCAATTCGTGATCCAGTTCCTATTTGTTTGGAATTTGATCAGTGCGACCGATTAGCTTCAATTTTCTGCCATGGCGAAGAGTTCTTTCAAGCTTGAACATCCTCTAGGTTTGCCCCTTTTCATCTTTTTTAATTTGGCCTTGCGTATGAAATACAGTTCTTTGTTGTTAGCTTGAACGATCTTGGAAATATAGCTTCGATCTGAGTAATTTGGATGTGTTTATAGGTGTATTGTATCGCGTTATAGAGAGGGTTTCGTTGAATTTCTCAATTTAAGTAGAAAATAAGAAATCAATTGTAGTTTCTTTTGACCTAATTAGGAATTGATCAGATATTGGGGAAATCATTACGACTTTTAGCTTCCAAAGAATCGAAACGTTTTATTCACGGTCCGGGATATTTAATATATCTCGTTATAGAAAGGGTTTCGTTGAATTTCTCAATATTTGTAGAAAAGAAGAAATCAATTGTAGTTTCTTTTGACCTAATTAGGAATTTATCAGATATTAGGGAAATCATTACGACTTTTAGCTTCCAAAGAATCGAAACGTTTTATTCACGGCCCGGGATATTTCATTTACTCCTTTTTCAAATTTCTCCGAAATTGCAGAGAGAAGACAGGCCGAAGCTGCGAGGATCAGGGAGAAGTACCCCGACCGCATCCCGGTACAGCTATTGTTCATGGGTTTGGAAATTATTTCATGTTTTCTTTGTTGAAATTGAAGGCATTAAAGGTCGCGACTCGCGAGTAAAGATCTTTAATCTCGTGATGGCACGGTTACGTGTATAGGATTTGCGTGTGCTTTCATTATTCACTGTGTTCTTGTTCTGTTTTTAATTGTGAGTATCTTATATGTTGCACAGGTTATTGTGGAGAAGGCCGAGAAAAGCGAGGTGCCAGAAATCGACAAGAAAAAGTCAGTGTTTATTGCGTTTATGGCTTCTTTTTTTAGATCTTTATATACAATTCTACATCAGGGTACGATCGGTGTTACCACATAGTTTGCTTGTTTATATTTTCTCATCTTACTAGATTGTTAGTGTTTCAGTGATTGTATGAGTTAGTTTTAGTTTATACTTTATAGAATAATAACATGCATGATTATCTTGTGACGTTTTTTATGTGCCCAACTGCGATGATTTTAGGTATCTTGTACCTGCTGATCTCACTGTGGGACAATTTGTTTACGTGGTTCGGAAGCGAATCAAGCTTGGTGCAGAGAAGGCCATTTTCATATTTGTCAAGAACATCTTGCCTCCTACTGGTGAGAATAGTAGATTCTGAAAGTAATTGTATCTCGGTTTTCACTAAAAACTGGTTCATTCATGGGAGCTGGTTTAATCCAGTGTCCAAATAGGCCTAGTTCTCATTAAGGAAATATTGTTTTCGGTTTTGGTCGTAAGTTTATGAATTTACTTATTTTGGATTATTGCAGCTGCGATGATGTCTGCCATTTACGAGGAGAACAAGGATGAGGATGGCTTTCTCTACATGACTTACAGCGGTGAGAACACCTTCGGGTCGGCCTGATTGTCGGAGTGAAAGAAGTGTACATAAGACTTGTAATGCAGTCTCGACCGATTATGTAAATATTCTCTGTTTTTTTTCGTACTCTGCCTACGTACAACTTACGGGATTAACGCTTCTTTATGCTACTTGCTTACCCAACTGTTAATTGCAGTCGTATCTACTTATATAATGTCAGTCCTTTGAAATGCAAGAATAAATGTTTGCCTCTTTTATATTCATCGTTATAAGTTTGCATATACATAGAAATCTTTATTTTAATAATTTTGATCACTTTAGGTATCGCATATATATATATATATATATATATATTTATACACGTACATATTAAGTGTTTCTTTCGCTTGAGATATATGTTGGAAATATAACGCAAGATAGCTATGGCGTAATCCTTTAAAGCCAAAGGTGTTTCTTATAAAAAAAAAAGGATATTTCCCTTTTCAAAAATACAAGAACGCAAGATGTTGAAGAAACCTCAAAAGGTATTAGTGAGCTATGTTTTATTAAAGGCTGATTATAAGAAAAGATTAATCCGAATCAATCACCCATCTTTTCACTTTTTTATTTTTTTATTTTTTTTTTAATGCTCGAAAGAAGGATTAGAGAGAGTAGCTTCCTGCCAAAACATGTCATGGTGTAACATAAAAACTTGGAATTACAAACGGCCTAGCTCAAAAGCTCGGTAACTTTCGAGCATCGGCTCGGGGTCAAGTTGAGACCCCGAGCCGATTTATTTCGCATCAAAAACCCACCATGATATATTATTCTATGGGAATCATTGCGAGCTGGCTTGCAGCAGGGGATGGGCAACGCCGGTGCCGTAGGAGGGCTGCGACGGGGTGATTTTGCATCGCAAGTTGAGTTTTTTTTTTTTTTTTTTTGCTGTGAAGGTGAAGTGCGTCAGAGTCATTTTTGTAGAGATTGATTATAAAGGAGGACGCCATGGTCGCTTGTCGGAGGTCCTGCTGGAAGCAGAACTTCTTGGCGGAGATGGCAATGTGGTCGGATAGCTCTTGACGTGGCGAGCGCGCCAGAATCGCGGCGTTGCATCGCGTACTCCAAATTTTCAACGTTTAGTTGGACAGCTTGAGATAAGCAAAAATAAGATTCAGTTAACAAGAAATCAAACAAGAAAGCTTGTGATTAAGAAAACAAGTGTCAAGTCAAATAATTACACTTAACTGTGGGCATCAAAAGTCAAACAAGCCTCTCATACAAACATGTCAAGACCCAAACGCCATGCATTTAAAACAAATCTTACTCAAACAAACACACTCCTCACTACTAACATAAACATCTCTCTTATTCCAACAACAAGAATTAAACGCCGTCCTCGTCTCTGCCCGGCCCGGCCTCGCTCACGCGCTCTTGAACCACGTCCCTTTTCCGATCCCGGGCATCGTGTCCCAAGAGTTAGGGTTCTGCGGGTAGTCGGGGGTTGAGGCCGTCGTGGTGGTGGTTGTCGACGGGGAAGCGACTGGGTAGAACGAGGTCAAGTGCTGCATGTCGAGGCCCACGGTGTCGCCCGGGAATTCGGTGGGGCAGGGGTGGCCGTTGTACCAGTGGTGGGCCTGAACAGCTTGAAGCGGCTGCAACGTGGCAGCGCCGTGGGGGGTGATTATGAACTTGGACAGGTCTTCTGGCAAGGAGTTGATGTGATGTTTCGCCTCTTCTTTTGCCATAAATTCTGCACGTGGAGAAAAGGAAAATAATTGAACTTGCACTATGTTAAGACACATGTTATGATGTTAAGCAATACACATGAACATATATATATATATATATATATATTATGTAATAGGCGTAAAAACTTGTTGGTCTTTACCTGAAGAGCCCTGGACGGACATGTGGCCGTCATCCATGAGATTCTCCAAGAGATCGTGGAGGTTCGAGGTGTTAAAGAACTCATGGGGATGGTGATGTTGATGATGGTATTGGTTTGAAGGGAGCTCCGTCTTCACGGTCACCGCCCCCGGCGAAGGGACCCCGCAGTTCTCAAACCCCATGGCTCCGTGGAACGTGGTGAACTGGAGCGACGTGTGGCCGCCATGTTGCAGCGGGTAGGTCTGCTTGTGGCGCATCAGCGGAGAGGTGAGGATGGGCACGTCCCGGTGCTGGAACGAGAAGGTTTGTGTCGGGTCGTAGTGATTGCTGTTGTGGTTGGGCTGGAAGTGAATCGGTTGAGCGTGGAAAGGGAAGTTGGTCGGGGTCGGAGTCGTCGGTGGCGTTGGAGTAGTTGCGTTGGTTAGGCCGGACGGGCTCGGAAGTTGCTGCTGTTGCTGCTGCTGTTGGTTGTGGTGGTTGATTTCGTTCGGGTAGAGCGGAAGACCTTGTCGTTTGCGTCGCTTCACTCGCGTGTTCCAGTAGTTCTTGATCTCGTTGTCTGTTCGTCCCGGTAACTGAAGCAATAGGGAACCCAACAAGTTGAGTGCTTGAACCGGAATTCTTGAAATAAATATTCATAACTCTCCTAATCCAAAATAAAAAATGTTACAAATACAAAAAGAGAGAGATAATTATACTATCTAAACTCATATGTTATATTTATATATATATATATACTATAGTATATAAACTAGTATTTGAGATATGGATATATACCGAGCTAAACACACACACACAAAAAAAAGGGACGTGAATTTGTTGCATGCATGCATGCATGGGATACACTAATATATATTATATAGTAATATAAGGAATTAATTAAGTAATTAACCAAAACCCTAAACACATGAACACAATTAAATAAAGAATTAGAGCGTATGACTCACCAGTCCTCTCCAAACCCTAAACACATGCATGCATAGATAGATATAAGACTCTTTCAATAACATTTCTCATTAGGGTTTTCAATATTAAACGTCTAATGACCCTATTTAAAAATATTGAAAAATAAATAAATTTATGTCCTTGAACCCTAAATTTCATGAACAGTAATCAAAGTTCAAATACTCAACCAGACGAGCGAGAGGGCAAAACCGTACATGGGTGGCCATGCGGGCCCACTTGTTGCCGTACTTGGAGTGGAGCTCGAGGATGAGGTTCTCCTCGTCCGGCGTGAAGGAGCCCTTCTTCAAGTTGGGCCGCAAATGGTTGGCCCAACGGAGCCGGCAGCTCTTCCCGCACCGGTTCAGCCGGGACTGCTTCTGGACCGCGTTCCAGTTCCCCTCGCCGTGCTTCTGCACGTACTGGATCAAAACCTCGTCCTCCGCCGCCGTCCACGGCCCCTTCTTGAGGCCGCCCACCGCCGCCGCCGCCCCGGGCCCACCGCTGCTCCCCTCCCCCGCGCCGCTGCTGATCATAGCCTCGGCTGAAAAAAAAAGACCGAACTACCCCTCCCTCCCCAAAACGCCAGAAGTCAAAGCACTCTCCGGTGGGCCCTCCGTGACATAATATATATTATCTTATATACGTTATTTACAGCCTATATTCCTCGTCATTTTCTTACACCATGATCGTTCTGGTTCTGGTTCTGGTTCTCGTCCTCTCTCCCTCTCCTGTGTCTCTGAAGATCGATACGACGAGGAATCAACGTGGGGTTTTTTTTTGTTTTTGTGGGGTATGTTTTTGTTTATGGTTTTTGGTTTAATGGAGAAACAAAAACACACCCACAAAAAAAAAATGGTGTTTTCAGAGACGAGGGAGGGAGAGAGAGAGAGGAAGGAGAGAGAGATATGAGAGGAGAGAGAGAGAGAGTGAGAGATAAAGAGAGAAAAGCCAGCGAAAATGGGTGGGTTCGTCTCCGACTAGTTCTCTGGTTCGCCATCTTACTCGCTCTCTCTTTTCCTATTTTCGAGGGATCTTTTTCGACACCTATTTTTATTTTTTTTGTCGCTTTCCAGAACTCCCACTTTTCATTCCATCGCTTTTTCACTTTTTTATAATTTTAACTGTGGTGAGTTTTTTCACTGTTTTGCGCCGCCTAATTTATAGAATTTATATATATATATATATATATAAGAGTTATTTGCTTAAGTGTAAATAGCCCTCTTAATCACGGTTTTATTAGAAAAAATCTAAGGAAAGAAAGAGAAAATTGAAAAAAGAAAAATTGAAAGGAAAAATGAAGAAGCGAGAGCAAAAACATTTCCACAATTTATTATATACAATTTATATTAAATTATAATTTCAACCTATATTGCTAAACATTAGAGGTCTCAAGTTCGAATCATCATAGAGTACGAGTAAAAACCAAATATCCATATATATGCAGTTTACACCTAAAATCTTATCAGTATCTTTAGTTGTCAATATACCGTTTTTCTTTTTCTGTCGAAACTAAACTTATTGTAAGCTCGTTAACTGTGGTCATACCAATATAATACCGGTAATGGTGCTTAAAGCCAAGGTTTAAAATGGCGGCAAAGCCGTTTTCGAGGATTATCGACGAATTATTGATTGAAAACTACTAACATTATAGCTTATCGTTACCGACATTTATCGAGGGTTATCGATAGATTATTGACACTTATTGAGGATTATCGATGAAAAATTGCTACAATATTTTAAGAATATATTTACTAAGTTTACATATGTAAATAAAATATACTTCACTTCTAAATATATAAACACGCAAATAAAATCATGTCATATAACAAAAAAAATGTAAATTAAATCATCTCATGCTCAAACATAAGAAAATTAAAACAAGATAAAAAAAAAATACTACATAATTTGATAATACATATAATTAACTATTTGGTTTTGTAGAGAAGTCTCCTATGAAGCAAATATATATATATATATATATATGATAAATAAACATATATTTGAATTTCGAAGTCCCACACATGAAACAAATACAAAGAAAATAACACCGTTAATAATATATAAAAGTCAGTCTCCATGTCTAAACTTCAGCATCTCCACATACATATCTAGGCCTAGATGATGTGTGGATCTATCCTATAAATTAATAGTCCTTTGAATTGTTTTAAAATGAGTAATTTAATATTTTTTTATACAGTAGTTTAATATGTCTTCTATATTTCCGTCCAAATTAACACTAAAGGACTTCTCAATAAAAATGCATATCAAATGTACCGTAGGCGTAATATTATTTTAGTGCGACGACTCTATAAATAATATTAGGTTTATTTATAAATTTGAAGTGTAAACAGTTGTGTTGAAGCCATTTTAAAAATTATAGTAAAAAAAAAAACCTGCGTGCATCAAAAGTTTTGAATTTATTTTAAGAGGAGACTTAGTGACAATAAATTATTTCTTCTATGTTAAATAAGCAGCTAATATTTAAAAATTCTCAATAAATATTCTCTGTTCCACAGTATTTTCATTATTTAGTATATCGATATTGCGAATATTTGGATATTTTTTTCATATTCGGGAGAATGGGTTAAGATTTAGCGGAGAAAATGCGCCAATACATAATCATGGCATAGAAAAATCAGTATAAATTGCTTATTTTTATATTAGAAACAATAATTCATTTTACTGTAGAACTTCGTTATCTTAATACTTGATGATAAATTAGGAATTTTGATAAAATAAAAGTAATACCTTTTATGGTCCCGACTATAACTAACATTACTAAGTTTACTTCAGTGAATTAATAACCTCGATTGAACCTTATATTAAAATTCTACGGTCTCAACAATATTAATTATAAAGATTTTATTGTAAAAAGTGTATATAATGCAAAGTTTTAGCTTGTTTGAAAAGCGATGCTTATTTGTTTATTTTGTGTGCTACATGTATATTGTGAAAGGGGTTTATATAATGTATTAGTTTATCTACTAATAAATTAGCTTAGTATCAAGCTATAACCCTTGATTGTCATCCTATAATCAATATATGAATATTGCTAATATATTGAATGTGCAATTAAAATGTGTAATCTTACTATATATAGGAGTTTCCAAAATTTGGAGAAAAATATGTCAAACTCAAACAACATTAAATATATTTTTTACATATACATATTATTCGTATTTGTAAAGACGTATTATTCGTATTTGTAAAATATATTTTCGCGTTGCACATATATATATTTAGTAACGCAGTTCAGACTTCCTGACACTACTTCTGAGTGGCACTCGCCCAGATTAATCAACAAAGAGTTACAAGAGATGATTAAAAACAGTAAATCTATGGACCCAAAGCATACAAAGCAAAGTCCCCTTTGTTGTCGCACCAACAACATTGACATCCAGCACGTGAACTCTAAATGAAAGGCAATATCATCTTGCACACAATGAGCTACGAACGTCCCGTCCTTCTCCAATTCACTCGTGAATTGCTGATTGACTTCTCCAGAAGGTTTCTGAGAATTTCTTTGTAAGTGCTATCGAAATTGGACCTCAATAGCCGGGACTTATAGGATCTTTTCCAATCATATCTTCATGTCTTGACGACAAAATTAGCTCATTGACACTCTCCAATCATAGAAATCACGTAAAATCTTCATCAGTTAATCCAGCACATAATTCTTCAGTCAGTGCAGGAAGAGATTGGCTCAATCAGACCTTGATTGAGGATGAACCTGGATATGTTCATCTTAAAGACTTATCTGAAATATCGCAGATGTTATGACGATAGATATAAAAATAACTTTTCATAAATAAGTCAACGTAGAATCATGAATAATTAATAATGAAATCGAAATCATGATCCAACACTATTATTATAATCTAGGAAGTAGACTCGCGCAGATGAAACAACTAAAATTAAAGAGAGTGTATCAATCATTGTGATTTAGAAATCATATTATGTAATTCACAGAATTCAAGTGCGTGATTTATAATCTTAAATATTGTGATTGTAATCAGGGGTGGATTTAGTGAAGCCCGAGCGGGGACGATCGCCTCCACTTGATTCAAATTCGTGGTTTTTAATAAATAAATATATAAAGTTTTATGAATATATATTAAATGCATCATAACCAAGGTTTAAAATTTCTCTTGCCGATGTCGTTTCGCACTTTTCGTTTTACGGATATATCGCTTGCCGATGGGTATGTCAATGGGAAAATCGTAAAAAATGGCATACCGCATGCCGCATATACCGCACTTTTCGCATGGGCATAGCGCATGTCGATGGGGTTTTTGACAGATATTCTTTAAAAAAAATATTTAAGTATTTAAGCAAGATATATATATATATATATAAGTTCAAAACTACATATTTAATAAATACAACACATATTTGTATACAATTAACACATTTGTATAATTATTTCTGCCCTAATACAGTAAACCCTAAACCCTAAACTCTTGTGTTAGTATAGTTATTTCCGCCGAAAGTTTAATTGGTATTTTTGCCGAAATCTACCAAAAATATGATTTTTTTGCAAAATTCCAACCATTTTTTACAATTTTTACACACAAACATGACAAGATATTTTTCACCCCCATGCCCATGCAAATTTCTCGAAAAATGTGAAAACGACAGAGAAAAGACACGAATTTCCAACCGCATATCTCCGAAAAACAAATTTCCAGCGAATTTCTATGCGAATTTCGCGAAATTTTATACCGTTATCATAACTAAACAAAGTTAATACTCTGGTGTAGTAGTTATTTGAGAACAGTTTTAACTCTCTAAGACCAAGGTTAGTTTTATAATTTTTATATAATTGTATCACTAAATATTTTATCGATTATTAAAAATTAATTATACAAATATTTTATTTATCATACTATATTCTAAAAATTCCGGTTTAATTTTTTTCGGCCCCTCTTGATAAAATCCTCGCTCTGACCCCTGATTATAATATCGTAAAATGTTGATAACTGATAACATCTTTTGCGTTAAACTTTTACTTTACAATAAAATAAAGGAAATAAATTAATAGTAAAATGGATTCTTTCACGTTATTAATTAGATGACCAACACATAGCTTGTTATTTTAATTTCATAATTAACATTAAATACTTTTCTACTCTCTTAAATATATACATAATTTTTAATAATTTTCACATAATATAATTTTGACCAACTAAATGACAAAATAAAACTGTCCAATATTCTAAAATGACAGCAAACAAACTTTTTTGACTTCAGATAGATTCTATTTGAAACCCTAAAACTCGCATACATATTTCTTCTAGGACCTGGTTAGCACCCAAATAGCATTTTTAGTCAAATTGAACCCTAATATAATCACAAAATTCTACTTTGTGGCCTCATTATTAATCAAGTAAATATGGGTCAAATCAGATTTCGTTTTTGGTTTGACCAAGTCCGTAGATAAAAATTCTTAAAATTGGAATTCTAGTTCTCATTTTATCTTGATCGAAAATTTGATTTTGATTCATTGAGATCATAAAAATCATGGTTTCAAAAACCGAGGAATGTCCTCCGCATGCCTCTATCTTGAGAGTTGTGATTTGGAAGCTCATAAAACCGATTTTATTTTTCAAAAAACCGCGGTAAGTCGCTAACATGCCCGTCACGAACCAAAATCGATTTACCCAATAAGAGTACGAAATGGCCGCCCAAAAATTGACAAAATTGATAATTGCCGATTTGCACTATAAAGTTGCAAAAATTCACTCATAATTCACATGTAAAATTTTATCTCATATTTACACTCTTTCCAACAAAGTCTTAAAATTTAATCAATATTAGAGTTTTTACAATCTCACTCTCTCTTCAATAATAAGTTATTATCGTTAATTTTTATAAAATTATAATTGTAGCTCTATATTTATAATAAATTAGGGTTAATTGCGGCAAAAATACCCAACCTTTGGTCAAATTCTCTGCTGTGTATACAACCTCCGTAAATGGCGGCAAAAGTACCCAAACTTTGCATTTGGGAGTTGACCGAAAAAATTCACCTATGTGGCAATCACCCTTTGCCATGTGGCATGCCACATGGCACTTGGCCGCCACGTGGCATGCCACGTAATTATTTTTTTTAAATAATTTTTTTAAAAAAATATTTTTTTAAAAAAAAAATTAACAAATTTTTTTTTTAATAAAAATATTTTTCAGATAATAACAAATAATGAATATTTAAATATAAATATTCATTATTGGTTATAATTATTTATTTTTAAAAAAGTGGGTAGAACGAAATAAAAACCACCGCTCACGGTTCACTTGAACTTCGTTTTCGATCCGGTTCACGCGTCGAATAATTTTTTTTAATAATAATAATAATAATAATAATAACTAATTAACACATCAAAATTGTTTAAAAAGTCAAGACATAATTAAATACACACCACTTATTGAAAAACAAAAAATAGTACTCATATTTATATTTAACAAAAAATTATGTTTATTTGTTTGCATGATATTTTTTGTGTGTTTGTATTTTATATAAATAATAATTGTTTAATATATTTTTTTATTTATATATTATTCTTGTTTTGAAAATTGTCGTTAAATAATCATATGATTATTATTGATTATTTTTACTAAACATATTAAGCGATTTTATTTCACCCGTGAACTGGATCGAAGGCGGAGCTTGAGTGAACCGTGAACGGTGATTTTTTTCTTTATTTATTTTGTTTGATCCACTTTTCTAAAATGAATAATTATATTTAATAACAAAACTAATAATGAATATTTAAATTTAAATACTCATAATTGGTTATTATGGAAAAATAATTTTATTTTTTAAAATAAAAAAATATTTTTAAAAAAAAATTATTTAAAAAAATAATTACGTGGCATGCCACGTGGCGGCCAAGTGCCATGTGGCATGCCACGTGGCAAAGGGTGATTGCCACATAGGTGAATTTTTTCGGTCAACTCCCAAATGCAAAGTTTGAGTACTTTTGCCGTCATTTACGGAGGTTGTATACACAACAGAGAATTTGACCAAAAGTTGGGTATTTTTGCCGCAATTAACCCTAATAAATTACAAGCATAATTCTTATTTTATATAAAATTACAGGTATAACTTATAAATATATAGTCTAGATACTGATAAACTTTAAAATATTCATTGGTAGATTGTTCAGAAAAGCCGTTGCGAAACCAGTTACCCGTAGGTATACCCGTAACATAGAGGTTGCGGTTTCTAATCCGTCTTAAATCTATGTAAAATAAAAAAAAAATGCTTGTTTTTTTATACCAAAATTCAGAAAGAATTTTTTTTTTTTCAGATTCAATATTTTATTGTTTATTAAAATCGGGAACTAGAAACACTTTTATCGGATTTTTTCTAGAAAAATGTAGAGTTCGGTATTCTGGAATATCACATAATTACTCACCATAATTTAAAAAATAGTCAATAGCTATTAGTTTTGGTCAAAGCAAGAAAATATCTCACTCTAAACTCACGGAGATAAAGTCCAACACGTTTATAGTTTGCTTAATTTGAAGTTTCCATTTATTTTAAGCCAAAAAAAGCGTGTTCAACGAGATCAAATTCAAACCAACCTAAATTGACTTTTGTAACTTTTATCATTTTTACAACCATATAACATGATATATATATATATATATTCTCTTGTCTTCTTATTTTGGTCTAAAAACGCCTCAACATGGCGAGTCTCTCTAGCTTCTTTGGCTGCTTCTCCGAGCGCCCCGAGTCATCCAAGAGCGTCGTGTGCGACGGAGATGTCTGCACGATGAGCGACCGAAAGTCGAGGGCGAAGCGCAAGAAGAGGCAAAGCAGCTTCGGAGTCGCACTCTCGCTTCTTTCGATGAAACCGTCGAGATCCCGCAGCATATAGAGCTACACGTTGCGCTGCTTTTTTGCGCTCTAGGATGACTTATGATGAAAGAGATCAAGTTAGAGCTCATGTAAAAAGGGTAATTCCTATTATTGAATATTTATATATAAGCTTTAAAGGATGTTTTTTGTGTATTAATTCCAAGACTTATAAAAGATGGAAACTTATAAAAGGGAGTTTCCTTTCATGCATGAGAATTTTTTTAATTTGTAAAGGAGTTCATTTCAGCGATTTATTATTCAAGTCTTTTAAGTTTAATTGTTGGAAAAATGCTTTAAGAAAAGATCGGCTTTAACTTATATGATCCTTCAAAAATATGAAGATCGGAACTTATATGATCCTTCAAAAAAATGCGATTAGTGTGAGATACACGCGATTTCGGGTGTTAAAAGATTTTCCGTGACATCGTAACGGCACCCGTCGTGGGATCACGAATTACGTAATGGCTTTACAATTTTAGCCTCCTTGTTGTAACTCATGTCTTTTTTGTTGTTGCAAATAATATAGCAAAGTATTTGGTATAATGCCACACAAGTTTTGCTTCACTTCTCTTTTTGTTTTCCTTTGTTCTTTAATTCAATTTTAAAAGAGCAAAAATAAGAAAAAAGAAATAAGAAGCAACTGTTGAAACATAACAATAATTTATGTGGTAATCTATATTGTGGACTTGTCTTCCTTCTAAGCAAATTAATCTTTGTCTCTGATCAAATTAGCTTTTTATATCAGAAACACACAAATTCATTATTAATCTTATCTGATATAAGAAATCTTTACACCACTATTGGCACACAAAATGCTACAACTGTCATGAACCACTTTTGTTTATTTCTCTTTTTCCCTTGTACAATTAAATCCAATTTATTTATAAAAATAATATTAAAAAAATCATGTATTAAAACTAGTCCGGGGCATTCGAGCTGGCCCCACGGTCCTCATCCCAAGCCTTCCCGACTGGCGATTAGCCAGATCGCGGACTGCTTGGCCTCAGCCCGAGCTCCAGATCGGGCTGCCCGACCCGTAGGGTTAGCATTTTGGGGCCGGATACGAAACACGAAACGATCACGACACGATTTAAACGGGTCTCGGTCTACCGTAAATGGATCTGGGTCCAACTGTGTCGAACACGATTAACACGATTAAATAACGGGTAAACATGACACGAACACGATAACACGATGAGACCCAATTATACACGATTAAAGTGCAAAAAGTTACATTATATATATGTTATTATGTATTTTAATACTTATTATATATAACATTTATGTTTCTTACTAATCTATTACATTGTACAATTGATGAACATAAAAAAAAGTGTTAGTTAATTGTAAAATCTTAGATAATATAATAAAATAAATTAAGTTAAACGAGTACGAATTGAATTAATTTGACATTTTAAAATACATGACTATGTTAAATGGGTTAAACGTCTAAACACGATAAACACGGTATTTAAAGGGGCGGGTCTGAGTCTCATCTTCTTACACGATATTTAAATGAGGCGGGTCTGGGTCTATATAAAATAAGTAAAAAATGATTAAGACTCGGCACGAACACGACACGTAACCCGAATTGCCACCCCTACCGACCCGGCCTGTGCCCCTTTTATTTTATTTTATTTTTAATTATTTTTTTGTTTAAACTATTGTAATTGCAGTTTGGTCCCTAATAAATGTCAAAAACAAAAGTTAAAAAGTAAATAGATATTGTTTCTGGTTTGATGATCAGTTCTTTGATGAACTTTTTTTTATTTTATTTTTTTATTATTGTTAAAGTACCGAATTGTGAATTTAATTTAAGTACTATAGTAAGATATTATTGTTAAAGTATATTAATAATATTGAATTAAATTGTTGCAACCAACACAATATATACTTATACTAACATTTCAAAGGTAACATACATACTTTTACAAATTAAATTACTAATCATACATTAGGTACTTTTACCACAAATTAAAAGCAGTAGGTACTTAACAAAGTTAAACATTGTGGCTCTACGACAACACCCGGCACGACGACGTAGATGAATATGCATTCATGGGAGTTTGCATGGACTCTATCTCCGCACTTTTTGCATAATGCGAACCGCTCGGGTTTTTTTTTTTTTTTTTGGACCCTCATCGTTCCACACTTATATCGCGTTAATGTTGATTATCTACAATTGAGAGATAGGCCTACGGGCATTGTTCCTACTCGTCGGATATGTGTCGATGGTAGAAGGTGAGGGACTCGAAGGTGTAGCCAGGCTCGAAGGTCCGGCGGTGAACATGCCTGCTCAATGTTGGTCGATACTCTACGGTTTCCTCTGATATGTTGTGATCGCTTTCATCATCATAGTCCTACAAAATTTAATTAGTGTGTGCCACGGGCCAGAGACCGAATCACCAGTAACGTAACTCATTCATCGGGTTTAGGCAATTGGGAAAACAGATACAGTCGTTTTTGAACGTCGGGGTGCATTTTATGTACTCTGAATCATTATTATTATTATTATTATTATTATTATTATTGCTAAAAGAGCCGTTCTTAAAAGTTAAGAGCTAAAAATTTATTCTTTCAATACTTTCGCCTTGACGTCGGGGGTAATTCCGATGTCTATTTTTTTCTCGCTCAGTTGTTGGATTTGATCCAACAACTCAGGCTCGGGCTAGTTCGACCCGAGGTCATTCGGGCTTTAGGCTTTAAAACCCTAATTGACGCGGGCCGGGCGGGCTTAACTCGAGTGGGCCCGTCCAAGATGCGCAGCACTAAGTAAAACCAACATAAATACAATATTATTTTAGCTTGTTTGTCCCACAGATAAAGTGAAATTTATTTGTTTGTCAGTTTGTGGATTTGTCCCACATGGATATTGATAATAAAAATAAAAAATAAAAAGTTTGGGGATATCCACTAATAAATAAATCAAGTCATCGATAGTTCTAAAGGTAAAAGTAAAATATATTTAAGGATATAACAAAAACAAATTACACCAAGATTAAATACAAGAAAAAGAATGAGTTTTGGCGAGAGAAGACCAAGCTTGAAACCGGAAGACGAAAAAAAAAATCAAATAGAATAATAAAAATTATTCTTTCCACGCACGTGTATACATTAACTATAATAGTATTATACATTTTTCATTAAACATAAAAGAAATTGAAATGTATACGATTAAATTGAGAAAAAAATACATTTTATTTCATAGAAAAACACGACACATGCACCTCTACAAAATAAATGTCAAGAGATGGTTTCGAAGAGTACCGACATACAAACAAATAAACAACCAATTAGCGGAGCTCCGAAGCCCGTATTTCTTCGGTTTTTGATCGGATAGATCAGCCTACAAATTAATAAATAACCGATTAGCGGAATTCCGAAACCCATATTTTCTTCGGTTTTTGATTGGATCGATCAGCATATAATTACGAGATACATCGCCAGTTTACATTTATTCTTGTTGGTGAGAACTCCGAGTTGAGAGCTTTCACTGCCTTATGACGGAAACCAGGCTCTTTACGTAGAAACAGAATAGATTCCGCAATCGGTCCACGTCTTGAATAATAACATCGCTAAGCTTTTCGGTATGAGGATTGAACGTGACCAGGGATTTATCCTTATCTTGCATCAGAAACTCATTATTGTGGATGAACGAAAACGTTTTCACAATTTCTTCAAATGGCCCGGCAGAAAAGGGTTTTGTCCACGAAGATTTGCCATCAAACACGAAAACCTCAATGTAGAACGGAAAATCGCTCAAGTTATAGTCACTGAAACAAACATACACAGCTAGCGAATCATTCCACACTATTAGATCAGCGTATTCCCGTTCAAAGTCTGTGCTATCCGACTCCGGGAAATCCATGACATGAAATTCCTCGTCACACATGTCGAAGCAAAGGATCACAGCATGACCCCACCTATCAATAACTGACCAATAACAAACTCCTTTCCAGTACAACGCTTTTTCACATTTAACCTCTGCTATATTTATATCACTAGGCATCTCCATCGCTTTCCAAAGATTGTCATTTAGAGAATAAACCTCAGTTCGGTCCAATCCATCGAGAAAAATCCTAACCACTTTGTAATCTTTAGTTCTCGAATCGTACCCGAACCCCAATCCTTGAAAATTGGCGCTTCCAAACTCCGGGATAATCTTGCACTCTCGCAATATCGGATTGCATATGAAAATGGTTCGGGGATCTTGAACAAGACAGACAATCCCATCACAGTGGTGAGCGCTCCGCCACCGATCGATCCGGTCAAAGTCTTCCCGCTGAGGAAGAGGGAAATCGAGTTCTTCGGATATCGTTGGAATGTGATCATCGATGTTATCGATATTCAAAATGGTGATCAACGAGAACATATCTCCGCGGCAGTCTGTTCCACTATGGTCCAAGTGCGAGCAACAATGGCTAAAAACTACGGAGCTCGAAGACTGCTTTTTCGTATTGCTAAGATGCACGGAGACAAATGCAGGGTCACCGATGAGCTCGGTGATTAGGGCATACCACGACTTGCTCACACACTTGTTTTCTACTAAAGAATCGGCCGGAACCCACGACATGATTTCCACAATTATATCTTTAGGCAAATGAGAGATCACTGTCGCCATTTTTCGCTTCCAATTTCTGAACCGAAACATATTCAAACATAAGCCACATAGAGTAGATCATTTAGTAATCGGATGTTACAACGCTGATAATAAATAATATCGAGACCGCATGAATTTACTAAATTATCGAGGTTATTAATTTATCCGGTACTAATTCAGCACGCCGGTCATTCATGCAAGCATTTTATCAAACAATTGGTGTTCACCACTTCCAATTCTCCAAAACCTAATCAAAATACTTCATGTTCTTCCCATGTTTACACTAAATAAGCATATTTCACAAGATCGCGTGTCCTATTCGTTCATCAATTCGCAATCTCACAACTTTCATAAAAACCCTACATTTTAATGCAAAATTCCACCATTTTCTTACAAAAAAAAGCTTAGAATAGAAAATTCGAAAACTGAGATTCATACCTGTTCTTCGCAGTAATTGAAGGTTTGAGGGGAGAGCTTGGTCAGTCTGAAGATTTCTCAGATGGGAAATGAGAAGAAGAAATGGTTATCGAAGAAGAAGAAGAAGAAGATATTACTGACGTGAAGATTTATTCAAAAACTAAATAGAGTTAATAGCGGTGAAAGTATCAATGTTTCAGTTTTACTTTTCATTAAAATTTCTTTTGTAAAAGTCATGCCACTTTGATGCCGAAAAATGGATCAACACTTAAAACGGCCCAAGTATGGATTTTTGACCGGGCCCAATGACCATATGACGGTCAAAGGGGGTCTTGAAGCTTGATTCTTCGTTCTTGATAGGCCGGGAATATTTCCCATATTGGCGACTCTGTCTCCGTATCTGAGAAAATGAGATAACGTGAACTAAACCTATTTATCGATTCAATAGAAGCCCAAAGAGGTGAATGGTGAATAGGGTCCCAAATAACGAGAGATATGTAAAAAGCAGGTCCGGTTACGCCTATTCCTAATCCTAAATGGAATGTAACCACGTAGGGATCCATATATAAACATTGTATCTATTTAGATACGCTCGAATGACCCCTTCTCATAATTAGAACATAATTAGAATGTATATAACCCTATTCTATTCCGGTCTGGCCTGGTATGGAATGAACTTATAATCATGGAATCAATAAAAAGGGTACGGATGGGATGTCTCTGTATCCACCTCCGACGCTCAACATTAGTCTGGTATCTAAGTCAGGATATTTAAGAAAATGGAAAACTGAGTTTTTATCGCTTTAGAGACCGTTTTTGTGAGTTGATCTGAGTCGATCTGAGTTACTCAAAGTTGTTGTGAGCTGATTTGACTTACCGTTTGATTGAAATGAAGCATCTATTTATAGGAGGGTCCATAGATCTACGGGAAATTATTAATAACTTTCTCGGGCCCTTGAACAATTTGAATATTACTTGGCGTGATGGGGCGTTGGCGCGATGGCGCGTTGGGGCATTGGTGCGATGGCGCGATGCTCTTTTTGCAGTAAAAGTACCAAACTCTCTACTGACTTTTCGCGAGCCGAGCCTTGTTGAATTTTTGGGCTGGGCATTAATTTTTCTAGGTTCTGAAAAATACCCACAACAATTACCATAAAAGAAAAAAAAGGGAAATAATTAGAAAAAAAAAGAAAAAAAAAGAAAAAACGGATATAAAATGTGTTTAAGACTTACTAGCGGCACATTTAAAATTCTGCTAAATTCAATTTACAAAGTCGACGAAATTTTAAATCGAAGCCAAATAGTGGACATTAAATAATTTAGATGTGAAAAATATTGATTTATGCCACCACAAAATTTAAAATACTAGATCATTGTAGCGCTATTGATCTAACTAAATAATTATATATGTATGAATTTAAATAAAATTGATAAAAACAAGAACAAGATATAATTTGGAAGTATTTTGGCTTTGTTTGGTAGCCATCTTGAAAACTTTTTTTACGCTCTTCTAAGAATAACGGTTGTTCTCTCGAAGCTCTTCTTCTATTGAATACTAAAGCATTTATAAGGTTCTGTTTAATTGTTCTAGTTTTTGTTTGCTACTGATTATTCAAGATGTTTTTTGGATGATATCGAAGTCGAGGTGGAAGTTTCGAATGAGTTGTAGATCAAGGTGTGCCAGGAGATGATAAAATCTTATTCGCAAAAGCAACTGAAAATGCTCGACGATTACATACGGAGTTTAGTGATTTTATTGCTAATTATATGTGGAACTATTATTCGTGATGTTTATGTAGTAAAAACGCGATTGTCTCTAATTTCTATGATGTTTGTGTAGTTAATGTTATTATATTTATTTTAGTAATGTATTAAAATGTGATTAAAAAACAAAAAACAGAATTATGTGCAACTACAAAATTGTGAATGAAGAAAATACAAAACAGTTTGAGCTGGCTATCAAACACTTGTATTTTCATTTTGTCTTTGTTTTTTAAAATTTTCACAACTTTATAAAAAAGTTTAAAATGTGATTGAGTATTATTTTGTTACATTGTGTTTTAAAAAGAAAAGAAAAAATAGTATCTAAATACTCTTTTTAAATTGATTTTTAAAAATTAAACCTATAGTAATTAATTGAAACTAATTAAATAAAACTATAATTATGATACAGATTAATGAAAAACGAAATGAGAGAATTCATAAAAAAAAAAAACAATTTAATTTAATTTAACTAGTTAATTGTAAAATAATTGAAGGAACAAAAATTAGCTACTATATTATTAATAGAGCTGAGTATGAGCCAAAAGAAAATTAAAACAACAAAAATATTCCCTAAGAAATTATAAGTAAATTTAATTTAATAAAGAGGAAAAGTAATCTCTCAAGCTCCGACAACAATAACTAGAACTTGAGAAGAAGAAGAAAAGTTTATAAAAATAATCAACCAATCACGTTTTTTGTTACTTTTTTTTGTAAACAGTAATCCGAGCTAGCAAAGTCATCGGTCGGGGACGCTGCCGGCTATCGGTTATCTCCCGCGTTGTAATATCTCTTTGCTCTTCTTTGTAATTTTCATTGTAATGCAATTCCAAAATAAAAAAATAAAATAGAAAGAAAGAAAAAAAAAATAGTAAAGATGAAATCTCAATTTGAGAATATGGACTGGCTCCAGCCTCCAATGTACATTAGAGCATCAAAAGTGGAATATATGACA
This sequence comes from Parietaria judaica, assembly GCA_954871525.1. Classification (NCBI taxonomy): domain Eukaryota; kingdom Viridiplantae; phylum Streptophyta; class Magnoliopsida; order Rosales; family Urticaceae; genus Parietaria; species Parietaria judaica. Next base: position 3,286,768 of record OX940872.1, on the reverse strand, counting down.
TTCAAAGTCCCTCATATTTGTCACAATGTACAAAAAAGCCTCAGCTACATCTTAATCATTTAATTTTCTGTTTAGGAACTCTAATAAGCATTTGGTTTTTATATTATATATTCAATTTTACCCTTCCCCAATCCAAGATCTTAGATCCGTAACTCAATACCGGGAAAACCCGGTAACCCCAGAACTTGTAATCCAACGGACGAGCTAAACTCACTTTCTCGGGGGTAAAAATTGTGTTGAATTCACTGTTGCCAGCACAAAATGCTACCAGGTTCAACCCGAGCCCGTTTCCCGTGACGGGGTCCACAGCTTCATTCTGTCTGATACTTCACATGTTTAAATTATGAGCGACCCGGGACGTATCTAGAGTTGCAGAGCTAGGTCCGGTTGTTGAGACTCCACCATAATACCAGAGGACTGCTTCACAGGGGACTGCGGCGACTGAAAGCCAATGTTCAAGTCCGGAGGAAGTGTGTCCTGTTTCTGCCTTGGAAGGGCGTGAGGGCTGAGTGCGCGCCACCTGGACAAGTCAGCTGCCGCCATCTGGGGGAACATTACGGGGCGGTTTTGAAAGTGTGCTGCTTCGTTCATGTAATGCACGGGCTGCGGGAAGAACGTAGGGACAGGGAACTGATGTGTTGACCCGGAAACAGGAAATTCCCGAGCAGGGTTGTAGAGAGAATCTGCAGAGATTTGACTTTTCGGTGGGGTCGGATTCTCCGCAGGTGGTCTGAACGCTCCGGCACCGATGGACATCCAAGCACGTGCGGCTGCAGCAGCGGCGTTGTTCAGGTCCTCTCGCTTAGGCTGATCTGAAGGCTTCTGTTGCTGATGAGTCTTATCGGCCATAGCTTTCATCAGCTGCACTGGGTCGTTGAGACCTTGCTCGTGTCTCTGAGGAAATTCCGCCACTGCCCCTCTGGAATTCCTGGTGTCTCTGCCATCGAGACACCCTACGGACCCAACTCCGTTAGAGATTGCTGGAGATTGCCGGAGATTGCTATGTCTCGCTGCTGCCGTTTCTCTCACCTTGGAAGCTGTTGTGTCTGAATTTTCAAGGTCAGGGCTGCTTTGGTTCACTGTGGGCAGAGCGTTCAGCTCGACTTGCATAGGCACGGGATTCCTGGGCATAGGGAAGTTCCTTGTTTGTGGATTTTGCTGACTATGGAAGGCGTTATTAGCAGTGTTACTACCAGTTTTCCTTCCGGTAGATTTGGCCTCTGTCTGAGGCCTGGGAGAGCTGAAAGCAGACGGTTTGGCTTCGGTCTGAGGAACAAACGGAGACTGTCTTCCTTCTGAAAACTGTGGACTTTCTGTTTTAAACGCTCGATCATCCTTTCTGATTTCACCACCGGAATTATTATTCTTCTTAACTAAACCGCTTTGCTTTTGGGTTTGGCTCTCAAGCAATAATACAGGAGTAGGAAGCGGCTCATATTCCCCGACCCAACCTCGGCCGAATTTGCAGCCCGCCGGAAGTGACTGTTCAATTCTCTGTGAGGCGGCTTTCCAGGCAATGGGCCCGAGAGTTGCAGCGAATCGGGCCAGGCTTCTGGCGTATGCGTATTCCGCGTGAAGCCCAACCTGAAAACGTATTTGAGCATATGTAAATATATACTAGGTAAAACATGTGTGGAACATGATTACAGAAAAGGAGGTAGCAGATGTGTTTTTTATCATACCGCAACCAATTGCTTGATTTCGGACTCAAATGTCGTGAATACTGAGTCGGGTTTAGCAGCCAGTGGAGAGGAAATGTTGTAGCTAGAACGACGGTTCTCTTCGGAAATGACCGGCTTTCTTCCAAATTTGGACTGGAGTCTTGCTGAAACGATTCGTCAATCAAGTCATTAGAAGAAGGTGATATGCAGTCTAAATCACAACAACAATTTAATTCGACTTGGCGATGAAATTAGACAAAAAAAATAATGAAAACTAAGCAAATAAAACCCGAAGGCTATGTTGGAATTAAGGTTTTTAAGTTCACTGAATGACCCGTTGATACTACAAATCCCAAGAGATTGGTACCGATTCTAATATTCCAAAATAGACATTAATTAAAAAGAGTAAAAAGAAGTACCTGAATATGTTTCTTCTATCTTCTCTAGATGGGGATCGTTGAAGGACGAATTACTCTCAAAAACATGTGCATCATTATTGGTCGGTCTCTCATGGTCACCAACTTGTGTTTGATTAAAACTGTTCAGAATCTCGCCTGCCGTGGCAAGAGTTGCTCCGGCAGAGAAATCAGAACCAACTGTTTCATGTGCGGTCTGATACAAAGGCTTCTTTACTTGCTTCTTAACCGAGGACGAGGAGTTTGTTTTTATTTTCTGGGCGAGTTTCATCTCTTTCTCAGACGACTCGAGTTTAATCCTCAACTTCTCAAATTTCTTTCTTCCAAGCTCTTGGATAGCACGCGCCTTTTAAAAAGATTAAGAAGGAACATATAATTAATAAACACTCAAAAAGGGCAGATTTTAATTATAAAACAATGTCAGTTCGGTAAATGAGAAGAAATCCTCCAACCTGTTTATGGTATATGGTATCCGCTGAATTATACTGCATTGCGTTAGAGCAAATCAACATAACGTCACTCTGCATCGAAAAAATACATGTTTAGCTTTCTTCCTTTCGGTACTTCTTTTGAAAGATATTTTAGTATAACGTACAGGCCGATTGGGTAAATACTCTTAGAAAATATTCACGAATTCTACTGAAACCCTGGTTCTGAACTCTGTTGCTATTTACACATATGCATTGTCTCCACCACAATTTTCTGAAAGAGCCCCAAGACCCGGAGCTATGACGAATTTCAGATCGAAAAAACTATAACTATAACAAAGTTCAAGTCTGCGTAGAACAAGTACGTGAATTCCCGAAATGCTTCTCGCAAGTATTCCACTTTGGTTTTCCACAGTTCGTCGGGAACACCATTACGATTCCAGCAATAATTGCTCAAGTGCATAACACTTAGACAAGCGCATCGTATTCTTGAACACGAAGGATGGCTCATTCAAAAACACTACTTCAACGCATCGTACGCGGCTCCCGCCAGTGAATTGACCATTGATCGGATTTAAATCGGTTTAGGAAGAAGAAAGAAGATGGAAACAGAGAACAAAAACATGACGTTCACCTCTAATTGATCTAATGTAGAGTAGGATCCGCCCGCCAAGTTCTTCCTCACGGTCGCGAAATCCATCGGATGCTCGATCACATCGTGATAGTCGGGTAGCTACAATGTCAAACTCCAAATCAATCCTCGTGTAACACAAACATAACTCCACTTCAACAGCATTCCTACTCACCTCTTCGGGGTCAACCGGCTCCGCGTACACGCCGTAAGTGTCTTTCCTGCCATGTTTCACATTTCAGCATCAGTGAATTTCCCGACTGTGTCGAAACTCGAAAGAAAGAAGTGCGTTATTACTTTTGAAGCTTGTCAAGAATCAACTCCAGTATCTTCTTGTCGGGCAACGGAATCCCAGCCCGGGATTCGACCGGAGTCCCTGATCAAAGAAACCAAGATCAAACGCTGCATGAAGAAAAGATCAGAAATGGTGGGTGGTCAAAGCACAAGAGCAGACACAAACCTGGAAGCGAGTTGAATCTCTTGGAGTCCACTCTCCGAGCCCTTTCCTGTTGACACGGCAAAAGTCCCAGAGAGTTGTAATAATTACAAATTAATGAGAAAAACCCAAATAAATTAAAAAAGACTGCGTTTTAATGAGCTCGCGGAAGAAAGGGACAGAGACAGAGACAGATAAGGCAGACAAAACGTAATGTATAGACATGTATGTATGTATCTATAGATATATATATGTATATATATAGAGAGAGATGCGTGGAGAGAGAAAGGTGGGGATTGAAGCCGATCAGATTCTGTGGATGTGTTGCTTGTCAATCTATATATATATTTTATACAAATATATATGCACGGTTTTGACTCGCACCGTATCTCTCTCTCTCATCCCGACACAGAGAGAAAGTGTTGAGCTAGAGCGAGAGAGAGAGAGAGTGATATCAGCAGAGGTATATCTATATATATATGTATCTATATACAAGCACAAGAACAACAAAGAATTTCATCAAAATCACTCCACAATCTCCATTTCTGGCTTCAGATCCACCTAAACGACGGCGTTTTCGAGCGTACCTCCTCTTCTTCGTCCTCGTCGTCGCGCAGAGCAGCGGCGACGCCGTCTTCTTCTTCCTCCTCCTCCTTCTCGGCGCCGCAGCCGCCATTGATCCTCCTCTTCTTCCGGCGGCTCGCGTCCGCTTCGTCCTCCGATCGCTCCTCGTCGTACTCGCACGCCGGCCGCGACTGAGCTCCACGCGCCGCCGCCGCGCCGTTGAGCTTGACGACGAGCTTGAGCTTCTTCTCCCTCCCCCGCTCGTCCTCCTCCTCCTCGTCGTTGTCGTCGCCGCCGTCGTTCTCCGCGTCGTCGTCGTCTTCCTCGTCGAGGTAGTCGTCGAAGTCGATGACGCCGTACTTGGAGCTCCTCCGCCGGTGGCTCCGGCGAACCTCCGGCGGATCCTCCTCGCCGGCGGCCACACGCCGCGCCAGATCTGCCTTGGAGGGCCGTCCCTTCTTCCTCCTCCTCACGATCTGCCCCATCGAAACCCTCGCTGCTCTCTCGCTCTAGTTTCTCTCTCTAGAGCAGGCTCGCCTCGCTCTCCTGCTTTGGAGCCATTGCTTTTGTGTGTGTGGCCTCAGCTTCGGGCTCCCTTTTCAAAAGCGGAGAGATTCGTGCCAATCCGAGCCTGGGCCGGAAGCTCAGGCTCGGTGGGCTCAGAAGGGAGAGAAATCATTGAGCTTTGATGAACGACGTCACTGTCTGAACAGAGAAAATTAAATGAATAAATGTTTTTTTTTGTTCGGGCTGGTGGGGCTGCCCGCTGCCCGCTGCCCGAAATGGGCTTGCGTGTCGCTTTACCTGCTGCCCGTGTCTTCTCTTTTTGCATATATTTTTATTCGGAGATCAAACCTAGTCGTCGCTGGAGCGCGTGGACTCACGCTTACTGTGTGCTCATTTCATTTCCCTCTCAAAAGTATCGGAAAATGTGTTCATCAGGGAATATAGGATTTTTTTTTTTTAAACGAATATAGGATTAATACGTCTGCTTTTTGTAATGTTGATGTTTCTAAATTCTAATAAAAAAAACAAAACAAAAAACTTATTGTTGAACAGTCGCCGAAAATTTTCCTTCATCATCGTTAAGGTCGGAGTAGGTATGTTACTAACACCAAAAACTTATTCCGCAATAGCAAACACTTTGTATTTGTTAAGAGTGAGGTCAGCGTAGCTATGTCCGACCACGTGTAGCACATTGACGAGTATCACCGACTTCGAGAATAATCATCGACCTCGTTAGCTATGTCCAGCGTCGATGATTATTCATGAAGTTGTTGATACCAGTCACTTTGGGGGCGTTTGGTTATGGTCTCCGAGACCAGTTTCTGGTTTTAGTTTTAAACAGTGTCATATTGGTTTCGCAGACCACGTTTGGTTGCCAGTTGTCACTGTTTTCCGAGACCGGTCTCGCAGACCACTGAAATTTTAATGAAGGAAAACAGAAAACAACTTGAAGTTGTTTTCTGTCTTTGGTCTTCAACTCAATATTACAAAATAAAACAATAATAATATATTATCATTCTATGATATTATTGTACTATTTATAATAAGATATTAACTATGAAATTAACTTAAATAATAAATTATTAAAGTCATTTTATATATAATAATAAATTTTAATGATATTGTTATCATATTAACAAAATATTTAAATTATGTATATTATTAAATACTAACTAAATTACAATGATAATAAACTCTTGAACGGAATATTTACTACTTAATATTACATTATTTAAACATGTAATCAGAGTCATGAAATATGAATAATTTTTGTTTAATATGGTAAATATTTTTAGACATAATATTAATATATATTACTTTCAAATAAAATATACTTTTTTTAGTAACATAAATTGTGTTTTATTACATTTTTTTTCATTTATATTCAACCACAAATTAACAAAAAATTAACCAAAGAGTGTTTCAAAAATCAAACTCCCAAGCTGGTTTGGTAGACTAAATTCTCAGACTAGTTTCCGAAACCAATTTGCAAAACTGGTTTCTCAAACCATTTAACCAAACACCACCTTTGTACTTGGTATGTTTGATGTCAGGGTATTTATATCCGATCTCCGAGATCAGGGGCAATTTTACATTGGGCCGAGCGGGATCGGCCGCCCCCACTCAAACCGAGATTTTGAGTCAATTTTTTAAATATTTTTAAATATATATACGATCATTAATATTAAAAAATTACTCATTGCATTTTCAATCTTACATTGTGGTGTAGTGGAAAAAGGAGTACAACATAATTTTACTTTTTGATAAGAGGTCCAAGGTTCAATTCACACCATAGACATAAATATGCATTCTTTTCCTTCTTCATTATTTTTTATTTTCAATGGCAAATCTATATAAATTACTAAAAAGTTTTAAAAAAATTATCCGCCACAGCTAATATATATATTTCATAAATCACATACATTTTATTAAAGTCTATTATTAAAAATTATTTTAAAACATATATCATTAAACTATCCCATATATTCATTTTATTCAAATATTAATTTATCATACATTGACTGAATATTCGACAATCTTTTTTAAAATTATCTTTCATAAAAAAAATTAAGAATTAAGTATAAGAATCCAAGAAAATATATTCTATTGTATCGATAAAGAGATTATAATAAATTATTTTAGTTGATAAAAATTTATAAATGACAATTGTAATGCAATATATGTTATTATATTACGCGTTTTAATACTCCATCTTATTTTAAAAATTACGTTATGCTATTTTTCGCCCCCATTCATGAAGTTTTCTAGCTTCGCCCCCGTCCGGGATCAAAGACACCGAAAACTTTACTTGCTGTAATTTTAATTGCTAATAATCTACTTGTTAATTCGAGGCCGGAGAAACTATGTTCGACCTCGAAGATAATCAATTACAGGTCATAATATGCAATTTAGTTCGGAGATGTTCAATTGTTAGTGTGTTCAATTACGCGTCTCAATCTGCAGTTTAATTGTAAATGTGGATGTACAATTTCGTGTTTGTGTTTTATCTATGGATCTTCAATAATATGGATATACTAATTGCAAATAAATAAATTATACCTACAAGTAAAAATTGATAATACATAGGAACTATATACATAGTGACATACAAATGGAAACAATTTTATATCTAAAAAAAATGAAATATGTTGGAATTTGAGGTACTTCAAGGTATATTTGCTTGTATTATCCATTTATATAATATTCGTACTATGTGCAATTGATCTAGTACAGAGACGAACCTAAGTAATAACTTCGAAATATATAATTACATCAAAATAGAGAACGTCTTGGTTTCATATTACGAAAATAATCTATAATTGAATCATTAGTAAACATCTCAACAATTTTTATCTTAATGTTCACGACAAATAGTCCGACAAGAAACATCTTCCATACCGTTTCCAAGAGCGGCCTTAACTAGATTCGTTCTTGAAAAAGAACGCTCGGTTGTAGTAGTGAAATCTGGAAAAGTGAGAATCATGGCTATCACTCTTTACAACAACCGGAAGGAAATCTAATTTTCTATTGTTCTTCAATCATTCACAAAGTTAAAAAAAATATTTGTCAAAGACTCTAGTAGTTTCAAGCTGAATAAAACTGACAGAATTCGATGCCCAATAAACTCAATTGCATTCTAGTCAAAGTTTTTTGGGTAAAAAATTTGAACCAATTTAAAGATAGCATCCTTTCTAAATGATTTTTGTAACTCTTTTGGCATCTAATTGCACGGATTGTGTGGAAAAATATAAGTTTTGTAATATTCCTCCATTTTTATTTCACGACGAGTCATTCCACTTTTGACATCATGAAGATCATAAAAATCAAGAATTTCTATATTGACATTTTCACATAAAACCTCACATTCTACTATATTGCCCAGTCCATCATATCTAAGCTTGTGTAAAAGTATCTTCGTGGATCTAACAAGAACATTGTATTCAAAATATTTTGAGTACGAAATTGTAACGCATTACAGAGTGAGCTAGTAATATCTAAATCTTCTTTCATCAAATACATAACGGAAATAAACTAGAAATCAATTATCGTTTTATGAATTGATTTAGCTTCACCGAGATGACAAATTTTTCCTCGGATGTGAGATTCAATAAATCTTCACATGTTGCACTAAATTTTTTATCTAACTATTAATTGATATAGAGCGTGAAGTTCAATGAAAACCGATTGGTCTTTGCAATGAACTTGGCTTATTAACACATATTCCACTTTCAAGTTCCTCAAAATAAGCAATAAACATGAGCATCTTTTAGCCGGTTATTACACTTACACGATCTACGGGAAATATCAAATATATAAAAGCCTATCAAAAAACTTTTTAATATGATAAACCTCCTTAGATGTGGCAAGTAATGATAATTGCAAACGATGAGCAAAACAATGAAAATAATAAGCATATGGACATTCTTTTGAAATCACAACTTGCAAACAATTCCATTTTCCACGCATGTTGTTATAACCTTGACCTTGAATTAACTGAATATCAAAAGTTAAATGAGAGAGCGTTGATAAAATACCATTTTTCAAAGACAATGATGCAATGTCTCTCACATGAAGCAACCAAAAAAAAAAATTAAGTAAATCTAGATTTTTGTGGTAGCAAACATATGTAGGTTTTATCTTATCGTGGCTTGAATGTCAAGCTGAAAATTTGTACTATTGCCGCAGTTAAGTGAGTCGAAGGCTTGCTTTGACTCCGAAAATAGTTACTTAATCGTAGAGATTCCACTCATGTTCAACCCTTTGCGGAACCAGCCTCTAGCAAGCGTCAACATTTCTGATGCTATGCGTTGCTCGCGTCATGTCCCAATTGATCCACCACTCTCGCCTTCACACTTTAAGTGCCGATCGCGATTGGCGAACGCATCAATGACGAGCCAGTTCGTACACGTCTGATGGGGTCAGTTTAACTAGGATACAAAGTATTACTTTATTGTGACGTGCATATACCCAAAATTAAAAGGGAAAATTGCGGCAAAAATACCCAACCTTTGGTCAAACTGTCTCCCGGGTACCCAACCTTTAAAACTGACGGCAAAAATACCCAACTTGCGTTGACCGTGAATTTGGCATGAAAACGTTAATTTTTTTGTTAAAATTCGTGATGTGGCCGGTAGCGGCAAAAATACCCAACCTTTTTTTTAAAAAAAAATTAATTTTTAATTTTCTTAATTTATGTTTTTATTTTTCTTTTATTGATTAAAGATAATTACTTGAATTCCAAATACATGGAATAACACAAAAGTTAGTCAAAACATCTATTGATTTCTTAATGTGCTTGAATAAGCTACATTTGGTGATAAAAATCTTATTATTATGAGAAATTTTAAATATAATGTTACAGATATTTTAAGTAGTTGAACAGGGTTTTGAGAATAGGTATCTGGATTTCTGGGTATCTGGATTTCTGAGTATCTGGATTTTTGGATATTCGGATTTCCGGATCCGGATACGGGTAGTGATTTTTGGATACCCGAAAAACCGGATCCGGATACAGGTAGTTCAAAAAAACCGGATAACCGCTCCGGTTACAGCCATAATTACCATTTTCATTGGTGATTGACCGTTTTAGATCGAATTAATACAGTCAATTATTGTCTCTGTATTAAAAAAAAATGGCTTAAGAATATATGCCACTAAAAAAAATATTATCAATAATCAATAGGCTTGATTAGTAATAATTGGCTAAAAGACCTCCCCTGGGATCCCATTAAAATGCATACCCTTTAATACCCCTACTAAGAAATATGAATAATGTCGAAGGAAGCTATGAAACACACTGAAAACCCACTTATGGTCATTCTCCATAAAAAAAAAAACCCTTATCGAAGGCCGATCCAACGTCGCAAACTGCGTCATCGTCGGAGGCCGGACGCGCCCTCACAGTGACAATAATTGACAGTATTAATTCGATCTAAAATGGTCAAGTACCAATGAAAATGGTAATCAGGGCTGGAACCTGAGCGGTTATCTTGTTTTTTTGAACTACCCGTATCCGGATTCGGTTTTTCGGGTATCCAAATATCACTACCCATATCCAGATTTGAAAATCCAAAAAATCCAGATACCTATTTTCAAAACCATGTTCAATTACTTAAAATACCCGTGACATTATGTTTAAAATTTCTCATAATAATAATATTTTTATCACCAAATGTAGCTTTTACAAGCACATTAAGAAATCAAAAGATGTCTTGACTAACTTTTGTGTTATTCCATGTATTTGGAATTCAAGTAATTATCACTAATCAAGTAAAGAAAAAATAAATAAATTTTAAAAAAATTATTTTTTTTAAAAGGTTGGGTATTTTTGCCGCTAACGGCCACATGAAGGATGTTAACGGAAAAAGTAACGTTTTCATGCCAAAGACACGGTCAACGCAGGTTGGGTCTTTTTGCCGCTAATTTTAAAGGTTGGGTACCCAATAGGCAGTTTGACCAAATGTTGGGTATTTTTGTCGTAATTTTCCCAAATATAAACAAAATCTTTTTTTTTTATTGAATGGGGTGACGCTATCGACCAAGGATACAATGCACTCTTGCATCACTTAGATATATTCAATGTAAGAACAAGTGGCACTATTGGTCAAGTTTACAATAATGTAAAGGGGGCACTCATTTGAGACCCATGAGGGTTTGAACCCATGAACTCTTGAATAGAGGAGTGATGGAGTTACCACTTGACCAAACAAGCTTGGTTAAAAACAAAATCTCTTTAAATTCTCAATAAAGTAAAATTTAAGTATACTTGACATTAAAAGAAATTTGTACCATCTCAATTGATAAACACCATTTGTATTTAATCAAGACGTATAGACATTAGACACAATCTTTTCTTTTTTTTCTTGACAAATTTATGTATGTTTTACTTTTTCGGGACTCGGATACAATTGCGAAATCAGGATTAAAGGGGGTAATTTTTTATTTTTTTAGGGATAATAGCGGCATAAGTACTCAACCTTTACTCAACTGGGGCGGCATAGCCCCAACTAGGGGTGTGCAAAAAAAACCCAACCCAACAATTTAGCCCAACCCAATCTAACCCAACCCCAATCTAACCCAACCCAATTAACCCAATAGTTATCGGGTTGGGTTGGGTTCAACCCGAATAAATAGTCGGGTTGGGGTTGGGCTAGATGCATTGGGTTGGGCCGGCCCAATTGACCCAATCAAGTTTTTTTCTTCAAATAATTAGTTAACTTTTTCAAATATATTTTTGTAGTTAGTCTCATTTTTATGTTTAGTCATTATTTAATGTCTATGACTATGTTTCTAGTTTATGATTACGACCACGTTTCTAGTTTAGTTTACGACTATGTTCCGTACTTGTGTTATTTAATGTTTAAGACTATAATAACGTTTAATTTTTGAATTGGGTGTTTAAAAATAGTAATATGAAATTTATGTTTATTGATCGGCGGTTTAAATTTCAGTGTTATTTGGTAAAATATTTTTTATGTATTTTTTTAATTTTAGTTCAGGCCAATGACCCAACCCAATCCAACCCAACCCAGAGTTTGTCGGGTTGGGTTGGATTGGGCCTTCAAAAATTTTGGGTCGGATTGGGTTGCTTTTCCAAAACCCAATAAAATCGGGTCGGGTTCATGTTTTACCTCGGGTCGACCCAATCCAACCCATGCACACCCCTAGCCCCAACCTCATTTAATAGCGGTATAAGTATCAAAAGATTATTTTCGTCCATATTTGACTAACGGAAGTAGTCAACGTTTGCGTGGTTAGCTTCTCGTCAACGTGGACGCCACATAGTCCGACATTTCACCATACATGTCATCCTCGCGTCATCAAATTTAATGCAAAATTAATTGAATCCCTCCATCACCCTTAATTTTGCATTAAATTTGATGACACGAGGATGACGTGTATGGTGACATGTCGGATTACGTGGCGTCCACGTTGACGAGAAGCTGACCTCGCAAACGTCGACTACTTCTGTTAGTCAAATATGGACGGAAATCATCTTTTGGTACTTATACCGCTATTAAATGGGGTTGGGGCTATGCCGCCCCAGTTGAGTAAAGGTTGAGGACTTATGCCGCTATTATCCCTTTTTTTTATTTTACCAAAATAAATACTAGAAAAAACACTACATACGTGAACTGATGCACTTGCTTTCGTTTATGCAGGACATATCCAAGTTTTTCTATATTGTGGCTTTATAAAAAATAAAAAAAGCTCATCAATTTATTGTAAATTTTATTTTTAATACAATTAAAAAAAACTTTTTTTTTTTGACGAAAAAAAAAAAAGATTAATTCATCGGTGACGTTCATGAATCATGCAATTTTCCATTCCTTTTCTGACAGGTCGATTGATTTACACGCGCCTAACAAGGCGAGTGGAGACAAACACAGGCTCCATGGAAAATTGAAATAGACAGCCGTGACCCTAAGTGTCGCGTAGCCCACCCGAGCGCTTTGACCATCTTGCCACTTGATGTTCCCTCTCTTCCGCTCTTCGTGCAAGGGTAGATCGGGCATTTTTTCATTTCTGCACAAATCTTCGATGGCTTCTTCGCTCGATCTCAGCCGTCCAATCCCCCGCCATGAATATAGCTTGACATTGCGCTCATTCTAGTCCTGATTTCAACGGCCACGATCTGCGTCACTCTCAATCTGACGGCTGTAAGTACGAGCTTTTTCTTTCCTTTTATTGGGCGGGGCGAGAACAAGTGATGTGGCAGAGCTTCATACTGTGGGTCCCTCTATCGGAGTGGACCCGATCCTACTGTGGGTCCCACATTTAGGTCGATGGTGGAATTAATGCTCTCACTACGGTAGATGGGCCAACGAATCTGGGCCGTTGAATTCGATTAAATTGCAGACACCGTGTATTTGTATATGTATATATAGGTGCGTATTTATGACACTATATATATAGAGTAGGTTTTTTTATTTTTATCTATTTTAATTTTTGGGAAAAACTGTATAGTGAACTTCATGGAATTTTTGGATTTGATGTTTGAATTGAGGATTTGTTTGTTGTCGTTTTTGCCTCTTCGAGTTTGAGTAAGCTATGAAAAAATGGTACCAAAAGATTCGAATCTAAACATTGCATTCTAGAATCTGGTATTTCGGCAATGATTGCATTCTAGAATCAAACACGCCTATTGTATTTCAAGTAGGGCGGGTACTATACCAAGTAATGAAACTAATTTTCCTAAAAAATGAAAATCTAGTCTTTCGAAACAATAATAAATGAGCTCGGGATTCCGTCGAGTTCTTATGCTTTTACTCATGTCTTCAAATTAATTTACTAATCTCATATGAAGCAAAAAGGGTACAATAAGCCAACCTTTCTATCATCTCTTTTTTTCTTTCTTTCAGGGCGCTCTGGGATCGGTCCCGTGCGGCCAGACGTAGACGAGCTCGTCCCAGCCCGTACTGGCGAGGAGGCCCTCGACCAGCACGCTCATGTCGACGCCAACAGCGAACTCCGTGTGATGGTCGTAGCGCGCCACGAGCGCGTCCTCCGTCGCGAAGTCCCAGAGGCAAACCGTCATGTCGTAGGAGCACGTGGCGAGGAGGCTTGGCCGGTGAGGTGAGAATTTGACCTTCCTGAAGTCGAAAATCGCACATTACAAGAGGAAAAAGGCAACAATTCTGATAATTGCATGAGCTATTGACACCAATTTGTACCTGACGGCGTAGCCGTGGCCGTTGAGGACGGCAAGCGGGACGCGGAAGCTGCGCACGTCCCAGATCTTGACGGACTTGTCGACGGAGGCGGTGGCGAGGCGGCAGTCGTCGTACTTGTTCCAGTCGCAGGAGAGGATCTCGTGCTCGTGCGCGGGGATGATCATGGTGGAGCCCGGCTCGCGCACGTCCCAGACGCGGAGCGTGCAGTCGCCGGAGGCGGAGGCGAAGACGTCGGCGTGGCGCGGGTTCCAGACGGCGGCGTAGACGCAGTAGGCGTGCTCCCTGAAGGTGCGGAGGCTGGCGGGGCGGTCGACGGTCCAGAGCTTGACGGAGTCGTCCCACGAGGAGGAGAGGAAGGAGTCGCGCCGCACAGGGTTGTAGTCGGCGGACTGGACCTCGCGCGTGTGCTCGCGGAAGGAGCGGACGGGGTTGGCCGCCGGCGGCAGCGCCAGGTCGTAGAGCTTGACGGAGCCGTCGGCGACGGCGGCGACGAGGAGGTTTTCGTGCGACTCCGACCAGGTGACGTCGTAGACGCCGTCGGCGGTGTCGAAGGCGGCGACCTCGGAGACGGCGCCGGCGGCGGCGAAGTCGAGGACGTGGAGGCGGCCGTTGCCGAGGATGCCGAAGTTCTGGGCGGTGGCGACGGCGAGGCGGGTCTCGTAGAAGGGGCTGAACTTGACGGCGTAGCCATTGAAGGGGGTTTTGAAGACTGGCATTCTGGATCGATCGATCCTCAATCTGATCTCGCCTCGCTCTCGCACTCTGCTTTTATCTTCTTCTATTGCTTAATTAATTTAGAAGAATTCAATCAAATCTTCGTCTCTAGATAGAAAATCAGAAAATTCATTAATTAATTATGTATTTTAAGTGAACTATGCATGGAATAAATATTTAAAGTTTACATAGATAATCTTATTTAGAACTTTTATAGCTTAAATATAAAGAGGAAAAATAAAACGTAAGTGGAAAAGTGCTAGGAAAAAAAATAACTATTATAAAAAGAAAATTTGCGGTGAAAATCATCGAAATTACTAAATTCTTGTAAATAAATCACTACCGTCTATTTGTTGCGGCGAAAGTCATTATCGTCATCAATTGTTTGCAAATAAATCACTAACGTTTATTTTTTGCGGCGAAAAATCATCAAAGTCACTAAATTCTTGCACATAAATCACTAACGTCTATTTTTTGCGCCTACAGTCTTTAACGTCAGTTGGGTCGAAGCCAAGAATTATCAGAAGGGGGCGAAATTTATCATATTAAATTTTAAAAATAAAATGATATTGTAATTTATGTTACGCATTTTAATATCATTTTATTTTCAAAATCTAATATCATCCTTTAAATCGTGTGTTGTAAATTAAACACCTAATATATGATTAGTCTTTACAAAAATAATTCGTTGTATTTTATTTAATATGAGCATATATATATTTTTAAAATTTGAAATAAATTTCAATCTTTAATATTGTGTTTTAAATATTTAGCAATATAAGAACTAAAGAGCTCTTTCAAATTTTGTAAGAATTTTTTTTTAAGTGGTGTGCTTGTTATCACTAGATCAACCAAATCTTCTCATTATGTAATGTACGTATAAATTTATTTATTTTTTAATTATTTTCTAGCGATAATTAGTTTATAAAGGATTTCTTATCTTATTTTAAGCCTTATGGGGGGATAACATTAGACAATATTTGCAAGTTATTGTGAAATGTGGAGTAAAGGTGGATTTGAGATTAAGGTATTGTAGATAATTTATTTGGGACTTTGGGTAAATTAAATTATCTAGCATAGAAGAAACGTGTCAATTTTTATCTGGTCCACTTAGTTAGTCACTCTTTTGACTGTCTAAATTTTAATAAATCGTTCCTTTGAAGAAAAAAAAAGGATTGTTATTTTATTTTAAAATATATGTTCAGATCTATAATCACATCAGAAAATTATTTTACTTTCTTGTTTTATATAAAACTCAAGACATGTTATCTTATTATCTATTAAATCATTTTCAACATCGATATGTTTGTGGTTGTAAATTATGTTTATGGCATGTAGTAATTGTCATCCTATTTCTTGAATGTTTTGAATAAGCTATTTATGATTCCTAACATTAATGTGAAAGGGTCTTAAAATATCAAGGCACTTCACATAGGCGAAAACATATCTTCTATAGTTTTGAACGAATATTATTAGCATGGGTAATTTGCGGTAAAAGTGGCCAACTTATGATCATTTAGACAGTTATATAGCCAATGCGGAAAAACTGTGATAATAGTAGTCAATGTTTCTTAAGTGTGTTTCGAAATAAAATTCATCCACTTAATTTTCACACCGTTAGTCAACGGATAATGTGGCACCGTTGACCGCCACTCATGCAACCAAGTGGTTGCCACGTCATTTTTTTTACTATTTTAGTTTTTTGTGGGACCCACAAAAGGGTCTCACACGCTGCCCTCTTTTCTCTTACGCTCTTTCTCTCGCCCAATGCAACGTGTCAGATCGGTAGTGAAAAATTATTGTGTGCTTGTAGTGGTTCGATCTCACGCCGACGCTCGAGTGAGAGAAGTTAATAACCACTGCACCGAGATGGTTACTTTTTGAAATTTTTGTTGTGAGAAATTTAAATATCAATATATATTCAGTAATAAAGTAATAAATACTTATTATTATTATTATTATTATTATTATGATGTGTGACTTTTTCAAGATTAATTTTTTGGTTGGAGATTTTCTAGATCGAGTTAGGCTTAACTTCGTTCGGGGTGGTTGATTTTTTAAGACCAAATTTGGGCTTCTATTGACTTTATTATTAATTATTTAGCTAAATTATTACAAAAAATATATATATTAAATGCTTGTAAATACTAAATAGTAATATAATAATACGCTTTTTTCATATTCTAAAAATTGAAATTGAAATTTCATCCCAAGCCGGCACGGTTTGACAATATCATCCCGAGCTCAGGCTGCTTTTTTTATATTTTATAATTAGCCACATTAATGTGACTTTTAGAGTCAAACTTTGGTTCACTTTTTTTAGGTCGCGCTCGGTTTGAAAAAAAAATATTCAACCCGAACTCGACATAAAAAAATAAACCTGAGACCGACAAAAAAAAAATTCAACACGGTCCCGGCAAAAAAAAAAAAATCATCCCGTGCTCGGCCTAAAGAGGGCACGCATAAAAATAGAAAAGAATATAAGAGTCTCTTATTAATAGAATATTTTTATATATAAAATATAAATATTGAACTACTCATGCACAACATCGATGTTGATTTAGTGGTGAGCGTGTCACTGAATTAATTAGTGGGCGTGTGTTGTGTTCGATCCCCTTCATGCGCAACCCTTTTTCTCTGTTAAGGATAACATGTAGCGCATCGTGCTAGGGAGAAATTGCGGGAGTGTCTCTGCTAGAGACACGTGGCGCTAGCGTGAGAGGCAGTTTGTGAGGGAGTGCGGGTGGGTCCCACAAAAAACTAAAATAATAAAAAATGACGTGGATTGCCACGTGGTTGCCTGAGTGGCGGTCAACAGTGCCACATCATCCGTTGACTAACGGTGTGAAAATTAAGTGGATGGATTTTATTTCGAAACACGCTTAAGAAACATTGACTACTATTGCCACAGTTTTTCCGCATTGGCTATATAACTGTTTAAATGGTCATAAGTTGGCCACTTCTGCGGCAAATTACCCTATTAGCAAACATATATTGACCAAATTTATAATTTAAACTGAGTGTTAAAAATAGAAACATAATTACCTGAATAAGTATGTAGGGTGATATAATCGAGAAGATAAGAATTATAGTAAAACTTTAGATACATTTTATAAAAAATTAGAAATAAATGGGTATTTACCTAATAAACCCAAATTCATTATCTCATTTATTTATTTAAACTCAAAGAGTACGATATATTCTTAATTGATTATAATTGGGGTGAAACCGGAACCGGGAATCGGGAATTTGGTCATTTTTTGACGCTGTCTCGAAAAAACTGGGACACGGTAATTCTGTCCCGGTTCTGGTTCTGGTATTGATTATTTCTGGTTTTTTTCCAAAACCGAAACCGGGACCAAAACCGGGACGCATATTTTCCCCGGAACGGAGGACAAAAAAATTGTTACGGTGGCATGAGTAACGATGGCTGATGAAATTTTTGACGAAGGCATCAATAGGGATACAAAAGCAAAGAATTGAAACTGGTCTATTTTTTGAAAGTATTGAACTTTTTATCGAGATTAACCCTTGGATAGGGTTAGGCTAAAGACAAATAAAAGAAACGACGATGAAGCTTCGAAGAAGTTTCCACCGAGAAACGACATGTCGTATGCATCGAAGCTACACATGCTCGTGATTTCCTCTCCGACTCCGAAATGGAGAGACTGAGGAAGGCGGTGATCGAGATCGCCTACACTCGCGACCACGCTAAGCTCTCTCTTCCTCGCCGCTCATTGGTCCCACTCCTCTCCCTCTCCTCCGCCCTCTAAGCCGTCGCTCTCTCTCTCCGCCGCAATCTCTACCGGCACGGCCTCTTTCGCCGCCACAGGTTCGTTCCGAGCTCTTCATTCATGGTGAAACTTCGATTCGATTTGCCTCTTTGTGGTATTGATTTTAGTGTAATGAGCTTCGGCAAAGAATATTTACGGCAAAAATATCCATGTATTACAAAAGTTATGAATTATATACCCTATTCTTTTGTTGGCATACATTTTTCAATTTTAATAATGTAAATAGTTTTTGGCATAAGTAATTAAGTTTTCTTTTAACTACTCCCTAGTGTGAATATCCACGTGCGAGTATGATATTGTCCACGATTTTGCCCTTTTTGACCGTGTGGCGACATGAACGACCTCCAATACCTTAGTTTTCGTAGTTTAGAATACGTTTTGGCTACTACGCGAGAACGCAGGGTTTGTTGTTAGCCCTTTAGAGTTATTGTAGCTCATAAGTGATAAAAAAATGAAAACATAATCACTTATGCCAATTTTTTTTTATCATTGGTAATTCGTGCCACTAAAAAAAGACTGTAACATGCAGGTATTTGTGCCACAAATTTCCGTATTCGGAATGGTTCTTTGTTTCTTCAGCCTGAATCGTGGTTTCTTGGATTTGAAGTTTGCCGGTGCCGGTGATCAGCGTCGGGAATTTGACGTGGGGAGGCAATGGGAAGACCCCCATGGTCGAGTTCATCGCTCGGTGGCTAGCCGATTTGGGAATCCCATCGCTCGTTTTGACCAGGGTAATCAACTGATATTGCATCACTCGTTTTTGTTTGATTAGTTGGTTTGTTCTTGAAGAGTTTTTCTCATCCTATGTAGGGTTATGCCGGGGGAGACGAGGCTAAAATGCTCGAAAGGCGAATGTTAGGGAGACCCGTGAAGATCGGAGTTGGTGCAAATAGGGTAGCTACTGCATGGTCATACATCGAAACATACGGTTATCGTGATCTCCTCACTCTCTCTGATAGGCTCGGTGTTGATTTGAACGGACCAGATCATCTATGCTCCGGGAGAATTGGCGCTGCTGTGTTGGATGATGGAATGCAGGTACGGCGTTATTCGGGTCCGAACTTATCTCGGTTTGAGAAGTTGTTTGATTATATATGAATGATATATATAGTATTGGAGCTTGCAAAGGGATATTGAGATTGTGATGGTCAACGGGTTGACTATATGGGGAAACGGTCGGTTGCTCCCTCGTGGACCGCTGAGAGAGCCTCTGAAAGCGCTTCGAAGGGCTGATATCGTTGTACTTCATAATGCAAATTTGGTACGCATAGAATAAAACATAATCTTTTCGTTTTGAATTTTTGCTATATTTTCCACGCAAGTAATTTTTTTGAAGTACTTGATAGATTTCAGAACGGCATCGAAAAGAAATAGAATCGATGATGCGAGAAAACTGTGAATCTCTACCTATCTTCTTCAGTAGAATGACTCCTTCGCATTTCTTCGACGTTGGAAACTTGAGATCCAAGAAATCGTTGGAAGCCGTCAGTAACGCTGTTGTTCTATGTGTCTCTGCGATTGGATCTGCAGATGCTTTTGTGCATGGGATGAAGAAGGTATGACAAACGATCGGGCTTATGATTCAAACCGTTGCTTTCGTTTTAGCGTTCTTAACCCTAAAGTCGTTAATTTGTTGCAGTTAAAAGCCGCTCATGTTGATCGACTCGAATTCTCTGACCATCACATGTTTCAATTAGAGGTAGTAGATTATTTAGTGAATCCATTTGAGCTTGATACGAGGCCTTTGTGATTCGCCAACGATAGTGCTAATCACTCTCTTTACGTTTCTCAAATCAAGGATTTGGAAACGGTTCGGGACAGACTGGTACAACTGGAGAAGAAATATGGTTCGAAGCCCGTTGTTGTGGTAACCGAAAAGGTTAGTATATGATGAACAATTATGCCTGTTTCCTTGAGCTTCAAGCAAACTCCAATATATTGGTAGATAAGAGTTGTTTTTCACTCTATAATAAAATGTTACGAAGATGGAGAACATGTATTAATGATATCAGGGAAACTCGTGGCATAAGTACCCATTGTTGCCAAAATAGAGTGGTCGATTCCTAAACTTTTAAATGAATTAATTCCCAAAGGTTTCTTAAATGGGTCGTCAATTGGTTCCATCCCAAACTGTCCCTAATACAAAACCCTCGAACTTCGGAACTCATGATGAACGACGACGAACAAAGTGGTACGTTAACCGGACAATCTGGATTGGAACTAATTGACGACCCGGTAAACAGCTTTTGGGAATTAAATTTCGCTCAATTGAAAGCTTAGAAATTTATCGTTCCACTTCGTACTAAAATGGGAACTTACGCCGCATATTACCATTATATTATTCTAAATATCTTGTTAATTTTTTTTTATTGGACATTATTGTGACCAGGATTATGATAGAGACCCAAAGATGTTGAAGCACTTGGTTCCTTTTGAGGTTTGGGCTCTTTGCTGTGAATTTGAGATTATGCCTTATTCTGGATTCACCGAAGATGGGTTCAAAACATATGATGTTTAGTTAATTGAAGCGGCATCTATAGAAAGTTTCTTCCATCAACATATATATACAAAGTTTGAAAACCTAGGGTGATATATATGATGTTTCTTTTCAGTGGCAATAGTATCAAAGTTTGAAAAATTAAGGTGACAGCGTGTACAATATTTTTGAACGGTAAGAGTAGTTAACATAAAGAAAATTTTCGGATTATTATTTTTCATCCACACCTTGTTACTGTCTTGGACTGTAATCGGTCCATATCCGTGCTCATATGAAAATAGTTTATGAATTCGAAAAATCTCGACCGGTGTCCGAATAAAATTACTTACATAAGCCTTAACTGGGGAATCCGGATCAAAGCACCGAAACGATACTCTCGACGTAATCGTAGAGGTCCTCCACTATTGAACAAGATCTCGGTAGTTTTAAGAAGCTCGGACGATTGTCGGTTTCGGGCCCCAACAAGTACACCGGGTCACCATAAACGTGTCTCACGAACAGAAGCAGGTCTCTCCAAACCGCTCTCACCGTTTCGTTAGAATAAGTCTTCGTTTTGATTTCAAACACCTTATTCCAACATAGCTGATCACCATGGGACACCCAGATGGCATGCATGGTGGTGTTGTTGACTTTGTTTCTTGAGTAGGCTGCGAGCGAACCCTTCCACAGGCAGAGCCTTCGGACCAAAGCACCGGCGCGTTTGGTGGTTGCAACGCTCGGCCCGTCAGCCAATCGCAACGTCTCGTGGTGCAGGTCGAAAGAGAGGACAAAGCTACGGTCCCCACTTTTCGCGTACCAATGCAGTGCTCCGTTTACGGCCACCGCGCTCCCTTCGACCTTCATTACAAAAACATGATATTGACTCAAACTTCCGTTCAGTGTCTCGTGAGACTAAAAAAAGTTAAGTTCTACTTTATTGCGACTTGGATGTACTCAAACTGTCAAACAGAATATAAACAAAGTAAGCTTTAACAGACCTTTAACATTCTTGTTAACATCGGGATCCCGCCCCTCTCGCTACAGGCTCTCCAGGCGGCACCGCGTCTGTCAAACACCTCCGCGTACATGAGCGACTCCTTGAATATTAGCTTGACGACTTTGTAGTCTCCGGTGGCAGTGTCGAATCCGAAACCCGTCCCCTTACAGCACGCCTTGAGGTCCTTGGACACGTCAGGAAGATCCCTCAGCTGGTGAGTTGCCGGGTTCCATAGCTGGATTGTGGAGTGGCCGTTCCTGGACCTGTTTAGGCAGATCAAGCCGTCGCAGGACCCTAAGATTTTAACTTTGACCATTGCGGGGTTGCTGTTTGCAGGATCGTCGTTCGTGGGGATGGCATGTAAAGCGTGGCCCTCCGCCGCCTTTGACCACGGATTGTAGAGCACCAACGCTACTTGCGGGCCATGTTTAAACGGGCACTGCTTTCGGCCTATGACGATCGCGAGCGGGTCGGTGCCGGGCTGCTGGTTTAGACGGGCACGGCTGAACGAGTCGTCGGATATACGAGCCTTCCAGGTTTTTGAAACGGCCCTGAATCGCAGCAGCGATTTCACAGGCAGTTTCGATAAGATTCCGAAGAACAAGAGGTCTTCCGGGAGGGGTTTGCTCCGCCTTTGTTTTTTAACTCTCGCCATGAATTCTGAAAACACTTTATTGAAGCTTCTCCAAGGCAAGGTTTTGGATTTCTAATGGCTGCCGAGCTTCGCAGTCTCTGCCGAGCTTGCGTATCATGTATATATATATATATCATATCATATGTATATATATATATATCTTTTTCCTTAATATATTCTTTGAATCGCAGATGTCATGGCTTTCTTTCTTCGTATCCCAAAACCCTACCAAGCTTGTGATTTTGGTCTTTCGATTGAGTCAAATTTTAATTACATATTTTTGGGATATTTACGGCATAAGTATTCAATTTTATGCCAACATGCAAATTTGAAGACGGGAGTGTTGAAAATATCAGGCACGGCTCTGGCCAGAGTGTTGAAATAATTCTGTTAATGCCGAAAAATGATCAACACTCTAAGCGGCCCAAGTCTTGATTTGGGCCGGGCCCAATGACCAGTTGACGGTCAAAGGGGGTCTTGAAGTTTTATTCGTCGTTCTTGATAGGCCAAAAATATGTTCCGGAACTCCGTCTTCGTATACTTTGCTGAAATAATGAAATAAATGTGAACTTAAGGGGGTACGGAGGGGGCGCCTCCGTATCCACCTCCGACGCTCAACATTAGTCGGGTATATTTAAGTCGGAATATTTAAGAGAATGGAAAACGGAGGTTTTATCGCTTTAGAGCGTTTTTGCGAGTTTATCTAAGTCGATCTGAGTTTGATTCGGACTTACCGTTTTGATTTAAATGAATTTCTATTTATAGAAGAGTGCAAGGACCTCTTAGTAATTAATAATAATTTTGTTGGGGCGCTGAGCAATTATGATATTGCTTGCGCGGTGTGCCGTGTGGTGCTCGGTGCTCTTATAATTAATTTAGAGCCTCTTTTATGGTAAACGTGGATTTTGGCCTATTGTTTATGTTTTTTTGGGTTGGGCCTTAATTTTTCTAGGCTCTGAAAAAACACTTATAAGAATTTCATTTACTTAAAATCCACGTAGCTTACGGGTTTGTATAGAGGATGTCTTTGAATCGGGCCAGCGTCATTGACTTTATCTCAGAATGTGTTTCCCATGATTTTACGAGCAAAAAATTTGGACTAAAGAAAATATCTTAAATTGATATGAAAGAAAACGACATAAAATAAATTATTCATAAATGACAAAAAGTTGTAAACGAGAGAAAAACTGAAATAAGAGATAGAAACGACATAATAGTTTCAACAACATCTAAATTGTAAGCCATAAATTTGGAAGGAATACATTATGATAGTTTAGAGACTTTAGAGTAACGAGGGAAAACTACTTGTCGTTTATAAGTAAAGAAAAGTTTATATATGGTGGACGAATAATTTCTTTTATATCGACTTTATGGATAGAGATTCAAGACCAAAATATATAAAAGCAAAAATATACACTTTTGAAGAATAGTTTACTTCGAGAATATGAATAATATTAGTGATTATAAAATTTAATAACCACTTTTAATCTAAACCTTATTAATATTTAATTGAAGATATTCCAACAAATAGGGCATGTAAAATATATAGGTAGTAGGGACATGTGGACCAAAATTACCACGAAATCTCTTTGTAGGTGGTATATTCTAAATTTTATTTTGTCATGGTAAGTGTTTTGCAAAATTTAAAAAGGTCTCGTCGTAAGTCTAAATTTTATTTTTATTTTTTTATCATGGCATCAATTTGAGAAACTAATAAAATGACTCTTCAAGTTTCAAATTTCTTATGGCAGTATTATTTTTTAATTTTTTAGTACTTTTATTATGATAAAATGAAATTTAGAATATGCCGTGTCCAAAAAGATATTTTATGGTACAAATATCCCTAAAAACATAAGAACAAAAAAGAATCATAATCATCTTTATCGAATTATATTCAATAAATTTGATATAAATTAATCCTATCTTTTTTATAAATTGAATAAGTAGGGTTCCAAATTTTACCCAAGTACTTTATTCATACATTCGCAAGTTGATACAGAATCAAATAATAAAAAAAACTCAATCAAATAAAATTTAGAGATATTAAGGGTAAATGTAAGCTTAAGCAAATTTAGTATATCATGTACTTACGTTCTATTTATGAATGGCAAAGTATCCAAATCACTTAAAAATGTAGAGTTCTAACTTTCTATCTTTATTCTATCGTTTTGATAGTTTGATTAGTTAATTAAACCTTTTATCGTATCCTTATCTACCATGTATCGTAATAATAAAAGATGTGTAGTGTAGTAAAACGTGGTAAATGAAAGTGCAATGACATGTCCTTATAAAACTAACAATAACGACAATAAAGGATGGATCACGGATTGTGGAGGCGAAAAATCACCTCCGCAATCACGGAGTTGTGATTGGTGTAATCCCGTTTTTATTTTACCTTAGAGCTCAGGTCTTTCCGTTAAAACTAGATCACGTTGAAAGAGATGTGTTTTTAGAGACGAGTCGGGTGATTTTTCGTAGCGTATTGGGCTTCAATGTCAAAGCCTTTGTATATTTTGATGGTGAAAAATTGATCTTTTGTACTTTAGTTCTCTATTTATAGATGCTTAATAATTCGAATCAACCCTCATAAATGGACTGTTACAAAAATGCGTTTGATTTCCTCATAATGATCATAATGACAATGTTGTAATTGTGGGCGTAATCATCGTCGTCAATCTCCTGGAAAATCGCTTGCGCTGCGTTTATTGCTCTATGCTCTTCTCCATCTTTGTCGTTTGTTTCCTGGCCTCCTTGCAAGATTTTGTATCGTTGCTGACTTTGCCTGCTATCCGTTTCATTTGGCGATCGACTTGTATCGTTGCTGACTTGGCATGCTATCCCTTTCGTTTGGCGATCGACTTTACTGACGTGGCTTCATCGACAATGTCCTACCAAAGCATGCTTCCTCGCAGGTGAAGGAATTCATCGAATATTCTCTTCACTTGCCTCCATTTTGATTGTTGGTTTTATTTTTGCAATTGTAGTAAAAAATGATGAATGACAAGATTTCATCGTACCAATGTAAATTGTTGTAGATGAAAGCGTGCCTCAACACGGATCACACTTGGCCTACACTTTTATGCGACATGGATACTTAAGTTTTTATTGGTGAAATTCGAGTACATTACTAATTAATTTTGTATAAAATTAAGCATATTTGACGTTATTATCTCTAATATTTATTATATAGAGTCAATGTTTCATAGCCTCCGTCCCTCCAAGAATTTTTTGAACCCAAAATTATTCTTTTATTTTTAATTCTTAATTACTCGATTGAGATTATGACTAATATCACTGCTGAACAATGGCCACAAGAGCTTCCATGGTGCTCTTCGTCCTCGTCCTTGCCCTCTTCACTGTGGCGGTGTTGGCGAGGCCCGACGTTGGCCTCTGCACGGCGGACCTCGAGAAGTTATTGTTAACCCTTTGAACTTATTGTAGTTCATAAGTGATCAGAGAAGATGAAAACATGGACAAACCATACTTGCAAGTGGAAAACATAATCACTTAATGATAAATATAAACACTCATCAACTATTAAAACTGTAAATAAATATTTTTAAAAGGATATTTGCGGTAAGAGTATACAAAATTTAGTTAATCGAAGCATCTATAACAATATTTCTTCCATCAACATAAATATACAAAGTTAGAAAACCAAGGGTGATATATATGACGTTTCTTTTCAGTGGCAATAGTATCAAAGTTTGAAAAATTGAGGTAACACGTGTATGATTTTTTTGAGCGGTAAGAGTAGTTACTTAACCTAAAGAAAATTTTGGGATTATTAATTTCCATCCACACCTTGATACTGTCTTGCAATATAATCGGTCCATATCCGTGTTCATATGAAAATAGTTTATGAATTCGAAAAACCTCAACCGGTATCCGAAAAAAATTACTTGCATAAGCCGTAACCGTGGAATCCTGATCAAAACACCGAAATGATACTCTCGACGTAATCGTAGTGATCCTCCACCATCGAACAAGATCTCGGTCGTTCTAAGAAGCTCGGACGATTGTCGGTTTCGGGCCCCAACATGTACACCGGGTCACCATAAACGTGTGTCCAAAATTCTTTCACCGTTTCGTTATAATAAGTACTCCTTTTGATTTCAAACACCTTATTCGAACATAGCTGATCACCATCAGACACCCAGATGGCATGCACGGTGGTGTTGTTGTTGACTTTGTTTCTTGAGTAGGCTGCGAGCGAACCCTTCCACAGGCAGAGTCTTTGGACCAAAGCACCGGCGCATTTGGTGGTTGCAACGTTCGGCCCTTCAGCCAATCGCAACGTCTCGTGGTGCAGGTCGAAAGAGAGGACGAAGCTGCGGTCCCCACTTTTTGCGTACCAGTGCAGTGCTCCGTTTACGGCCACCGCGCTTCCTTCGACCTTCATTACAAAAATATGATATTGACTCAAACTTCCGTTCAGTGTCTCGTGAGACTAAAAATAGTTAAGTTCTACTATATTGCGATTTGAATATACTCAAACTGTCAAACAGAATATAAATAGTGTAAGCTTTAACGGACCTGTAACATTCTTGTTAACATCGGGATCCCGTCCTTCTCGCTACAGGCTCTCCAGGCGGCACCGCGTCTGTCAAACACCTTAGCATACATGACCGACTCCTTGAGGATTAGCTTGACGACCTTGTAGTCTCCTGTGGCAGTGTCGAATCCGAATCCCATCCCCTTACCGCACGCTTTGAGGTCCTCGGACACGTCCGGAAGATCCCTCAGCTGGTGAGTTGCCGGGTTCCATAGCTGGATTGTGGAGTGGCCGTTCCTGGACCTGTTCAGGCAGATTAAGCCGTCGCAGGACCCAAAGATTTTAACTTTGACCATTGCGGGGTTGCTGTTTGCGGGATCGTCTTTCGTGGGGATGGCATGTAAAGCGTGGACCCCCGCCGGCTTTGACCACGGGTTGTAGAGCGCAAGCGCTACTTGCGGGCTATGCTCATCATGTTGGCATTGCGTTTGGCATATGAGGATCGCGAGCGGGTCGGTTCTGGGCCGTTGGTTTAGACGGGCACGGCTGAACGAGTCGTCGGATATACGAGCCTTCCAGGTTTCGGAAACGGCCCTGAACCGCAGCAGCGATTTCACGGGCAGTTTAGATAAGATTTCAAAGAACAAGAGGTCTTCGGGGAGGGGTTTGCTCGGCCTGTGTTTTATATCTCTCGCCATGAAATCCGCGAACACTTTATTGAAGCTTCTCCAAGCCAAGGTTTTGGTGTTTTAATGGCTGCTGAGCTTCGCAGTCTCTGCGTTTACACCTTATTTAATTAATTGCGTATCATGTATATATTAATATATATATAACTATCGCAGATGTTTATGGCTTTCTTATTTCGTATCCCAAAACCCTACCAAGCTTGTGATTCTTGGGTCAAATTTTTAATTATATATTTTTGGGATATTTACGGCATATGTATTCAACTTTAAACCAGCATGCAAAGTTGAAGCTGGAGTGTTGAAAATCTCAGGCACGGCTCTGGCCAGAGTGTTGAAATAATATCATTTACTTAAAAACGACGTCTCTTATGGGCGTGCTCAGACTCCGAGGATGTCTTCGAATTGGGCCAGCAATTGATATAAAAGAACGACATGAGTGGTAAAAACGACATAAAAGCAGGTATTAATAAATGACAAGAGGTTGTAAACGAGAGAAAAATTGAAATTAAGGCATAGAAACGACATAATAGTTTCAACTTTCAACAACATCAAAGTTGTAAGCCATAATTTATATAGAAAACTCAAAAAATGTCAAAAAAAAAAAGAAAAAAGAAAAAAACACATAAAGTTTTAAAAAAATACCCATAATTTTATAAAATTAATTTATACCCACTAATAATTTTGTTTGGACGATATTATAACCAATAATAGCGGCAAAAGTGGCCAAAGTTAAGCAAAGTGTGCAAATAAGTGGCCAAACCGATTTAATATCGGCATAAGTAGCCAAAGTTTACCAAACCGTAGACAATACAAATTCCATCCATTTCAAGTCAACGCTGTTAGCCACGTCATTTCCACAAGTGTTGAGTTTTGGCCACTTATTTGCACACTCAGCCTAACTTTAGCCACTTTTGCTGCTATTATTCCTTATTTTTTACGTTCCAAAGTATTTTTTAGGGTTTATCTAGATTTTTATTTTTATTTTTTATTTTTCTTAAGATTTGACTAAAAATTGATTTCTGAAATAACTGATTCCGTTTTTTATATTTAGAACGCTGAATATCACTCTCAGTTTTGAAAACATTAATATGTGTTATCGGTTTCACATGTAATTTACGATCATAGGATTTGACATAAAATCTCTATATATTTAATTGTTAGGGACCATTAGATTTTTTTTAAGGAGTTGGTACGAAATACCCATTTAGCCACAAGTTTTTTTTTTTATTCAAATTACTCATTGTGTGTTTTAAAATATACTAAAATAGGTATGTTTTAAAAAGTTTGTACAAAATAAAAATTTCGTTAATAATGTTGGCCTAACATTGTTAGTTAGAGCCGAGACTAAAATCGAGACTTTTTTACATTATTTTATTAAGATTATTAATTTTATGAAATTTTATTGTACCATGTTAGGAAATTTTTATTTAACGAAATTTCATAAAATTAATAATCTTAATAAAATAATGTAAAAATGTCTCAATTTTAGTCTCAGCTCTAACTAACAATGTTAGGCCAACCTTATTAACGAAATTTTTAATTTGTACAAACTTATTAAAACATACATATTTTAGTACATTTTAATACAAACAATGAGTAATTAAAAAAAACAAAAAACTTGTGGCTAAATGGGTATTTCGTACCAATTCCTTTAATATAATCTAATGGTCCCTAACAATTAAGTATATAGAGGTTTTATGTCAAATCCTATAATCGTAAATTACATGTGAAATCGATAACACATTTTAATGTTTTTAAAATTGAGAGTGATATTCAGCGTTCTAAATTTAAGAAACAGAATCAGTTCTTTCGGAAATCAAGTTTTAGTCAAATCTTAAGAAAAAGAAAAAACAAAAAAAATCTAGATAAACACTAAAAAATACTTTGGAACGTAAAAAAATTAAGGGATAATAGCGACAAAAGTGGCTAAAGTTAGGCCGAGTGTGCAAATAAGTGGCCAAAGCTCAACACTTATGGAAATGACGTGGCAAACGGCGTTGACTTGAAATGGGTGGAATTTGTACTGTCCACGGTTTGGTAAACTTTGGCTACTTATGCCGATATTAAATCGGTTTGGCTACTTATTTGCACACTTTGCTTAACTTTGGCCACTTTTGCCGCTATTATCCCTTATCCTTATTATTAGTTATTAACTTTAATTTTCTTTTATGTATTATTAATTATATTTTTATTTTCAAAATTATTTCCTATAATTGTGATATTTGACAATTTTCTTAATTTTTTTTTTCTAGAAATTCTGCACCTCTCTCTCTCTCTCTCGCGATATCATAGCCGGATTAATACCTCCATCGCCAGATTCTTATCGATCGGAGAAGAACGCGTCGAAGTACAGAGAACGTCGCCTGCTGCCGCTCCATCACCACCGGTCTTCTTCTTCTGAGGCGAATCTTCAAATCGGGACTCGCAAATCCCCATAGCATCCGCCATTGTTCGAGGACACTCATTCCATGGTTTCCACCTTCGCATAGCTTCCCGTCGCCTCTCCGTCGGCGCAAAGGTCGTTCGCTCAGAATTTCATTCGCCCAATATAGTAAAGTGATTTACTATTATAAATTTGTAACTGAAATTACAATTACAAATTACATGTATAAATTCGTAACTTATTATTATAAATTCGTAACTTAAATTACAATTACAGGTATAATGATTTACTATTATAAATTTGTAACTTAAATTACATGTACATGTATAGTGATTTACTATTATAAATTCGTAACATAAATTACAATTAAAATTACATGTATAAATTCGTAACTTAAATTCGTAACTTAAATTCATAAATACTATTATAAATTTGCAACTTAATTTACAATTACAATAAGATCTATAAATTCGTAACTTAACTTCAAATAATACTAGTATAAAGTCGTAACATAAATTACAATTAACTTAATGGGGATTGAACTCATAGAATACATAACTCAAGAAAAACAATTTTATGTATTTAGCAATTTTTAAGGAAATAAATTTGTTTTAAAAGTGTCAATCAGTTTGTATTTTCTATTTTTAAGGAAAAAAATATCGATCAATATTTTATTTTAAGTGTAATATAATTGGTAGAATTTTTGTTTCCAAAATTAAATTGGTAATATAATTGGTAATATATGAAAATATTTTGAAAATTAATTATGGGATTTTTAAAAATCAATCAGTTACGTAGAAATCAATCAGTTTGTTACATTTAAAGAAATTTTTTATTTTTATTTTAATTAAAAAAACGAAATTAAAAGTTAACGTGATTAAAAAAATAAAAAGGCATATTAGTCCATATATCAATTTGTTGGTGGTTATGATTATCATAATTAGAAATGGATATTTTTTGAAATTTTGAGTCACAAATGGGTATTTGCTTCATTTATTCATTTTAAAAGAATAAATTAAGCATATTACGATGTTGTTTAGAGTAACGACATCGTAATATTTACGATGTCGTTTGTAATTAAAAGAGAAGTTTATATACGGAAGAATAATTTCTTTAATAGCGACTTTATGGATAAAGGTTCCAGACCAAAATATATAAAAATAAATACACACCTTGGCTTCGAGGAATAATTTATTTCGAGAGTATAAATAATATTAGTGATTAAAATATATAATTAATTTCTTTCAAACCTAAAATATTTAATTGAAGATATTCCAACAAATTATAGCGCATATATATAAATATATATATATATATATATATATATATAGGGAGTAGGGACATGTGCACCAAAATTACCATGAAGTACGTGGCATATTCTAAATTTTATTTTGTTATGGTAAAGGTTTCAAAAAATCAAGAAAGGTCTAGTCATAAGTTCAATTTTTTTTTTTTATTTATTTTTTTATTTTTTTATGGTGGCAACAATTTGAGAAACTAAAACGTCCTCTTGCAAGTTCCGAAATTTTCGTGGCAATATTATTTTTTTAACTTCTTAGCACTTTTATTATGATAAAATGAAATTTAAAATATGCCGTGTCCAAAAAGATATTATGTAATACAATACAATTATACAAATATCCCTAAAAACACAAGAATTAAAAAGAATCAGAATCATCTTTATCTAATAATATTCAATAAATTTGATATTAGTTAATCCTATTTTTTTTATAAATTCAATGAGTAGGCTTCCAAATTTCACCTAACTACTTTATTCACACATTTGCAAGTTGATATAGAAACAAATAATACAAAAAAATCTCAATTAGATAAAATTTAGAGATATTAACGGTAAATGTAAGCCTAAGCAAATTTAGTATATCATGTACTCAAGTTCTATTTATAAAGGCCAAAGTATCCAAATCACTTAAAAATATAGAGTTCAACTTTCTATCTTTATTTTATCACTTTGATAGTTTGATTAATTTATGGTGATGTTTCATCGTATCCTTATTTACCACGTACATATCATAATAATAAAATGTGGCAAATGAAAAATGTAATGACACGTCCCTATAAATTAACAATAGAGGCAATAATGGACAGATCACACATGCCCTACACTTTTATGCGACATGGATACTTCGGTTTTTACCGAAGATCAAATTTGAGTACATGACTAATTAATTTTGTATAAACTTAGGCATATTATTTGACATTATTATCTCTATATTTACCATCCAATAATTTTTTGAAGCCACTATATAATTCTCTTTATTTTTAATTCTTATCTTTTAATTACTCGATTGAGTGCACAATGGTGTGTCTATATAAATCCTACTCTCCAACACAAAATTTTCATCCCACTCCACAAAAACTACAAAACACTCGTAATAATCAAGTAATTCAAACTGTCTAAACTTTTCTCAATGGCCACAAGAGCTTCCATGGTGCTCGTCGTCCTCGCCTTCTTCGCCGTGGCGGTGCTGGCGAGGCCCGACGTTGACATCTGCACGGCGGATCTCGAGAAGAGCCGCGCCAAGGAGATGGTGTGGTCTCGTGAGATCACCTCCCTCTGCGTCCTCGCCGACCGGGGGTTCCTCGGCACTGACGTCGACGATTGCTTCAAGAAGCTCTCCGAGGGCGTGCTCGGCCGCCGCATCGCTGACGTCGACGCCGTCTACGTTTGCGACGCCATTCGCGGCGTCGTTGCCCGGTACCTCGCGTCGCACTGAGCTTCAAAGCCTGCAGGGCTGAGCCATGATATCAAGCCATGTTATGTATGAAACATGCAGTAATGTTGTGTTCTTATGAATAAGCGTTCATGGCAGGTTTCTATCTTTGTACTGT
Source organism: Parietaria judaica (assembly GCA_954871525.1). NCBI lineage: Eukaryota > Viridiplantae > Streptophyta > Magnoliopsida > Rosales > Urticaceae > Parietaria > Parietaria judaica. The sequence goes on along the minus strand of OX940872.1, from coordinate 3,253,923 downwards.
GTTTTTGTGTTAGTCAAACATCATCATGTGTACTTGTTTTAATGAACATCTTATGAAAAAGTATATCATCTTCATGAAGAAGTCTTATTACGTGTGTTTTTTATTTTATTTTTTATTATATATATATATATATATATATATATATATATATATAGATTGTAGGGTTATTACTGTCAAAAGTACCCAAATTATTTAGAAATAAGGCAAATCCTTATTTTTCTTCTCATTTTCTCTCTCGAATTCTCAGTTCATCTTCTTAATGGCATTGCGATTTGCATTGTACGGAAATAATAAAAAAGAGTAACAAAAAAAGAATGAGGTCTACCAATTTATATATAAAAAAAAGAAAAAGAACTTGAGTACTTTGGTCCAATTTTTTTTACGTTGGCTCCATACGACCATATTTTCGAACACTTTGAATACTTTTGCAAATAATCCTAATTCGATTACTTTTCTACATATTTGTAATTTTTTTTAAATAAAATCAAACTCAAAGCATCAAAGAAAGAGAAGAAATTAATGTAGCATTTTAAGTGAAACCCGATTCGAAAATAAAACCATTTGTACCGGGTTTATTCCGAACTTCATTTTGCCGAACTTAAAATTCCAAAAGATTAAAAAAAGAGGATTTTATTTTTATTGGAGAAAATTTTAAAAATTTTAAAAATTGATGCTCGTAAGTTTTTAATTTCTTACAACGGAACTATTTTTTGATTTTTTGAAATTTTTGCCACGAAAACATAAAATTTAGAAAATCTCGCGGTAGTATTTATCGCAAATATTCCCAAACAAACATATGCTTTACGATTGATTAATAGAAGTATAAAACTATACCATTAATCTTTGATGATTCATATCGACGGAATTTGGATTGTTGGGTGTTAGTTGCCCATTTTTCATTATCTTAATTAAAAATTTCAAAGAAACATGTACCTAATGACTGACGCACAAATATTAATCCCCATTAGAAACTATTTCCTAATTAATAACTTTCAAAGTAGACGCATTTGCATTTCCTGAGTTTTAAGTAGTTTGATTGTTTGCAATCATTCCAAAAAAAAAAAAAAAAAACTAAACTCTAATAATTCAAGAAAAATACAAAACATGATCAATTGTTTGTGATTTTGTTAAAACATGCCTGTCGTTCAAATAACTCTCTTTTAAAAAAATTGTGTAAATGATATATTTTTTAATTTTTTTAAATGTTAATTTAAATAAAAGTACAATTAAACCCTTCTTAACTATCACCAAAATTTAACTACAACGCTCTACAAGTAAAAAAAATTTTACAAAAAATTTATATATCCCACCCTGCTATACATAACTTGTGGTCATAGGCGGAACCACACCCAAGTGTGGTGTGGCTCCAGCCACCCCCAATATTTTTTAAATAATCATTTTTAGCACTAATTTTTTTAAAAATTACAAATAAACCTCTTCTGTTTATACTAAAAATTTAAATCTGCCACTCCGAAATTTAAATCTTAATTTGCTTATGTTTGTGGTTCTCATTTATTTTGTTTGTAACGCAAATTCGTCTCAGAAGTTCTCATTCTGAATTTTTAAATAAAAATTTAATTATCGTGCAATTCCTATTTCTTATAAGTGTCGTACTCGTAGAAGCTTATCTTAACGTTTTCAATTATCGTGCATTATCCCTATTTTATATTTATAGGTATAAAAGCTATTCAGTTTTTATTTTATTGTTGTGGTGGATGAGCACAATCGAGGATGATATCACAATATCTCCATAAATAATAGAAGACGCATATTAATCCAGTACTTTAGTAGTATGATTGTTTGCAATTATTGCGAGAATAATATAAAAAAGAATCTTGGTATTATCTTTTATCCATGTTTTGCAATTCAATATCTATGCTCAAATTTCAGCGGCAAAAATAATGGAGAACTGTAGTCTTCCCTTCCGCACCGCACCGCACCCGTTTAGTAGACTCAAAGATGTTACCGAGGCTCGTCAACTTCCGTCACATTTCTGTAAGTGAACATTAAATTTTTCCACGTGTCAAGTTGGTAATCTCTGCGTGTCAAGATTTAAAACATAAACCGCGAATAAACCCTAATAAACATTTAGCATTTCCTTACTTTAGTCCCACACTCATAATTTTAATACAAATAAATAATCGATGCATGTTTCTCGTGGAATTTCGAATCGAGGATGATTTAACAAGATCTCAAATAATAATAATAACAATATTAGTACTTAGTAGGGTTACTCATTGATATCATTGTATCTTTCTTGAAGTTTTTTAAGCCTCTTTTATGCATTAATTTTCTTTATTGTTTGCTTTTGCTTAGCTTTGTTTCTCCTTTTTTTCTTTTTAAAAGTTGATTGCGACGGTAATAAGTCACTTCACATAATTCTTATCAATAATTACTTTCCCTGATGTGCGAATATTTATGTAAATTAATAGGCCAAAAAGCTAACCATAGGTATTTAAAAAACTTCCAATTTAGTATTAATACTCCGCCGTTTTGAAAGAGTTTTCATAAATATCAAACCAACGACAAGAAATTTCGGGGTATTTCACTAAAATCAAACAAACGACGAAAGCCTTCTCCCCTTCTTCTTTCGTTGTTGGTTTTTTTTTTTTTTCTTTTCAAAATATCGTTCGCCTATATGCACGACATCGCGTGTCGTTTGACGAGGAAAACGTAAGAAATTGAGTTGGTTTTTGATAAAAACCTAAATTTCGGTGATGGGAACTATTCCCACATTTTGGCAAATAAGAAAGGTGTGCCCCTCTTCACCAGTGGGAATAAATAAGTTTGAACTTATATAAAAATATTGTTGAGATACTAAAATTATTTTTTGACTTTTCCGTCAAAGTTTTTGTCGCCATGTGGCATGAAAGTGAAATTTATCCGGCATTAGGCATGTCATTTTTCTTATATGTGCAAATTTTAAGGTTTTTCAAAGTTTTTGGTTAAAACATGTGTAATTTAATGCCGTTGGAGACTCCATATGATATTTTTGTAATTTTATCTACAAATTCTATATATATTTTATGCTTATGATAATATCTCAAGTACTAATGTCGATACAAATTAAAATAAATTAAATAATTACATCGTTAATAATAACTTAATTATTGATATTTTGTGAAAGTTAACGGTCTGCTACTAAGGGCTATAAATAATTTTTAACAATTTGGTACTTTGCCCTCTAAAAATAACATTTCTATCGTGGACTTTGAGAGACTTCAAAGTACTTTTACTTGTATATCCCAAATATAAATAAAAGCGTAAAATAAACATTGATATAATTTTTTTATTTATTGCGGGCGCTTTTTCATATATTTAAAGTAATGTTTTTTTCACAATTCAACACTCCAAAGTTGTATATTTACCTCTTTGCTTCAAAACAAGAATTAAACAATATAATGGATAAATTACGAGAAAGTTACATCTAAATTGCGAAAAAATACAAATTTATATCGGTGCTCTTACGGTGATCATAAACTCATTCATTGTTTGCCCACTTTCTATACTACAACTCTAATTTTGAAGCTAAGAGATAACTGTCAACATTTTGTTGGTCACTCCGTTAAACCACATGTTAAATTGAGCTTTTAAAGCTTTGTACTTACATGTTAGTATGTTACAAGTTACAACACGTATATTTTTTTAGCTTTAAAACTTTTGCCTCGTTTTTTTTTCTTTCTCTTTTTCCAAAATATGCCATTAATTTTAAAATACTTTTAATTTTGTATTTTTGCAGCTAATATCCCCTCTATATAATACCCTTGCGCAAACACAAAGTTCACATCCCACCCCACAAATTGCAAAACACTCTTGTAATCAAGTTCAAACTGTCTAAAACTATTTTCAATGGCCCTGAGAGCTTCCATGGTGTTCCTCATCCTCGCCCTCTTCGCCACGGCGGCGCTGGCGAGGCCCGATGTCGACGTCTGCGAGGCGGACCTCGTGAGGAGCCGCGCAAGGGACATGGTCGGTCCTCGCAAGATCAATACTCTATGCGTCCTTGCTGACCGCGGCTACCTCGGCACCAACATCGAAGACTGCTTCACAAAGCTCAGTTCCGGCAAGGTGCTCGGTCGCTCGCTCGGCCGTGCCGACACCGTCTACATCTGCGACGCCATTCGCGATGTCGTTGTCAGCTATCTCGCCTCTCACTAAGTATCACCGAGGAGCCATGCATGATCAAGCCTCTCTCTCTATATATATACACATACATGTGCATTATGATACATGTATGGGTACTTCTAAATAAGCTTTGATCATGGCAGGTTGCTAGTTTCGTAACTTGTGTGTTTGTGAAGTATCATGAATCATGATCATGTGTGTACTTTCAATGAAGATGCTTGTTCATATATATATATATATAATATTATTTCACTATAATATTTTTAAAAGTAATCATCGAAGGAAGTAATAAATTATGCAAACTCATTATTGGTTTCTATTATTAAATATAATTATTTATTTTAGAAAAGTGGGTCAAACGAAATAAATAAAGAAAAAAATCACCTTTTACGGTTCACTCAAGCTTTGTCTCCGATCCAGTTCACGGGTGGAACGAAATCGCTTAATATGTTTAATAATAATAACCAATAATAATCATATGATTATTTCACGATAATTTTTTAAAAAGAATAATATATAAATAAAAAAACATATTAAACAATTATTATTATTATTTTAAAATGCAAACACAAAAAATATCATGCAAACAAATCGAAATAATTCTTCGTTAAGCATAAATATGACTATTTGTTTTTTGTATAAGTGGTGTGCATTTAATTATGTCTTGACTTTTTAAACAATATGTATGTGTTTACTGGTTATTATTTCATAACATATTAAACAATTTTATTCGACGCGTGAACCGGATCGGAAACGGAGTTCAAGTGAACCGTGATTTTTATTTCGTTCTACCCAATTTTTTAAAAATAAATAATTATAACCAATAATGAATATAAATTTAAATATTCATTATTTGTTATTATTGGAAAAAAATTATAAAACAAATAATAATTTTGTTTAAAAAAATAAAATAATTTTTTTAAAATTGTTTTTCTTATAAATTATTTAAAAGTAATAATTATGTGGCATGTCACGTGGTGGCCAAGTGCCATGTGGCAAAGGCTGATTGTTGTTGATTTGGTGAATTTGTTTCGTAATTGGAATGATAAGGTCATCAATTAAATTTACGGTTCATGTAATTTAAGACCAAAGTTGTGAATATAATTGAATATTTGCACAAATAGGCCTGTGAGATATATGGTCAAAGCCCAATAAGCACTTAACAATGCTTGAGCCCGATCAGGACACTAAGCCCAAAAATACAAAGGTTCATCCCGAGGAGAGAGTGCTGGAAAAGAACCCGAGCAAAAAATACCACATCGGCCCAAGAGAAAAGTCCAATGCACTCGGGTAGAGCCCAGGCCTGATCGGGCTTGTTAACCCAAAGATCCAAAGCCCATCTCGGGCATGAAGTGTTGATAAGTACCAAAAAGAGATATTATTATATAGTTTAATTGTTAATAATTGTAAGATTATAACAATAAAGCTATGGTAAATATGCTAATTAGGTCACGAAACACATTTGAGATTAATCCCTTTGATTTTACCTATTTATTCTAGATTTAGCTTGTTTTTATTTGAATTGATTTTACTATGATACTTTTTAGGAAATAAATAAATAAAGCAAGGATTTAGAGCAAATAACACAAAGAATGATCAAAGGACCATAAAGCAAATATGAAGAAGTCATGAAGCAATGTGGATCGGATCAGCTAGGCTAGCTACTACAAGTGGGACCCAATGAAGACTAAGTCAAATGCCACATCACCAAAGCCATGCACAAAATCAGCAACAATCTCAAAACAATCACACGCATAAGCTCCACAAAATAGGGAACAACTTCCAAACAAATGTGTGTATAAATAGGGTACAGTAGGGTTTTGAAACGAAGAGAGAAATTTGACGCACGGAGAGCAAACAGAAAAAAGTGAGAAAGTCTTAGGGTTCTAGTCTTCTTCTTCTTGCTTGGAGTTATGATGTCAAGATCCGGCTAAACTCCTAGACACGGCTGAGGATGAATTTTATCATCACGTTTTTCGTTATAAAGTTTTAATGCAATTATTCTTCTGGTTTTGATATGTTCAAGTTGTGTTAGTTTTCCGGTTTATGTGTTATCATTCTTCATATAGATTCAGTCATGCTTTTTCTACGTGATTTTTAAATCGCATTTTTCTACTAATCGATTCATACTTTTTCATATCAACACAATTTTAGAGATTTAATTAGCATTATTATTAGTAACTTTTTAACGAGATGATAAAAGGATTCCCGAAGCCTTGTCGTTTCTCTATAGTTTAATTCTCAATTTCGTTTTTAGTATTTTCTATTCATCCAAAAGTATTATTTTTATTATCTTTAACGTTACCACTTGTTATTAGATTCTTGTTATTTCGCTTCCTCGTGGATACGACTCTGCTTTCCTTGTGCTACACAACGACCGCTTAGTGAGAGCACTTTTTGAGCGCGATCAAGTGTCACGAAAGGACACGAGCAAGAACGATCCCAGCAAGAAAACCCGAGCAGGAGAACTCCAATTGAACACTGAAGCCCGGGCAGACCAAGTCAAAAGCCTCGATTCAAACCTCCAGAGCCCGACCAAAGAAATCGCCACGACCAAGATTCAAACTCCCACGATGTTGAATCAAATTCCACCACCGCGCAATTCTCTCAAGAAGTGGCCCACGTGTCGGCTCGGAAAAAAGTCAAGCTCCGAACTCAAAGCCACTACCAATGGGCAGAAATCGGAAGCCTATAAAAGCAAGAAGACAACTCCATTACACGTACGCAAGCATTCACCTGAGAGAAAAGAGTTTGTGAGATTTGTATTTTTCAGAGTGTTTTACTTTTCTTTTTTGATCATCCGGCTTGTTGTTCCGGATGATCTTCTTTTCATCATCAATAAACTTACAGAGGACGTAGTCAACTACCGCATTGGGACAAACCTCTCCAAAAAAAAAAAACCATGGCGTTTTTGTTTGCTTTATTTTCATTTTTGTCAATGTCAGAGTATTGACGACGCGGAGGTCAAGATCCACCAAGTTCTTAGCAATTTCCAATTAGACTTCTATTCACTAATCACGTGATTGTTGGTGTGCGAAACCACGTCAACAATTGCCACATATAGATTTTCTCGATCAACTCTCAAATACCAAATTTTAATACTTTTGCCACTATTTACGGAGGTTGTGTCTTTTGGCCGCAAGTAACCCTAGTATTTATTATATTGTCATCACTACTCATCTTGTTACATTTTCATCACTGTCTATTATTTAAGTAAATATTTTTATTTATTCTAAAATTAGGTTCATCATTCATGAATTAAAAATCTTAACTTTTGGAATAAACATGAAATATTAACTATGAACCATCTCATCTATAGTAAAAACGAGGTATAGAACCCGCGCGCTGCTGCGGGTTAGTTTTTTTTTTTTGTTTACTCTAAATAAGAGAAATTTGATATTAATTTTTTCCGTAGTTTTAAATTATTTGTTTTTTTTTTCGTTAACAATAATTATATGATATCTAGATGTAATTGGGTAAAAAGAGCAATTTACGTGATAGAAGTATAATATTATCTTACAAAACAAATTATTTACATTCGTTAAAAGATCTATACAGTATCGATTTCCAAAACTAAATATTTCTCATACACATATTTATATTTATATATATATATATATATGTACATATTGAAGAGATATCCATGTTGTTTATGTGCACAATGCCGTCCTTTAGAATTTTTTCACCTGCTCTTGTTGTATTGTACCTGCTTGAACATAAATTTCAAGCTCGTTAAAGCCGCAAAAAAAAAAAATCATTTAGATTTTCTAGTATGAATTAATAGGTATGCCTTTTAGATTTTGGTGGATAGAGTATTAATTAACTGATAAGATTGCTCTATGAATCCCTCACAATGAAAAATATTGATAGAACCAAATCATGTGTGTTGATTATTAATCTAATCATTGACTAATCATTGAGTGAGTTGTTGTTTCAGTAACTGGTTTTGAAATGTATGGTATTGTTGTGGCAATAGATTTCCTTAAAACTATTGATATTAACCGGAAAAACTTGATAAAAAGCCACAAACCTGAATACTTAGGTCATCATCCCTGTATTTTGTGTTCTTCAAGTACATGTAGCTAAATTCAACTTATTCCTGCACAACTTCGCATCGACTTGTATACTTGAAAAAAGCTAAAACTTACCTTTCAAAAAATGAAATATTGTAGTATGCTGGACTGTATCCCAAAAAACCCAAAATAAGATATTAACCTATATTCACACGTACACCAAAAAAAATAGTAGAAAGAAATGATATTAAAGTTTAAATAAAGCGACGTGAGAGTACCTTTTTGAAGTTTATGCTTTGCTTGTGTTTACTTTTTGTTTCTTCGTCCTGTCTACTCAAAATGTATCGCACTTCCAAATTCTTTTCCTTCTCACATATATATATATATATATATACGTATTTATACATATATTTAGGGATTATACATATATTTATATATATATATGTATATACGTACGTTTTTATATTCCAAAAGATTGAGACATGCCAAAAAGTTATTGCTTCTGTCTTTTCTTCACCTCCTTCTGTTCGTCACTGTAATTTATTATGTATAAAAGAAGACATAAGGAATTTAATATATGTATTTGTAAGACTATTTTGTCATTATAATTCATAACTAAGAGATTTTTACATGGAAAGTTTTCGCTTAGCAGATGGTGATGTCGTTTGTGTTTCGGGGCTGCGTTACAAAATAAAGTTAGGTCACTGATTATTCAAAATGGAAAGAAAAATATTTCAAATTTATTACCTCGGACTTCGTTGCCTTGATGTAGAAATTTTTTGGACTGGAATTGGAGTGCCTGAAACTGGTAGTTCAATTGTGTGTAGAAGGTCATCTTCAAATATTTTGGAGACAATGATACTTGTCGATGCTTTGTACGTCTTGAAATAAACTTGGAAGATTTTACGTTGCCCTCTAAGTCGTTCGATGGCTGGTGGAATTACTGTTTGATCGGTATAACCTTCATCTACCGTCAGCATGGCACACGATTTTTGAATCAGAATTTGAGCCGTCTGTCCAAAAAGGGTTACTTTTGTTTCTCCGCTGTCATCTTCGATTTGAGTGTTCAGTCTGTACCTATATTATAGATATATTCATGGATACATTGCAGTTGAATTTCTTTTTTATTTTGATTAATGATATTATAAATAAATGGTACATACCATGGTACTGGGAGACTTTGTAAATATGCGTGATCATCACACCACCATGTCGTTCCCGAAGGCTTGACCATTTTTTTGCAAGTAGGGCATGCATTGTAGTACCAGCCTTGTGTTTTATCAAAATTAGTGATTGTAGCTTTGACCGTGGATTGAGCATTCTGTAAATAATGAAAGATGTCTGTTAGAATAAAGAATATAAGCAGAACTTGGCAAAACTATAAGTGACCTACCGGATCAACATTTTTAAGCTCGCTAATTTTCTTTCTATCTTTTGTTTTTTGCTCCTCTGTGGATTCAGGTACCTTCGTGGCTGGTAGAAGCTCAATTTTTTTCATCTTGCTCGCGAATCTATACGTGAACGTAAATAAAATAGAAAAAATGATAGTAGTTATGCAGCTTTAAGTAATATTAATGCGGACTTGTTTATAACTAATTATTCAATAAGATTTCTGTCAAATAAGAATTAATTGTGCACCTTGTTTTTAAAGTTAGTGTCTCGGGTAAACTCGGATTCACGAAGTATACTGTAGCAGATGTGCTTGCAACATAGTGTTTTCCTGTACAATAATGGAGTGAAAAATTATAAATATATATTATATATCAATATACATAATTTTAACCAAAAAAAAAAATATGCGAAAGATTGGAAATTTACCTAGGTATTGTTTGACTATCATTCCTGCAAAGACTACAACTATTGTTTCAGTAGCTACTTTATCAATTTCTTCATCAAACTCCTTTGCCAGTGTCCCCCACAATGTGACTTGTAGATTGTCGCTTCTACAAAATAGAACATGCATGTAATTAAAAAAATAAATATAAAGTTTATAACTAATATACAACTTAAATATTATTTATTGTTTTAAAATAACATCAAAATATTGGACCTGATGTTTTCAATATACACCGTCTTCCTTGGTGTGGTCTTATTGTTAAAAACGGATTGTTCAACGGGGTGGACGCTAGATAGAACTCCTATGACATCTGCATCAAAATATTTGCAACGCACAACTTTTTTTTAATGATTTTATAGAATAAGATACCTATATGAAAAATAAGCACATTTAACACGGGATATTACCAGTCAGAATACTATTGTTTTGGATTCTTTCGGGAAGATGGTCGTACTCAACCAAATTAAATTTCTGCAGTGGAATTGTTGGGACTTCTTCAGTAATAATTGAGAATGTAGATGCTCTTGTAAATTGTAACGTCGCATTGTGAGGAACGACTCTGTATTTAGACTTGCTCTGATCAACAAAGAACTTTCTTATTTCATAGACAATTCCTGTTTGCAATTTAGATGCAACGATGTCTATGTCCCGAGCGCGAATAGTTGCTTGTATAGTTTCGTGCTATCAAAAATTAAGAAAAAGAAGATAAGTAAGTCAGGTTTTAAGCATAATATTTGGAAACATGTAGACACAAACATGTACTTACCTCTTCGTCAACCAGAATATAGTCGCAACTCATAACTCGGTCAGTAGTAAAATCTTTGTTTATCCAGCTTCTGCAAATTCTTGCGATGATTGTATCATACTGTTGATTTGGTCGTAGTGATTTGATAGGCGTTGCCATTATCTGTAATATTAAAGAATAATATATGATGTTATATATGTGATACCTAATGAGTATCGAGTACTGATTTTTATTTAATGTTATATATACACACGTGAATGTAATATTTTACAATTTAATATCAAACCTCACTCTCATGAGCTGGAAATAAATAAGAGACACAAATAACTAAGATCGTAATGTAACTTTCATGGGTCAAATACCTATGTTTGAAAACAGATTTTACAATTTGAGGTCATTCATATAAAATAGAGAGGGCGACAAAGTTGAGTATATTTAATGCAACTATCTTTTTTTCTTTCAATAAGTTTAGTCTACTAATTGTGCTTCCACAATAAATGTGAATTTTATATCTTCTCCTAATTTTTTTTATCAAAACCAAATTGCTATGGTATATAAAAACATCGAATGGAGTTTTGCATTCAAATTATGATACCTCAAAAGATTTGAAAACTGACGAAGGTACTATAATATTTATAGTTGCTTCAATAAATCAAGATTAAATCAAATCTCTTTTAAAGTGATTTACAAACACAAAGTGATTACCAATGATTGACCTCATAGTGCCATGACTACTAAACGAATGGTGTATAAAATCCAGATTCATGAATTCTGTCATCAGTTGTGAAAAATCCAAGTAAGTTGTAAGCAATTCATGTATATGTCTACTGCAAAATGAAAACCTTTACATTCTATATTTAAATGCTCCCTTTCGAGTTCGAGTTACCTTGAAGTCGGATTCGGAAATCGGCAATGAGCAGCTTCCTTGACCAGTGTGACTGCAGTACAAAATAGGAAATATGAAATCGACGCTGCGCAGTATCTCTGCGTCAAACCATTTGGGAGGAAAAATAAGAAATCAGAAAGCGGAAATTGGAAACGATTTTCAATTATCGAAACTACACCTAAAAAATGTTGGCTTTAATTTGATTGTCCAACCAGAGCGCTATGAATATACTTTTAGCAAACCCAATGCAAAGTGGAAAACGACAACAGTAACGATAAGAGCACACCAATTTAGTGTTTAGGGTTAGAAATCAAAAAGCGGAAATCGGTATCGATTTTCAATCATCGAAACTACACCTAAAGAATGTTGGCTTTAATTTGATTGTCGAACCAAAGCGCTATGAATAGACTTTTAGCAAACCCGATGAGAAGTGGAACACGACAACAATAACAGTAAGAGCACACAAATTTCCACTAAGGAGATCACAATATGAATATGTGCTATTATACTATTGCCTATATGAATATACGCAATAACGCATAACAAACGAAACACAAATATTCAAGAAGTTGGGAACGAATTATCTTTCTTAATCGCACTAAACCAAATGCCAGAGTTAATTAAAATACAAACGCAAGTGCCTTTTAAATAGCACAAATAAAATCTTAATCCTAAATAAAATCAGTAAACTAATCTTATCTTTAAATAACTAATATCTTAATTAGTAGGTAAAGATAATATCTTTGACTAAGCCAATATTTAAACATCATAAAGAAAGCCTCGCAGAATCTTAATTTGGGAGTAAAAATTGAATTTTCCTCTCTTACAACTTTTTTATTCAATTTCTTAGATATGAAACCCTAAAAAAAGCATCGCAGAATCTCAATTTGAAAGCGAAATCCTATTTCCATCTCTTAGAATTTTCCTTCTCACTTTCTTAGATATGAAAAGTTCGATATGAGAAGTTCAGGATCTCTCGGAATATAATTGGTGGATGAATAGTACTCCCAACTAAAACGACAGGAATATAAAATCTGATTATAATAATAAAGGAAAAATCAGAAGAGGAATGAATTAGAAAGCTGTAATAAAACGATTATTGCGGATACGGAGAAATCAAATAAATGGCCGATAAAAAAAGAATTTGACCGGATTAAAAGTTGAATATAATTAATATGAATATGACTTGATGAGCAAAATTCATATGAAGAACACTTGATCACCATATACATATCTCAAAGTTAACAAACATGCAACTCAATACAAAATACTCAAAATCTACCATCACTTCACATATCAGAATCGCTCAAGTAACACTGAATTTTTGCATCAATAAAAATGAAGATAAAAATTTCAAACTCTCTACTTTAAGTAGGCCTTTTTGCCAAGCGATGCAAAAATTAGTAATAAGCTCATATACCTGCCCAGTTACGGATTCAGAAATCGACAATGGCCAGCTCTGTCGAGCAGTGCCTCTGGAGGACGAAATCGGAAATCGGCGACGATCAGTGTCTCTGCGTCAAACCACCGCTAAGATCAATGTCTCTGGAGCACGAAATCGGAAATCGGTAATGACCAACTCGGTCATCAACTGTTGGAATCGCAATGCACAAACCAATCAAGCTTTCTAATCCGATAGTCAAGAAAATGGAGAAATTAATAGAACAGTAAATCGAAACCCAAAAAGTAAAACAACAAATAGCAAGCTTTAAATCCCCAAGACAGAGCCCTAAAGTCCAGAAATATTCATCACATACGATCCCTTAAATCGCATAAAAATGAAACTCTAAATGGTAAATCGCAGTCATTGAAAAAAATAGTAGTCAATACCCAGTTAGTTTCATTGCTTAGGCCGAAGAATTCGGCTTTGAAATTATTCAAGGGAGAGAGAGAGACAAAGAGATAGATGAGAAGTTACCATGCAGGTCAATGGCTGACTCCAATGGCGTCTGGGTCGCGAAGAGGTAGCGAAATTCGAGAGTCGATGAAGGCAAGAGAGGGCGACGGTGAGCAAAGGTTGAATGGCCTAGGGTATTTCAGTGTTCTTTTTCTTCATAGCATCGCACAAAAAAAGAAAATGGCTTCTGGGTGGTTCTTGGGTGTAAGGTGTGAGTGGAGCTGGAGAACAGAGGGAGAAGGAAAAGAGACAGATGTTACTCATTTAACCAATTGCTTGTCATTTTTTTATTGGTCAAAATAGTTATTACAGATGTCAAGCATGAAACAATAGTATTTGTCACTCAATGATTGGCAGCTCAAAATACTGTAGAGTCTACAGTAGTATTGCACTCCGAATTAGTTAAGTAGGATAATGTAATCGTTATTTCATTTTAATATTATATAATGTTTCTTTATAAGGGGTTCAAAAAATATTTCGCATAGGGCCCCTGTAATCAGGATCGACCCTGTACAAAAGAAATATTTAATATTTTTATTAAGTCCTTTACCGTATTCTAAATTTTATTTTAAAGATAATAATATTTTAAATAAGCTAATAATATTACAATCACTGGCAAGGTCACTAAGGGCCAACTAGGGGAAATTTCCCCCTCTTGATTGGCTAAACTCTTCATTAAATTTAGGGTTACCGGCATATATTCCTATTCTTTTGCAAACATCCAACTTATTTTTCCGTTCTTTTTTTTTCTCGCGGCATATATTCCATAAGTCTTAAAACGTACTCAAAGTCAACCTCCGTTAACACTTCCGTCTATGCCCGTTAGTTTGTCATGCCCATAATACCGGCATATGTTCCCATTCTTTTGCAAATATCCTAATTATGTTCCCGTTGTTTGTATTTATGATTTTTTTTATCATTTAAAAAAAGTACTATTTTTTTTCCATTTTCGATTTTCTTAATAATATTTTTTAGACGATAAAAGTACCATTGTTAGATGATACTAAAGTTTTTTAAGCAGTAAAATCACTCATTTTTTTAATCTTCATTCTCTCATCGATGTAGAATTGATCTTCCTTTTTAATCCAGAAATCCTCTTTCGTCGCGGAAGTCTTTGATCTCCGCTTCTAACAAGCTCTCAAATCCTTAATTACCAAACCTAACCAAAGCACCAATCAATCAAATTGTCACAAAACCACGGTTCTCATCGACACCCGTGAGCTTCTGTCATGGGAGGGTTTGGTGCCGAGGAGAATTGGCATAGGTTCTAGTGGACCGAGGTTGGGATCACCATCACCGATGACTATAGGAAGCCATCAATGACCTGTCTCCGAAGTGTTAGAAAATATTGCAATGAAAATAAAATTGAGATAGCGGCAAGTGGGTCGAAACGTTGAATACCCGAGTTTAAAACTTTCTTCAAAACGAAGTTTCGAAAGCTATCTAGATATTATGAGTTTGTTTCCCATTAATTTTTCACTCTGTAATTTTAATTTTTTTTATAGCTTCCCATTGTTTTATGTTGTGAGGCTTTGGGTAACGGAGTTCTAGGAGTATTAGTTCGCTAGCAAACTTTGAAATGTTACAAAGTTTGGGGTTGACCGATTATATCCTGGGAAGCTAATTGCCTAACGAAACTCAAGCACGTAGATGAGGCGAATCAAGCTTTAAGAAGAGATTCCAAGGCGTCTCGGGAATCACAAACGTTTTCTATTTACAAGATATCAAGAACAATTTTCGTACAAAAGAGATAAGCCGATGCTCGTCAAATTCAATAACACATCGATACGTATTTTGAATTTACTTGCTACTATTTTTCTATAATTTATTTCTCATATATTAACATCTCTAGAAAATATACCTAGTGTTGCAAGGCTGTGAAACTCGGGCTCTGCCCAAACCAATCAATGAAGATGAAGTTTGTCGAGGTGTACATGACACGTGGCAAAAACAAACGGATATAGACGGAAGTATTAACAGAGGTTGTATTTGAGTATGTTTTAAGACTTATGGAATATATGCAGCTAAACAAAAAAAGAACAGGAACATAAGTTGGATATTTACAAAAGAACGGGAAGATATACCAGTCTTAATGGCGTGACCCATGGAAAAAACTAACGGACATAGACGGAAGTGTTAACAGAGGTTGACTTTGAGTACGTTTTAAGACTTATGGAATATATGCTGCGAAAAAAATAGAACAGGAACATAAGTCGGATGTTTGCAAAAGAACGAGAACATATGCCGTAATAACCCTTAAATTTATTTATATTTAAATATAATTTATTACACAATGAATAAGTGGACGTTGTTAATTAAATTTTGAAAACATTAATTACTCACCGCTTCTATGGTTCTATTAAATAAGTGACGTAAGCATTTTTAAACACACATAATTAAATTGGAATTTTATATTATATTTAACTATAAAATCTAATGAAAAATAGGAAGATTGAATTTCATATATTTTTATATAAATTAAGTGCGTATACATAAATATTTCATTAAATGAAAGAAGAAAATGTTATGAAGATATTTTTTTTAGAAAAAAAAAGAAGATAGAATTATCCGATTTTATGCATTCAATAACAAAAATCTAGGCGGCATTTGGTTAACTGATCTGGGAAACCAGTTTTGTAATTAGGTTCGGGAAACCAGTATGAGAGTTTAATCTACGAAACCAGTTTGAGAGTTTGATTTTTGAAACACTGTTTGGTTAATCTTTTGTTAATGGGTGGGCGAAAATAAATGAAAAAAATACAATAAAATACAATTTTATGTTACTAAAAATAAAGTATGTTTTATTTGAAAGTAATATATTGTAATATTATGTCTAAAAAATATTTGCCATGATAAAAAAGTTATTCATATTTCATTACTCTAATTGCATGTTTAAATAATGTACTATATAAAGTAGTAAATAGTCCGTTTGAAGAGTTTGTATAATTGTAATTAAGTTAGTATTTAATAATATACATATTTAAGTATATTTGTTAATATGATAGTAATATCATTAAAATGTATAATTATATACAAAAATGATTTTAATAGTTTATTATATAAGTTAATTTCATTGTGAATACCTTATTCAAATACTATTATAGAATGATAATATATTATTATGGTTTATTTTGTACGATTGAGTTGAAGATCCCAAAGACAGAAGACAACTTCACGTCGTTTTCTGTTTTCCTTCATTAAAATTTCAGTGGTCTGCGAGACCGGTCTCAGAAAACAGAGAAAACTGGTAACCAAACGTGGTCTGCGAAACCAATATGACACTGTTTGAAACCAAAACCAGAAACTGGTCTCGGAGACCATAACCAAACGCAACCTAATCTTTTCTTTGCCATACACCTTTGCACGTGAATGACATCGATCGACCACTCCACGGCACACATATCAAAGTTCCTTTTCTTTTCTTTTATATATTCAATTTTTTTTATTGAAAATTCAAATTTTTAGAAATTCTAAAAATACATTTAAATTGTAAATTCCATTCGAAATCTTTAGGAAATATTATCACAACAATATTTTTTTGACGATAAGATTTTATTAAAAAAAGACAAAGAATAGTCTTACACCAAAAGAGAGCTAACTCAAACGGAAATCGCATCGAAATAGTAACATGCTAAACTTAAACAAGAAGCCTTCGGCGCTTCGCAACCAATGCATGAGCGACCGATTTACAGTTTCTAGGTATAAAAGAGAACGAGATATCACAAAACTCATGGCTAAGGGTTCGAATGTCATCTGTAATAGTGCCGAGATCGTTAGATAATGGGGAGGTTTACTTATTGCTTCCACCACGATCTTAGCATCACATTCAATGATGAGCTTATCAAGCCCATGAACACGCGCCACCAACAACCCCGCACGAATAGCCATAGCCACAACCTCTGCCGAGACCGTTAGATACTGTTTACTTATTAATAATAAAGACAATAATAGACGGATCATACATACCCTACACTTTTACGCGACATGGATACTTCAGTTTTTACCGATGATCAAATTTGAGTACGTGTCTAATTAATTTTGTTTAAACTAGGCATATTTGACATTATTATCTCATAAATATTTATTATATAAACTCAATGTTTCATAGCCTCTGTCCCTCCAAGAATTTTTTAAAGCCAATATAATTCTTTTTATTTTTAATTCTTATCTTTTAATTACTCGATTGAGATTATGACTAATATTCACAATGGCGTGTCTATATAAACCCTACTCTCCAACACAAATTGTCCACAAAAACTACATAACACTCGTAATAATCAAGTACTTCAAACTGTCTAAGCTTTTCTCAATGGCCCCAAGAGCTTCCTTGGTGCTGCTCGTCCTCGCCCTCTTCGCCGTAGCGGTGCTGGCGGAGCCCGACGTTGACGTCTGCGTGGCAGACCTCGAGAAGAGCCGCGCGAAGGAGATGGTGGGGCCTCGTGAGATCACCTTCCTCTGCGTCCTCGCCAACCGTGGCTTCCTCAGCACCGACGTCGACGACTGCTTCAAGAAGCTCTCCGAGGGGCGTGCTTGGCCACCGCATTGCCGACGTTGACGCCGTCTACGTTTGCGACACCATTCGTGGCGTTGTTGCCAGGTACCTCGCGTCGCACTGAGCGTCGAAGCCTGCAGGGATGAGCCATGATGATCAAGCCTATGATGTATCATGTATATGTGTATGCATGACTTCGTGTAATGTTGTGTTCTTATGAATAAGTCTTCATGGCAGGTTTCAATCTTTGTACTGTGTTTGTGTGTTAGTCAAACATCATCGCGTGTACTTGTTTAAATGAATATCTTATGAATAAGTATATCACGTTCAATCGTTCATGAACAAGTCATTTTTTTTTAGATTCTAGGGTTATTACCAATAAAAGTACTCAAATTATTTAGATATAAGACAAATTCTTATTTTTCTTTTCGTTTTTTTTTTCTTTCGAATTCCCAGTTCATCTCTTCAGATATATAGAATTTTTTTTTATAATTAAAGTTTCTTTTTGAGAATCGTAAAATAATAATAATAATAATAATAATAATAATAATAATAATAATAATAATAATGGTGATATTTTTGGAAATATTACCACAAAGTTTACCTATTTGTACGGGGTTTATTCAAATTTCATTTTCCGAACTAAATATTCCAAAAGACAAAAACAGAGAATCATGTTATAAGTTCCAAAATAAAATTTATTTTTATCTCATAAAAAGTTCTAAAAAAATGAAAAAATTGTCATGCCCGTAAGTTTTAAATTTCTTAAGAATCGGGGCGTCCCGGTGTGAGCCAGGAATTAAGACCAAGACATCGCCTAAAAATTTTGGACTCTTTTACCATATTTTTTTTATAGATAATTTTGATGATAATGTCATTTTCAAAATATATTATTTTTAAGCTTTTTTAAGTTTTAAATGCGATACTATTTTTTTATTCTACTCTTTACTTGTTAATACTTTTTAGTGTTTTCTTTCATTTTTTCTCTCTCTTCTCATTCTCCCTACACGGTAAAAAAAAGTGCCTTCCCGCCTTGTATTTCTCCTCCATCGTCGTCTCTTTTTCCTCGCCATCATTTGGTGTTGGGTTTTTTGATGACTTTTCTCAATCCCGAGGTGGAAATCACGGGATATCATCGAACAATAAAGATCTAGAATAATTACGAGAATTAAGATATCGTTTAGAGATCGTTACCAAACTTCGGTACTTTTGCCAACTGTACCGAATAACTGCCGATTCCTTTGATTCTGGAGCTTGCCGAATTTAGGATTTAACGCCTCAAGTGTTGCGCCTCTATTTCGTCCACCACGTCACTCGGGAACGTCTTAGATGACCGGAAAACACCTCGGAGGATAGGTTAGATCCTTGTCGGTGTTTAGATGATCAACCGTTGATTGAACCGGGGAGCAAGCCAAAATTCGACTACCAAGGGAGGGGAGCTCGAATTTCTAGGTGGCTAGGGTTTCTCTTGGTGTGTGTTGTGTTTAATTATGAGTCATATTAGGGTATTTATAATACCCTATGGTCATGACCTAGTGGGCTTTCTAAAAGCCCACCTAATGGGCTTTCTAAAAGCCCAATCATGGATTAATTAATCTATTATTAATTAATATGAATCATAATTAATACTTGGGCCCGAGTGGGCCCATAATGTCGGTTATGGTTATCGGGTCGATATCCGATAACCCGAGAGATACAATATCGGGTTCGGGCATAACCAATAATCTCCCACTTGCACGAACGCACCGGATTGGCTATCTCCGTGCACGCACTGCACATAAAGTATTACTCGAGAATGCCGCCTTGGGTTAGATGTACATTCTCTCAGCTACTCATGCCTGGTTCATCAAAGTTACATGTGAAGTTTGTTTCATTGTAATTTAATCATCATACTCCGTTTCCGTTGCGAGTTCGGTGTGACTCTGTAGGATTCTGTAGTGTTGGCCACATACTCATATGAGTATGCAAGAAGTAAGTGGCCTCCACCTAGACTTAACTTCCCCCAATCTACAAAACTTTAAATCCTCTTTTTATAGATTAATCGAGGTGAACCATGTGGTTCTTTACGATTAAAATAAGGTATATGACTGATTCCTTCAACATCCTTTTACATCTCTAGATGCGGCACAGGTCATGGTTTAGAACACCTGTTAAGCCTTGATCTAATTTTCTGATTCAGGTATAAGTATTGAAACATCAAAACAAAAACTCTTTTGTTTTGCCTGTGGCCACAGATTTCATTTTACTTATACTATTCAGAAGGCCCCGAGTGTATAGCCCCAAAAAGGAATGGGGGGGATGCATGTTTTCTTGAAACGTCATTCCATCCTACAAGGTTTATCACATGCCCAACTACAACTGTTATGACTTTCCAGTTACGGTAAGCGTTGAGCTGTAATCTAAGCATGCAACTTACCCAGTGATGGACTCATGATGTTCTCAAACTTTGGAGTCTCTTCATATCTCTAAGTTTCTCAGTGTCCCCTTGTATCAAGGTTTTGTTTCCATGTGAGAATATTTAGAGTGCGAGTCTTTCAGCACTGCTAGTCATTCCGACTAGTGCCTACATGTATAAGAATATCTCTCAGATATCAAGGACCTCTTCCTTTTATCTTAACAACATGTACCAGTCAATTATGAATATCATTGATAGTCCCTCTTTGTTTCTTCATAATGATTTCTTTGACTGGGGAAATTCAAGAATGTATCGAAGACATCTTAGGAACTACATTTGTATAGCTTGATATCAATGTTTTGAATAGAATATTGATATTAACTTTTAAATGATGAAACTTGCCTTTTAAAGAAATAATATTGTGCTTCAAATTTAATGTATAATTGTTACATAAAATTTGTATTTGAACTTTATACTTTTAACAAAATAAAGTAAGAGTTCAACGTGTTAGAATAGACCACAAGCATCTAGACTCTTCTAGATCTTGTATGACCATACTACTTTTCTATTGATGAAGCCTTGGTCATCGGGTCAACCACGTTTATTTGTGTGTCTACTATTTTCATCGCAACAACCTTCTGATCAATTATGTCTTTGATCACTGAGAACCTTTCTCTTGTTTTGTGATCTTAGTTTCTTGACTCGTGCCTTGGCTCCGTTGTTTTGAGCAAGGAGTCGCACTGGATCACCAATGCCAGAAACTACACTGCGATCAGGAATACATTTCCTGATTTAGAAAGCTTCTACAGCTGCATCTTATGATGCTATATACTCAGATTTGATGGTCAAGTCCACTACATTAGCTTACTTGCTGTTGTTCTAAATAACAGTACCATCATTTAGGACAGAGTATATATTCTACTTGCGATGTGAAATTATCCCAATTAGTTTGGTGATTTGCATCAATATAAGCGATAATGCTTGACTGATCAACATTGTCGTAAATAAGTGATCTTTCATTGGTCGCTAAGGTACCTGAAGATATTATTTACGATAATCCAGTGACTATTTTGGGATAGGTTTGGAACTGGCTTGTTTTGTTAAGGTAAATGATACATCGAGACGGGTACATAATATGGCTTTCTTTATAAAGTCATTAGCAGTAGTATAGAGAACATTTTCTTTATGTTTGTATTGCTCTGACATTTCAGGGCTCTGCTTTCTTGAAAGATGCAATTTAGGAGTTACAGAATAAGTCCTCAATTTTCTTTTTCACTCTGAACTTACTTGCCATCCTTTCTATGTACTATGACTTATTCATTCTTTACTTTAAAGAATTTTCGTCGTATCATTTTCTATCCTTTTAAAGGATTACTGTGCTCCCACTAGCTTTCGTGTATACACAATGTTAATCTTTGTTTTCGATGAAGTCTAATTTCATTAGTTACTCCGTTGAAAACTAGATTTCATTTGAGAGATGCTTGCTTTAGATCATACTTACACGTATATATCTATTTGATTCGCATGCTTCAAAAACATGTTATGAATCAATGAATTTAGTTAGGTTGTGTATAATACATGTTCCTTTTCAGAGTCATATTCTGAAAACTATCTTCATGTCCAATTGCCTGATTCTTAAATCATAGTTGGCTATAGCAAGTGAAATCATAATTGACTTTAGTCATGGTAATAAGAGAAAAACGTTGCTTCTTAGTCTTTACTATAGGCTTGTTTGAACTATTTCATTACAAGTCTCATTTTGTACATTTGTACTTTACCATTCATGAATATCTTCCCTTGAAGATCTACGTGCATCCTATGGGCATAAACCCTTCGGGTGCATTAACTAAGTCACATACTTAGTATATGTACATGATTCTATTTGATTTCATGGCTCCTAGCCATTTCTCAGGGTCTTCACCTTTAACCGTTTCATTGTAAGTGTTGGTTCATCATTGTTATCTAAGTATTTTGTTCTTCTGTGTTCAAAACGAGAAGATCCTTTTCTTAGTTGCATGATGTTCCTTATCCGACTTACACGGTTTTTGTGTCATACTAGGTTGCTCAAATGCTTAATCATATATAAAGCATTTTACATTCGGCTTGACTTTCTTCCACGATCCTATCTGGAGTTTAGTCAACCATTGGTGAGCATCCTCTGTGTTCATCTTGAGTTCCTCGAGATTTTCTGAGTTATGTACTTCATGAAGTGCATACTTTCTCCCACTAGACTTTATAGGAAAGATTTCCTTTCTTAAAGGCTCCGTAATTGTCACAACTATTTTGTGTATTAATTTTCTCGTAAACGACAAATTGGGTTTTATCCCTTATCATATCTTTATATGTTATCGTCGGAATCACTTTTCATGATACACTGTAAAGTGTGGTAGCACCAAGTTAAAAGTGCATGTCCTTTTATAAACATAAGCATATCATTGTACTAACAAAGTCTAACAGAGTTTGTTGAGTTCTCTCGATACACCTCGTAAAATGAGGTGTATCGAGAGAAATAAATGATCAGACAAACCTTTTGTCAGTCAGGAAAACTTTATACTTATTGCTCAAATAATAATTGTCTCGATCGGATCGAGGACCTATTATTATTTTGTGCATTTTGGTTTTCTTCTTCATTCTTGAATTCCTTGAACCGGTCAAGAGATTTCAACTTTTGTCTTAATTAAATAGACATGATTGTACCGACTGAAGTGATCAGTTGGTAGTCATAATTAATGAAGTACCATCAGCCTTCCTTATCCTAATTGTGCATTTGACCACATACACATGAACATGTGTGGTTTAATGCCACAATCAATCTTTAGTGTGCCCCTTTGAATGAGCCTTTTGTCATATGGTCAGTTAGAGAAGATTCACATTTCTCGTAAGATTCATAATCAGAACGATCAAGATGTCCATCATTATGGAGCTTGGTGATGCGTCTCTCGTTATTATGACTTATATGACAATACTAGAGATATGCTATATTGAGTTTATATGGTTCAAGCCTTTTGCATACAACGTTAAATATCATATATTGAACATGTATCCTTTAAAATAGTCAAACTATCTTAAAACGCTTGTACCTAAAGAAGAGTCATTACTCTTTATATTTCACCTCTTTCAAGACAGGTCGGACAATCCTTGTTATCTGTAGTGAAAGCACTTTTAGATTTTTGGAATCACATCGCATATGTGATCGCTTTAAGATTAGAGTCCCACTCACCTTTTGCTGTAAGAGCCATTATTCTATTGCTCTTTGTTAAACTTGATCACAACCAATTTGTGAAAGTTGAGCAAGGAATCCTAAACGATGTCAATAGAGATATCATTAAATATCTTATCATTTACACGAGCTTTTCTTTAAGGTAAGTTATCAATTTCCCAAATTATAACTAACCTTAGAATTTACAGACTTTCTGGAATTCTATAAGTTCTCTGTAATCTTTCATCGCTTGTGTTTTAACCTGCTATACACATATCTTCAGAAGATATCGATTGAACTTCCATGTTATAATGATTTTATGCTTTTGATAAGTATTTTATCATTAATTTCGAAATGCTTCTTATAAGCATTCTTATTTGTTCTGAAAGTTTTGTCAGGTGGCTCCAAATGAGTATTCATCTATTATGAAAAATCATTTCTTTATCAAGGCTCTGAACATTATTTCAGAAGCCTTTGCCATTCCAAGGAAATCTCTTTCCTTTTGATTTGGAAACTCGTTTCCATGTTCTTCAAAAACAATTTTTAAGTGGTCTTTTGTTGACACTTGTTTCACATACATTAAATGAAACAAATAATAAGCACATTACTAATTTTAGAGTTGTACATGTAAATTATAAGGCATACATTATAATAAAGATGTAACAATTATATTATAAGGACTTTATATAATATTTCGTGATTTGTTAATGGAAAAGTAACCCTCATCAATTCCATTAATTAGTCACTCAGAGAAAGTCAACAATTGCTCTAATATCCTATATTATCTCTGACGTTTAGAAAAGAAAAACAATTTTTCATTTATCATTCTAACCGATTTCAAAAGAATTGTCTACGATATCTAATCTAATTAGAGTACTCGTTTAGGTAGACCCAAGGGGTGAATCGGCGGACAGTATAGGTCGCCCTACGCGTCTAAAAGAGGGTATAAGAGCACTCCCTTGGGTTAGAGACACACTCAAAACTTTTCTCAATTAGATCGAGGACCCAGCCGTTGGAAGACATTATACCTAATATTTTTTGAGGGGTTTTAGGTGATCCTTACTTTTGTCTTAAAATAAACATAGTTAACTTATTAAAATGTTCTAAGAATTAAGACAATGAATATGTAATACATAATCCTATTTTGTAAAACATATTCAATGTTGTATTAAATATACTTCTGAAAGTATATACATATATATATTATGAAAATTTTAAAGACAAAACCTTTTATCTTTAAATAAAAGATAAATAAATCACTTAAAGATAAAATATCTTTATTCATGATTTATCTTTTCTATTAATGAATAAAAGATAAATAACTATCTTTATAGATAAGATATCTTTAATCATGCTTTGTCATAGAACAAAAATAAAAGATAAATAACTATCTTATAGATAAACTATCTTTAATCATAATATATATATCTTTTATTTCCATTAAAGTTTAGTTCTTTTCTATTACTATAATAAATAAAAGATTATTCATTATCTTAATCTAATTAAGAATTATTGATTATAAATAAAATTTATGAACAAACAATTTGTAAATCAATAAATGAATAACATAAATATTAAATGGAAACAAACTTCATAAGATTGATAATAATATTGAATAAATCATATTTATTAATAATTAATATCATATATTAGATTTTCAATTCTTATATTTAAAGATATTTATAATAACTATATATAAAATAAAATAAACACTTTAAATCGTATTTTAAATTAATTAAACATAAATATAATTAAATATCAAATACCGGAATACGAGCTCGGGATAAACCCGAGCTTGTACGGGTTGCCCTCGGGCAATCCGAGCATTACGGGCAGGGCAAACAGCCCCTGCCTAAGTAAATCCAATTTACTAACTTTATAAATTTGTTTAAATCTTGTTTATTTAAAATAATTAAAGATTTAAACAAATTTATCATTAAATAAATTTCCTTTTAATTTAGAGGGGTATAATTGTAAATCCAATTTACAAAATTAAAATTAAATAATAATTAAATTCATAATTAAAATTATTAAATAAAATTAATAAAATAAAATTAATAATTTTGGGAAGCGGAACTGACTACTGGCTTCGGGTCAAACCCGAAAAATTAGTGAACTTAACGTGGTGGGCCCACTGATTGGTCCACCACGTTTTGGTCAATGCTGGTCAAACCAGCCACCCCTTGGGCTGTTTGACCAAAGCCCATTTTGGGCTTTCTTTGTGCTGGGCCCAAGCCCACATCGAATGGAGGCTAAGGGTGAAGCCCTAGGGCTTCACGTGCGCAGCACGTGCGCCGTCACCCTTCGGGCCGCGCCGTCGCCCATCAAGCCACGCCGTCGCCGAGCTGCCCGTCTTCGCCGTCGTCACAGATGCTCGTCGGAATCGCCGTGGTTGGACGAGGACTTGCTTCATCGTCGGACTTCGTGGTCGAGGTGGTTGTGCGATGGGTTGGCCGATGGACTTCAGCGCACGCACGGCTCGGGGAGGACTTCTCTCCGTGAGCGATGCCGTCGTTGGCATCTTCGCCTCTGTCGCCGTCGTCAAACGACGTGGATGCACGACCGTCGTGCAATGGCGGTGATCGGAGTAGGCGTTCGCGGGTCCTTCGGGTCGTCTCTGACCCACGAGGGTGGGTTGACCAGGTCAATACCCGACCCGCGTGAATGGGTGTGGGCATGGGCCATCCGAATGGCTGGGCCCCAAAAATTTCACACGAAAAATTAGGGTTTCAGAAACCCTAGGCACCACACATCCCAATGCATGTGCCGGCAAAACTTTCTTTGCCGTTTTTAGTGATTCCGATAACAATTTTGCTCCCACTAAAATTATTAAACCCTCTAAAATTACAGAAAATTATTCTGTATCTAAATACCGGTATGTTAATTTTTAAATAAAATCCAATCCCGATTCAAAATCGGATCCCGAATCAACACACAAAAATTAACATAATTAATTTTCTAATGCTCCCACTGAAAATCTAATCACACCAAAAATTTTCTAAAATTATTTCGGTCAACATATCTAATTTTCGAAAATTACTCAGACCGGCTCTGATACCACTGTTGGGTTTTTCGATGACTTTTCTCAATCCCGAGGCGGAAATCACGGGATATCATCGAACAATAAAGATCTAGAATAATTACGAGAATTAAGATATCGTTTAGAGATCGTTACCAAACTTCGGTACTTTTGCCAACTGTACCGAATAACTGCCGATTCCTTTGATTCTGGAGCTTGCCGAATTTAGGATTTAACGCCTCAAGTGTTGCGCCTCTATTTCGTCCACCACGTCGCTCGGGAACGTCTTAGATGACCGGAAAACACCTCGGAGGATAGGTTAGATCCTTGTCGGTGTTTAGATGATCAACCGTTGATTGAACCGGGGAGCAAGCCAAAATTCGACTACCAAGGGAGGGGAGCTCGAATTTCTAGGTGGCTAGGGTTTCTCTTGGTGTGTGTTGTGTTTAATTATGAGTCATATTAGGGTATTTATAATACCCTATGGTCATGACCTAGTGGGCTTTCTAAAAGCCCACCTAATGGGCTTTCCAAAAGCCCAATCATGGATTAATTAATCTATTATTAATTAATATGAATCATAATTAATACTTGGGCCCGAGTGGGCCCATAATGTCGGTTATGGTTATCGGGTCGATATCCGATAACCCGAGAGATACAATATCGGGTTCGGGCATAACCAACATTTGGTATGTTGTATTTTTGGCATTTTGTCTAAATTTTGTTACGAATTTTGTCCTGTCTTTATTTATTTATTTATTTATTTATTTATTTATAAAACTGAGATTATGATGCTTGTCCCAATTCCTGATTTGAAATAAAATCGTAAATTTTTAAATCGGAATCAGAACATGATTTTATTGTCCCGAAAGAATCGAGATAAATAAAAAAATAACATAACTTTTCGATTCGGAAAGAACTGAAAAATAAGTGTCGTACTCGTAGAAGCTTTGCTCGACGTTTTCATTTATCATACAATTATCCCTATTCTATAGTAGTGTTGTCGATAAAAGCTATTCATTTTTTTTTATTGTTGTGGTGGATGAGCACAATCGAGGAAATAGAATGTAGGTTTGGAAAACGGATCGCTGCCGAATTTCGGCGAGCGACAACTAGGAAAGCAAATGTTTATGCACTTGCTAATATAAACGATAACTTGAAAGCCACAAAGCCCACTCACTCTCACAATGAGGACAAGAGAGAATAATTTTTCTTTATTGTATATAATCGAAGAGAAGTGATTGTGGAGAGATGAGAAAATACAACAACATGGTGTCTTTATATATAGAAAAGCAAAAGCTTATAAATTACTAAATTACTCTAAGACTTCTTGATAGGCAAGTAAAAAACGTCATCAATCGGCTAAACAAGATTACAACTTCCTATGGATAAGACTTCAAGTACAAGCTTGTCCACTTCATAAAAGATACATATTAATCCAGTACTGTAGTGTTACTGGTATTTCACAAAATTGATTTAGAAACAATTTGATAAAGGAAAAGAATATTTAATTAATTTTTTTTTTTGTTTAATTCAGTCCATTTTGGTCCAATAAGCCTTCTGGAGGCCAGTTTTCATGAAACAAAGTGTCTAAATGCTCCTAAAAATTCAAAAAAAAAAAAAAAGAAGAAGCCTTGGAACGCCCCCTAACCCTAATAGGGGTTCGAGAGCACTTTGGGTGGGCCCCACTTGCCTCCACGCTCCCCCACGCGTCGCCACGTGGCCCTACACGTATCCATGTATTTACCAGGAGTCCCCACGCGCTCCCACGTACCAAGCAGGGGACCTCTCGCTTGCTGCCACCTGGCGCAAGAGCTGCTGCCCACCCCTCCACGCGTAGCGCGTGGAGCGCGCGTCAGGCACAAAGAACCCGCGCGTGGAGCGTCAGATGAGGACATGGCTGGCGGAAATTGGTCGACCATAATCGAGGGACTAAAAAAATATTATTTTTCCCCGGGGGCTCCTCAGATTAATTATTAATTGCAAAAACACCATTTGACTCTCCTGTAAATAAGAGTTATGTTCATTCAAAAAGTAATTAATTCAAAACCACTCTTTTCACCTCTGAAACTCTCGCTCTCTCAAATAATCTACTAATGTTGAGCGTCGGAGGTGAATATGGGGGCAACCCCCCGTCGTTTCTCCCTGACCTCGGGTTTTCTTTTCCCCAGATTCGGAGACGGAGGAGCAGTTTAGAGCGGGAGCCCAAGAGACGATCCTGGCCTAATTTACGACCTTCCCTGTTAAGGTGCTGGTTCTAGGCGGTCTTCGTTCTATCCCTTAATCTTATATCTCGTGGAGGTATACAAATTTTGTGGATAAATCGAGGGACCTGAACTAGGGCCAATGACATGGGTAGATGGTCTACCAGGATTCATCGAAAGATTAACTGTGATCTTCCCTACGTGGAGACCTGATCTGAGTGGCCTCCCAACCTGTAACCCGGGCCTTGTCCATTCCAAGCCTTGTGGTAACAGGTACCGGTGTGGGTCCAGATTTTTGGTCCACTGTCAGTGGAGGGTCCATTTGACCGAAGGTGCCAGGAATCCACGGCCAAAACCTACAAAAGTCAAAATAATGAAATTGGGCTCATTTCAACAAAAATTATTGGGCCGTTCAATGTGTGATCTAATTTTCAACCAACCATGGACTCTAGATTGGTAGATCCTAATTATTTCATAGGTAGATGCCTCTAACTTTATATACATTGCTCAAATTACAGGTAGAGAGAGATAGACCAATTGAAATCTGGCTTAATTTTAACATTGCATGTGGATTTAATGGATTGACGTTGACTTATAGTTATTTTTTTACTTACAACACGTATATTCTTTAAAATTGAAGGAAAATTTGTCGTTTATTAGCGACAGATTAATCGTTTATTAGCAACAATTTTTTCAATGGTTGAAAAATCAAAATCAAAATCAATGTTTTGTTTATAATAATCCGACAAGAGTTTTATGTACTGATTTATCAACTTTTAAAATGAATTAAAGATTTTGGCCATTAAATTTTCAATATTTGTTTCATATAGAACATCAGTTGCCAATAATATATCCTAGCGAAAAAAAAAACTTTACTGATTTATTTGTATCTAAAAATGGTTCTTAGATTTTTGGTCACAGAATTTTCAATAGTGATATATCCAATATTAGTTGCCGATGGATGTAACATTTAGCAACTAATTAGTCAATAGTTAGCAACAAATTTTTCAGTAGTTAAATACGGAAAATTCAATTTTGTATTTTAGGCAACTGATTATTTAGTCAGAAAGACTCTAAAATCAGTTGATATAAGTCAAAAAGTTCATTTAAAAAAAAAGTCTAAAAGCTCGAGAGACATCAAAATTAGTTAAATAAATCAAGATAAAGCAACGATTATGAGTATATATGGATGGAAATTTGGGGTTCGTGTCGTGTTCGTGCCAGATCTTACTCGTTTTACTTATTTTATGTAGAACCAGACCCGCCCCATTTATTAAGCGTGTGAGAAGATGAGACCCATACCCGCCCCATTTATTAATCGTGTGAGAAGATGAGACCCATACCCGCCCCATTTAAATAACGTGTTTATCGTGTCTACCCGCGTAACTCATTTAACTTTTTCATGTATTTTAAATTGTTAAATTAGTTCGTTGAAAATCGTCGATAATCGTCCATTATCCGTCTTACCGGTAGTCATCAACAAATATTTCATACCAACAATTATCGTTTTATAACTTTTCTATCGAAAAGCTCGAAAATCGGCAAGACTACTAGTGAGCATAAACGATTACTGCTAAAACGTGTGTTAGTTTATGGAAAAATCAGATAATTTTCAACCTACATAAAAAAATTATTTTGGGGGGTTTAAATAACATATTTTTTGGCAAAAATCTTAAAAGTTTATATTTTACGATTTTTGAGGTAATTTTTTTTTTTTTTGGAGTTTTCCTTCATTAAATATTTTTCGAATTAAAAATATGAGATTTTGGTAAAATTTAATTGCATATTTAAGCTTAATTAAGAATTCGTCCTAATTGCGACAAAAGTCTTACAAGTTCATCTTTTGCGATTCGTGAGGTAATTTATTCATTGGGAATTGTGCAAAATGCCCATTTTTGTGTCAAACATTTTAAGAAATGGCCATTCGTGAGAGTAAAAAATACACATATTGGGTAGTTCTTAAAAAAGTTTGACATAAAATGAACATTTCGTTCATTAACCCTTTATTCATTAAATATTTACGAAAATAGTATTTTTCGCTCTTTCTTCCAAATCAATGAAACAACTTGAAATCAAAAGAGAAAAAAATAAGGTTGTGAATCTTCACATACTCATACCCATAATTAAACTTGAATTATTATTATTATTATTATTATTATTATTATTATTATTATTATTATTTCTTACTGAAACTATTAACCATTAAGTTTTGGGAATATAAAAATATATATAGTTATTGTCGTTTGTCAACCAAAAGTAGTCGTATGTATGGGATATATGCAACTATATTTAGTTGTTTGAAAGTTGTATTCCAAAATAATTCCACGTACTTCTTGGACAAAATAATTAAGAATTCTATCTCTAAGTCATATATATATATATATATATATATATGGGTATTATTTGCAGCAAAAGTGGCTAATTTGTGGTCACTTAGATAGTTATATTGCCAATAATATGTAATGTTTCTTAAGTATGTTTTGAAATAGAATTTATTCACTTAATTCTAACACCTTTAGTCAACCGATAACGTGGTACCGTTGTCCACCACACGGACAACTACGTAGAGTGGACAACAGTCAACTACGTAGCACGCTATGCCATGTGGTTGTCAGCGTGAAAATCAACGGTTCCAGGTTATCAGTTGACTAACGGTGTTAAAACTAAGTGGATGAGCTCTCATCCTTATGGTGCAGTGCCACCCTGTTATGGAAACTTTGACAAGCAGTCTACGGCACCTAAACAAACAACCGTTGTTCGAAATACACTTAAGAAACATTAGATATTATTATCAATATTAAATCGCATTGGTCATATATCTGTCTAAGGTCTAAACAGCCACAAGTTAACTACTTTTGCCACAAATACCATATATATATATATATATATATGGAGCCCACTATAAATAACTAAAATTGCTCTCAACCGCACATAATTACTGGTTTGGATAATCAATTGATCATCACTATTCACTCGTATTCAGGCTCCAAACCCCTTTTAATGTTTCTCTCTACTCTTTTGTACTAATACACTACTTTAACTATATATCTCTACTCAATATATATGTATAGAGCTCTGATTTAGAGCCTTGTGAGGTCATGAGCATGATGGGTAAACTTTCAGAAGTAGTGACTTTGATCTTCTTTGGCTTTGTAAGTGTGTCAGAATCTAGTGCCGTACCGGGTATGTACGTGTTCGGAGACTCGCTGGTTGACGTCGGCAACAACAATTATATCTCATCTTCACCGGCCAAGGCGAACTTCCCACACAACGGCATTGACTTCCCCACGAGGAAACCGACGGGCCGTTTCGGTAATGGCAAGAATGTCGTTGATCTTCTAGGTATTTTCATTAACTTCTATCCAAATTCTCTTATACCCTTTTATGGTAGTTCATATTTACAAAAAAAAATAGTCAGAAAAAAATTGGGATCGTATTATATTATTGATTGTTAATTTCCAGGGCTGAATTATTATCTAGTTACTTAAAAACAAGTAATCTTTTCTTTCTTTCTTTCACAAGTTTGACTTATTTTATATTAAATAGCTATTCTAATTTATTTTTACAAAATTTATAATTAAAGCCGGTATTTCTACCGGGTTCCAGTACCTCTTTCCGAGTAATAGTTAAATCGGTAAACTACTAATTTTTACTTGTCCCAATACGGATTATCAGTTTCGGAAACTTTGTGGTATCTCGTCGATGCGTCAAAGTCATATTATTGTGATTAATTATAATTTTTTTAGATGTTTAAAACAGTCTTAATATTACATTGGTGATCATAATGTATTATACATATGAGTAAGATACTGATATATTTCTAGGAAGATTAATGATTTAAAGATGTTCAGAAAGTAAATAAGTATTATGGATATGTAGGTCTAAAAAAGTAGGCACCAACTGCAATAATTAATGTTACAACTAAAATTCTAGTTACTTATGGGGTAAAATTCATATTTTGTGCGTTGAAAAATAAAGTCACAGCTATTGGGTAGATAAGATTCATCTAACTTTTGCTAGTGATTTTAATTTTGTACTTGACTAATTAACATTATTCAATTTAACTTCAATACTATCATCCGTTTTGTTGCTTTTATAGTGATTTTAATTAATAGAAAATATGAAATTCAAATTGGCCTTATTTAATAATTTTTTATATATAATTTAATATTTCCAATTTATTAACAATTTCTCTCTATTCATTAATTAATTAAAATCTCAAGCAATAAAACATGAACCATAAATCTCATATACAGTAATAACGTACGTAAAATGTGAATATTGAGTCTCGCCGTTCTGTCTTGCTCACATTGTATTTGCCCGTTATTTAATCTTGCATGATATAATTAGACCCAAATCTATTTAAGATCGATCTATTAGCATTTAAAGTCCCTATGTTTTCTCCTATTTGTTATTTAGTCCTTTTCTTTAGTATAACCTAAACATTATTGTATTATTGCCATTATTCCAAATACATCGACAGTTTCTCTCTTCTCTCTCTCACATGGTATCAGAGCCATGAATCTTGAGGAAGATTGAATCTGTGTGACTGTTCATCGCGCACTGTTCGGCACTGTTCATCGCACTGTTCGGTACTGTTCATCGCACTGCTCGGTACTGTTCATAGCACTGTTCATCGCGAATTTGGTATGCAATCTGGTGCTTCGATTTCTGTGATTTTGATGCCTAGGGTTTGTGGAATTTGGGGCTTTTGTTAGATTGGTCAATTTGTTGTTTGGATTTGGTTTGTTTGGTACTTGTTCGTCATGGCTAGTCGAAAGGATGATTCGCTTCAGTCGATTAGCGCACAGTTAGATGGAAAGAACTATTCGTATTGGAGTTACGTGATGAAGAACTTTCTGAAGGGGAAATCTATGTGGGGGTATATTTCGGGTACTAAATTGCCGCCCACTGACAAGTCGAATGATTCTTATGACGCGCAACTGGAGATTTGGGAAGCCGACAATTCGAAAATCATCACATGGATAAACAATTCTGTGACTCATTCGATAGGCGTTCAATTGGCAAAATTTGAGACAGCAAAGCTTGTTTGGGAGCATCTTGAGAGATTGTATACTCAGTCTAATTTTGCTCAACGCTATCAATTGGAAACTGACATTCGGGCTCTCAAGCAAGATGATTCGTCGATCCAGGAATTCTACTATGCTATGTCTGCTTTATGGGATGAGTTAGCTCAGATCGAACCCGCCAATTTACGTTCAGTGGAGCCTTACATCCAATTCAGAGAGGAACAACGTCTTGTTCAGTTCTTGATGGCGCTTCGAGATGACTACGAAGCTCTACGCGGGTCCATTTTACACCGGAGCCCTTTGCCTTCGGTTGACTCCGTTGTGAATGAATTGATGGCAGAAGAGATTCGGCTGAAGACTCGCACTGACAAACTGACTTCTTCAACGGATGTTCCATCTGTTTTTGCTGCTTCCCCTCAGAGTTCATCTAGTAACCATCTGAGTCGCTCAAATACTCGTGTGGGCATAGATGAATGTGCGTTTTGTAAGCAAAAAGGGCATTGGAAGGGACAATGTCCTTTATTGGTCAATAAAGGAAAACAGCCGCATCGACGCACGTCGTCGGTATCTCAGAGGCCTCCATGGAAAGCTACTAATCAAGCTTTTCAAACGAGTAGTGCTGAAGTGTCTACATCAGATCCATCGTTGATTGAGCAATTCCAAAAGTTTCTCGCCTCGCAACCTCAAGCCTTATCCGCTGCTTCCCCTGTCGGTTTGTCCTCTCTCAAAAACTCTGGTCCTTCAGGTATATCTTCTCCCACTTGGGTTCTTGATTCTGGTGCTACTGATCATATGTCCCCTGAGAAATCATGTTTTTCTTCGTTGTCTCCAAATTCATCCGTATCCATAACAACGGCTAATGGTAATCATATGCCATTGGTCGGTGTTGGTCCTATCCGTACACCCCACCTAAACCTTCCGCATGCTTACTATATTCTGAATCTCACTTTGAATCTTGCTTCGGTTGGTAAATTGTGCGACTTTGACTATTTTGTCATCTTCACTAAATCTCATTGTTTTGTACAGGATCCACATGCTCAGAAGCTGATTGGGACAGGCCATAGGGAAGGAGGTCTGTATGTGGTGGATGAACTTAAAGTGCCCGAGAGTGTTGCCGCTTCTAGTGTCGATTTGTCATCTTTTCGGTTGAGTCGTTCGTCTTCTGATTTTTACTTATGGCATTCTCGTTTGGGTCATGTTTCGGGATCTCGTTTAAAGTTTTTAGTTTCTACGGGTGTGTTGGGTAATTTGAAAACTCATGATGTGTCTGATTGTAGTGGTTGTAAACTTGCTAAATTTTCGGCATTACCATTTCCTAGAAGTTTATCTCAATCAACTGCACCTTTTGATCTCATTCACTCTGATGTATGGGGACCCTCCTCTTTGCCCACAAAAGGGGGTTCCCGTTATTATGTATCTTTCGTTGATGACTACACTCGTTACACTTGGGTTTACCTTATGAAACGTCGTTTTGAATTTCTGAATATATTTTATATGTTTCGAGCTCTTGTCAAAACCCAATATTCGTCAGTCATAAAATGTTTCCGCTGTGATTTAGGAGGGGAATACACATCTCATGATTTTTCCAGGTTACTTAGCTCTGACGGAACTCTTCATCAGAGTTCATGTACCGATACCCCTCAACAAAATGGTGTATCAGAACGAAAACATCGTCATATCATTGAAACTGCTCGATCACTTCTTTTATCATCTCAGGTTCCAGCTGTGTTTTGGGGAGAAGCTGTTCTGACCTCCGTTTATCTGATAAATAGAATTCCTACTTCACATAACTCAGGTTTGTCACCTTTTGAAAAGATTCATGGTCAGTCTCCTGATTATTCCGCATTACGTGTCTTTGGGTCAGCTTGTTTTGTGCTACGCCCTAGTGTTGAGCGTAGTAAATTGACTTCTCGATCTGTGTTGTGTGTTTTCTTGGGTTATGGGATTGGTCAAAAAGGATATCGTTGCTTTGATCCCATTGGTCAAAAATTGTATGTCTCTCGTCATGTATTCTTCCTTGAACATATTCCATACTTTTCGGTTCCAGAAAATTCCCATAATATGACAAAATCAGATCTAGTCAGTATTGATCCTTTTGATACTGATGAAGATCATCTCGAGCCTCCTGTTGCTCCATGTGATGAGGCAACAAACTCAGGTACTATTGTTCCCGCCACATATTCGCCTCCTCAACCAGTGGTCTCGCAATCAGCTCTAGAGAATGTGGATCCTCCACCTCGCTCATCGAGTAGGGTCCGTAAGTCCACTAAACTCCCAGATTTTTCATATTCATGTTACTCTAGTTCCTTTGTGTCTTTCCTAACATCTATTCATAAAATTTCTGAGCCCTCGTCCTATCGGGAAGCTGTTCTTGACCCTCTTTGGCAGAATGCTATGGATGAGGAACTTTTGGCACTGCGTCCAACACGTACTTGGGATTTGGTTTTGTTACCACCGGGAAAACGCACAATTGGTTCCCGATGGGTTTACAAGATCAAAACTAAGTCCGATGGATCCGTTGAAAGATACAAAGCTCGACTCGTTGCTAGGGGGTTTTCTCAGCAATATGGCATGGATTACGAAGAGACATTTGCTCCGGTTGCCAAAATGACTACAATTAGAACTCTCATCGCTGTTGCTTCTGTTCGTGGGTGGAAAATCTCTCAGATGGACGTGAAAAATGCTTTTCTCAACGGTGATCTCCACGAAGAAGTTTATATGGATCCGCCTCCCGGTGTCACTCACAAGGTTGGTGAAGTTTGCAAGCTTCGGAAAGCCCTCTACGGTCTCAAGCAGGCACCTCGTGCTTGGTTTGAGAAGTTCTCTACCGTGATCACATCACTTGGCTTCTCTCGTAGTCACCATGATTATGCTTTATTCATTAAGTGCACCGGAAAAGGTCGTATTCTTCTCTCTTTGTACGTTGATGATATGATTATTACTGGTGATGATGACGATGAGATTGAATGTCTCAAGATAAAGTTAGCTCGCTGCTTTGCTATGAAGGATTTGGGAATGCTACGGTACTTTCTGGGAATCGAGGTTGCTTCATCTCCGAAAGGATATATCTTATCTCAGTCAAAGTATATTGCTGATATATTTGAGCGTGCACAGCTTACAGACAACAAAGTGGTGGATACTCCAATTGAAACCAACGCTCGATATGCTTTGACTGATGGAGTAGCTTTACCGGATCCTGCTTTGTATCGTGCCATTGTTGGTAGTTTGGTTTACCTAACTATTACGCGTCCCGATATTGCTCATGCCGTTCACGTGGTTAGTCAGTTTGTTGTGGCTCCTACTACAGTTCATTGGAGCGCTGTTCTTCGTATTCTTCGGTTTCTTCGAGGAACTCAATTTCAAAGCCTACTCCTATCGTCGAGCTCTTCATTGGGTCTTCGTGCGTATACCGATGCTGACTGGGCTGGCGATCCCACTGATCGCAAGTCAACCACGGGTTTCTGTATTTTCCTAGGCGATTCTCTTATATCGTGGAAGAGCAAGAAACAAGATGTTATCTCTCGGTCGTCCACAGAAGCGGAGTATCGAGCCATGGCATCTACGACATGTGAGATTGTTTGGTTGCGATGGTTACTTGCAGATATGGGTGTTAGCTCTCCTCAGCCCACTCCGTTGTTTTGCGACAATAAGAGTGCCATTCATATTGCAAGGAATGCGGTGTTTCACGAACGTACGAAACACATTGAGATTGATTGTCATGTGGTCAGACATCACTTTCAATGTAACAACATCACATTGCCTTTTGTCTCTTCATCGGTTCAAATTGCCGATCTTTTCACCAAGGCGCTTTCATCTTCTCGTTTTCGTTTTTTAGTTAGCAAACTCTCAATGCTTGTTGCTGTAGCATCGTGAGTTTGAGAGGCGGTATTAGCATTTAAAGTCCCTATGTTTTCTCCTATTTGTTATTTAGTCCTTTTCTTTAGTATAACCTAAACATTATTGTATTATTGCCATTATTCCAAATACATCGACAGTTTCTCTCTTCTCTCTCACACGACCGACACTCATTTATATGATGTCGTAACTCTAGGTGTATATATATTTAGTACCTCACTTATAGGTCTTTATTTCGTAGCCGACTACATAACCTTCCAGTGATCGATCATCATGTGCTGTGTCGAGTTCTTTTCACATGTTAAAATATTATAATTAATGAACATTATATATGAACGAGTATGATATGCCAATCGCAAATTTTGAATTAAAAAAATTAAATAAATATTGCAGGTAGAAGTTAATATGATATAACTAGAGATATTCATATTTCGATTATATTTACCCAAAAATAACCAATAAATATTAGATGAAAAGTAATGTCACATTTCACTTTTTTTTCTTTATTGCGTGGCATATATTTTTAATGTTGTTAAAAGTATTATCGCCAAGTACTCAAGAGTTATTATTATGAAAAGGGTAATGGTAAAATTGTTTGTATATATTTTGCAGCTGAGAAAGTAGGGTTACCATATCCACCGCCATATCTTTCCATGGCATCAGCGCTGAACAAAACCCATCTTCACCATTTCCTCAAAGGTGTCAATTTTGGTTCTGGAGGCTCTGGAATCCTGAACGACACATACAGTAACTTGTTTGTAAGTCAATCGAGTTTATACGACCTCCGTAATCTCACGCTTTAATTTCCACCACAACGGTTCTTAAAATATGTCATGTAAACTCTCTATTTTGACATGTTATTCGCCGGTTACATGTCAAATAGAGGTCTATGTCGTGTGTGCTTCCGTATTTTAACTTTTCATGATGGTTTTCTCGACCATTGTGTAATACATTATTTGTCGTACTATATTATTGCTTGAAAAACATGTCAAAATCAAACAATACCGTTATGTAACGAACATAAAAGAGCTTGCACGCGGGATTTTTATGTGAAAACCCTACCTAGGATGAAAACCACAAGCTTATATCATAACCTTCATAAAAATTAATTAATGCAAATGTGAGAAAAGTACGGCAAAAATGAGAAAATTCATTTGGCCAAAAGGTCTCATTAATTAGCTCGATCTCTCAACTTCTATCATAACCTTCATAAAAATTCTATAATTTTATGTCTCGTCGCAAAGTCAGGGAAAGAAAGCAGATTCAGATCACAAACTTCAACATGCATTGTGATGTTTATAACAGATTTTGCCGTTAACAAAACAAGTAGACTTCTTCGAAAAAGTGAGAAAGGCCTTGAACAAAGAGCTAGGGTTCCACGGTGCTTCACAACATCTTTCGAAATCTCTCTTCTTCTTTGAGACGGGAAGCAACGACATCTTCGCCTACTTTACGTCGGCTGATTTGCGCAAAAAGATCACTTCGGAGGAGTACTTGAACTCAATGGCTGAAACATTCCATGGGCACATTAAGGTAACAATATTTGAATGCCAACTCTCACCATTGTTGATAATATAATCTTATTCAGTAATTATTATGTTCTATTATTTTCTTATATAATGTGTAGAATTATATAATGTGTAGAACTAATTGCTAAAATGCTAGATTTCTCTTGAAATAACTTGAGTTCTTCAGAACATTCGTGTACTAGCATGACGTATTTATGATACAAATTCCGGGGGCTAAATATTGTTGTCGGGCTAATCTAACAATTTTTAAAGGTAAAAAAAAAAAGTGAAAAAAAAAGATATTTTAAGGTAAAAATTTTCAGACATATTTTTATTTTTGAGCATTTTTTTTATATATAAATTTGAGATTGGGAGAGCTTGAGCTATGATTAGATTCGCTACTAACTAAAATACTATAGAATTAATCATATAATATTTACATTAAACAAATGGAACAATAATTAAGGGTTGAAAGTTTAGGCCCGATCTAGGTCAAGTTTTGAGAAAAAAAATTGCGTTTTTATATAAAAATAATATAAAAACCGCAGTCCAGTTTTGATCCAGTTTATATAATCAATACAAGACTTGATTTTAAAAGGCCCGGAAAAATGTGCCATAACGCAAAATAACTAAAAGTTAGATACGTGATTCCGATTTCACCCCTAAATTAATAGAAATTTTCCAACAATTCATAGCAAGCCAAAATGAAAAAAATACGCAAGATCTAGTTGAGTTCTCCCACCAAATCCAATCTTTTCTAAATTATTTCTCAAGAATGGAATTTATCATTTTCATTGAACTTATATTGTTTCTAATGTTGAACCTTGTCTCAGCGTCTGCACAAACTCGGTGCTCGAAAGTTTGTGATTGTCGGGGTTGGAATGGTTGGATGCGTTCCCGTGGTGAGAAGCGCGACCGAAGCAGAAAGTTGCAACGAGGAATTAAACGAATGGGCTCTTCAGTTCAATGAGGCTCTCAAGTCTACTTTGAGGAGCTTTGCATTGGAGTCAAACCACATCAAGTACTCCTATTTCGAGGGCTACAGTGTGATGCAAAATGTCCTCCATAAACCCATGGCTTATGGTAATATATATATATATATATATATATATATATATATATATAGCTTACGTTTGCTTTTCATGCAAGTCTTATGTCATAAATTTCGATAAAGCATGCAACGATTTCTAGAACATTTATCACATGGACTGAAACTCGTGTAGAGTACGGTCATTGAATCCGGTATATTGAGGATTTTTTGCTCTGATTTTTTGCCGGAATTTCAAAATTCGGAGTATTGGTTTTGTTATGACTGGTTTTTTTGGTACGAAGACCGGTGAAGAACCGGTTTGAACTCATAAGTCATAATCAATATTAGAATTTTTCCCATTTTTTACCAGTCTCTGATAATGGTAATAAATATAGGATTTATTGGTTCAGGTGGCCGTGAAAAAAAAAAATACTAGTTCCTGATTTTTTACAAGATTAGTATAATAAATTCGGACAGGTACGTTTTTTGGTTCTTCGTTTCTTGAAACTAGTCCCGGTCCTGGCCTAACCAGTCCCTGATTTTTGTATATCTCAAAGTAATAACAGTAATATTCAAACTCGTACAAGAAACCGGTAGAAAATTGTTTTCACCTCATGTACAATCGGAGTTCTCGTAAACCTTGTGCTCTTAATTCTTCACGCCTTTGACTTGCAATATATATTATGAGTTTCTGATTTTGGTCAATCAACGATCTTCAGGATTTTCCGAAGTGAAAGAGGCTTGTTGCGGCGAAGGAAAGCTCAAAGCCGAGAAACCTTGCCTGCCATTTTCGACGTACTGCTCGAACAGAAGCAGCCATTTTTTCTGGGACTCAAGCCATCCCACAGAAGCAGCTCATCGCATCTTTGCGAATTATATCTACGCCGGTTCTTCTCGGTACACATTTCCGCTGAATGTCAAGAAGCTTATTATCGCTTAATCGTACCGTGCATACACTTTACAATAGCATGACAATATAATTCCGCTATAGCCCTTCTGGCATTATTTTCGGTTTGAAACTCGAACGTACGAGCTCTTGACGCAAATTTAATTCAACTAGCCAAGTTTTGTAGTCAATCTTGCATTGAATAATCAAATTATTACAATATTATAAAAATGTATTTTAATGAAATTAGTTTACTACTCTTTCAAGAATTATCAACGTTACATATTTCATATTGTACTAATTTTAATAACATGATCGTGTGATATTTTGTAAACGACATCTTTCTGGAAA
The DNA here is from genome assembly GCA_954871525.1 of Parietaria judaica. Lineage (NCBI taxonomy): Eukaryota > Viridiplantae > Streptophyta > Magnoliopsida > Rosales > Urticaceae > Parietaria > Parietaria judaica. Next base: position 3,212,451 of record OX940872.1, on the reverse strand, counting down.
AGATAGGCTTCATAAACAGAAAACATTATTGTTTTTCGTGGAAATCCTACATTAAATTCACAGTGATTACTTGATCATTAATCTTGTTCCAATATATATGCCAAAATAAATAATTATCGAAATAAATTGCATTGATGATTTGATATTAAATTTTTATTGGACTCTAGTGAATAATACAAACAATTATATGTGAAATATTGACTCATAATGAATTTCTCAAGAGAACACAATTTTACATTCTCATTGCTGTTGTCAATAGGATTATGATATCTTGACTTCTTTTTTTTTTTATAATTATTATCACTTTGTTTTAAATTCTCTTCGTAGATTTGCATTTTAATTTATTTTTTGTGTGTTTTCTCAAATATTTCTGATGAAAAATAGAAGGAAAAAAAATATATGACGAACGAGTGATGTGTAAATTACTCATTTGTGTGAAGTGTGAACCACTTGTTATTATTGACCAATTGATGAGATAAGGCCAAAATTACGTGGAACCATCTTGCACATGTCTATTATTTTGGGCTCAAAATCCTCTAATAAACCCGATCATATTCTCATTTGAGTCTACATTCCGTTTCCAGAGCCGGTAATACGATGGAAAAATAAATAAAACGATAGATTTTTATCGTATATCAAAAACTCCCAGCGTGGTAATCTTTGCCGTTTTCTCTCAAAATCTATTGACATATACCACGTGTATTTTATAAATTCTCTGAAAGTGTTATTGGTTTTTCATCGATAATATTCGTGACTCGTGGACAAACTATAAACGAGTTGATTCATCGTCGCGATTTTTCTGCCAATGTTCTGGAATTTCCAGCATGTTCTTGACATATACTGCTAGCTATTACCAGAATAAAAATATACGCAATTACTTTCAAGAATAATAATAATAAAAAAAAAAGACGTAAATTAAAGGTTCTTATGATTAATTTATGTAATTATTTTATTTATAAGTATGTATTAACAGTGAAATTAATGTGTATGATTGATTATGCAAACCCATGTGCAGACCATATGTATATTATATTTATTTTATTTTAATTTAATTTATTTTATTGGGTTTTACTACTAATTTGTTTATGTGTGAATGAAGAACAAAACATGGCAGAATGGGACGCTGCTTTTTACAGTGGCGATTGCTGCATATAATGAATGAATCGACTGTTTATTTTATCTGTATTTAATGCATGTTGGCAAAATCTATCATCATTTACATTAATGCCTATTTTACTAATTAATTCAGGGGACCATGTAGTTAAACTTAAAAATAGAATGCTAGGCCGGTACTATAAGTAGACGTAATTAAAATTAAAATAACAATAATAATAAATACCGACGACAAACAAAAAAATGCCCAAACATATTTACTTAAATTAGTAACTCAAATCACGATATAATAATCGTAATTATCTAGTAAAAACTAATGTTATATGTTTCATAAAACCAGAATCGGAAACTCTTTTTAACAGTTCCGAGCAAGGAACAATGATCCGGAAAACGTTCATTTTTTTCTTCTTCTTTTTCTTTTTTTACACTCTTCTTTTTTAGTTTTTATTTTTTTTATTTTTTATGCTTTACTAGCCTCTTCTTCATAATAGTCCTCTAAAATTTCATCATTGTAATATATATTAATATATATATGTAACTCATTATAAATGATTAAATAGAGCAAAATTAATCCCGTAATATATATAAGAATAATTCGAAAGCATTTACAACAGTGACGTTCATCTCTGTCTTGTCAGATTATGAATTATCACCAACCATTATATCTATTCTTGATCAAATTCAGACCATAAAAAATCCAACACGCTTTTGCCAGAGTCTACCATCCTTTCCTTTCATTATACATTGCATTGACATTGTATATTGGTGTGTGTGTATATACAATATAATATATATATACTGTATTTACACAGTACACTTCGTGGAGCCCACACGGAATTAAATCACATATATGATATACACATATACATTCCTTCAATTCACACATATATAGTAACACACTATATATATAAAGCAACCCTACAACAAAACATATATTCCAAGTGAATTAAGTGAGAGAGAGATTGTACTATAATATGTTGCGAAACAAGGGTTTTTCATTCTTCTTCTTCTTCTTCTTCTTCTTCTTGGTGAGTTTGAATGTAAACCCTAAGGGTCTGAGCTTCTCAGAAGCTCAACAACAAGTCCCAGCCATGTATGTCTTTGGCGACTCCTTGGTGGACGTTGGCAACAACAACCACCTCCAACTCTCTCTCGCCAAGGCTAACTTCTTTCCCAACGGCGTCGACTTTCCCGGCAAATCCGCCACCGGGAGATTCTCTAACGGCAAGAATGCTGCTGATTTTTTTGGTAAGTATAGCTAGTTTTCAAGCCTATATATAATACTAGGGTGAATAACCGGGTCTTTGGTGTGGTATACTACTGTATTTTATATTTTTCTAAAAAAATTATATATTATTTTTAAAAAAATAAAAATTATATTTACGACATATTTATATATTTGGTTGCATTATTTATATCGATATTACTCTAAAGCTTAAGGTGACTCGAGTCCTTCCAATTTTTAAAATAAGTACACAATTTACTCTAAATTTTATTTTATTCTTTTTTCTTTAAAATCTACTCGGGATTTTTATTTTATTTATTTATTCTCTTGTAGTTCGTGGTTTCACGATTGATCAATTGCGAAGGTTTGTTTTTTAATTTTTTATTCAGTTGTATTGATCACCTAGAAATGATCAATTTGCTTTTAAGGCACAAACTAAACTACCATGACAATTAAGATACAATGATCCTAGAAAAAGACACAAAAACAATGAAGAATCTTATTTATAAGTCATAACATTAGAGTCATGACCACAAACTTTCCATCAAAATAACTCATATTTAATGCTGCAAATATCTAGACATTCCACCAACCCGGACCACAAATTGTTTTTAAATCCGGACCCAGACTGATCCGAGTCCAGGAAATTTTATCAAAAAAACCATTAAATCAATTTTTTTTAAATACGGACCAATCCGGGTCCCTTTTTTTTTTTTTCCTTTTGTTATAAATATCTCTAAACAGACTATAGATATAATAGATATTTACAGGCTTTTTCATTTTGTATACATAAATAGCTGTGTTTTTTTTTTTTTTTTTTGCTTGCTTTCCAAGCTCATTTAACCAACGCACATGCATATAGATTCTTCAAAGAAGATTATATGAGAAGTGGGGCATCTTTTCTTCATGAGAATGACATCTACAAAGCTGCAAAATTCCTAATAATTATGTATACATTAATATCATAAATTTCCTTTTCATTAATCTTTACACATATTATGATCCTTTTCACTTTTTTTTGCCTTCATATTTTTATGTGTGTGATGTGTATATCAATAAAGTTAATTTATCACCTAATTTAATCAAGCCTTGAAAAGCTTTTGTATATTTAAATTGATTACTATCAGCAAGTATCAACCATGAATATAACTTAGCGGAATTTTCCCAAAAAAAAAAAAAAACCGTGCTGAAAAATACCGAAAATCTCTAAATCAAAGTCCTATTGGTACTCAACTTTTGGCGTTACGTGTCAAAATTTAAGTGACACGTATAAGCATTAGACCCTTACACGTGGCGTCACCGTCACTTAACATTCTAAGTTCTATAGATTATGTCTATTTTCGCCGTGACTTTCATGTTTTGAATATATATGTTCATTATTTTTTGTTGCCTTTGAGGTACTAATGCTGCAAATTTCTCTTTCTTATATTAAACACCTTTTACAAATTGTCCTTTTTAGTTGATGTACTAATATATATAAAAATGTGTAAATATGAAATGAGCAGCTGAAAAAGTTGGACTAGCCACGTCACCTGCATACTTATCAGTGAAATCCAATCCAAGCAAGAGTGGAGTCAGCTTTGCTTCTGGAGGAGCTGGAATTTTCAATGGCAGTACTGATGGATTATTCGTAAGTATACATTATATATATTATATATATATATATATATTATCAAACGAACTTAAGCATAAACGTGATTACGGGTCTCCATCGTACACTTTCTCGTTGTTAGTGTAATATATTCAATGCCTTGCGGGCCGCAGAGGTCCTCAATGGCTCTTCGTAAACCCGCATCACCGTGCGGGCTTGGCGGACACGACTGTTTGTTGGGTGGGCCGGCCCGCATCGGCCCACTTAAAGTTGACCCCTTTACTTGATAGTTGATACTTATTCAAGGCTATTTTTCCAATGCATAGCTTTAATTGCCTTCTGGAGGCAGGCAAAATCTATTGTGGTCCACGTGCTACCAGTACATACAAACAAAGTGTATTTCGTTGACTTCTTCTATATTAATTTATAGATTCAAAAACAAAATTAATAACAAAAAAAAAGAGAATATTGCGGTGAGCGTGGATCGAACACGCGACCTTCAGATCTTCAGTCTGACGCTCTCCCAACTGAGCTATCCCCGCCGATGAGGTAATTTCCGACATTGTTTTATTTGACTTACTAAAGTCCACTGTTTGACTTTCAGCGCCAGTCAATTCCCCTCACGAAGCAAGTGGAGTATTTCTCTCAAGTCAACGAGAAGCTCAAACAGCAGGTCGGGCTCGCAGCCGCCGGGAGCCACGTGTCGAAATCTCTTTTCGTGTTTGTGATCGGAAGCAACGATCTCTTCGGCTACTTTGGCTCTTCCGACCGTCGCTCCGAGGTCGCCCCGCAAGACTTCGTCGCTAAAATGGTTGCTACGTTTAAAGCACAAATCATGGTAATTTAGTGTACAATTTATTTGGATAATTTCAAACATAACGGTACATTTTATACTATATAATGGAATATGTATATATAACCATAATCTCACATTATTTCATTGACAGAAATTGCATGGCTACGGTGCGCGGAAACTAGTGGTGATTGGGGTGGGGGCGATTGGGTGCTGCCCAGCGCAGAGGAGGAAGAACGCTGCACGGGGATGCTTCGAAGAAGCGAATCATTGGACGGTGGAGTACAACCGCGAACTCAAGACCGCGCTGGGAGAGCTCAAATCGGAACTTCATGACATTAACTACTCATACTTTGAGACATACAATATCCTGCTAAAGATTGTCCAGAATCCAGCCTCCTTCGGTACGTACTAAAAGACGGCATATTCGTTTTACTTAAATTTTTAGATAAAAGAAAATTAACGTGTCGTTATGTTCAGGATTTGTGGAGGCTCGTTCGGCTTGCTGCGGTCACGGAGATCTGAAGGCCGAGACTCCTTGCTTGCCGCTTTCGTCGTACTGCTCCAACAGAACCGAACACGTCTTCTGGGACCGGTACCATCCTTCCGAAAAAACGGCACGAATCCTAGTCGACTACATCTTCGACACCTCGTCGGGCTATACTTCTCCATTGAACATAAACCAGCTTATTGCTATTTAAACCAGAGAGAGGATTATTGCCCATCTTATTACTTCCTACTACACCGATGAGTAGGATTTTGCGCTAAATCCGGTTTTTTTGCAGCAGCGATTGTGTTTTACGTGCTATACCATACATGTTATAAAGATAGATTTTCCAAGCGTTGTAGATGTATTCGAAACACCGTTTTTTTGTTCAGTGAAACGCTGAAAGTTAAAAGTCTGTTTCGACCTTTTCATAGTTATCGAGTGGTCTCTTTCTTATTCCCGTGCGAGCTCCGATCTTTCTATTTAATTCCTCTACCATCTTCACCAAAGGCATTTAGCTAACTTATGTAGCAAGTTTTACAAAATGAAGAGGGAAGAAAAACGGTCAAAAAAAGTTTTGACGGACCTTTTAGCTACGACAATAATATATTCTGGAAAAAGAGGCTCAGGTCTCCCTTGGAAACGTCAAACGCCAACATCTTGTCGACCGATTTCTGCATTTAAAAACCGATGAAAAATAAAATAAAATATTGGGGGATAAAGCAAATTGTAGTAGTCTTTGAATTAATACTTTGTACAGCTGGTCTTGAGCTGATATGTTCTCGTCACAGAGTCGCTCAATGTGCTTATTCTGGGCAATAGCTTCGAGCACCGATGCCGCTCTCTCGATAACATCCTCTGGGACACCTGGAAAATAAATCACATAAGCTCTTATCAAGATTTGGATTCTAAATATATTCAACATATATATATATATATATGTAACGTACCTGCAAGTGTAGCGCAGTGCAAACCTGCATAAGGTAAGGAAATTGTAGCGGTCTTAATAAAGATTTCAGAAGAAACAGGATGTTTAAACATTAATAAGTAAGTCTAAACGCAGAGTTTACCGAAGCTTAGAAGCGTGTAGCCTGGAATTAGCCTGCAAAAGATAAGGAAGGAATATCATATGTATGCAAATTTCATCAGAAAATATAATGGAAGTACATCACTGAGCTATACAACTGAAAGTATGTCTGTAAGTGAAAAAATAAGGAAAGCTAACCGCGTTGAATATATATTATGGAAGAGCTACGAATGAGATATATAGAAACGTATACCTGTATAGAAATACGACATCCTCGGAATTTTTAGAGCTGTTGTCAGGCCTGAGCACACTCATCGTGTAAAATTTTATTTTCTCCGACTACAACAAAAAATACAAAAAACTAAATAGATACTCTCTTGTGGTTTTTTTTCTTAATATACACTGATAGCATCACTATGTATATTGTAAGTCACAAAATGCGTACTTTTGGCAAGCAATTCTCGTCAAATAACTCCGTCAAATGAGTGCATACGAGAACCTGCGCATAAATCATAGTAGATTATGCTAAGTCATTGATAGTCTTATATAATTAATTTGAGTCTTGAACCTTTGGGGGTTCATCTTGTGAGGCAAAGTGGCTTATGGTTCCTCCGAGCAAACCGATGCCGTCTGGTACAATGTGAAGAAGCATTTATGAAACTAATTATCAAACAAAATAGAAATTAACAATGTCAAAGAGATGAACCTTCTGTTAGGGTTCCTTTTCCAAATTCATCCAATAAACACAAGGATCGTGATGTTGCTTGCCTGTTAAGTTAACCAAACAGTTTAGATATTATTTTCCTGTTATCAAATCTTTCAGTAAAAATTCAAAACAAGTGGGATTATGTTAGTAATTTATTTGAAAATTTGACAAAACCATTTAGTTATTTATCGAGTATTTTATCTTTACCTTAGCATCATTCCTACTTGATGCAAATCAATCATGAACGTCGACTGTTCAGCGGTCATAAGTTTGGTCCCCATTGCACAAAATATTCTGAAAAATTTACTAGATCTCATATTTACAAGAATAACATGCTAAAATCCACAGGCATTTTACGAAGAGTCAAACCTATCGGTCAAGCCCACGGTAGCAGCATCAGCTGGCACGTAGCTTCCGATATGGGCAAGGAAAACGATTAACGCCACCTAGAAATACAAAAAAAAAGTTAAAAATACAGAGTTTGAATTAATTTGTGGTTTCTTAGAGTTGAAAACACTATCATGTCACCTGCTTTATGTAGATGCTCTTCCCTGAGTAATTAGGGCCGGTGATGATACTGATTCTTCCTGTAAAACAAAATACAAATCCTTGTTGATGTCATGATATCCGTTTTTCGTGGAAAGAAGATCGAATGTATGTGTATAACTTTGTTACCCTCGTGAATCTTTGTGTCGTTGGGAATGAATGTGTCCACTGTCATTTCTTGCAAGATGTGTCTACAAACAGAAGGATTATTAGATATGCTTTAGTTTAATTATAATTACAAATCAATCCTACAATTTCAACTATTAAAGTCGACGAGAATACATATTTTACCTTCCATTGTGTATGGCAAGTACGTTCTCCGTTGTTAGAGTAGGCCTCGCATAATTGTTTTGACGAGCAATCAGCGCCAGCGACAAATAGCTAAAACCGCGAGTAAGATTAATATCAAATTATAAGAGTCGTTGTTAAAATGGAGTAAATAAAGAAAATAAATGGGGACAAAACCGTGAACCGACCAATCAAGTTCAGCAGTGAAATTAACAGCCTTGAGCAGATGCGTCGAGAATATCAGTATGTGCGATACCAAGTCTCCAATAATCGCCCTCTCCATATCTTTAAGAATGAGATTGCATACACAAATAAAGAGCATATACAGTAGAAAACGCATAAAATATAGTTATCTTTTCCATGATAATCGAACAACACATTAGATGATTTTGCAACTCTTAACACATATACAAAATCAGATGACCTTATTATAAGCAATTAAAGTTTTCATTTGTTTAAGATCAATTATATGCTATATTTGGTAGAATCCAAAAATATATACCTAGTATTTTGTGATATATATCTCCAAGCAAGTTATCCAACTCTTGCGTCTTTGGCGTACGATAAAAGAACTTTTTTGTTTCCCCTTCCACATCTGAGAACTACTCTTGGAAGCTATAATTATATATATAACATAAAGTAGCAATCTAAAAAAATATGCAGGTATATTCTTACCGCAAAAACAATATCTTGAAGTTGCTCCAGCAAAACGTCGCCTATTTTTTCTTCGAAAATGCACATCAAGTATCCTGCCAAAGAAACCAAAGATAAATGGAATTCAGAAATTTGAATATAAGTATTTAACTCAAAATACTATATTAAAGTTGCATATAAGTCAACCTATTTGATTAATGTAAACAATACGAGGAGCAAGACTTCCGTCACACAGCTGAGGGAATCTCGAAAGTTCCATTGATGTCACCTATCAGGTACTTAAAAAAATAATTAACACAAACTTGCTAGATTTTAATTTTAGTCTAATTTGTATTCTTAGTTAAATGATTTATTACAGGTACCTCTTCCAGGAATTCAGGCAACTCCTCATATATCTGCCTCAGTTCATCTAACTATACAAGGAGAAATGACATTTAGAAAAACGAATAACTTCAATGCCAAGTTACAGAAATTTCAATATAAGTGAATACCTCGTCGCAAAAACCGTCTTTCACTATCGTCTCATAGCCCTTCTGTTTACTTCTACTAATATCAAGAACACCTATTACCTTCACACACAAGCAAATGTGACTACAAAACTGGATAAGAGAAAATTTTCAGGAATAGGCAATAAACTTATTAGATAGAATAGACTAACTAGTTCATAGACATAGGCGAGCTCGGTTGTAATGCATGAATTGGCCTGGAATAAGATAAGAAAGCAATTTGATAAAATTCCAAAATTACGTCAGTTTTAAGAATAATACGACTATAAGAAAAAGAAATTCAATCAATGATTATAAACCTTTTCAGAAATGTCCAAATTCAAGTAAATTGCATGTTCGCGAAGACTCTCGGAAACGCCTACTTCAAATATCTTGCCAACTTGTAAGAGTGAACAAATACTCTGCAAGAGAACTTTATGATATTGAATCCAAAGATTATACTATATGAGTTACAAAGTTAACTTGGAAAGCACAAAGTAGTTAGTGAGACTCCAAACAGTAGAACTTCAAACCTTCAAAAAGGCTGTCCAATCGCTAATAGCACAGACGGAGCTAGCGGAATTGAATTTCTTCAGCAACAAAAAGAAGAAGAAAAAAAGTGAATCTTTGTTTAGTAATGATAAATTCAAGTCTACTAATGAAGAAATTGCATTACCCTTAGTATGTTGGGAATATCCTTGACAGACTTTAGAGCTTCACGCAATTGAAGCATCAGTTCTTCGGAAGCAAGAAAGAATGATACCGTATTGAGACGATTGTTCAAATTCTCGAAGTCTAGTATTGGCCTCAAGAACCAGGTTCTAGTATGAGAAATTGAAAATAGTTTTCATTAGCCTTTGTAATAGCATCAGAAACCCTTCAACCAAAAGAAGGAAAAAAAAAAATTACCTTAGAAGACGTCTTCCTGCGGGTGTCACACACTGAATCCAAAGATTAAAAAAAATCAGATAAAAAGTACACCGATAACGGAAACAAGAAAATGAATATACCTGCTTACCTTGTTCATCATGCCAAACACAGAGAACCTGCAGTGAAAAAGCATTCAGAAAACTAAATAATTTTTCAAGGGGACATGAAATAATAATATTCGGTACCCTTCTTTTGCTCTTCCGATCCCCATATGGCTTGGATGCTTATCTGTTTGGAATATTTGTAACGCTTCGTGCGCTGCAGAATCGAGTTTGAGAAAATTGTATCTGTTTTTCACGGTAAAGGAGTACAATGCCTTTCAAATTTTGTGTCCTGTTTCAACTAATTTTCAAAAGTTCTAGCGATTTAAGCTTGAAAGATACAGTGAAACTTCTATGACAGAATCAATTGTAATCGAGGAATTCCCAGATTCCGTTTGCTCAAGAGTATCTACAAGCCTTTCATTCTCTAAAATTGCAAGAAGTCCCCCACTTGCACGAACTTGAACCTCGCTGCCCATGTCCATCATAGAACTCAGCTGCAGTGAGAACAGAAAACATTACCATTTAGATAGAATGAAAACTGACTTCAACAACACAAAAGCAAAATTATGAACTTTTTGCATGCCTTTCATATTGATTATAGTAGACGAAAAAATGAAATTGTAAGAGATGACGAGTCACATAAACTATTTACGAACTACGCTTTTCAACTTACAAAGCAAATCCTTTCCTTGACATTCAATCCATCATCCATTCCTGTTACTCGAAGGTATATCAATCTGCAAATTGATGAGATGAGAGAGTCAGATAGTAATTGCACTGAATCATGTAGGTTGATAATTCTCTTACTAATTATGGATTATCAAAAAAATCTCGTAAATAAGACTTTGATAGAACATGGCTATTTCTCTATACCTATGCCAGGCTTGCTCGTAGCTGAATACTGAACTCTTTACCAGCTTCACCGTATGACTCCCATTCGTTCCGTCTGCAAATCTCATCATTAATAAAACTAGTCAGCTAAAAAAAGCTCAAGACCGACGAGGGTAACGGGAAGCATACCACTTCGCTGCAAAGCAGACAAAAGGGATTCGTCACTTTTACTGCTTGAGTAAATGATCATAGGTCTCGCTTGAAACTTTACTGAAACACGAAAAGAGAAACAAGCACGGTTCTCTAATTGTGAGAAAAGAACACACGAGAGATTCACTTAATGTCATTGTAGAACTCAAAGGCAAAGAAAAAACTCCATAACACATACTCAAATCTATCAGAGGAAAATCAGGGCTTCCGTCTTCCCAAACTTCCAGCACGTGAAGTTGGCGAATACTCGAGTCATAATACGATACTCCAACCCTGGAAAGACGGACGTTATAAAAAAAATATCAGAATTTCATTATACGATCTAGCAAGAAAATTTTTTATAATTTGTTTTTCAATTTCTGCATCAACCTCTGGACTAGTCGCCATTAGAACACGTTTTTGTAATCTTACAATTTACAGTAAAAGTTCCTAGTTTTGGTCCGCGTTATAACGCCGAGTAAGAGAAATGTTTCGGAAAAGAACTCACTGACGGCCGTGTTGAAGGCAAGCCATGTAAACCTGCAACATAAGTGAAACGGAAATCGGAATTTCGAGCAGAAAACATCACTGTTACTAAGCGTTCGTTTCTTGCACAGATCAGTTTCAATTTTCCAATCAACTCTCGAAGAGCTACAATACATATACGAACATAATGTTTGTATGAGCGTATACGAATGCGATTGTGAGAATTGAGAAACCAAAACTGTAAAGATATAACAACACATCCACCATGGGAGCTGATCCAGTGAGCTCAAAGCTCACTAAGCTTCTGATTACCGATCCAGCTTCTAAACTACCGAAATTCAAACCTAGAAAGCGAAAATTCGATCGAAACTTCTGTACCGCGATCGGATTCCTTGAGTTATCAGATGATCTACGTTTTCTCGGGAACCAAACAGGAAATGAACGAATCAAATCAAGCATGAGGAGGAGAAGAAGAAGAAGAAGAAGAAGATGGACCTGTGATACGGCTTCGGTTTCGTCGATTTCCTCCATTGAAGAGAGAAGCGCGCGAGCTTGAGAGACCACTGTGAAGAGCGCGGGGATTTTTGTACGGACTCGCTCATATATATATATATATTAATATAGATATAGTCTAGTTCAACGATGAAGGAACCAAAACGACAGGCCAAAGAAAAACGACAGGACAAGAATAAACGACGTTAAATTGAAATACGACATGTAAATGATAAACGACGAAGAAAAAGTGTTGAACCAACCAATAGCCTCGTATAATGAAGTTCGACGTCGTTTATCACTACACTATTGTCATTTGTCATTAATTAATGATTAATTTTTGGGTCTAAATTATTATAAATATAATTGTTTGATGCGCCCATCATATCAAGTGCATTATTAAACAATGAAATTACTGGGCTCCACGTTCATCATGCATGCATATCAACTCGAATATTCTTTCCATAACTTTATATATATATAATATGCTCTCATGATTTTTGGAGCTACACGATGACAATATTTACAGCATTAATTTATTTTTCCAAATGAAAGAAAACGAATTTTTCAAAACGATTCACCGTGTCAAATATGCAATATCTATTTATCTTATACGTTAATATAAGTATACTATAAAAAATAAAATAAAATATAATTATTAGTGCTCGAAATAAGAATCATTCAATCACTAACCATGTCAAATAATGTGCCTAATTTTTTCCGTGTTTGGTAAGCAATCTATAATAATTCACTTGCGTAAGCTATTATAGCATTATGGACCATACAATTTCATATATATATATATATAATTGTGTAAAAAATCTTATAATAAACCCATATGAGAAGTCACCCAAAATTAATTTGATTTACATTTAAGGAGAAATATAAGAAGTAAATCTTCAATTGTAACATTTAATTGAAATTAACTTTATGTACTGAAACTCACAATAATAATGAGATACCACTTCTTGATAAATAAATGAATATATTAATTGCAAATTCAGTGTTTATTACATTAGGATAAAATAAATATAAATAGTCATTTAAAAATTAAATTAAATTAAATTAAATTAAATCGTCTTCGTCCATATCCAGCTGAACTGTGAGACCTGGTTCTCTCTCTCTCTCTCTCTCTCTCTCTGTCTCTCGCCATGCCTTAACCTGCGCGCTTTCTGGGGCGCAGGATATGGAAGCTCCATCGCCATCGTCTTCTTCCTTCGTATCGAAAGCGAGGACGGCCTTCCATTCCGCTGCTGCGAAAGCGGAGCGAGTCTTGTCCGACTTCAAATCCGATCGAGGTTCCGATTTTCCCTCCAATTCTCACGATTCTCTTCTCATCTTCGTTTACTATTTCGGCGACTCTCTGTTTACTTTTCGTGACTCGAGAGTGCTCTTTTTGTTTCTCGTCCATTGATTTTGTGAAGATTTCGACAAGCAATCGCCTAGGGATTTGGTGAAATTCGCGGAGGATGAGTCTCCTAACGATGGGGGAGAGTCGAAGGTTAGTGATTCTTTGAGATTTTGAGCTTGGATTGATACGGAAATGGTTTGGATCAGTTTTCTGAGTTCGAAAAGGTGAAATCATCGAAATGTGTGATCATAACAATCGTTCTTTAGTATAAATCAAACATGTATGATTGAGGTTTTGACTTTGTTTGTGTCTGGTTTGAAATTTGATCGTTGGTATTTATGTATGAGCAGTTGAGGTGGAAACCGTCGCCGATTGGGACGAAGCAGGATTGGCAGGATCGACTGAGAAGCATCGGAATAGGTAGAAAAGGGGTTGAAGATACCGATAGAGCCGAGAATCCGAACATGGCAGTTCTGTTCTACGATGAAAACCATTATCTGCTTAATATGAAGAATGACCTCGAAGCAAAGGTTAGAATGATCAATGATCCCTCTGTAAAGCGTGTAATCAAACGAAAATTGAGTTTAAACGAGTAATTGAACATATGTTTTTGGGCATTTTGTCTTGGATTGTTGGTGAAAAAGTAAACTATCTTGTTCTTTCTAGTGATAACCGCGGGTTGAATTATTTTTAGGCTGTGGAGGCAATTCCCTCGGTAGAAGGTTTAAATGCTGCAAAAGGGTTTATTACTCCGTCGTCTACCGTGAAGCAGTTGGCTATTGCAATTGAGTAAGTTTATCGTCATCAGAACTTCGACATTTCGTCGCTTGAGATATGGCGTGCATATTTGTTCTTCTTCGAATCGATCTTCTGCGAATTTCTCTATAAAACGCGTGCCTTCTCCCAGGGCTGGAAAGAAGTTCAAGTCCATGAAAGAGTTTTTGGCATCATCTGGAGGTTCTTCGCCTTTGAGAGATAGAGGCCTGACTCTCTCAGCTGTCAAATCTCTCGTGCTTCGTGATAAGGACGAAAGGCTTTCGTCTGAGTTTGGTAGCAATGAGAAGGTTCTCTCTCTAATTCATGCTCTGTTTGACTCAGGTAAAGTATATATCTATCAAATTCTTACTTATCTTTTATATTATATTTTTTTTACTGTGTGGCGATTTACTTATGATGTCATGTATGCAAGATATTTGCAGATGGGAATTTTCTCAAGCGGAAGATCTGCTCTAGCTCGGAGACAGATACTATTATGTCTTTTCCGAGAGATATTCATGGTTCGCCACCTGATTGCCTTATCGTAAAGCTAGCTGAAGTTATTGGCAGCTTCAAAAATATACGAAAGATGGCATTGTTTTGGCGAAGAGTCGTCGCTGAAGTAAGTGGGCTGTACAAAAATAAATTTCTAACGTCTCATTAATGATCGGTTATACATACTTCACCATAGACTCTTGCCTTTTCTGCTTGGATTAAAAACCATAACATACGTGGCTTAATAATACGCACAAGTTGATATTTTATAATCAATCGGATGAAACCTTCTCTGTCATTCAAAGTTTGTGTTTATGTTGATCTTCGGTAAATGCTATCAGAATCTGAGCTGATATTTGTTGGTTAATCATAGTTCTGTTGGTAATATTTTATAATTATTTTGCAGCTGAGACGACTTTGGTCCGAGGAACGATTCATATCTGGGATTCCTCTCGATGGTATTCCAGATCTAAATTCATGTCTTTTGTACCAACAACTGCAAGTTATAAACTGCTGTGTTTCTCGGAAAAGGCGCCGAGATTTCGCTACTCATTCATTGGATATTGTGTTAAAGGAAAGTAATAACTCAAAAGTCGGAGAGTTTGTTGACAAAGATAAGGTTTCAGCAAACTCTACTATATTATACGCACGAATAAACTCTGGGGAACATGTTGTCCGGCTCGGTGCTGATCGGCCATTTAGTGATCTGATAATGTTGGAAACTGGTGAACCCGTGTACTCGCCCGTGACCCAGGTTTGACTCGCAATCAAATATTGTAAGGACGAGAATAAATACAGTCAAGAGGCTCAAGACCACTGAACTTGTCAGTTTAGTCTGCTCTAAACAATTTTTTTACCCTCTAACCTTGTAAATTATGGCAACTTCTCACCTAATCGTTAAAAATCAACGGTTTTTGTCGTACGGTGCACATGGTAGTACATTTGCGATGATTTTGTCTCTACGCCCAATGCACATTTGAATCTTGACGAAAATCGTTTATTTTTTAACAATTAGGGAAGAAATCACTCTAATTTAAAAGTTCAGAGGGAATGATTGATAGTCAATTTATCAGTAACAACCCATCTCCTTAATATGTTTGTACGAAACAGAGATCTTATGCTCTGTCCCTTGTAGGAGGGACCTTTGCTTACTGAAGATCTTATCAAAGAAACAGAGGAGTTTGTGCTTCGGACCGGAAGGTCTGTATATGAATTATGAGCGGTTTTGATTAAGTTGGTTATTTTTTTTTACATAGAACTCTTCTTTTTGGTCAGTGTTGGTGCAGGCTGTTCTCAGCTCATCTCGGACATGCAGGCTTTCAAGGTTGAATTCCGTAATCAACAGAGTTCTGTCAATGACATTCATTTAAGATCATCTCTTTTTAAATGATTTTCATTGTAGGCTGCGAATCCCGGATGTATTTTGGAGGATTTTGTTAGGTGGCACTCTCCTCCTGACTGGACCGAAGCAGAGACGACTGATGACGCTAAAGACTCTTCCGAAGATGGTGACGTGTTATCGATAAGAGGGCAACTAAGTTCTCGTATGCTGAAAGAAGGTCTCTCTCTCTCTCTCTCTCTCTCTCTCTCTCTCTCATATATAAATATATATACACATACATTAACATGAGTACTTTTTGCTAAGAACAACCAGTCGATAAATTATGTTCGTTGATCAAATAGGTAATTTGTGGCGTGAGTTCTGGGAAACATCGAAACCGGTCCCCGCAGTTAAGCAAGCACCGCTCTTTGATGAGGATTTGGCAGTGTAAGTTTTATTGATTTTTGTCGGTAATTTTTTTTTTTTTATTTTGATTTTTTTTTGGCTTATTATTTTAAATAAATATATTGGCAAATATTGTACAGGGAAGGTATACTGGATATATTGGAGGAAATACCACCTTCTGAGCTTTTCTCACAATTGTTTATTTCATTAGTAAGCTCCTTACCTTTCTCCCATATCACTTGAGCTTAGTAAGATTGTTACTTGCTCTTAACTTCCTATATATGTGTCAAATTTTCAGCTAGGGTTAGGGTTTGTAATAGCAGAGATTTCACTGCCCGCTAATAGCGATTTGTCAAAGCTGTTCTACGAGTGCAAAGAATACGCAACCACCACGAGCCAATCGAGCTTCTGGACCGAGAAAATCGACGATCTATGTCACGTATGTTTCTTATGCATTATTCTCTTTAAGCTCTCAATGCTCGTTTCGGTATTTATTTTCGGAGTTCATTAACGTTTTCCATCTAAAATAGGTGTATGACACTGTAGAGGGAATTTTGCGTAATCCGGAAGAAGTACTAAAGACGATGAAAGACGCTTCGAGCCCTGTCGGTGAGCCTAAACGGCTATTCAAGAGGCTCAACCTCAACTTTGGCGGCAAAGACAGAAATTTTAAAAAGTCGCCTCCAAAAGAACACAACAGTCAACCCTTTTCGAGCTTCTTTGACGGGAAATCGTCGCTATTTTCGAGAAGAGCACCGTCACCGAAGCCCGGAATTACGGTGGCAGTCGAAAAACCGTCTTTAGTAGAGAACGATTGGACTGTGGTTTAGGTTAAGAGACGTGTATACAGTGCCGTATTCGCTCTTCGGCGATGATTGCAAGTGTAAATTATTCATGATAATAAAAAGAAGGTTAAAAGGAGTGTTCCGATTCGCATGAATGAAGGAGCGAGATCATGATAGTAATAATAATTATTATTGTTATTTTTTCCGATACACGACTTCAAGTTCGTAGTGTTAAATGTCATCGTCGTCATCATCATCGGAGCTGTCATCGTCTTGCTTACTCTTCTGGTTTCCGTTCACCTTGTCGGCCTCGAATTGCTTGGAGATGTATTTAGGAACGACGAAGTTCGAAAGCCAGTACAGAAAGAAAAGCCCTGCACTGTAATTACACCAATAATAATAATAATAATAATAATAATAATAATAATAATAGATTTAAGAAACGCTTTATCTATCCATCAAAACTATTTAGTATTTACAGCTTGCTAATATTTTTTAGTATATAATTTTTCTTTCATAAATATACCATCTATTACATAAAATAGCTAAATTGTACATTCATATTTGCTACTTTTATCATCTTATAAAATGTTCTTCAAGTTAGAAAGAAATAAGATTGAAAATCAATTTACATAAAATTATGAATAAATCTTATGATCATAACGTTGAAGTACATTTTAACTAGTAGAAATATACATATATATATATATATATATATATATATATATATATATATATATTATCATGTTTTAAAAGTTGCATTAAAAACTAAGTTATAAATTGTATATTATATGCATGCATAGGTGAACCTTGTGGCGACGAACTGCGATATTTCCGCGGGCGACTTGGACGGAGCAGAAGGCAGAGTAAGAGCAATGTCATGTGCCCAGTGGTGCACGGCCATGGTCGGAGCCGGAAAACGAGGCCGTTGTCTCTGCCAAGTGCTGCGGAATCCCGTGGAGAAACATGGCAGATTCCTTGTGTGGCGTGGCTGAGGACGCAAAGCAAAGAGCGATTTGAGCTCAACACACTTCATTTTTGGCAAACTTGTTTGTAATTTGGATAAAGAGATAACGTTTTGCATTGCTCAAGAGAGAGAAGAACCACCTAGAATTGTTGTCGTTTTTTCAAGTGAGCTTACGACATTAATTTGGTATCTCAATCAAAGAATATTAATTTTGTATCCTAGACTTGCTGTCGTTTTTCGAACCACCTAGACATAAGTTTGTTTCATAATTCATATATTAATAAAATTGTGACCAAGTCATAAATAAGCTATGAATCTCGTCTCTTCTATATATATAAAAATGTAATATATATGTCCCATCTTTTTGTTTTCATAATTAGTTTCTCTCAAATTATGTTTGAACTCTTTTTTTTTTCTTTTTTTTTCTAAATTGCGTTTTTAGATTATTTTGACTATTTAGCAACTTACTAACAACAACAAGCACTCTGTTATTTAAAAATAGGGTTATTACTGGTAAACTATCCAAGTTATTTGAAAATAGAACGGCATAAGAGCTAACTTAAAAATTATAGCAAAAATATTCGGGCTTATTAGCAAAATACTCAATTAGAATTAATCTTTTTAAAAGGATACTCAAAGGTTTGGTATAATTAAAGAAAACCTCATTTGGGCTTTTTAGGACAAATATACCCTCTTCTTTCTTTTTCAGTAACATTCGATAGGCTTCGTCTTCAATCCTCAGTGCTCGATCACGGCTTCTTCCGCCATTGTTATTCGACTCTTCTTCCGCCATTGTTGTTCAACCAGGTTCATCCGACGAGCTCGCTCCCCTTCCGCCATGGGATAGATATATATAGTAAGTCATGTGTCTTATGTGCTCTCTCTCTCTCCTCCATGGCTATGGCGTTTAAACTCTCACTCTCTGTACTCACATACCACAACAATGGTGAATCCCTAACAGAAAACCCAGCTCCATTGTAGAAGAGACTTTGCTTGTTGCTCTAATGGAGTCCAAGCGTCTGTACACACTCCTTTACGTTGCGTTCTTCTTCTTCTCGACCGCAATTGTTGCTCGGACGAGCGATCACGAGCTACAAGCTCTGATTTTGCTCAAAGCTTCTCTTGCCGACCCGGACGTGCTCTCCTCGTGGAACCGCTCGAGCCCCCACTGCTCCTGGCTCGACGTCTTGTGCCGGCTCGGCCGGGTCGACTCGATCGCGCTCCCGACTCAGTCTTTGACCGGCCGGTTGTCGGCTTTGGTGGCTGCTTTCTCGTCCTTCACCCTCCTCGACCTCTCGTGGAACTTCTTCAGTGGCCAAATTCAGCCGGAGGTAGCGTCGCTCAGGCGGCTCAGCCAGCTCCTGCTCGGCGTCAACCAGCTCACCGACGAGGTGCCGAGTTGGCTTGGTGAGTTGACTGAGTTGTGGATGCTGAAACTCGGTCCTAACTCGCTCACCGGACGTGCTCTCCTCTTACTTCGTTTGACGTGTTGAGCTCTTTATTATTCACAGATTTATGAATCTTAAGCTTTTCGTTAAACCTCTGATTATCGCGTGTCTGTCTTTCTAGTTATATCGATTTTGAAAAAGAATATTTATATTTTATTATCACTATTGGTAAAAGATAGAGAGTTCTATGTTCAATGAGTTTTTCTCTGATTTCTTATGCTGCTGATTCATTCATTTATTTATTCATGCTCTATAGTTGCTCTGTGGGAATTGCTTTTCCCGTTTACTCGACGTTCAAAGTGATCGAGCAGAAAGATCAAGACGAGCAACAAAAGTGGCTTGTTTATTGGGTAGGTTGGTGATGAGGCGTTTCGTGATTTTTATCGCCATTTTGATGTTGCGAAAAATCTTTGTGTTGAGGAATTTGTTAGGAAAACTAAGCACTAGTGCATTCAGTTATTATCTGAGTTTACCATGGCGGCTTGTCCTAAATTCTTGTAATCATGTAGTTATCTGTTCATAGATTAAAAGTATACGAACTTAAATCTCGGGGATTTTGAGCACCAATTTCCATGAATATAAATTATGATCAAACTTATTAGGATTTCGAACTAAATTGAGAAAATGTAAAATATAAATGAAACCAGGAATAACAGTGGTCCACCTCCAAGTATTGGTTTTTTAGAAAACGCGATTTGACTATTTGTTTGTTGCAGGAATCCAGTGGCTACTTGTGTAACTAAAGGTACATAAGTTTAACTAGAGTTACGTAAGTGTAGCTATAGTTACACTTATGTGACGGGAGTTAAATTATTTCAAAATTGATATATTTGAAATAATTTTAAAAATTAAAATTGTTACATGATAATTTGGTAGTTACGAATCATATGTGTTTACAAGTGATAAAAATTACTTACTATATTTTTAATATGATTAAATATCATAAATGTAAATATAATTACACAATTGTAATTTGGAAAATGTGTATAAATTTATTAAGAATTCATGTTCTTACACAATATTGAAAACTGTAGTTACACTTATGTAACTCTCGTTACATAAATATAACTAAAGTTACACTTGTGTAACTGGAGGTACATAAATATAACTATAATTACACTTGTGTAACTGGAGTTACATAAGTGTAACTTTAGTTACTTTAGTGTAACTTTAGTTACACTTATGTAACGGGAGTTAAAGTATTTTAAAATTGATATTTATACAATAATTTTGAAAATTACAATTGTTACATGATAATTTGGTAGTTACGAATCATATGTGTTTACAAGTGATTAAAATTACTTACTATATTATTAATATGAGTAAATCTCGTAAATGTAAATACAATTACACAATTGTAATATGACAAATGTGTATGAATTTATTAAGAATTCATGTTTTTACACAATTGTGAAAACTGTAGTTACACTTATGTAACTCTCGTTACATAAATGTAACTACAATTACACTTGTGTAACTGGAGATACATAAATGTAACTACAATTAGACTTATGTAACTGAAGTTACATAAACTGGAGTTACATAAGTTACACTTATGTAAAGGGAGTTAAATTATTTCAAAATTGATATATAATAATTTTGAACATTACAATTGTTACATGATAATTTGGTAGTTATGAATCATATGTGTTTACAAGTGATTAAAATTACTAACTATATTTTTAATATGATTAAATATCATAAATGTAAATATAATTACACAATTGTAATCTGATAAATGTGTATAAATTTATTAAGAATTCATGTTCTTTCACAATTGTAAAAACTGTAGTTACACTTATGTAACTCTCGTTACATAAATGTAATTACAGTTACTCTTGTGTAACTGGAGGTACATAAATATAATACAATTACACTTGTGTTACTAGAGTTACATAAGTGTAACTTTAGTTACACTTATGTAACGGGAGATAAAGTAATTCAAAATTGATATTTATACAATAATTTTTAAAAGTACAATTGTTACATGGTAATTTATTAGTTATGAATCATATGTACTTACAATTGATTAAAATTACTTAATATATTGTCAATATGATTAAATCTCGTAAATGTAAATATAATAACACAATTGTAATATGACAAATGTGTATGAATTTATTAAGAATTCATATTTTTACACAATTGTGAAAACTGTAGTTACACTTATGTAACTCTCGTTACAAAAATGTAACGACAGTTACATAAATGTAACTACAGTTACACATGTGTAACTGGAGGTACAAAAATGTAACTACAATTACACTTGTGTAACTAAAGTTTCATAAGTTAAACTTATGTAACTATAGTTACACTTACATAACGTGAGTTAAATTATTTCAAAAATGATATATAATAATTTTGAATATTACAATTGTTAAATGATAATTTGGTAGTTACGAATCATATGTGTTTACAACTGATTAAAATTCCTAACTATATTTTTAATATGATTAAATATCATAAATGTAAATATAATTACACAATTGTAATCTGACAAATGTGTATAAATTTATTAAGAATTCATGTTCTGACACAATTGTAAAAACTGTAGTTACACTTATGTAGCTCTCGTTACATAAATATAATACAATTACACTTGTGTTACTAGTGTTACACAAGTGTAACTTTAGTTACACTTGTGTTACTAGAGTTACATAAGTGTAACTTTAGTTATACTTATGTAACGGGAGTTAAAGTATTTCAAAATTGATATTTATACAATAATTTTTAAAATTACAATTGTTACATGGTAATTTTGTAGTTATGAATCATATGTACTTACAAGTGATTAAAATTACTTAATATATTGTCAATATGATTAAATCTCGTAAATATAAATATAATAACACAATTGTAATATGACAAATGTGTGTGAATTTATTAAGAATTCCTGTTTTTACACAATTGTGAAAACTGTAGTTACACTTATGTAACTCTCATTACGAAAATGTAACGACAATTACATAAATGTAACTACAATTACACATGTGTAACTGGAGGTACAAAAATGTAACTACAATTACACTTGTGTAACTAAAGTTACATAAGTTACACTTATGTAATGGGAGTTAAATTATTTCAAAATTGATAAATAATAATTTTGAACATTACAATGGTTACATGATAATTTGGTAGTTACGAATCATATGTTTTTACAAGTGATTACAATTACTTACTATATTTTTAATATGAGTAAATCTCATAAATGTAAATATAATTACACAATTGTAATATGACAAATGTGTATGAATTTATTAAGAATTCATGTTTTTACACAATTGTGAAAACTGTAGTTACACTTTTGTATCTCTCGTTACATAAACGTAAGGAAAGTTACACTTGTGTAACTGGAGGTACATAAATGTAATTACAGTTACACTTGGGTAATTGGAGTTACAAAAGTGTAACTATAGTTACACTTACATAACGTGAGTTAAATTATTTCAAAAATGATATATAATAATTTTGAATATTACAATTGTTACATGATAATTTGGTAGTTACGAATCATATGTGTTTACAAGTGATTAAAATTACTAACTATATTTAATAATATGATTAAATATCATAAATGTAAATATAATTACACAATTGTAATCTGACAAATGTGTATAAATTTATTAAGAATTCATGTTCTGACACAATTGTAAAAACTGTAGTTACACTTATGTAGCTCTCGTTACATAAATGTAATTACAGTTACGCTTGTGTAACTGGAGGTACATAAATATAATACAATTACACTTGTGTTACTAGTGTTACATAAGTGTAACTTTAGTTACACTTGTGTTACTAGAGTTACATAATTGTAAGTTTAGTTATACTTATGTAACGGGAGTTAAAGTATTTCAAAATTGATATTTATACAATAATTATTAAAGTTACAATTGTTACATGGTAATTTTGTAGTTATGAATCATATGTACTTACAAGTGATTAAAATTACTTAATATATTGTCAATATGATTAAATCTCGTAAATGTAAATATAATAACACAATTGTAATATGACAAATGTGTATGAATTTATTAAGAATTCATGTTTTAACACAATTGTGAAAACTGTAGTTACACTTATGTAATTCTCGTTACAAAAATGTAACGACAGTTACATAAATGTAACTACAGTTACACATGTGTAACTGGAGGTACAAAAATGTAACTACAATTACAGTTGTGTAACTAAAGTTACATAAGTTACACTTATGTAACGGGAGTTAAATTATTTCAAAATTGACATATAATAATTTTGAACATTACAATTTTTACATGATAATTTGGTAGTTACGAATCATATGTGTTTACAAGTGATTAAAATTACTTACTATATTTTTAATATGAGTAAATCTCATAAATGTAAATATAATTACACAATTGTAATATGACAAACGTGTATGAATTTATTAAGAATTCATGTTTTTACACAATTGTGAAAACTGTAGTTACACTTTTGTATCTCTCGTTACATAAATGTAAGGAAAGTTACACTTGTGTAACTGGAGGTACATAAATGTAACTACAGTTACACTTGGGTAATTGGAGTTACAAAAGTGTAACTATAGTTACACTTACATAACAGGAGTTAAATTATTTCAAAATTGATATTTATATAATAATTCTGAAAATTACAACTTTTAAATTGTAATTTGGTTGTTACGAATCATATGTGTTTTCAAGTGATTAAAATTAGTTACTATATTTTTAATATGATTAAATCTTATAAATGTAAATAAAATTACACAATTTTAATACGATAAATATGTATGAATCTATTAAGAATTCATGTTTTAACATAATTGTGAAAACTATAGTTACACTTTTGTAACTCTCGTTACATAATTGTAACTACATTTACGAAAGTGTAACTGGAGGTACATAAATGTAACTAAAATTACACTTGTGTAACTAGAGGTACAGAAGTGTAACTAAAGTTACACTTATGTAACATGAGTTAAATTATTTCAAATTTGATATAATAATTTTGAAAATTACAATTGTTACATGGTAATTTGGTAGTTACGAATCATATGTGTTTACAAGTGATTAAAATTACTTACTATATTTTTAATATGATTAAATTGCGTAAATGTTAATATAATAACACAATCGTAATCTGACATATGTGTATGAATTTATTAAGAAGTCATGTTTTTACATAATTGTGAAAACTGTAGTTACACTTATGTAACTGGATGTACATAAATGTAACTACAATTACACTTGTGTAACTGAAGTTACATAAGTGTAACTAACAGGAGTTAAATTATTTCAAAATTGATATTTATATAATAATTTTGAAAATTACAATTGTTACATTCTTGCTAGGAAATTATATTCCATAAACTTAATGGCACAAATTAAATAAATCAATAAGCTAAGCAAAAAGCCCTTTAGGCCGCCTAGAGCTGCTCACTCAAGCCTTAGCCGATTGCCTCGGGTTGGGCCTTAGAGTGCCGGTTCCGTCTATGGTACACGACTCGATGGTCTCCATAATCGCACGGTACGTGAAATTCTCCGACGCAATGAGCTCGAGGCTCCAGAACTGCCTCTGCTTCTCCTTGTCCACGATCGCCCGAACCTCGGGATTGGCCCCGCCGAGCCCGTGGTCCATAAAGCTCAATCCATTACCTGACATTAACACAAACACTAACAATAAATTCTCTTCTCTATTGACCAACAACCTCTTAAGAAACCTTCAAGACCGTAGAGTTTCCAAACACAAAAATCACCATTTTCAGACAAGAGAAACACCAAACGAGCAATAATTTGACTAAAATCAAACAAAAAACCGAAATGATTCCACGCTTTCAATCACAAAAAATTCTACTTCCAATAGTTAAATGTGCCGCTTCCCACATTTATAAAGCCCAATACTATTCCGCGCTGCTGAAATTCTTCTTGAACGATAGCATTTACAACAGATTCACACAAGGAAAAACATAATTCTTGAACAATAGCCGAAACCGCAACCTAGAGCATCGTCCCAATCATAAGAACCCAAACAACAGACCAAACAAACCAACTTAGACCTCTAAACCTCCTTCAATTCCGACCCTCGGAGCAAAATCATCCCAAACCCAGCTCCAAATACACCATACAGACCAAACCCTATACATGGACTTCGAAGAAGAAGAATTTACCAGAAAGCGATGAGACCCAAATCGAATAACTTGAACCGATATCGAAGTCCGCACCGATATCGAACTAGATGAACCGAAACATGCGAGAGAGAAATTCCAACACAACAATGGACTAGCACTGATTACCTCTGAGGATTCAACCGTAACATTCAAGAGAGACCCAAATCGAATAACCTGAACGGTGATTACCTCTGAGAATTCAATAGCGAGCTAGGGCAACACCAAAGAGAAGAGAGACAAAATCACAGAAAACAGAATCACGGCACTGATTTCAGACCTGGTACGAGCAAATCGAAAGATAAACTCGCATCGAAATCGTTCGCTTCCATTCCTCGTCCTTGGGCTGCACAACGTCCAAGTTCACACAATTATTCATAGGTATATATGAATATATATATATATATATATAATGTATATGAGAGTAGTACTGGAGGAGGATACAGAGTGTTGATGATGGCTTCGGTGAATTTAGGATTGAGGATTCAACAGCGATTCCTTGCGATTCAACGGCGAGAAGGACGCGAGTTTCAGAGGAGAGAAGCGAGAAGGAGAAAGGAGGTCGATGGTGTTAGGGGTAATTTGGGAAAATAATGTTTAAATTGACTATGATATGGATTAAATAAACTTTGAGTAATTTTTAAAATAGTTTGATTTGGGCTGAGGGTTTTAGTACTAATAAGCCTAAAATATTCAAGCTCGCCTTTTTTTTTTGTTCTTTTTACTATTTCAATCAATGATGACATCAACAACACAACACAATGTTGTTGAGTAGATGAACTGGGAACTTGAGAGAAACAATCGGAAGAAAAATAAGAATTTGCCTTGTTGATGTTCAAATAATTTGTGATTATGATATAGGTTTATTTTAATATTTGTGGGTTTGATTATTTAAGTTTATTTATTTGATTTGCGTTGATGTCATCACTGACAAAAAATAGTAAAAAAAAATCTAACGAAAAAGTGGAAGAGGTCTCCCGATTCACCAGAAAAGATGAAGTTGAATACTTTTTGTCACAGTTTTTTTTTTTCTAGTTAATTAACTCCATGGCACCTTATTTTTGAACAACTTAAGTACTTTTATCAGTAATAACCCTTAAAAAATACTTCTTGTTTTTTACAAGATTAATTCCTAGAGTGATATTCGAAAAAAAATAGTGGCATATATAAATCCAAAAATAAAGAACATGAAATATGTAATATATAAACTGACCTATATCACATTGGACAGTTGAGCTTGCTTCTTTTAAATTTAAATATTCTAAGTCATAATAAAGGAGTGAAAATGTGAGAGAATTAAAAAGAAAGTAAATAAAAAAAGGAAACAAATTGTGTAGAGGGATCACCGTCACCACTTATATACAGTAGCCACTAGGCACGAGTGAATTTAATTTCAGGATCATCACAAACTCTTTAATTTTTATATTACACTTTCCATGTAAAATATTTTAGTCACTTTTTTTTTTCACAAGAAATTTATTTTCTTAGCAATTGGTTAGCTGGTGGGATTTTAGTTTTTTTTTCTTTTATATATGTGTCAAGAACCTTCTCATATCTTTAACACAAAAGTCTTAGATCTACAAATTCTGAATCCATAAACTAAAAAATTATATACTATATTTTTACATCTTAAATATAAACCATTGCATCTTAATTATGGGCATATCTAAATTATATAATACTAAAAAATAAAATAAAAAAATTTAGAACCATTATATTTGGGATCTGTATTTTATATAAATATATATATATATATATTAGAATATTTTTTGTTTTGGATTTTATTCAGATTTGCATGGTAACTCGAGCTTTCCAAGAGGTTAACATATTCATGATTAAAGGGGTAATCGTGACAAATTTACTTAAGCTTTTATCAATTGAGGCGACATATAAGTTCAAATGAAAAATAACGATAAAGTACTCAAAGTCAATAAATATGAGACGATATATTTTTCTTCTATTTTTTCGTTTAACTCAAATGATAAATCATGCTAGATAATTAATTGGAGCATAAATTTGTAGTTAAGGTATATTTAGTAGCATGCTAAAAATTTGACCCATGTCCATAATATATATATATATATATATATATATGTATAAGGAAACTTCAGTTTGTATGTCCGGACAGCATGTGTTTTGAGAAAAGTACCCGAATTTCTTAAATTACAAAACTATGCTCCAAAAGTGATTATGTAAAGACAAAAAGTGTTTATGTATACATTAACAATTTTTGGAGCATATTTTAAAGTGTTTAAAAGTGTTTCTGTAAAGACAAAAAGTGTGTTGGGGGTATAGTTTTGTAATTTAACAAACTCGGGTACTTTTTCAAAAACACATACTCTACCGGGCATACAAACTGAAGTTTCCCTATATATATGTATATGTGTGTCATCGTACATTTGTTAATTCACCACTATTTTTTACCTTATAGTTACCGGCTCATTTGGTCACAATTTGAATGTTTACGTTGCGAACCCATTCATAAAATAAATAGTACCAAAAGAATTATATGCAATATACCATGGTAAATAGATAAACAAAACAAATTTAGTTTAAATTGTTATTAGAATTCAGAAATTCGAATGACTATAAATACACATGCGATACGTACATAAACAAAAAAGAGATTCACGGCTAATTATTTATTTTACCTAGGTTGTTTAAATTTACTTATACATTATCATATCATATCATAGTCATCGAAAGTAATATTACATATTTTTGATTGAGTCATATATAGTAGTACTACACCATACCTAACCTAATTACACAAATATAAAAATAGTTTTCGTGATAATCACATTATGCTAATATATAACACATATACAGTGGCGGAGCCAGTATTTCTGTTCAGGGGAAGCACCTAACAAAAATTTAGAACATATTTAAAAAAAATCATAATCGTAAAACACTAATTATTATTCATTTTGTTCCGTGTTTATATTAAAAGAATTCCGGCAAATTATCTCCGAATCAAAATTATTTGAGTTTTCACAAACTATATGATCTAAACAATAAAATGAAACAAAATATAATTAAACCATTGTATATATAATTAGACAAAATATAATTACTATTCTCCGTTGATTTGGCTGTAATTATTAATTTTGAAATCATAAATTTAATTATTTGCAGTTCTTTTTATAAAGTATATTCTTCCTTTAAATTATCAGTTATGATGTGCATGCAATTTTAATAGGTGTGTGAGTAATCAACCAAATGACACTACTCAAAAGAATCAAACCATTGTATATATTATCAAAATGAGGAACTTTGCGGCACAATCACATATAGGATGGAATTCATGTTTATCTAATGTTAATTAGCCATTTTTTCAGAATTGAGGGGACGCACGTGGGAACGGTGGTATTATCATAGCTCCGCCAATGCACATATATATAATTTTGGCACGACTATTTATTTAATGTCAACCACTAAGACAATGATGAGAGAGACAAGTCCAACTACGAGCGAAGACAAATAGGATAAAACCATGCAAATTCAATGCAATATTACAAGTCTTTCCTCATCCAATCACACCCAATCAATTAATAATATTATAAGCCCTTCAATGCCAACATTTCAAAGTGGATATCCACTCACACTTTTATTATATATTAGGGATATATTGTAATAAGTACCAATTTTATATAAAGTCGGTCGGTATATTCTCAATTTTTTTTCAACAACAATAGTAACTACTACATATGTCACGACAATGTCGACGTCCAATTCTGTCGTATCAAGTTAAACAGTGCGCGTCTATGATTAAACTCTGCAAAACCTCAATTATTTCAACACTTTATAAAAATAGAGACTTACATGTGTGTTTAACTTAACAATGTACGTTAATTCGACATGGTATTAAATCGAACATCGACACTTATTTGGCATTTAAGCACATGAGGGCGCGTTTGGTACAAAATTGAATACTTATGCCAAAAATGTCGTAAATAGTAGAAAGTAAGAGAGATCAAGTGGGACATGCACTGTTTTGTGACCCTACACTTTTGTGCCTTCTTTTTCCAATTACACAGTTGAGAATTCGACATTGCATTAAGTGATTCTTAGAAGTTCATGGACTTTTACAGATGAGAAGACAATCAGACCAAGTTATAATCAAACATTTAAGATCCATTTATCTTCTCAACCATACAGTGTAACTCATGATCATCTCTATATATATAGAAAGCCCATTACTCTCGATCATATATCACTCAACACACCAAACCCTAGCGCAGTTGGCAAAGATGACTTCAAGCTCTAGGGTTCTTCTGCTCACTGTGCTTCTTGGCGCTTTCGTTTGCAATGGCGTCGACGCGAGAAAGGTTCTCGGGACCGAAAAGGGTAGTTCTTTCCGGGACGAGAAGACGCTCTTCCGCCGCCCAGGGCTGGGCGGAGGAGGAGGAGGAGGTTTCGGAGGCGGTGGAGGGTTAGGCGGAGGCGGCGGTGCCGGAGCTGGTGGCGGGTTTGGCGGGGGTGGCGGTCTCGGAGGAGGCGGGGGCGGAGGGTTTGGTGGCGGAGGCGGAGCCGGAGGAGGTTTCGGTGGCGGGGCAGGGTTTGGAGGAGGTGCCGGTACTGGCGGCGGGCTCGGTGGAGGAGCCGGGGGCGGTGGCGGCGGAGGGTTTGGCGGTGGTGGCGGGCTTGGGAGTGGTGGAGGGTTCGGGGGAGGAGCCGGTGCGGGCGGTGGATTCGGCGGATTCCCGTGAAGGTGGAATATTGAACGTTATATTTGAGTTATTTTAACGTAATAATTCTATGAAAGATTTGAAGATGTTCGGTGTGGATTTTACGTGCTTTATTTTGTTATATTCTACATGATTATGTTTGTTTGGCTGTTTCTTTAAGCATGCACTGAGTCTTTGTAATGAATTTGTTTGTTGTATTATTTTATTTAAATTAAATTATGATCAAAGTTTACGTATATGTATAGTTGTATACTATTTTATATATTTTATTTTTTATCATGGGATTTTCTGATGCATGCAAGCTAATTATGCCTATTGTTACGTAGGAACTTCTTCATTGGCTTTCATCGAAATTAATTACGAACCTCCTCGTAGACGACGTAAAAGTTCTTAGCCAGTTTTTATTTTTTTTATTATTGTAAAATGATAAATCATAAAAGTGACAAATATACTAATATTTAAGCAAAACCAAAGATAATTTATTATGACTTTATTTGTCAAGGCTGAAATACCGGAGTTGCATAAAAAAGTAGGGTTTTGAATTTTCCTTCTCCATTTAGATGTTTCCTATTGTGTGTCATCAACACTTTTTTACATATACATATATATATATATATAATTAGAATGTTATGAGAAAACAGGGGCAGTTATAACGAATAATAATGGAAATAATATAAAATAAAGGGTAAATTGCGGCTAATGTACCCAATGTTTGATCTTCTGCGAATTATGTACAAAATGTTTATTTTTGGCGGCTAATGTACCCAATGTTTGATCTGTTAGATATTTTCGTGTTTTCCATCAGTTGACCGTTAGAGAGTTATCCTCCTCTATATGTACACTTTTTGTATTTTTGACATAACTCACTCTTCTTTTTTTTTCGAATTTTATACACGACCTATGGTTGGAAAGATAAGAGATAGATCTACAACTTTTGTTTTTTAAGTTTTGTAAAATCAATTTTATAAAAATACAAAATTTCAAATACAACATAAAACTAGACAATAGTTTAATGCAAAATATTTGTTTCGAGCCAATTTTAATATACTTAATAACTTTTTATGATGAAACACAAAACTAAAAAGTTGTAGATAAATTTTTTTATCTTTCCAACGGGTGTTTATTTATAAATTTTAGACAAAAAATGAGTGAGCTATGTCAAAAATATGAAAGATTATTTCACATCACATCTTTAATATTTTTGGCATAACTCACTCATTTTTTGTCCAAAATTTATAAATAAACACCCATTAGAAAGATAAAATATTTATCTATAACTTTTTACTTTTACGTTTCATCATAAAAAGTCATTAAGTACATTAAAATTTGCTCGAAACAAATATTTTGCATTAAATTAATGTTCAGTTTTACATTGTATTTGAAATTTTGTATTTTATAAAACTGATTTTACAAAACTTAAAACACAAAAATTGTAGATCTATCTCTTATATTACTAACCATAGGTCATGCATAAAATTTGGACAAAAAATGAGTGAGTTATGTCAAAAATACGAAAAGTGTACATATAGAGGAGGATAACTCTCTAACGGTCAACTGACGGGAAACACGAAAATACCTAACAGATCAAACATTGGGTATATTAGCCGCTAAAAATAAACATTGGGTACATAATTCGCAGAAGATCAAGCACTGGGTACATTAGCCGCAATTTACCCTAAAATAAATACTAAGAGGGCTAGTCAGGATCACTCGAGAAAACAAGGTTTGAAATAAGATAATTAAGGAAGAATATACCGTTGAGTAGTTTTTTTTTCGTAAAATTTTGAGTGTCAAGCTTAATCCACACGGAAGTGATGGTATGATATTAAACTTTTTAATATAAACAACGAACGTAACGAGTTACGGCGGAATTTCATAACTTCTTTTTAATATGAAAACATATTTTCGACATATTAAAATAACTATAACATTAAAAATGATTATCATGCATGCAAAATGATTATAACAACTATAATAAGGTAACGCACAATACGTACAAGCTAATATATGTCACAAAACTACTTGTCACTTGTTAATTCGCTAAATTAATGTTGTAGTCTCTCCAGTAAAAATGCACCATCATGCAATGTTATGTAGTCAATTATTCAGCATAAAAGCCTACATTAAACACTTAATACAATTTTATTTTGAGTTAATCCCGGCAAAAAATTTAATACTTTTAAAAAATAGGTCAGTAACGACTAATTTTTTTTGCCCCTCCGTTCAAATGTTTGGCCTCCATCGTTACTCATGCTACGTCAAAATTTTGGTTTTGTATTCCAATTCATTTCTTTTACTCGGAAAATTTTCCTCTCTGGTTTTGTCTTCTCATTTCACTTCCGTGAAAATTTCCGAACCATGAATTATGCCATTTTTGGGGGTTGAAAATGTAATTGTGCTTCCGTTTAATTAGTACATATCTCACTATTGTCTTTGATCATCCATGTTTTGGATGACTAACTTTCCCCGGAAATGAGGGAAATATTTTTGTAACTGTGGCATGAGTGACGGTGGATGACGAAAATTTTGATGGATGTACCAATAGGGATACAAAACTAAAGAATTATAATTTTTTCCGGGCAAAAATAAAAAATTGAAACTTACTATAGTCCATATTTTAAAAGTATTGGAACTTTTATCGAGGTTAACCCTTTTATTTTTAAAGGAAATTCTAGAATAACTATACTCCCCATAGTTGAGTACTTGATATTTTAAACTACATTAGAACCTCTATAAATTAATACTGTTGGGACTGACAAAAAATATTATCTTATCGGATAATTAATTAACATATAAATTAATAATTTATCAATTTATACATTAATGAAGAAAAAAAATATTAGTCAGCTATAAGTATATAAACATCTTTGGTAACAAAAAATTATTTCAATTTATTATATCGAGAATATTAAAGTATCAATATTAAGAATATCAAGAGAGACTATTCTTATGATTCAAAAAGATTTTATCATAGTACCGATGTATAAAATATAAAAGAGCCCAATGATATAAAAAAGGAATGACAATTAACTTCTTAGAATAGTGATAGTTAAAACTGTAATAATTACTATAGAATCATATTTAAAGAAGACTACATAATTAGTGATGTAATTTTATCTTTTTATTTAATGTGATTTTATAGTTATTTATATATTTTTTAATAATTATTTATGTAATTTTTTGTATTGAATTATTAATTTATATATCACTTGGGACCTATATACTTACTAAAAAAATTATTATCTTATAAATTTAGCGAATTATTAATTTAGCTAGTTAGGCCCGAGTCGAGACCGGACAAAAATATTATTTAATCGCGACTATTAATTTATCGAGTATTGATTTATAGAGGTTCTACTGTATAATAAATATTTATAACTGAAATTCTAGAAAAACAATACTCCCCTAGTTGAGTACTTGATATTTAAACTATATATATCTTTATAACTGGAAAACTAAAAGCAATTTCTGGAACAAAATTACCCTAAAATAGAACATACATCCTCACATTTGTCACTATCTTTTAGATCCATATCTCCTTTTATTTACATTTTCAATCTCTAAGCTTACGCAGTAGCATTGAACGACTATGGAAGTTATGGTCGGAAAATTTTGTACTCAAATTCGTCACACAATTAATGGGTAATTCTCCATTGAATTCCTTGAATGTAATGACAAAACGTAAATAAATAATAACATGTTGACAACAGAGCCAATTAGCAATTGCCACATCATCCTCGAAGCATGTATCGGATCGCGTGACGCCTGAGTCAGAGCTGATACATCACTGTTTCGAAGCAACCGTTAGGAACCGCCGCATCCCCGGCCTCGTGTTGCTGCTGACCCCACCACTCGCATCCTCTGAAGGCATTCCCCATTACCCCGCGCAGCGCCCTCTTCAGCTCATCCGCACCTGCCGCCAACACTGCCATCTCCTGCCACGCTAACACCTCCGAGAACGGCAGTTTCGGAGGTTTTTTTTTATGATGATTTTTAGGGTTTTTGTTAGGGTTTCTAGGATTATTAGGTGAAAGTACCTTAAAGAAAACCTTAAAAAAATCCTAAAAACCTTAACGGTGTCAGAAAAAAAAATGTTGGTCAAAACCCTAAACCGTAAACTGTATAGGCAAACATTGGGAATTTTTACCGCAATTAACCCTAAGTTTTATTATTTTGTTTCGTCTCTCCCTCCCAGTGGAAAATCCACGTACTTTTCTTCGAGGAAGAATAGAATTGTATAAGGCTTATATAACCAAGAGTATATTAGTATCTATATCCATTCGATTTCAATATATATATATATATATATCGATATATATCTCCAGTCTCCACAACTCCATCTCTCCTTTTTCTCATTCGTCTCACCTTCTCTCCGCCTATTTCGACTGCACTGAGATCGCACATATATGTATTCGGTTGTATATCAGTATATACCCATAATCTATTCGATTTCAATATAGATGTATATCTCTACGACTCCATCTCTCCTTTCTCTTCTGGCTCCTCTCAGCAAACTTTGTGATTTTACATTCTAGGGTTTCTGATCAAGTTACAAATACAGTCCACTTCGGCTCTCGGCGGCGCATTTCGGCTCTCTCTACAGTCGGAATCCGGGCCGCAAAAGCAGCTCAACCCTCTGTCCTCTTCACCATTCGGCAATGTAATTCTTCTGTCATTTTGGAATTGATTATTGAATTCTTTTGAAAAATATTGATTCTTTCTATTGATCAATTTTTTATTTATTATTGAGATTCCATCAGTATTTATTGAATCTCTTTTTCAATTTGAGTTTGAATTTAGGTTAAATTTTTAGTTGATTGTTGAGAGTCTATTGATATTATTGTATTTGTGATAGAATTCTTTGACTGTTACTTTAAATTGTTATGGTTCTTATTGATTATTTATGCTGTAATTATTCAATACTGGTCTGAAAGTTTTGAACTTTTGTTCTCAGGTTTATATTTTTAATTTAGTTTACAACTAATTTTTCTCTTTTACTGGGTGGTGCGTTTGGCACAACTTAGTTAACTTTGTTTTTTATTTTTAAAAAAACTAAACTGTTCAGGTGTCCGGTAAAATTGTTTTACAAAAAATACAAAAGCGGATTTAAATTTTTGTAGGTGAATCATAAAAGCTAGGAATCGTAGCTTTTGTTTTTTTTTTTTTCTAAAAATGAAAATACGGTTTTAGTCTATTTTAGTCTTTGTAGCTTAAATAATTTTTTAACCAATGCTAAAT
Source organism: Parietaria judaica (assembly GCA_954871525.1). Lineage (NCBI taxonomy): Eukaryota > Viridiplantae > Streptophyta > Magnoliopsida > Rosales > Urticaceae > Parietaria > Parietaria judaica. The sequence goes on along the minus strand of OX940872.1, from coordinate 3,176,971 downwards.
AAGTTTTTGTTACCACCAACAACTGTTTTATAAATAGTTTATTAAACATGTATCAGATGTTTTTCTAAACCGAAACTAAAAATAATTTTCTTTTTTAAATTAAGTTGTGCCAAACGGGCCTATTATACTGATACATGAAGGTTTTTTTTTTTCCGTGCTATAGGTGAACTAATGGAGTTTTACGATGACAATGTACTTTTTATTTTTACAATGACAGTGTACATTTTTAGGATTTGATGACAAAAAAATAAATTCGGCCCCCCTCTCATGAAATCTTGGATCCGCCGCTGAGATCTTGGCGAATTTGCAAGTAAAGTTTTTTAGTGTTTTTCTTTTCTTGCAGATTTAGGTTATTGATCGGGAAGAAACTGCATAGCCATGGACTATGAGAGCGAGTTCTTGAATGAGTTACTGCGCTCTCCTTCGAGGTCCGACGTAGAATTGCTTTTCAACGACGACGATGATAAAAACTCAATCGCCACCAGTACGATCAGTCCGAACGTCTGGTTCGTAGAGAGTTCGAGGATGAACTTGCACAGCGACGGGCCCCCTCTGGAGCAACGACACCAGAGCTTCGATGGAGGCGGATGCTCGAAGCCGTGGAACTCCGGTGGGGTTCTCGGTTCTCCGGAGGAACAATATGGACCTGGTCAATTTGACTTTGAATTGCGCTACATCGAGAGCGACTACAACAACTCGATCGCCCCAAGTTCGATAAATCCAAGCGTCGGGTTCGACGTGAGTTTAGGGATGAACTTGCCCAGAGACGGGCCTCATTTGCAGCAACGAAACCAGAGTTTCGATGGAAGCGGAAACTCAAAGCACTGGAACTTTGGTGAGGGGTTCACCGAGAGTTCGTGGATGAACTTGCACAGGGACGGGCCTCAGTTGCAACAACGGAACCAGAGTTTCGATGGAAGCGGAAGCTCGAAGCCGTGGAGCTCTGATGGGGGGTTCGGTTTTCAAGAAGAACAATATGGACCTAGTCATACTCGGAGTGATATGTTCATCGGAAATCATTGCTCAAAGGTACAATTTTCCTACAAATCATTAATTTCAGAGTATCTCATATCTTTCGAGAGGGAAATAGAGTAGCCGATGTATTAGCTATTTTTGGTGCTCAAAAATTTGGTTATCATTGGTGGCCTTCTCACCCGGATTTTACTTTGTGTTTTGTAAACGATGACATTTTTTTCGAGAGAAAACTTTAGGTTTAGATAGTTCTCTTCGATTTTGCTTGTAATCTTTGATATTTTCATTTATATTATTCCAAACTCCGATTTTTACTTCGCGTTCCTTAAGTGCCAACTTAGTTCGGATATGAGTTCGCTTAGCGAGATTTCGGGCCTCCATCTTTAACTAAAAAACAATTATCCTGTAAATTAAAGCATGAATCTAACAATATTATGCATCGAAATTAGCGTTTTGCAGCTTTAATCTTGAACCGAAAAAGTTGCCGCTTTTAGTTTTACTGATCTTTATCTTACGCATATACGTTGTAGGAATCGAAACTGCGTAGCTTAACAATTTTGCTAGTTTCGTCAATGCCTCAGAATATAAATTCACGTTAATCAAGCTCTGTTAGTCGTGTTTTTTTCGTGATGAAATGTGCGATCTACAAAACTATTTATTATTTGCTACAGACTGATTCACGTGAAGACTGTAATCCTAGAAGGCCTCGTGCTAGGGCTCTTCAAGGCCAGACGATAGGTCCGCACAGTATTGCCGAGAGTTGGGAGATGAGATTGCATAGAGACGAGCCTCAGTCGCAGCAACGAAACCAGAACTTCGATAGAAGCGGAAACTCAAAGCAGTGGAACTCCGCTGGGGGGTTCGGTTTTCAAGAAGAATTGTATGGACCTGGTCAATCCGGTGTAGCATTGCGTTACATCGACGACGAGAATAACAATTTGGACATCACCAATTCGATCAATCCAAACACCGGGTTCATCGACAATTCGGGGATGAACTTGTACAGAGACGGGCATCAGTCGCAGCAACGAAGCCAGACCTTTGATGGAAGTGGAAGCTCGAAGCTGTGGAACTCCGGTGGTGGGTTTGATTTTCAGGAAGAACAATATGCACCTAGTCAGGCTAAGAGTGACATGTTGATGGAAAATCATGGCTCAAAGGTACACTTATGCATTATAAGATATAATTTAACAATATTGCTCGTTTCGTAATCGTGTTCGTGTCGTGTAATCACAGAATTTGCAGAACTATTCTCTTGCGGCTTCCCGCGAAGCGACGACAATGGCTGACAGACACCGGTTCCAACCACCACAGGTGATATTTTTTTCATTCAATCCGATGATCACGCACGCTTGAAAATCACCGTTTCTTGCTCCTGAAATTGAATCTTAACCATAGATTAATGATCATTGATGTTTACAGACTGATTCAAGTGAAAATTGTAATCCTGCAAGGCCTCGTGCCAGGGCTCGTCGAGGCCAGGCGACGGATCCACACAGTATTGCTGAAAGGGTTCATTCGGTTTTTCTATTTATTTATTTTAATTCAAATGCAAGATTGTTTTTAAATCTAATTTACATGGGAGTTTTTTTGGTATTTCCTTTGTAGCTTCGAAGGGAAAGAATTGCTGATGGGATAAGACATCTTCAAGAACTTCTACCGAATCCGATTCGGGTACTCTGTCCGAGAAAAAGTCAAACATAAAATCGCAAATGAACGTAAACATATGATTGAAAAGTGCTATGATGGAGGAGAGAAAGAGTGAATGAAAAATAAATGACGACTAGGTTTATATATTCCTAACATAAATATGCAACAAAAGCGAAGGGCGTTGCTAATTTCGTGTTTTGTTTTTCGTAGTCAGACAAAGCTTCCTTTCTTGGAGAGATGATCGATTATGTCAAATCTCTTCAGAATCAAATGATGGTATGCCTAAGAATTTGCAATTATTATTTAGAATTTTTTGGAACTATTGAAAAATTACATTGATTAGAAAAAGAAAAACGGACCATTTTGTTTGAAAATGTTCGGTGAAACTTGCAGGATCTCAGCATAAACTGTGGAGCCGGTGATAATCTCGAGAAAGATGGCCAATCTCAGGTGATAATCCCAGTCTAACTCTCAAACTAGGGTTACATTATCAATAAAATTTGCTATATCTCTTAGTCTCTACAAAATTTTATTCAGATCCATCAATAACGCCACTTCAATTTTTCGTGCGTATTTAGTCATGTTTTATATTTCCTATATCTATGATGTTTACGTGAATTATTTCATTTGCGTGCGAGTGATCATTAGAGTTTTCGATTCCATACGTGTGTTTATCGCACCTATCGTCGAGGAAGGGCAAGATTGCCAATCAATTGTGCACGTTTAGTCGAAATGTTTAGTTCAATTAAGCAGTGTTGTGAAAAACGTTATCAAGGCGCGCCTCGACGAGGCGTAGGGCATTAGCGATATGAGGCTTACGCCTCATAGATAGAAATCAAAGCGTACGCCCTGACATACGCCTCAGACTTTGATCTGTGCGCCTTGAGGCAAGTCAAGGCGGTGGCTGCTTTGTTTTACTATATATTTATTTTCTTTAAATTAGTTGGTGGAGGTGGGCTTCTCTAAAAGCCACACGTATCATATAAAAAGCCTATTATAATATATTATTTTATTTACTGATTTAATTTCAGTACTTATCTTAAAAAGTAAAAACCCAGCTATATAATAAAAAATAAAAAAATAGACTATCTTGCGTCACTCCTTCCAATGCCTCCTGCTTCATCTTCGCATTCTCTGCTTTTGAGTGTTTTTAAGTGTTATTTTTTTAGTTTCTAAGTTTTTGTGTGTTTTAGTTTTAGCTGACTAATTAAGTTTGAGGATTATGCAATTTTTAAGAGCTTATTATATTTATTTTATTTTTATATTATTTTAAAATAATTATATTTTATTTATTGAGGCTTACGCCTCAAACGCCTCAAGGCTATACGCCTTGAGGCACGGCGAGAAAACGCCTTGAGGCTTAAATACGCAATCCTAAACATTGCAATTAAGTTACTAGGGGTATTTTGTTAATTTATTTGGAGCGGTCATTCGGGTTTCCGATTAGCCTTAAGTTTGACCCAAAAATACTTGACATTACCGTTTTGACTTAATGGCCTATTCATTTCATGATATAGTTATTTCCGTTATTTACAGGATGACACGCGAACCCCCGATGACGCGGCGTTCGAGCGAGAGTTGGTGGGGCTTATGGAATCAAACAACATGGACAAAGCCATGCAGTTGCTCCAAAGCAAAGGCCTTCATCTCGTACCGGTCTCTCAGGCTTCCGCCATCGCCCTTCCGGAGGGGAACAAAAGCGTGGTCCACTCGATGCCCCCCAACGGTGATACATGTGTGATAGAGGTTGAGCCAGAAGATGCGAGAGCATCACAAAAGAGACGCGGAGCCTGATATATAATATAACGTAGGCTCAAATTTTAGTGCATAAATTGATGAAGAACTAGGCTAACTTTAGTGGATTAATCTTTACTTATATAGGAGATTACAAAAATAATAGGAAATTTAGTGTCGTCGTGTTAGAGTCATGCTTAGAATAGATTTATTTAGGATTTACTATTCTCTACAAATAGAAAATAAAAATCACAAGTAATGCAAGCTCGTGAAAAAGCCGAGTTTTTTTTTTATATATATTTTGGGATGAAAACACTAATATAAAGATATTTTGAATGTAAATTTGACCATTTTTTAATGTCTTTATAATCTATCTTGCTTTAAGTTACAATATTTTATGACTAGAACTCATAAATAATGATGAACTCTCTTTGATTTTCTGTAATACGTTGTTTAACAACCTTTAAGTGTTCAAAACTTGTCAGTTTTTTTTTTTTTTAATATAAACTGAAACTAAAAGCAATTTTTTTTAATACAAAACTATACCAAATAGTGCCCAAGTACTCTCGCCAAACAAATAAAAAAAATTAAACAATGTATATGACTAGATATAACCCTTACAAACTATCCATTTAATCAAAGCTGATACATAAATGCAAGTATGCAACAAATTAAGAGTGAAAGATACAACTTTTCAACTAGAAATTCACATAAAAATGAAGCATTTCATATTGCTCTTTTGAAGAACATGCCTCTGCATGGTTTAGGATACAGAAAAGAGAAAAGTATCAAGTTGAGCTTGCAAATCCGGAATCGACGCGAACTTAATGACACTTTGAAATTCTCAGGTAAATATTCGGATTTTAGTAGCGATAGTAGCGATTGTACTTGTATGTGAGCTACTGAGCTTCAATTATATTTGTCCTACATTTACAAAATACGTGAGGTCAGTGTTGAGGTCGTTTTGGACACTCAACAATCACAAGATCACTCTTGTTCTTAAAGTAAAGAGCTCGGTTCCTTCCATTTATTAGCTATATCGAGAATGATGACAACCTTTCTTGTATTAATAATCACAATGGAAAGAGGTTACAAATGGTGTTTTCTCTCTCTAAATTGCCTTGCCCACAAGGAAGTCCCTCAAATCTGAGGTACTAATCCTCTTTTATAGACCTTCTTTCCCTCCAACGAGATTCATTTTCCCGCCCAAATCGAGGTCTCTTAAAAAAAAAATTATATATATTGTTCTAAATCCGACAAAAATGAAATTTTAAATACTCTAGTTCCGAAAATTTACTTAGCCTAAGACTCGACAAACTCAGGAGCGACTTTGTACAATGAACGTTGCAACTTGATGTTAAATAACACGTGGAACGCACGCTTAAGTTAAAATAACATAGGACTTATCAATTAGATTAGTAACTTGAACACACTACACACATGTATATCTCATACATAATAGCTATATATATGTATATATATATATATATATATATATATATACTTATGAAGTATGAACCAACTTAATATAATCAACCATTCAACTTAAATTCTTGAAGATGAAAAGTTAGTGTTTCATGATCTACCATTCAATATTAATCAACCATTCAACTTAAATTCTTGAAGATGAAAAGTTAGTGTTTCATGATGTACCATTCAATATTTTAAATAATCTTAAAATTATTCAACTTCGTAAATTTTTATCTCATAAAATAGACTTGTCATTTTGTTTTCTACGTCGTCGTAATTGTGTTGAAGGGGCTAAAATATACGATATACCAGTCCCACTTTCTATATTATATACATACATGGAAGTTAAAAATGTAAGAAATGCCTGAATCGGGATTTTGGCCCATTGACTTTTTAGGTCCGATCCGACTACGATAAAGGATAACATGCCCATTTGAAGCCCGAGTCATTATTATGAGTTATTAATTAATTATGAATTAATTAATGACTAAATGGGCTTGGTTTATTCTTAATAGACCCAAGCCCATTAAGTAATGATCTATAAATATCACACTTAAGCTCATGACCTACACATCGAGCCTAAACCATAAATATATATATACACGCTACTAAAAAATCACATTAAATTATGTGAAATAATATTGATAACTTATGTATATTACAGCTGATATCTCTATATTATTTACACTTAGTATTAGTATTTTATTCTCTTAGAACGCGATATGAATTAAAATGGAAACATAAAGTTTGAAATAAAAAAGTGTTTTAAATATTTCTAACTTAACCATAAAACATTAATTATAAAAACTACATTTTCTAAAGCATATTATTAATAATAGAAAATTTTACACAACTAAACCATAACCAGCAATTTCTTCTGCTTTTCTTCAAAAATGACTGAATTCACAATCAACTATCGCTCATTTTGTCCGAGATAAATGGTACCGGGTTTATTGATTGACACTCCCGATCGGAAACGGATCGAGAACACAATCTCCATGCTGACCCGCGTCCGCATCAATAAACAAGTTTTGCAAGACAAGAACAAAGAAGACATGTCTTTAGATTCTGACTTCAATTCCTTCCTTCAACAAATGCTCTTTCACAGACTGAATCGGTACCTGAAAATTTACACGTAATAGAATTACGCGTCGCTATTCTGTAGATATGGCTTCTTGAACCGACATGACCGATGAAAAGTACCTCTTTCCGGTGGAATATTCCAGCAGCGAGGGCTGCAGAAGCATTGGTTTTACGGAAAACATCGGAGAAATGTTCCGGGGCACCGGCGCCACTGCTAGCTATCACGGGGATGCTCACCGCGTCTGATATGAGCTTTACGAAATCTACGTCAAACCCGTTTCCTTGACCTGAAGAAGCGTAACAAGAGGATTGGTAATAGAGCAAATAAAAAAGCAAGTCATTTTTTTAGAGTTCGGACTTGTCGGTGTTGCCGCGATATGTAAAAAGACAAAGAAAGAAGAGCGTGATCTTCACCATCGCAGTCGATGCAGTTTAACAGTATTTCTCCGGCTCCGAGCTCCTCAACTGCTTTTGCCAGCTCATACGCTCCGATTGGTCGACCTTCTCTCCCACCACTCACCTGTAGAATAAGTATTGTGAAAAACATTATTGAGGCTCACTTCAGTGAGGCGGAGGGGTGTTTAGCAACGAGGCGCACGCCTTGAATTAAAAGACTCAAGCGTACGCCTTGGGTCGACGCCTCAGTAATGAAACTTAAGCCTTGAGGCTACTCCTCATTGCGAGGTCTAAATTTAGTGATTTTTTATAAACAAAACGTTATTTTCGGGATACATAATTATGATAATATAATTGTTTATTATGATATCTATTTTCATGTATTTTGTTACCTATTTTACTACTAACCGTATCATATCAAATCTAAACCAACCCTTACTATATATAATTATATAATTATATAATTATCAGTATGTCGAGCTATTGAATTTTTAAGTCTTTGAGCGTTTGAGTCTTTTAAGTTTTTAAAGGTTTGAGTCTTTTTAAGTTTTTGAATTTTTCAGTCTTACTGTTTAAGGATTATGCTTTATTTAAAAAACTAATTTTATCTATCTTATTTAATATTTATATTATTTTTAAATAATTATATTGTATATGTCAAGGCTTACGCCTCCAGGCACGGCGAGAAAAAGCCTCGGGGCTTAAATACGCAATTCTAACATATGAATATATTTATGAAATACTTCAAGCATATTATAATCTATTATTATTATTATTATTATTATTATTATTATTATTATTTAGTCTTTTGATTTTAAATATAAATCGGTCAAGCACGGGCAGAAGAACCCTTCACTAGAAAAATAATACGGAGGCAAAGAATACTCACTGTACACTGATACCACGCAAACTCTTCACCGTTCGGACCTGAAATCAGTATGATTTTATTAATTATGCCGAACTTAGAAGAAAAGCTTAACAGTACCCACGTGCCAATTTTGAACTCTTACTATGTATTGTATACACATGCTATTTAAAAAAATCCTTATCAATCTAATAAGACCCAAACCGATAATCAAAGAAATATTTACTGATGTGATGAGATTTTCGAAAACTCTATTGATAAATACAGATAAAACGGTTTTTTTTTTTTTTTTTCGAGTGCAAGACCCAAACTCTCCCAAGAGATGTCTTATAAGAAAAACCCCAACTAGACATTTATATATAGGATGAGATCTAATCACATAATTATTGTATAATACCTGTAATACCCTTATGTAATGAAAAGACAAAAAAGGACTCGTCACGACTTTACCTGGGTTCTGTACTCTTATGGTCTTGAACTTCACGTCATTAGGATCTTTGACGTACACTCTTCGAGGGTCGATGCTAACCACCACCGCCTGCAAAACAATTGTCAAGCCGAACACATATTTTTAAGGCTCAAAAATAAACCCCATTATAAAAGGCTTACTGTTAAAAGTATATATCAAACTACAGAAAATCAAGTTATGATCTTCATTTCAATATAAACTATAGATTAAATGCATATTACCTGATTCCCATAAACTTCGGATATCTGCTCTAAACTGCTTTTTCCGGATTTTACCTAGAATCAATACCGGAAAGGTATAAAGAATGAGGTCCAATTACAGAGTAAAATACAGAAAAGCGTAGACAAAAGATCAAAATATTGCATACTCCAGTCCTTAGATACTCTTCTGCAGCATACACGGCATCACTTCCGATCGAGATCTTATCAGCTCCGGATCTAAAATATTCCGAGGCAACTTCTAAGCTAGAATAGTACCTGCAACAAAAATGCTTAAGATAATACACATTTAAAATATATACACACAATAATAAGAGATAAAACAATACTGAAACCAAAAAAAAAATTAAGAACCTTCCGCTCCCATCTGTAAAATCTCTAATTCCTCCTCCGACAGTGAGCGGTACAAAAACATTTTCTGATGTGTATCTCAAAACCTATATAATGGTGAAAGATACATAACAAATAATGAGAATTATTTCAGAGCATAATAAAAAGATTGATGTGGAACCATCATGATGAGGTACCTGTAACATTGGCAAGTCACCCAAAGGGAAATCTCGGAAGCCAGTAATATTGAGAAAAGTGACCTGGAAAGTAAATAGGGTTTCAAGCAACAGATTTCCGTGGCTTTTATAAACGCAAAAAATCAAGAAGTTTTCGTTATTTATAAACATACCTCATCAGCACCATCTTTGTAATATTGCCCAGCAAGTTCTACAGGTTTGCCTAGGTTCCTCACCTACAAATCATTTTTCTTAGTACACGAATCATATATTTTAAGGGTAACCTGGTTATACCGGTTTTTCGATAACCGGTAAAAATTTGATTTTTTATACATAATTTTTTGGAAAAAAAGTTCAAAGCAAAATAACATGTCCAGTTGTCCATTTTTCATACTCCAAATCAAAATATTGAAAATAACATGTCCGAATTATGGTATAAGATTATAATCGTAAAGCTAAATTAATCAATATCAATCTAGAAGTAAAAAATAAAATCAGTACCGGGTTTCTGGTGTGGACCAAATTAGAACTGTTCCATACCTCATTCTCACTGGTCTGCTCTCTTACATCATATTGGTCTCCTTTGGTTACAACAAGATCACCATTGTCGTTCGACCTGACGTCCAGACAAGCTATAACCTATTAAAAATATAGTTAGCCTTTACACCGAGCATATGAATGTTCGACGAATGAATTCCTTCTGACACATATAAATCCACGAAGAAGAAAAAAAGGAAGATAAGTTGACTTAGTCCGGTGAGCATTACCCTTTTTGCAAGTTTCGAAGCCTTCCTTTCAGTTGGCTTCTGTCTTCGCATAAACATCCAATAATGTCAGATCGTTCGAGATAGGCTTAGTTAATTTAAAAATAAAAAAATAAAAAACATTTGGCGGGAATGGAGGCTACCTTTGTCACGGGTGAATTCGGCTGCAAAAATCTTCTTAGTACCGAAAGACCGACATCTGAAAAAAAAAATGGATATAACAAGATCGTGATTTTCACTAATTAAAACTGTTAGTGTTGTATGAGTAAACAAGTGAATGAAAACGATATCTCGCCTCCACTCTTCTCCGGGTGGAACTGAACTGCATGCACGTTTCCTCTTCTGACCGACGCTATGAAATCTTCACCGTAATTGCAAGTAGATGAAATCCAATCTTTATTTTCATCTGACTAAGGACATTCAAAATCACCTAATTAGTTTATTTCCAAGTATTCATAGACGGGTAAACCAATAAAATAAATAACCACGATATCGCTTACCGGTTTAGCTCTATAAGAGTGGACAAAATAGACATGTTGATCTCCCACATCCTCCAAAATTTCCGAGTTTTTTCTAATTCGCAGAGCGTTCCACCCAATGTGGGGAACTCTGAAGCTATTTGACGAATCGAAACGCTGAACCGAACCAGGTATCAAGCCAAGACCATTAACTGTGAAAAAAATCATGATCTTTTCATCTAGTCTTTACGCCTATATCAGATTTATTTCATGCAATGGCCATTGAAACTAAGAAGTTACCTTTTCCCTTCTCTTCACTGGACTCGAAAAGCACCTGAAGCCCGAGGCAGATGCCAAGGAACGGCCGGTCGTTCTCGATATAAGCGCAGAGCGCCTCGGCCATCCTGCAACACAGTCCATAGCTAAGAAAAAATCCGAGCAAACAAACGGATTACAACGACAAAACGACTCAACAAAACAACAAAAAAACTTGCCCATCCTTGTTTAGAACCTCCATGGCCGAAGCAAAAGCTCCCACGCCCGGAAATATGAGACGATTCGCGTTCAGTATATCTTCGGAAGTTCTCACCTTCATTCGAAACACACACTCAAATCATCAAAATGGATTGTATACTTACACGCATACATACACACATATACGCATATCTGAGACAAAAAGCATCACAAAAGAACAAAGCAGGCGAAAGCTTACATCTCTGATGCCGAAGCCGAGGTGTTTAATGGCGTTTCTGAGGCTACGCACATTTCCAGCGCCATAGTCAAGCAATGTCACCACTGAATCTCAAAGAAAAACCAAAAATATCAGAAATAAATAAAAAATTCAGAACCCTAGCAGAGCTCAGAGAGAGAAACGGAACCGGAAGAATCTCCGGCGGCGGCGGCGGCGGAGGCTCGGAGTGAGAGCTTCCCGGAGGAAATGAAGCGGAGGCGATTGTCTGCGCGAGCAGAGCGAAGGAAGGGAAGGCATGGCGATCGGAATGCGAGGAGAGATTGCGAAGAAGAAGAGAGAAATGGCGGCGACTCCATTGAAGGACCTCGAATCTGATTGAGCTCGAGCTCTGTTCTTCGTGCACTTTACCAGTGTACTCTTAAACGACAGTCTTCTCTAGCGAATCATGTCGTTTCGTCGACGATTCTCGTTGTCGTTTAGGGCGGTATAAAGCGGATTTAAAAACTGTGACAAAATACCTAAATTTTAAGAATGTATTATGTCGAATAAATTTAGGATCAACTGCGAAGCCAGTCTAGATTTCTCACCGCCTTGTCCATATCAAACCGTTCTTTAAAAAAGTTAGAAACCGCACACAAAGATTAGGAATCGTCGTACACTCGTGTTTAATGCAAAAAACTTGCAAAAAGATATGTAATCTGTGTTACATCCTAAGCTATATACTGTATTATGGCTCGGACTCACGCCCGTTCATGGCATCAGACTGCGATTTGCGGCGCTTCCAAAGAAGAAGACACGTGTCGGTCCACAAACGTGGCAGTGCGTTTGAAATAGCCGTCTCTTGTGCTCAAACTTGACTCGGCAATTTCCATCAATCTTGAACACATCCGAAGCGACTCGGGATTTGGCTGCCAAATATTCCATGAGTTAGTCAAAGAGGTGTCACTATAAAGATTGATTATATGTGATGTTATATGGCGGTATCATCCGTGTCGACTTCGAATAAGTATAGCCGATTGTTTATGCACTAGTTGACGGTTTATAAACTCTCGTTCATATCAGACGAAGAAAAGGCTCGGGCTTCTAACTCTCGTTCATATCAGACGAAGAAAAGACTCGTCGACAATAGATTAGAGGACGGATATAATTCTTACATTGAAAGACGACGCAATGCAGTTGCAAGCTTCGAGCGCCAGGCTTCCACGAGCAGCCTTCGTTTTTCCAGGGCACCATTATTAGAATCAGGAAACTAAGAGAATGCAAAATGATCTTATTCGTCATGCTTACCGAGGACGGCTCTTGTTCAATAGACTCAACCAGGTTTTCGAGGACCAAACTCGCGAACGAGGTAAGTTCATGTGCATAAGACGAATCACCATAGAATAAATAGTCATTTCCAGAAACCTGAAACAATAGAAACTCATAAATGGCCTAATATTTCTATACGTCGCAGTTTCTAAAAACCGTATATCTTTACCTTCCCGGGATCAGCGCGATAAGGAAGCTTATTTTGCGATAGTGTGGCTGAAAGTGTAATTAGTGAACAAAATACTTTTCCCCTCATTTTCAATTTTAGCCTGCAATAACGTAAGATATCAAGACCACCGAAATTTATAATATGATCGAAATATTATATAATACGTGAATTAATAATTTATTAGTTTATAGATAACTTGATAAAATAGTACTTATTTTGATACTAGTTAAACAACGCCGGTTAGATTCATGGGACAAGAAGACAATGAAGTTGAAGACGATGATACTATATTGAAGCCCGTTTCATACAACGATGCAGCTCTAGCATATTAATTCAATAATGTATAATTTAATCAAGGTAATTAATTTATTGAGTATTTATTAAACAAGGTTTTACTACAAATCTTTCAGGTGTACCATGATTGGGAGACTGTAAGTTCTAAGATGCTTTTGAGGAAGTGTGTGGCTCCAATCCTGGGATTACCTTCACATAAAATAATAAAATAAAATAAAAAAGATGTTTTTGGCTCATAGGTAGACTTCGACCTAAACGTGGACAATATCATGAAAAGACAAGAAATCGATTAGCTTTCTCGTACCTGGAACGATAACCAAGAGACCGCATAGCTTGCTAATCAATGAGGGTACCAGATCAATGTCTCTAGGCATCCTTGAGCCTGCACAAGGGTATAAAAGACAAAATGTCGTATGCGCAGACAAGAGGATTATATTATTATGTGCCTATTTTTTGTTGTAATGATTAGAAATATGATAGGAACGGAGGTAGAAATCAAACACGAACCAACAGATATTCACCAAATAACTAACCTAGCCGTTTTTCCTTCGGAGTTTCCCTTAGGACGTATAAGACAGTATAATTAAACTCACGTGCCGTCTCCCATTGAGATAGGCATCAAATATAGGGATTAGGAAACCCAAGTCCCTACACCGTACTTATTTACAAACTACAAAAAAAAACCCACTTACTAAACTTAAATAACCCAAAATGCCCGTAATAGGAAATTTCGTTTCGGAATGATTTCTTAAATTAAAAAGAGAAATGGACTAACCATCTGATACATATAGACTTTGCAAACAGCTGAATGCTTCATTTATTAGTCCTTCTAAATGAGAAACTAATCCGCCGAACAGAGCAACCTGAAAACATATTATCATGAATAAGTGAAAGTATCAAGGCCGGCTTTGACTTTTGAGTTGGTCAACAACATCACAGCGATATAGAAAAACAGTTACCTCGGCGGTTTCTAGGTAAAGGTTAAGCTGAGTGATTTGGGATGAAATAGAAGGCAGTGTAACTTCACAAAACGCTATACACGATTTGACAAAATCAAGATGACTATTCCCGCATTTTAAAGCCTTGACCGCCAAAGAATTACTGGAGCGGATAAGAATTTCCTGAATTCAATAGACCAAAAATTAATTACATGCAAAAAAATATAAAATTCTAATCCCCAAACTCTCTTAGGCCATTATAACAGACCTTAATCTCGTTAATACCTCCAAAAGCTCGACGACATTCAACTAAAAAAGTCAACTGATTTTCTGTCTCTAGCTCATAATCAACCTAATAAAAAGTAACATCTTATATCAACTGCACTAGAAGATGCAGATAGTACAATAATCAATAACAAAAGACAAAATGGACATAATTACCAAATTAACAAATCGAGAAATTAATCGTGCCGGTTGGTTATCAGCATCTTTCACATTCAGAAGGTCTATACTCTCATATAGAGCCTGAGATATCTCGAAAAGCAACTCTATCGTTGTAGGATCACGTATGTAACCATTCCTGCCAAAGGAAGAAAATCAACAAGAAAATAAAATATTTTTAATTACAGATAGCTATAAAATTGTGAAATTTTCTAGAAAGTAGCACATTGATAATTACCTTGTTGCCATGTTGAGGATATGCACATCGACAACTGTTCGTGAGCTCCCATACATAATGTCCAAGATCTCGAGAAAATGATTCTGTCGAAGACAATTTACAATGAATTCCATGAGTCGTTTAACAAGAAATTTCATAACCTATATGGAATTTTACATATAAAATTAGAAAGAGAGGGTTGAAAAAGGAAATCATACCAAAGAAAACGCAGCTTCTACACATTTCTGATGAGAAAGAAGCTTCACCAAGACCGACTGCAACGTCACTTGTTCATCTTCGGTTGTTCCTTTAATCAATGCCCTCTTTGAAATACCATCTAAAATGGCGTTCACATGATCTTTCTGAAAATCATTATATTGAAGATAACTTAGCATCTAATTTAAACTTGAATATGTCAAAAGGCAAACAAAAAGTCAAGGAAAAGGTCAATAAAGAAGTAAAACTTAATCATTGCAGCAATATACAAATTTCTAATCCAATATTCGATAAATGATTTCGTCAATATACAAATTTCAGAATTCACTAACCATTTCATTTTCAAGAATGATATCCAAAAAAGCATCCACAACCTTCAAGTACTCATCAAGGCTATTATATTGTGCAACAACCTGAAGAGATAACATTGAACTGCTAAATGTTGGTAAAAACATTACTATAATCGTAGGATTTCTTCTTAAACGAGAGCTTTTACATAGAAGAATATTGAGGTTCGGTTGCAAACAAAAAAATAAATATAAAAATAATAATGCAAATAAGAAACTGGGAAGACGAGAGTTACCTCGATAACTTTATTGACCACCGTACTCATGTTTGCAGACTCGGATTTATTTTCTTGAAGCCTGAATCCAAGTAATCTGTAGTTCAGACACTTTCGAAACCGAAAATTGAGATAAGAACCAGACAAATATAGAGTAAAAAATACCAGACGTAACACTTCTCGTAAGAGAAAATACCTGACTGAAAGAATAATCATTACTGCACTCAATCAGATGAAGGATCTTCACTGCGCTTGAGCTTATTACTTCGATCGGAAGCTCCTTGAGTAGATGATGAAGAACAACTGAGACACAAGGAAGATTCCCAAATTCGTCTTCATCGCGTCCTAGTCCGAGCACGATGAACATTTTACGTACTCGGCCCTTTCATGATAATTTAAAATTATACAATCAAACATTATGTTACAGCAAAAATTTTAAAATTTAAGCCACACAATGATAATCAACTATCGTATCATGTGTTACAGCATATCACCGCCTAAAATCAGATAAAATTACTGCTTTTGGCATTACCTCGGATGCACCCTTGAAAACACATTTCATACAGAACTCGATTGTTGGTTCCATCAAGCTGATAATTAGTTTCTTGTTGGGATTAATATTTGCCTCTGTTGATATTATCCGAGACAATCTGGTTTTCATGTCATTAATGGATCTTACTGAATGTCCTGTTACACCATATCAAATGTGACACTAAATTAATGAAATCCTTTGAATCAAAGCATTGAAAATTTCACTGTATATCTACGAAAGTTCGAAGCATCCATTTCTATACCGATATCATAAGTGGGTAGCTTTTGCATACACCGGGCCAAGTATAGTCGACAATATGACGATGCAACAGGATCAGCTAAACCCCTTATCATCAAAACCAAGCGTTCCAAGCATTCTTCGGGTTTCTCATCAAAGAATCGTCGACAAGGTAGTATTGCAAGCTCCAAGTAACTGAAAAATCGGGCTAATTCGAAAATTAAACTTAAGACAGTTCAGAGACCAACGTCCACTCAAATGATGTCTGAAGAATACATAAAATTAAAGAAAGAATTAGAGAAACATAGCCACCACCACTTCACAGTTCCGATGTTTTGTAAATATTTGTCTCTTTCATCAACCATTAATCTCAATTTACTCTCTATTTTTTTTATTTTTTGTTTTTCAAAGCATGCCAATGTAGTAAGAAAGGGGTGAGAAAATCTTGAACCTTTTTTTTTTTTTTTTGGACGGGTGAGTATATTTTTTGGTGTCTCGAGGACTTGAACGTTGGATTTTTGAGGTCCAACTTTAAATGATTAACCACTTGAGCCATGTGTTCTCCACGTATTTGAACCTACTTGCTCTCTCCCTATCTTCATAACTTGCTCTTTTTGTTTTTTAAGTAAAGCTGAAGAACTCAAAGAACTCACATGCGTGGAAGAAGCTCTCTGACGGCACCGATTTTGCAAAACCAGTTATAACAGGTTTCCTTTGCATCAGAGCAAACATCACTTGGTTTGAAGTTCTCTGTCACGAATCACAAAGAAGTTTCAGAGAATGCATGGAGATAAAACTGTTCAACAGCGGATATTCACAAACATCTAGTAATATAGAAAAGAGACCACAATATTTAGATGGTATAATTTGAAGATATGCGAACTTGGTTTAACTTACAACTCCACATTAAAAAAAATGTCATAAGATCGAGCGAAATAATTTTAATTGCATGCTAAATTATTTTGTGAGCAACAGAACACCAAAAATCTGACCTGGCAATGAGTATAACCGGATTCCATCATCTGAAAATTCAGCTTTCTGTTTGATTCTCGCCCATACCATATCCCCAAGCATGTCCAGAACATCCGTCACAAGTACGAAAACCGTGCCATAAAATTGTGAAACTGATGTATCTAACAAAAGCCTAGCCACCTGCAGGGGAAAAGAAAAACACTGATTTTAAAACCGGTTGTTACTTTAACATAGTATCATGTTGAAAAAGAAACACAGAGGATGTCATGAAAAACGGGCACAAAAAAATCTAAAATGACTTATAACTGGAAGAAGGAAAATCAAGGAATCAATTTTGAGCAAAGAAACCTTAACGGACAACTTCAAAGTTGTAACACGATCACTAGAATTCCATGCACGAACGATATCGTCTTTGAGCTCGTGCACTCGAGAGAGATACTCTTGTCGCGTTATAATCTTGGAACCATCTTCGACGCTCTTTTCCGGGTCTTCCAGTTCTTCCAAGTGCTTACTTGTTGAAGATTCCTCAGCTTCTGTTTATCCAAATAACTTAGAAAAACTTTGTTTCTGCCATTGACAAAACCCGAAAAGGAGAACAAGACACATACTTGTCCCGCTGCCTTTCATGATCACATCGGAGGTCTGCAATTCATAAAAATACACAAATACCGAAAAATTAGACCCTCTTACGCTCTGCAATACCGAACTCAATCTCAAATGCAGATGATGAAACATCATATCAGTACAATTAGAAACTAACAAACTGCTTACAGACGAGACGGAAACCAGGTTCGATACAGCAAATCTCTGCATCAAGAACTTCCTGAAGGTGCTCCATTCCTTCTCCTGGATCTGTATAGAAGCTTCAATGGAGGGTCCTACAGTAGAAGCAGCCTCGGAAGATTCCGAAACGATAGCTCCATCGCCGTTCAAATCTCTCAAAGGATCGAAGAACTCGCCGTTTCTATGGTCAACAGCAACAATCTAGAACATAAACATTAGCACAGAACTCCATTATATTTCACTTATTTGCTGAGTTTTGACATATATATGTATATGTGTGTACATATATATCAACTTCAAGCTCTTCTTTTCATCATTTCTTGCTAAAGAACATGAGAATGCAGTCAAAAACCGGAAATTCGACAAACAGTTCGGAATTTTGTTGAACTCATGATGAATATTGAAATCATTCACAAATCCAAGCATTTTTTCAGTGTCCTAACGAAATCAGAAATCGGAAACATCGCCGATTCGAAGAAAACCTGAAGTTGAGCCGGAGACGACGGAGCTGCAAGAGGATGATCGCCGGCGCGTGAGCGAGGAAGCGCGTGGGATGCTTCTTCGGCGGAGTAATCGCGAGGTCTGAACTCCATGGAAGCTCCGATGAAGCTCTCTGTGTCTTCTTCTTCTTCTTCTTCTTCTTCTTCTTCTTCTCGGTTTTGCTAAACTCGGATCGCGAACAAGGCAAACGGAACGACAGCGTTTGGACGAAAACGACATTAAAAGTGTTCAGCGTGTCGAATGATGTCGTTAAACAGGAAACGACAAGATTGCAAAACGACGTCGTTGATATCTATCAACTGTAAACGACAAGAATGAAACGATTATTATTTATAGAATAAATGACAAACCATTATGAGTTAGATAAATCAAAGAAATAAAATTATCCATAGTTGTACTTTGTAGTACCTAAGCATTGAATCTGGATATACAATTTTGAAATTCGGGGAACCAAGACGGTTATCACGAGATAATGTATTTTATTCTCTAGTGTAAATTTATCATAAAAATCAATAACGTCTCGGCGTAAAATCAGATTCTTTAGTGGAACTGGCTACGGGTTTGCGAAAGAATATCCAAGACTTGTATGATTTGATAATGCCATGTGAATCGCTAGAAATATGTTAAGTGTCGATTTTTATGAATAGGTACTGGAAGAAAAAATCGTCCAAATTCATGCTCCTGGTTTCGGCTCTTCGGATACCTTAAGGCTCAAGAAAGAGGTAAGGCATAGGTCTTCTAATATACTCAAATCATTCACGTGCCTTATGAGTCTTAATAAGCATTATTCTTACTTGGGCCTCAAGAAAAGAAAAACAACCTCAATATACCATAACTAAAGCACAAAATTCTAACCATTGAGAACTCTTAAGAGAATACTGATTTTTCTTATTTTCTTTTTTGAGAGATGATTCCGCTACTGTTCGCGGTTGTGTTCGCGGAAATGGCGTTGATGATCATTCTCGTGTTCAAAAGCCCTTTGAGGAAACTAGTGATTTTTTGTCTGAATCGGTTGAAACAAGGAAGAGGACCATTGGTGATAAAGAGCGTGGGAGGAACAATGCTCGTCGTTTTTGCGTCAACCTTATATGCGACGATTGATATACAAAGGCGCTCGTCGAAATCAAGTGTTGTTAATCCGATCGACAAGGTTCAAATGGCACAACGTCTTCTTGAGGCGTCTCTCTTAGGTAAACATTTATATAATTGATGATATCTTGTGTCCCATACATATTTCTTAGCTTTTTTTTCTCTTTTGTAAAATAGGACTTTATATTAATTTATCCATTAGTTATGAGAAAAAAAATTATCGTGGTAACTAAAGAACAAGTAAAAAAATGTGTACACCTTATGTCGCACCGGAATTGTTATGATAAGTTAAAATTTGTGTATACATTAAAACTATATATTAAATGATAATAAACGCTCTTAAATTATATAATATAATAAATAGACATTTTATTATCTACCATTAATTTATCACCTCATTTTCCAAACATTAAATTTCTTAAGAGTTATTGATTGAGTATCAAAGAGTTCTTCAATGTCATAAAGAGAGAATATATTAAATGTATTCGTTGGACTTTTTATACCTAAGCATTGAGTATTATAAATGAACTAAAGAAGGCTTCTTAATTATATCAATCCTATTCCTAGGCCATGTGCTCCATATTCCTTGATTAAATTTCCCAATTAATCGCGATTAAGCTTAAGCTTAATTTAAATCTTTATACGTTATCGGACCAACGGATGATAAATTTTTTATGAACCGTGGAAGCCCCGCATAAATTTTGTTAAAATCGTTACTATGTCGGAGGAGTACCACGGTTGATGGTTCGGCACGAAGAGAGACACCCGCATATTACTTGGGCATTTTATACACGAGTAGTTTATAAACTTTTGCCACAAAATGTCGTCATATAATTAATTATTATAAGTGAACGAGCTCGACGATTCTAGCCGCATGTAACCCTTTATTTAATCCAAAAATTTAGATTTAAATTATTTTATTTGTTGAATCTGAAAGTTGTATCATTCTCTTTGATTGATTAATTTGAAACTTGGAAGTGCTAATTGGTAATTAATTTGTGCAGGGTTTGCCTTGTTCCTTGCTCTCATGATAGACAGACAACATTACTACATCAGAGAGTTGGGTCTTCTTAGGAGAAAATTGGAAGCAGCAAAGAGATTTGAACATGATGATTAACCTATTAATTAATCCTATTAATTTACCACAATAACAGAAAATAATAAATTATTTATATATATAAATATGGCCTTAAAGATGGCTGTATATGGTCTACTTACTTGAATATTAATGTAAGATTCGGTATTAAGTGTTTAATATTAATATATTATTTTCAGCTGCAACTTAATAATAGTATGAATGAAGTATGAACAAAAGGAAAAATGACAAAATCAGACTGATTTTATTTTTTATTTATGAAAATTAACCATGTGTCACGTTATTAATGAATTACGATACGATGTCTTCATGAATCTTGATCAAAATGATTTATCACCAACGATGATATTCTTATTTAGTAGTTATTTATATAAAGGGTAAATATACAAAACCATGCCTCAAAGTTTCGGGACTTGACGCGAGGAGTAATTTTTGGCGGCACTAGCAAAATCGCAAACTTAAATTTCGACGCAAACGTATATAAAATATTTGTTGATAAATAAGTATTCATTCAAATTTTTCGCATTAAGCGTTTTTAAAAGAAAAAATATCAATCAAATATAGTTTAAACTTTAAAGTAATTTTAAAACCCTTAAATTTAGTTTTTTCAGACTTTTAAATGTGAAATTATTATTTTTTTACTATAGACCTAGTCCGTCTCCCTTCAAACACAACCATATACATTACTGAGGACTATTCATTCTTATTCTCAAAATAGTGAAAATGATCTTTTTTATTCTTTTTTACTATTTAGATGTACAATTGGCTTTTAATGAATTTAAGCGGAAAATGAAAAATAATTTTTGATAATGAGTGAATATTACTGAAATAATTTATCATATCATTGATTTTATTTTTTAAAATTTCTATTTAATTTTTATACTTTTATATGGAAAACGTCGAAATGGACTCTAAATTGTAAAGAAGCGTTGTTATTTCTATAGAGTAAACAAATATATTTTGACTTATTATAAGTAACTTGCCTTTTCAGTAAATTCAACAATCCTTTATGTTAAGTTTGAGGGTCAATCTTTGAAGGGTTTCATTGACTTTGTGGCTCCAAATTAGGTGAAAATTGAAGGTGGTTAATTAGGGTTATGTTGACCTATTAAATTAAATCAATTAATAATAAGTTGGTCTCTATTTAATATTCCATATTCCTTTAGGATTCCTTTAGAGTCACCCCTTTACAAATGGGAAAAGACAAAAGGGAAAGAAAGAAGTTGTATTATCAAGTGGATTGGGATTAAACTATTTGAGAGTTTATTTATTTCTTAATATATTAAAGTGTCACCAATCATAACTAATTGCAAGTTAATCAGCAAATAGTTATATCCATTCATATATGTATATATATATATAATTATATAAAGATGTCAGAACCGAAAGAAGCCTCACAGTGGAACAATCTGCCAAAATGATCTGTTTCTTAACACAATTTTTTTTTATATATCATCTTATCTCAATGACTTTTGGTGATCATTGGTGTTCAAAAAGTTGGCTTTTTCCATATTTTTCTATCATATGTACAAGTGAATGCATAAACATGCATACATATAGTACATATTGTATTTTGTTATCCATACATATAATATAATATATTATAATATATTATATAGTTAATCGTTTCTGACTCAAATTCGTTTCATTTCTTGGAATTGTGTTTTAGATTTAAGGTGTAACATATTAATTGGTAGATATTTTAGAAGCTCGATGGCAATACAAGACTTCATAACTTACAATTGTTGTATAGTTAGTGTTTTAAATTCAATTAAAACCTAATTGTCTTTTTATTTTACATTTTCTATCTTAACTATTTCATCTTCTATGTATGTTATTTTTGTTAAAAATACATTAGCTAAAAATGGAGGTCTGATTTCTCGAACTCGAATCTCAACTAAATTGACACCCAAGAATCACGAAACAAGAATTGAGGCTCAGAATAATGTACATGAAAATATTTAAATTTACATAACAAATCAAAAGAGAAGAGAATTATCTAAACCTATAATTCTCTCTCGAACAAATATCATCGTTTACAAAAGACGAAATAAAATCCGAGTGCGAAGGCCACCAATAACAACCCAAAATTTGAGCACCAGACTAACCTAATGCGTCAGCTACTTTATTTATCTCCCGAAAGATATACGAAATTCTGAAATTAATGACTTCAACAAAACGAATGCATTTGGACTAACGAGCATGTACCCTCCAAGAAACCAAACTCAATTTCTTCTAGTAAAAAATTGAACAACATATATAAAATTACACTCAGGCATGTGTTATCTCACTAAAATTCTATAACCTTTTTGATCATTTCTTTTATAAATAAATTGACATAAAATTCTCATATCAAGTTCGTATTTTGTATCATACACACTAACCAAGAAGAATATATATCAAATCAAAACAACCACTAGAGACTTCTTCTCTATCCATTTTTCATGCTGATTTTTTGGTAGATCTGAATAAGATGAGCTTTGATAGATTTTTTATTTTACCACTTGTTTGAGATCTGCCATTGATTTGGGAATCAAGAAGGTCATAGAATTGAAACCATGGATAGTGATTTAATGTCAATCTATCCACTTGGCTTGGGATTTGTGACAACTACACTTGCATATCATCTCATTGGCTTGCCCCTCTCTACTTGGAGCATGGCCAACTTGTACACATTTTTTTAACTATATTTTATTTTATTTTATTAATATATATATATAGGGAAGACCTTAAAATGAAGAGGGAAAAGTCCATGGTAGAAATTGAATTGACCCACAAGTGGGAAGTGGTCATAGTTATAGGGCATAAGTATAACTAATACCAACCTTATCATTACCAACTGAATGACCCATAAATTGACTTACTCCAAGTTATGGTCTTCTATGTCCAACCATTATGACCGAATCAAAATTTAAATACTTCAAATATAATGGACAGTTCACATTACCCTAACTAAGATGATGGAAAATCATTATCTATCTAATCTAATCCTCTTGCCCTAAGAAAATTAAACAAGTAAACCCGTATTTAGAAGTTGTGATCCGCATCCTTTTTTTTTTTCTTTTTTTTTTTATCTGGATTGTTTTAAATTTACTGTATGTTCTTGATATATATGATTTTGCGGGATTCTATAATGAAAGAGAAGGTATCGGGTCGATACGCCAATATATGTCCATGGTCATGTTTTTTTTTTCTTTTTTCTCAAATTGAGTTTTTACAGGTAAATATTTGTATGCGGTTTTTTCTTTGTGTGTTACTCTACGGGGTCGATTTATAACAAAGGTTATATTGGGGTTTAAGACGGAAAAAAAAGAATATCGAAGAGAATATAAATTCTCAATTCCTTTCTTGAATTCTAAGCTTCTAAACACAACAATGCTATTTTCTACACAATCAAATGCATTAGATTTTGTGCTAATCTCTTCTAAATTTACACCTAAAGAAGGCTCATTAGAGATAATCACATCACTAATCTGACAATTAACTGATCTAACGGTGATCCAATCTTCATCCAAACTCCAATGATCGAGATCATCACTTCCAATTAGCCCTCTGATCCTCTCAGCTGCAGAGCCAGAAGAAGAGCAAGCTTCTTCGTCTTCATACCGATTCTCGGAACTCTCGAAAACCTCAAACGAATCCCAAACACTTCTCGGGGAATCCTCTTCGACCGTTCCCGCACTCTGATCTAAAAACGGGTGCTTGAGAAGCTCGCCAGCCGTCGGCCGCTTCTTCGGGTCTCTCCGGAAGCACGCGCCGAGAAAGTCCTTGCCTTGCCGAGAAAGCCAATGGGGAATCTCCGGCGTGTCGCCGGAGATTCCAATCCGGTAGAGAGCCGAAAAAGGGTCGCTGACTCCTGGCCATGGAGTTCGTCCGGTGGCCAATTCGACGACGGTGCAGCCAAGAGACCATATGTCGGACTCGAACCCTTGGCCGACGCCGAGGATCACTTCGGGCGCCATGAAAAGCGGTGTACCGGAGAAAACGATCCCCCCGGAATCTCCGATATCCGATCGTTTCCCGGCGAGCTTGGCGCAACCCAGGTCGCAAATCTTGACACCCTCTTCGCCAATTAAGACATTAGAGCTTTTGATGTCGCCATGGACGATTCCTTGACCATGAAGATACTCCAAGCCTCGAAGAACATCACAAGTGAATGACTTTATCTCTGACTCTTTTGCCCTCCTTCCTTGAAACAAATCCGAGAGCGATCCTTGAGGACAATACTCCATAAAGATGTTGTACAGAAGCTTGTTGCTCTCTTCCGTTACGTCGAAGCCTCTGTACTTGACGATGTACGGCGAGTCCAGCTTCGAGAGGATCGATTGCTCGGCTTGCAGCGAACCCGAGACCGAAAGCTCGGTTGACTTAACGGCAAAGAGCTCGCCGGAGCGGCGATGTCGAGCAAGAGAGACGGAGGCGGACGCGCCGCGGCCGATCAGGGAGCTTCTTGTCCAATTCATTAGTAAATCAAAGTATGTGTCTTTGGTGATGGAAATGCAAAAGAGTGTGTTTTGTGTGTATATATAGGGTGATCTTGAAAAGGGCAGTTTGGGAATGTTGAAAGAACAAGGTGTGGTTGACCTTCTCCAACATGGTGAAACTGAAAAGTCTTGTGCGTTCACACTTGGGGGTTGGGGTTGGGTTGACTAATATATTAATTGACTTTTGGGGAAAGTCAAAGGGAGGTTGATTCATGAAGCAGTTGGTTGCCGCTAAGGTAATGGGTTAAGTTCAAAGTTTTTTCTAGAGAAGTGGAAAACCGAATGGAATGGTCCTTTTGGATATTCTTAAATAATTATTGATTATTTATTTATTTATTATTTATTTAATTAATTATTTATTTATTTATGACATAGATCCCTCTAAATTATTGCTTCACTAGTACGTCATCATCATTGCAAGTAGAAGCTAACAGAGCCAAAATAATGGTGATCTGATCCATATTAAGCACAAATCATTTATAATTTAGGATTGCTAATTCATCTTTATTTTAAAATATATAGTGGACTAATTTAAATATATAAATGTCGAAATATTGAAGTATAAAATATGTATTAGTACATAATTTATAGTATAACCTTTGATTAATAAAATTAGAATAAGTTGTTTGAAATTACTTATTCGGTAATAAATTTTAAATATGATTTATGAAGGTGATTAGTAATTATCGAGTGTGAAATTGAAGTTAGTGAATTATTAAATTGTTAGTTAATTATGTAACTGAAGTGTGTGAATGTTGTAATTGATTATTTCACATCATTGTGAAATTAAGATCGAAATTGATTAGCGAATTTAAAAATTAATTAAATAAGTTAAAATATTTGTTTGAAGAATTAAAAAACTAAATGAAATACATACAACAAAAAAGTAATAAATTATGTGATATAAAATAATTTTTTGAATTTTATAAAGATAAAAAAAAGACTACAATAAAATATTATTTAATATTTTTATTAGTATTATGACTTAAATATTTATATTATCTAAATATATAGTTAATATTTGATAATATATTATTTTATATAACGGTTCTACGAGGCGAGTTTTAATGGGCATTGAGGCAGGCTAAAATAAGCCACATATGGTGGTTTGCGGGGACATGTGAGCTATGGGGCAGGATTTTTAGAAAGACGAAGTGAGTTCGGGACGAAGCTGAAAAAACAGAACTCAAACATAACCCTATGAACGATGGCAAGCCTAGTACTCCGGCCCACGATAAAAAAAAAAAAGATTAGGCCAGTCCTAACCCGCTTTTTCTACGATTCATAACACGTGAGTCCGAGCCGACCCAACCCGACCTATATTGGCACGTGTATATATATAGCGTTCAATTGATATTTATATATAATCCTTTTTGTTGTAGGTAGGCAAAAGGTAAGTGGTATCTCCACTATAGGAAGTAGGAACAAGCCAATTACTTACATTTAAAGCCATTAAATTGAATAAATAAACAGAGATTAATCGCACGAAATAAAATAAAAAATATATATAAATTGTCAACCATCAAGGCATCAACTATTAAGGAACAATCTATGGAGAGGAGAGATCTTGATTGAATGCATACAACGGAGCACAAGAGTTAAAAACAGACAGCCTGTTCTTCAAGCATTTAAAATCCTCTTAGATTTTCTTATAGATCGTCAAAAAAATTATTGAGATTTTTCTTTCTTTCTTTTCAATTCCTGAATTTGTGGTTCGATAAACATGTTTTTGATTCAGAATTGAAATTAAAGTAGATCCACTGTATGTGGCTCGTTTTGCATGGAGATGGAACACAATACATGTTATGAGAGTATCATTATCATAATATCATCTCAAAAATGTGTGAGCAACACAAGCACAAGGCCATCACATCATGAAAAGGGCTTTGTTGCGACCCTTGAAATTCACAAAGAGGTGTATTCTAGATTGATTGTCTTTTGAATTGGAATTTGCAGCTCAAAAAGGTTTTTTTTTTTGTTTCTCAAGAAAAACATGATAGGGTCTTTGTGCGGAATTTTGATCTGAAAAAATTGAAACCAGAATTATAGTAATTCGCTCGCACTGTAGAAGGTACGTCAACGTGCTGCTTGTAAATCTTGATCCACTATTAATCTCTCAGTCGGAGTTCTCTGGAACTCTCTCTCTCTCTCTCTCTCTCTCTCTCTCTCTCTCTCTCTCTCTCTCCGCTACAGATCGTACTAATGACGGCTGCAATTCATCAAATCGAAAAATAACTTTAGGCAAAAAAATAAAAAAATTGTGTAAAAAGTCTAACATACCCTCGCTACATAATGCGTTATAGCACACTCAACAGTAGAGCTGAAACAGGGTCGTGTACTCAATTTTTTTGAGGTACTCGATACCTGGATCCGAAAACCGGGTATCCAAAAATTGATACCTGGTCCCCAAAATCCGGGTATCTAGTGTTTGATACCCGGATCCGGTACCCGATTTTGAAAAACGGATTCGGGTTTTCAACCGGATCAGTTTTTTTTTAATATATTATCTCAAAATAAAATGATCTCATAAATAAAAACATATATCCAATGTCTTAAAATTGAAATGCATAAAAAATCATAGTCTCGCGGTTTTTTCTTCGTTTCCGCCATCATTTTTTCGTTCCGCGCATCAAGCATCATCAACATCCAGTGTAAACATATGATATGACAATAAAAAAAAAGTATTACAAGTCAAATAAACATGAGATAAAAACAATGAAAACAATTAAAGGAAAAAAATAATTTAAAAAATTCGGGTATTAAACCGGGTACCTAGTTTCTATAATTTCAACTTTTTAATACATGGTACCCATACCCAGTTTTAAAACCGGGACCCAGATCTGGAATCTGGAATCCGGATACGGATTCGAATTCGGGTTTTACCCGATTTTTGGGTTTTATTTTCACCCCCACTCAATAGTCCTTGTGGTTGTGTGACAACATTCTCAAAGACCTTCGAGGCCGGCACGGCACTACATTATGCGATCATTATTAAATATATATTTTTGTAACAGATCGCGGCAATTACAGTCCCTAATATCTTAAGGGCCAACCGTGACAAACACTGTTGGCCGCGAGAAGGGCCAATTGCACCGTTGGACAATTCTCTTAATCTACTATGATTAGCTCTAAACTTTCAACTTCAACTAAACTCGAAGGAAGGAAATTTAAAAAGTTGGTGAAACACACTCATTCACCTCAAAACTCCTTAACCAAAAGTTTCTACCTTTTCACACAAAGAATGATCAAAGACCCTCTAGAAATACTTGAAACTAAAACTTGGAAACTCACATAGTTTACTTCTATCTTTCTAGAAAAATGTTGAAGGAGATGAAAAATCATGATAGTATTCAAATTTTTCCTAGTGGAAGGAAAAATAAAAGTATTGAAATTCAAATTGGCAAAACAAAAAGATGCATTGTGCATTTCATTTAGTGAGTCCATATGATCACATTGAATCTCAAAATCGCTCTCACTAACAACACTACTAATAATTTCATGAGAATAACCAATCAACAATTCATCACCAAAAACGAACCTATCAAACACACTATGATCTTCATGATCATCTTGAAAAGTCCCTGAAAAGTTTTGAAATTCTTCACTGCTTCTAACGGTCAACCAAACTCCGTCATCGTCGTCGTCGTCGTCAGTAAGATTCGAATCAGAGAATCTTTGGGCACCAATCAAAAACTTGAATCTTTCCTCAGCAGAGCTCAAAGAAGAAGAAGAACATTGTCTTGATCCCAACTCTTGCTCACTCTGATCAGAAGCTTCCACGAAATCCCACAACCCCTTATCCAACACGCTGCTCGGCGTGCTCGTCTTCTCCGTGAATTCCCGATCCCGTTGAAGAAAACGATGACCGAGAAGCTCTTCGACACTCCACCTCTTTCGCCAATCTCTCTCCAAACACTTGGCCAGAAATTCCTCGCCGTCCTTGGAGATTCCCCTCGGAATCTCCGGCGAAGACTCCGAGTATCCGATCCGGTAAAGAGCGGAAACAACCGGATGATCTCTCATCTCCGGCCATGGAGAATCTCCGGTGATCATCTCAACGATAGTACAGCCCAACGCCCAAACGTCCGCCTGAAAACCCTGCCTCTCGCCACGAGCAACCTCCGGCGACATGAACGCCGGCGTGCCCGCAAATCCCCGGATATTATCCGGTGAATCTTCCCCGGCCAATCTCGCGCATCCCAAATCAGCAATCTTCGCGCCATCTTCCCCGATCAGAATATTCCGGCTCTTGATATCGCAATGCACGAATCCAAACCCGTGAAGATCGCGAAGCCCCTGCAGAATCTGGCGAGTGTAGAGCTTGACCGTCGACTCATCGAGCTTCCTGGTCCGGATTTCGTCAAACAGCGATCCGTTCGCGACGTACTCGATGTGCAGATTATACATCGGAACGCTGTCCTCCGTGGTTAGAGACGATCCCAAGCGTTTAACGATCCAAGGAGAAGCAATCCTGGACATAACAGAGTCTTCGTTCCGCAGGAAGCTCGATCGAGAAAGCTCGGCGGATTTGACGGCGAAGATCGCTCCCGAGACGCGATCGGAGGCGAGATCGACGGTGGCGGTTGATCCACGGCCAATTCTGGGTCCCCTAGTCCACTCCATAACTGATAAAGTTGCGATCTTTTCGAACAACGAAGGAAATCAAAGCTGGGTTCTGGTTTTTGTTCGAGTGTGAGTGTTGTTGAGGTGAGAGTGACGAGTCTGTGATGAGTTTTATAGACGGAGTGGGGTTTAAATGTAAAGATTATTGTAATTGGCTGTTTTGTGTTCCTTAAAAAGACAGTTTGGGAGTTCAGTTGGTTGAATTCTGTTGAGACACGTGGCGGGACGAGAGGCGTCGACAGGTTTTGCCGTCTGAGGAGCCGCAATTGGCTTGGCATGAGAATAAAGCCATCCCACATGGCGACACGTGATTTCTCGTGCTTGTATTTCGGTGTCAAACTTCAAATTTTAATATTAAATAAATAATAATTTACTATTTGAGAATTTGGATAGAATATATAAGCAATTTTCAACGCGGTGTTTAACGATTCTTAAATACTCTAATTAGCACTAATGGGGTTCTTTCAGTTCACACCAGCAGAGGCGGTGTAACGCCGGCGGCCGAAAAATGATTTATCGCTGCCATTTTTCACGGTTGTCGTATACTAACGAAGTGAAATTGCAAACGAGAGTCAAGAATTTAACTACTTTGTTTTTGTCTTTATCTCAGAAAAATCAGGACAACAATTTTTTGTCGGTGCCCATAAATCCATATACTAAATTTTTGACAGTTGAATGTTTCACCAGAATAGACCAGAAGCTTTGGAACACAGAGGCCTTGCCTTTACAGCTATATATACACACACAAACACATTCACAATCACTATCACACACCTTCTTTGCTTTCACTTTTTTGCCCTGAGCAAAGGGGACCAAAACAACCCTACTCTCTCTGTAAATGTCAAGCTTCAAAACCCAACAGCTTACAATACCACACATTCACTCTCAAATTCCTTGCTCTCCAAGTCAAACTCTGCAGCTTTGTAATATATATATATATATATATATATATATGGTTGTAACATAGATCATCAAGTGATCAACTTTCTTGCTCTCCAAGACAATTGTGAAACTTTATATATACATTCATATATTTAAGTTTCTGACTTGATCTTGATCTCTTGGTCCAACTTACTTTACTTTGTATTGATTTTCATTTGTTGCATATCTTTCTCGTCAATATTCATGTTTCTCAGCAGTGGGTCCCCAAAGAGTATGCAAAACGAGATTAAAGCGTAGCTAAAATAAAAAATAAATAGCGACATGGAGATTATACTGATTTGTAAATTGTAATTTTCTTTTCAAAGATTCTTTACTTACTTATTATTCATCTTTTTTCACACTCTCTCTATTACTATAATTCATTTTTCGACTATAACGAATTATTCTCTTTACCCCGTAATTTCTTTCTCTTATTGCATTTTTATGTAAATTTTATGTCGATTACTTTTACTACCTTTGGTTGTCGGTATGTGTATCTAAAGGTGTGCATATATTATATATGTTAGAATAGTTTATTTTATTGAAGGACATGGAAAATTTCGAGATTATTCACATGAAGACCATTGCGTTTTCGCTTGCCAATGAATCAACAATCGTTTTGATTCTCTTTAAGTCAAGTAATTGTCGTTTTATGAGCCATTTTTTATTGTTTATTATTTTGGAAATTGATTTTGCTTAATTTAATTATAATTAGTCCTGTTCACTGTACTTCTTTTGACTTCTTGTTTATAGTTAAATAGTTAAATACTTTTTTGACTTTTTCATTGAAGTCTAGTTGGACTTGGAACAATGTATAGCTCTATAGGGTTGACTTTGCTTTAACTTCTTGGTTGTAGTTTTGTTCCGTATGTGGTTGACTTTGTTTAATGACTTGTTTTGTAGTTTTGTTCACTATGATATGAATATAGGCACTACAATTGAGTCCAATTTCAATTTAACCCACTCAATCAGTCTCGCTCAAAATTAGATTGGATCGCGCCGGACCCGACTTATTTTCAGAGTCGACAGTCGGGACAAGTACCTTGGTTTCGACTCAATATAATTAAACTATATATCTATTTTATATCAATATATTTTGGAGTAGCCCTGACTCTATTAATCCTACTATTTTACTTATCTTTAATTTTCAATTCTCTTTCATCTCGATGATTACTCAATCTCTCGTTCGTAAATCTCGTTATAAACTCTTAGTTTTCGTTTGGGATCTAATAATTAATATTTCTAGTCTTGAATTCGTTCGAACATGTTTAAATAAGGTAGTGATCTAAACCGTGGTTTTAAATCTCGTGACACGCACGAAATATCGTGGCCATGCCGGAAAAATCATATATTCAGCACAAAAACGCTTGCATGTCGTTTTTGTTTTACGACTTCTCCAGGCATGTCATTCGACTTTCCACCACTTTTTCATTATCATTTTCGCCTTTCGTTGATATCAAGCATCAATCCTAAAGTCGCACACTTTTCCCGATCGGCGCCTCGGTGCATGCATTCTACATTTTGCTCCCCATGCTGGCAGAACTATCAGCTCACCGAAAAAGGAACCCCCGGGGCTTTCAACGGCGGAGGAAGCTCAGAGTTGAGATGCATAGATAGTGAATCTCGGAAAGGTAAAATTTGAAGAGAGAGAAACGACATCGTACAGTAGTAAAGCGGGACCCGATTATCGTTTCTATAAGAAATGTAACATTTGATATTTTATTTATTTGCACCCAAAATCTGCTTTTGGAACACAAACACGAGTGATGATAAAGCCCATAAACCCAGAATATTAACATACAGCGGTCATTTATGGCTTAATTTTAAGGCATTGTAAGTTCCATGTTTGCGATATTAAAAAGCACAACAACATAGAAACATAAGTCTCTGAAACGCAAGGTCGCACGACCTCCAACGACATATTTACGCGGCCTCGGCGAACCCGACCCTCATGTTGCCGTAGTCGAACACGGTGTGGTAGTGACCCATGAACACGTCTCCAAGGATCCTGTAAATCGAATAAAATTAGAATGACACATATCATATCAAATCGTATAATTTTATTTTTATGAACTGCAGTTGTATTTCTTTAACTTGTGTTGTAGCGGCGCTTAAAATTTGACAGAAACCGTCAATTTTTGACAGTCGGGGAGGGAGGGGTACTGCTACGGCTTGCAAATTTAATAGAGAAACTGCTAAAGAAGCCACTTCGGAGCTCTAACGGAACAAATTCGTGGGGCGTAACTGATAATTACTCGAAACAATATCTAAAAACGATCCCGGCATATAGTGGAGTAAGGAACAAAATATCCCACATTCCCACTTATACCTTTTTAGTTCAAATACAATCGACCTAGTAAAAAGAAAAGCCGAGAAAATAAATAACAAAGCATAGGGTAAGAACGGTAAAAAATATACCAGAGAGGTCCACGAGGAGGAGCAACATCGAGAGCGGTGAATCCACTAATGCACTGAGCCGCAGCGCCCTCGCCAACTTTGAGGATGTACTGATTTTTGATCACCAAAAAGCGTATATATTAGATTGAATATTTCAGGTGTATTTTAGTTTAAAGAGTATGCACGAGATAGGCGTGGCTTTGTTACCTGATCGGGAGTGAGGTCAAATAGCTTCTCGCCGATGGTTATGGTGACATTAGGCATGGTAGAGAGAGTGCCACAGTCGACGGCCGATTCTCCCATGGGGCTAGGCAGTTTTTCGCACAGCTGGCATGTAAAACAAGACATTAATGAAAAATGTAAAAATGATTATAGTTACCGTTAACATATATAATTAACTCGCAATTATGCTTACCTGATCCACGTAGTTAAGAATCTGGTCCTGTGTTTGGTTCTGCTTAATCTGGTTTTGCATCCACACAACGGCCATCTCACAAACCGTGCACATCGCGTCATTCACAGCACCCACATTCTTATCAACAACACTCTTAATTCCCATGCTGAACCAAAAAGAGAAAGAAAAAAAGGTCAATAAATATACACGAACAAGTAAACAAAAACAATTTCAAGAGTCGACATGTATAATAAACATTTACACATAAGTTATCTAAGATTAACGCATCTAATCTAACCTCACGCTACGCTTTCCATTGAATGAACATAAACCAACTTGTGAGCAGATCTTCTGGGGCTGGTCCTGCCAAAACAAGGACAAAGAACAGAAGGGTCAGTTATGGCATTATATAGTTTATAGATACATCTATAATAATGATATTATGTAATAAGATATACCTCATCGAGAAGACCCTGGATTATGGTCTCCCCGTACTGTTCAACTATGGCCTTGCACTCTTGACTTACGACCCCGGCGGCTCCAATGGCATGATTGAGCTCAGTAATTATAGTCTGTTATTGAACAGGAAAACAACTAACTATAAAAAATGAAAAAATAAAACACAAGGAAATTGTACCAAACATAATATTGATACATCTCGAGCATTGAGGATTTATGTCGTTTAGAGAGTTAACTGAGTCAATGTCTTTTAGAAGTTTAATTGTTGTAATTGGTTAACATAATTTTAACGCTCTGCATATGTTTTACGAAGCAAAAGAAGCTGAAGAGTAGTTAATCAAACAGGTTCAGAAGATTTACACACCGTTGGCCCAGCCAATAACGAGGTTCCGGAATCAGCAATTGCAGAGCAGCCACTTGCACAGAAGCCTGAAATATCATTCTTTAATTAAGACAGGGTATAATTGTATATGATTATATTTAGAAAAAGATTATACAACAATTCCAAACGCCTAATTTGCTCACCAGTTGATTTGCCACCAACCAAAACATCACCCATATCAAACTGCCAGTGTAAAAGATTGTTAGTTGCATGTAATACTTGAAGGTTGGGTCGAACAAGAGAAGTCAAATTTCGGAAGACCAACCTGCCAGTAGCCTTTCTGAGTAACAGGAACATAAGTGTGTTCGCCGATGAAATGGTCTGGGTCAACTCCGCCAAAAACAATCTCGCCACCTTCCTCTTCATCAGCATTGCGGTTAAACCAGAATGAAAAAACGGGTTCCTTAACAAGACCTTGGTTGATCATGTTATACCTGTATCACTCATGAAGTTAGAGATGCTCTAAAAAAAATTCTTATATTCTTAAACAAAATTCTAAATAGAAATCATAATTAATGCAAGGAAGAACATATATACCACACAGGTACAGCATTCCCAACTGAGATCTCTTGAAACCCAAGTCCGAGAATTCCATCAAACTTGGCAACCAAGAATGTGAGGCCGGGTTCCTTTGTTGCCTCAATAAATTCCTGTGGAGAGACAAACAAAATGAGCCAAAGAAATCGAGAATTTCACAATTGTAGATCGGCCAGCACGGGATTATTCATGCAGTTACCTGATCTTTGACGACAAGATCTCCAATTTCAACATGGTCTTCACTGAAGAATCCAGAAATGGCCCCAGTTCCATACTGGATGGCTGCAGATTTACCTACAAAATGAAAAACAAATAATTAATTAAATATTTCATGATGGGATTCACAAAAATAGAACAAGTAAACAAATCATGAAGTATTGTCTTCAACAAACTTCCTTGACGAGATTCCTGTCTATCTTAATACGTATTTGAGCTTCGGAGCTCACCGTTCTTCTTGTAGGTGCTTGAACGGCTTGACTTGTATTTTGAATGCAGATAGCAAGCCACCTATGGA
Source organism: Parietaria judaica (assembly GCA_954871525.1). Lineage (NCBI taxonomy): Eukaryota > Viridiplantae > Streptophyta > Magnoliopsida > Rosales > Urticaceae > Parietaria > Parietaria judaica. Next base: position 3,141,629 of record OX940872.1, on the reverse strand, counting down.
AAGATAAAAGAATAGCAAATCAGTTTGCGCTAAATATCTTTCAATTATCCCTGAATTTGCAGTCCACTTATTTCGATAACCATCCGTGACACTTGATTGTGAAGGTCATAAAAAGGTAAGTTTAAATCATTTTGGTACTCAAGGCTAAGATTTAATTTCTGAAATAACAGCATCTCCTAGTTATGTTGGGCTGAAGGTTCGTAATTCGACCCTACACATGTCTGCGTTTATATCGAAATGATAATATATATGCTTGTAAGATACTCACCGAAAAATAGCACTTCGAAGAAGGCACCCATAAGTTAGAGCTACCAGTATCAAAGATCACGGTAAATTTCTGAGGCGGCGAGCCGATACCGATCTCCCCGAAATACTGAGCGTCCATGTAGTTCTTGAGTTCGATAATCTCGCCTTCATCCTCAGCGTCTCCTAAATTCCCACGGAGACGATACTGGCGAGTGGAATCTTCGAAAACCCTTCCTTCCTTGGTCTCGATCCGGGCAGCAAGCCGGTTCGTCTGGTCAAGCGCCCTCTTCTTCAGTCCAACTCTGAACAACCCGTCGTTGGACGAAGAAAACGCCAACGGAAGCAGAACGAGGCACAGAAACAGCGCCGCGGAGACAGACTTCGATACGGTCCCCATATTCGTGTCTGCCAAATTCCAATCTTCAAATTCAAACAAATTTACTTCAAAGTCAACGTTCATATAGAAACAATTCCACAGCTAAAGACTAAACAAACTATTTCCTAACCGAAATATTTAGGTCAACGCCATGAAAACTCGATCCAAGGGATTCAGACACCAAACAAATCCATTTCGTCAACTTTTTTCGTTGAGAAATTGCGAGAAAGAACAAAATCTACCTCCAAAAGTTGCTTTCTCGGCAACCAAACAGGAAAACGGTGACCTAAGTGTGAAAAAAACGAAAATCTAAACCTAGAAATACCTAACGATCGCGAAAACAACCAATCAGAGCTTGAAATCAGAGCATAAAATCGCGAGAAACTCGAAGAAGCGAAGGTTTGTTCACTTACAGTAGTTGAGGAGCGAGCAATGGAATGGAGGAAGACGACGAAGCTGGATAATAGAATATCTCAAAGCCGTAAGGACTAAGAAATATATACGTTATATTGCAAAATATCCCCATTTCTCATTTATTGCAAATTTTACCCCGCTATTTTTGCACAGTGACAACTTTATCTAGAGTTCCATTAATTGTACTAGTTTTGCCCTGTTAAGTGTAAATTAAACAGAAGCTCAAAACTTGACAGTATTGGTATTAGCTTGTTGTAAAGCATAAATTATTTTCCTAAATTAAAACATACTTTTTAATTAAAAATTGTCATGTATTCTCATTTTATAATATTTGTAAGTTTTTCTTAAATATAAAAAATTATTTTTATAACTTATTTCAGAAATTTATGTTGTAAAATAAAGGTTAAATAGCGGCATAAGTACTTAAATGGCATTAAGTTTCTATTTTTTTTAGTGCCAGAAGTTGTAAAATTATTATTTTGTGCATTCTTTCATATTTTCGTCCAAAATTATGTCACGTGTCATATTTTTTAACCCATTAAATTTACTACTTTTAATTAAAAAAATTAAACTGATTTATCATAAACAATGATATATTTATTGGATTTTAAAACGTAACATGTGGCATGATTTTGGACGAAAATATAATGGAATACACAAAATAAGAGTTTGACAATTTTTTCTTCAAAAAAAAGAGAATTTGACAACTCTCGTACCAAAAAAAAAAATAGAAACTTAACGTTAATTTTTTATATAGTGAAGAAGGTCAAATAGGATTAAAATGTAAACAAAACACAAAATACAAGACAATTCGCAAACTTGTGAAAATAACATGCACATTTTTGTATATTTGTGAGGTAAAGGGGCATTTTGTCATTTTCTCTTCTGACATGATATTATTAAAATATAGAAATCGTGTCAGAGCCCGATTCACGAGGTTCGTTGGTCGTCTTAAAGATGGTGCCAGATTTAATCTGAGCCGTACACGTTGCAATCAGCCCATGCAACGAAGGATAACGATCTAAGATTCTTTTCTTTGGGAAGATTTAATCCAACTACCAGTCAGTCAAAGGCGAGAGTTTTTATAGCCTGTGGAAGAGACCATCGTATGGATATAGTGGACTTCATGAAAGAAAAATTTGGGCCAGAATTTACAATAATAATTTTGATGGGCCATTTGTGAAAATGGGCTGTCCAAAACATCTGAAATTATTTCCCTAAAAAGCCTTGTCTTTAAATTCACACTTTTATAACATACAATACAAGATTTAGTTTTTATATACATATTTGTTTTAGATATATTTTTTTTAAGACGAGTCTTATTAAACCCTTCGAGTCTTCTAAAGGGTGCGGCTCGAGAGGAAAAAGTACTTCACATCAAATTATCATTGGCCACATCAAAGGAGCGCCCCGAAAAAGGGTCGGAAGTCCCTCGTGAATCCTTCAAAAGAAGAGGCTCAACACTTGGCGGAACAGAGTCTGACCATATAGTATTACCTCTAGACTTAAACAAGGGCGGAGCCAGAACTTTAACTAAGAGGTGGCGAAAATTAATAGACCTAAATTTCAAAATAAAACGAGACGTTGAAACTATTATATGTTTATCATTGCATTACAACTTCTTTTTTTTATGAACTTTTGATTTATGGAAATAATTCATTTCTCTATATGATTAAAATTCTCATAAATTTCAAAATAAAACAAGACATTGAAACTACTATTATTAGAAAAAAATTGTAATCATAAAAACTGTAGCTAAAAAAATTAAATATATGTCAAGATTGAGAATCAAACCCAAAGCTATAACTTGAAGGAGCAACACGATTCACTACACCATAGTGACATTTAGTTTACAAATGCTATGTTTATTATTTATATATAAGCTTATATAATAATATGAATACATTAAAATAAAAAATAATGAGCGCGGACCAAGTGTGGGGCGGCCGCCCCCGCTCCGCCTCTCTTGGCTCCGTCCCTAGACTTAATAGCGAGTTTCGCAAGACCGTGAGCGATTTCATTACAACATCTCAGATTAGATACTTTTAAAATTACCTTTTATCTGTTTTAATTACTCCAACTAAACAATATTTGTTTTAGATACTTCTAAAATTACCATTTATTCACAACTTTTTTTATATATATAAAGACAAACTGTTAATAATTAATTAATGAAATAAAAGACATAATATGGAGAACAATTTATTAAATACAGGTTCCAACGTAGTTGTCTATTATGAGGTTTTGGATTTATCATTTATGATGTAGTAAATGATATCTGAGTTGTACAGCAGAATAGTGACCCTAATAAATCAAATAGACGTATGCGTATATAATACATATATAGATACTTACATGACATATATAATATACGTATATAACACATATTCAGGTACTTACATGACATATTTGTGCACGTGCTATAAATTTGAAGACGCAAAGTCTTTCATATTTATGATTGTTAGGGCTGGACTTCATTGTCACGACTCACCGCAATTGTGGACACTTTTGCATGAAACTCCAATATTTCATGATATACATAAATATATATAGCTATATATATATAGAAATATTTTTAATGTCCTAAGTCTCTCTTCAAACATAAGTCTTCCAATCCGTTTCCACTATACCATAGTAGTTAAAGTGTCAAATATCATATATATATAATATTGCCTTCATATATAACGGTCCAATGCAATCAATTGGCAAAAAAAATTATATATAAAGTAAATGTCATGGGAGTGAAGTCAAACTGAAATCAGGATGAAGAATTTTGGACCACTATATATGTCTGTGTGTATATATGACGATGATTTTGAGATGAAGTAAAGAGTGTTGAAACTCGGGTCCAAAGTTTGCCAAGATGATGCTAATTTTCTTGAGTAATTAATGAAACTTGTATTGATCAAGACTGCTTTTGAAGTCAGTTTTCTCACAATAATTTAGAGGATTTATATATAATATATTTATAGTTTTTGTTTATGTAAAGGTGTTATCAGTTTCTTTTTTTTTCTTTTTCACTGAACTGTTACGTCTAGATTGTGACGGTGTAAAACAAGAATGAATGGATTTTCAGTTTTGAACAATTTAAGTATTTTCTTCACTACTTGTTTTGGGAATACAGTTGAACCTCTATAAATTAATAAGGTTGGGACCGTATAAATTTATTATATTATCGAGGTAAAAATTGAACTACTTTAGTATAGTCGGGATCGAAGAAAATTATTAATTAATTGATATATTAATTTATCGAGTATTAATTTATAGAGGTTCTACTGTACGCCTATTATAAATACCTACTTTTATTTCTTCCAAATAACAGCAAAATAACAAAGGACAGTTAATAAGTATAGGTGTGAAACCCTAAATAAAGATTAATAAGCATGTTATTTATATACAACATCATATATGTAAATATAATAAGGTTATTACTGGTAAAAGTATTTAAGTTGTTCAGAAATAGAGCGGCAAAGAGCTAATTTAAAAAACTGTAGTAAATATATCCAAGTTCACTTTTTTGTTGAATCAGTAGACTTCATCTACTTTTTTGCTACTTTTTTTTTTTACTATTTCCGTCAATAATGAAGTCAACAACGCAAATCAATGTTATTGAGGAAATAAACTGGGAATTCGAGAGAGAAAGTGAGAAGAAAAATAAGAATTTGTGTTGTTGATAGTCAAAGAATTTGTGTTTATATACAAGTTTATTTTGATACTCGTGGGTTTGATCGTTTTATTTTTTTTTTATTTTCCTTGACGTCATCACTAAACGAAATAGTAAAAAAAAAAAAAATAACAAAAAAAATGGATGAGATACTGATTAGACAAAAAAAAGGGTAAATTTGGATACTTTTGCTATAATTTTTTTAAATAGGCTCTCTGCCACCCTATTAATGAACAACTTATTTTTGCCAATAATAACCCAATATATAAATACATAGATAGAGACAAGGCCGTGCGTAAGATTTTCGTGGCCTAGGCGAGGATAAAATTTTGGGTCCCCTACCGTAATTGCAAAATTTAATTTTGATGTAAACATATATAAAATATTTCTATAATAAATAAATTATCATTCAAGTATGACGCGTCTTTTAGTTTTAGAAGCAAAAGTACTAATCAACTATGTATAATCGAGTTTCATTACCATGTCTTTTTTTTCGATAACTAATGTTGCCAAACCACTCAACCTATCTTGAGACATAGTTGATTAAAGATAAAACTTGAAAAAAAATAACTTTGAGAAGTTTCTTTTTGCGTGGTTGCTAGGATAGCCTAGTGGTAATACCACACCACCTCCAAAGTGGAGGTTGTGGGTTCGATCCCCACTGCAGCAAACCTGCCTTAAAAAAAAAGTTTCTTTTTGCATATGCAAACGTGAATGGTATGGTTAGCATAATTTGGTAGGAAATCCAAGCATTTGAATAACTAGAATCCAAGCATTTGGATAACTACAACTAAATTCTTGTATGTAATTGAAAGCATCAATCGCCCTTATCATGTCGGTTAGCACGTTCATAGTTAGGATTTCCAATGAAGCAAACTGTTATCAAAATCCAGCCAACTAGTCATGACATTAATGTGTTGTCTTCTTGTTTCATGATTGCTAAGTCGTTTAGAAACAATGAAACATTGAGCTAGTTATTAAAGCCTTTTTTCCAGCTAATAGGCCGACATGTTGTTGATTAATAAACAACTTACAACAGAAACAAAATATATTATCTAGAGAAACTGAACAAACCAACCACTTTTAGTCTTTCTTCTCCCTGTTCGGTATAGCTCGCTCACGAATTATTTAATGAAGAGAAATATATATCAGAGTCATCTTTTGGAGATATTACATTAACATCTTTTTGAGGTCCTCTTTCAACTAAAAAATCTATAAGCTTTTGATTCGTTGGATTCTAATTTGCAAGGTCATTTTCTCATAATAAAATTGACTTGGATCACTTCCATCCTTGTTCTCCATCTCGTTATTATAACACCCATAAATGGGGGTTAGTAGAATAAGACAAAATAAAGACTTTTCAAACATTCACCGGTCATGACACATCACTTTGTATACAATAAACTTAGACTATTCAACGTCCACGTCATTAGAAGCGTAGTTCCTGCCCGTGGGACTTAAAACGACAAAACAAGTAACCAAAAACCACATATTATGCAACACCATAAAAATGTGAAATGAAAAACACCATCATCGCATAAGTCCTACACAAAATCCATTACAAATCCAAAGCGAAAAGATCATCAGAAAATACAATGTTCAATTCGTGATACTCTAAAGATACTGGTAAACAAAATCATCACTTAGATTTTCCAAATCAGTCTACTACTCGTCCGAATCCTAACACTAACACAACCAGTGACTGAGAAGGAGAAAAAAAAAATTTACATGGAAGGGGTAAGCTCCACGTTTTCAGTAGGGAAAATATTACCAAATCTCTTTACCGAACCATTATTAGTGAAATTTTAATAAAATAAATTAAGCTTCATCATAAACCATGTAATCACATTTTCATCATTTTATCACGTTCAATAGTAAAGAAATATACTTCACAAAAGTCAAATCATTTCGGTGGACCATGCCGAGTCAGCTCACGCCTTTACTCCAATATATCTGATCGAATCTTCAAGGCAACGAGAACAGGTAAACTAGATGTCCCTAGCCGTAACTCACCCTCGACTCGGGATCCTAATCACCACCCAAAGGCGGCCAATTCTCCGGCAGCCGAAATGTTGATTTTGGGTAACTAATCACAAATGTCCGTATTGTGGTGCTATTTTTTGGTGTCAAGAACGACATAAAAAAGAAAAACAGACATCTTCTCTGAAATTCATGATTTGTTACTCTGTTAGGATTGTTACAATTAATCAAGAAACCACCACATAAATTGGCATTTCTCCTTGGATCAGATTCTAGAACAAAATGTATTTCGTTTAGGACCGAAACAAGGATGTATAATTCAATGTTTGCATTCACATGAACAGGAGGACGTATTGACTCAACAATAAACCGTGGTTGTGGACCGTATGTGTACAAAATTAGTGGTCAAAATTACCAATGGATAGGTTCTCTACTCCCTAAATTATATAGAGAGAAAAAAATTGCTCAACGATATATTGACGATACCTGAAATGAAATTTCCAAACCATCTTAACGGGATGAGCTGGAAATTCAAAAGATGTGGAATTGATTTCCAAGTTATGTTAGATATTTCAAAGATGTTGGATGAGAAAAACGTTTTGGTTACATCATTTCGTATGGCAATAGATAAATACTAAGCTAATACAGATGCATCTGTGATCTGTTAGCTTGCGACTTACCAGATGCATCTTTCAGATATATATTTACGAATTACATATGGTCGTCAATATAATATGCCAAAAGCCGATGAAGTTGTTGAATTAATTACAATGAATAAAATTTTTAACGTGATGTGATTGTGGAGTGTCGGACTACTGGTCTACAACGTGTAACAGAACTTCATCGAAGATTTATGGCTATGACGTATTCAGAAATGATATACATTTAAAGAATATTAAAAGATATTCAGCAAACGAAAAGTAATAACAATGTGGGAATATTATTGTTTTCGTCTTCAACAACGTCTACAAGAATGTCATACTTCGCTTAGATCTGGAAGATTACTCCAACAATATACGGTTGACTCTTACATGAAAATTGAAGAAGGTCGATTCAAATTGATTCGTAATAATAAAAAACAATTACAGTCTGACTTATATTCTGGATTAATGGAAGCTTATTATCGCAGTGATAAAAGCGCCAAAAAGTTGGTAAATACATTATAATACTATCTTCTCACACCGGATGGACGCGGTACAAGGTGCAAACGGCATAATACAATAATGTTTTTTCTTTATTTCTTTCCAAATTGAGAAAATAAATTTGTTGCACGTCAATAGTTGAATTATATATTTAAAAAAGGAATTCAGAAGAAAAAATATTCTGAAAGAACAAAACGTATACAATTTAGTTACTTTCTCAAAGATCACCACCCTTCAACGTATATAGTTCAGTTTCTTTCTCTGATATCACCACTCTTCATTTCTATAAATAATACATCGGTGTTATGAAAACAATACATCTCACAAACTCTTTCAATATAATCTAACTTTAGAGTTGATCTTTTCGATTATGGCCCACTACTCTGATCATCTCGCCAACACACCGACAATGGTAAATCTAAATTTTCTTTGCACTTCTCTATATTGTTCCCTCTATAACTCTTCGTACATTGCTCTATCATAAGAATTTCAGAAAATTAAAATATAAAAAATACCAATCGTATACTAAGTAAGATCTGAAATCCAAAAAATCTTTTATATTCGCCGAAATTTGAAAAAAAAAAAAAAAAAACTTGAAGATTTTTTTTCCTCATTTCATATTTTTTTTTTAAATGCTAGACATTGAAGTAGATGTGGTTAATAAGAGACCTAAACCATTAGGAACAGACGCCGTTATAGCCTCTAGACATTGCTTACCGCCTTACTACTATGGGCCACGCATGGGAACTTTGAAGCATTGATTAATGAAATTGAGACACTTTTTAGATCACTAAGTTTCACAAAAAAGATGTTCATAGAATTGGCGGTATTGCAACTAGGTGGGAGAACGTTGTATTAGAGGGAAAAAAAAAGTGTAGAAAACACCACATGATACTAAATTTGGGACGCTGATCATAAATGGTTTGAAAAATGAAAACATGTTTTCAATGTTTGGTACAAGAGTGTCGGCATGATGTTATATTCAAGGCGAGAGCATGCGCACGTATATGGATCGTTTCCGGTCACTATTAAATTACAATAAAAAATTGATAAATGTACTAAATGTTTTTAATTTAGTACTAAAATAACATATTTGGTTTCAAGTTTTTTCTAATATGTATAATCTTATTCAATTAAAAACGTAAATAACATTACACAACGACATGTATTTTTTTAACGAACCTAATATTTCTTATGATATCGCATAATTAATTTAGTTAATATTTTCAACGCCACCACGCAAAGAGTGATCAAGGTCCAATATTATTAGTAAAAAAGGGGAATCAATGTCGTGAAAAATGTCTGTATTGTGTAGCTATTTTTGGTGTGAAGAACGGCACAAAAAGGAAAATGGTCATCTTCTCCGAAATTCATGATTTTTGGCTCTGTTGGGTTTGTGGATTGTTACCTCCAATCAAGCAACCACAACGAACATTGACATTTCCCCTTGGATCAGTTTCTGGAACAAAAGGTAATTCGTATATTAACGAAACAAGGATTTATAATTTAATGTTTGTTTTCACATCAATGGGGGGACGTATTGACTCAACAATAATATGTGGTTGTGGACTGTATGCGTACAAAATTAGCGGCCAAAATTACTAATGGATAGGTTCTTTACTCCCTGAATTGGGGAAAAACCCCATATTTACGATACCCAAAATGATTTTCCAACCATCTTAACAGGATGAGCCGGAAATTCGAAAGATGCGGAATAGACTTCCAAGTTATGTTGGATCTTTCAAAGATATTGGATGAGAACAACGTTTTGGAGAGCTCATTTCGTATGGCAAGGGATAAATACCAAGATAATCCAGATGCATCTTTAGCCTGCGACTTATCAATAAACGAATTACAGATGGTCGTCAATATAATATGCCTAAAGCCGATGAAGTAGCTGAATTAATAGTTGGATATTGTAACGAACAAAATTTGAACGTGATGTGATTGTGGAACATCGGACTACTGCTCTACTACGTATAAAAAAAAACTTCATCGAATCTTTATCGCTACGACGTATCCTTTAATATATTCCTACGGAAAATACGCGTTCGAAAATTATATACAATCAAAGAATAGTTAAAGATATTTAGTAAACACAAAAGTAATAAAAATGCGGGATTACCATTGTTTTCGTCTTCAACGACATCTACAAGAATGTCATACTTTGCTTGGATCTGGAAGATTACTTCAACAATATATGGTTGACGCTTACATAGCAATTAAAGAAGGTCGATTCAGATGGATTCGTAATAATTAAAAATAATTACGGTTTGACTTATTATATGGATTAATGGACCCTTATTATATATGTGATACGGCCGCTAAAAGGTTGGTAAGTCAATTATATTATCATCTTCTCACATCGGATAAAAGCGGTACAAGGTGCAAATGGCATTATACACGAGTGTTTTGTTTTTTTACTTTTCAAATTGAGAAAATAAATTCCTTGCCTGTCGAAAGTTAAGTTGTATATTTAAAAAGGGAATTCAGAAGGAAAAAAAAAGCATTCTGAAAGAACACAACGCATACAATATAGTTATTTTCTCAAAGATAACCACCCTTTCAACGTATATAGTTCAATTTCTTTCTCTAAGATCACCAGTCTTCATTTCTATAAATAATACATCGGTGTTATGAAAACAATACATCTCACAAATTCTGTCAATATAATCTAACTTTAAAGTTGATATTTCCGATCATGGCCCACTACTCTGATCATCTCGCCAACCCACCGACAATGGTAAATCTAAATTTTCTTAAGACTTATCTATATTGCTCTCTCTATTAGTTTTTGTACATTACTCTATCCCTAAGCATTTAAGAAAATTTAAAATATCAAAAAACACCAATCATATACTAAGTAAGTTCTGAAATCCAAAAAATATATTTATATTTGCCGAAATTTGAAGAAAAAAAACTTGAAGAAAATTTTGTTTTCCTCATGTCATATAATTTTGTTTTGTTGAAATGCAAGACATTGAAATGGATGTGGTTAATTAGAGATGTAAACTATTCGGAATGGACGTCTTCAAAGCCTTCAAACATTGGGTACGGTCTTACTACAATGAGCCATGACATGGGAACATTGAAGCATTCATTACTGAGATCAAGACGCTTTTTAGATCACTAAGAGTCACACAAACGATGTTCGTAGAATTGGCGGTATTGCAACTAGGCGGGACAACGTTGTATTGGTGGAAAAATCAAAACATGAGTGTAGAAAACACCACATTGAATTAATTTAGGACGCTGGTCATGGATAGGTTCGAAAATGAAAACCTATTTTCGATGTTAGATACAAGAGAGTTGGCATGGTGTTATATTCAAGGGAGAGCATGCATGAGTATAGGGATCGTTTCTAGTCACAGTTAAATTACAATAAAAATTTGATAAATTTGCTAAATGTTTATTTTTGTTTAGTTCTGAAATTAATATATGTAGTATCAAGTTTTTTCAAATATGTATAATCTTATTCAATAAAAAACGTAAATGACATTACCTAACAACATATGTATTTTTTCAACAAACTTAATATTTCTTATTGTATGACATAAGTAATTTAGTTAATATATTCAACGCCACCGCGCAAAGAGCAGTCCCAGTCCCGTAGTACCAAGGTTAAAAATGCCGCTTGCCGATGTCGTTTCGCATTTTTCGTTTTACGGATATATCGCTTGCCGATGGGTATGTCGATGGGCAAATGGTAAAAAAAGGGCATGCCGCATGCCGCATATACCGCATGGGCATACCGCATGCCGATTGGGTTTTCGATGGATATTTTGTAAAAAATATTTGAGTATTTAAGCAAGATATTTATATAGGTTCAAAACTACATATTTAATAAATACAAGACATAATTGTATACAACAAAATACATTTGTAACTTAAATATGTAGGTGAAATGTATAATGTTAAGTCAATTTTTTAGTTGAAGTGTATAATATTAAGTCAAATTATTATGTGAAGTGAATATGTATGTTAAGTGTGTAATATTAAGTGAATATGCATGTTAATTGTATATGTGTATGTTAACAAATTTAATATTAGTTGAAGTGTATAATATTAAATGAATGAATATATATATATATATATATTAAGTGTATATGTATGTTAGGTGAAGTTAATATGTATATTTGTATAATATTATTTGAAGTGTATAATATTAAGTTAAATTATTAGGTGAAGTGTATGTTAAGTGTGAATGTGTGATATTAGCTCTTGTGCAAGTATAATTATTTTTGCCGAAAATTTAATTGGTATTTTTGCCAAAATCTACCAAAAGTTTAACTTTTAGCGAAATTCCATCCATTTTTCGCACATTTTACACACAAAAGCGAAAAACGAAATTCCATCCACTTGCCCATGCGAAAAATGCTAAAAATGGTAAAAATCCAGCGAAACGACAGGGTTTTCGTTTCGCATACCTCCGAAAAACGAAAATCGGTCAAAATATCGACCGATTTTCGCAAAATTTTACACCATGCGTAGTACTAGTAAAAAGGGGGCATTGATGTCGTGAAAAAATTTAAAGAGTATAGTGAGAATTAGGAGTCCTGATTAATTTAGAAACTAGGGGCCCAAATATTAAAATTAAGTGATTTTAGTTAATTTTTTTGGGCCCTTAAATTTAATTGAAGTTATTTTAATTATAATATAATAATTTAAGTGATTTTTAGCCCTTTAAATTTGATTTTTTGGAATCCCCTAATTTATTTTTACTAAACACGATGGCTTACTCTACTTCTCTTAGGCATGGCTTGGATGGAATCGTTACGGTAAACTACGGTCAATGTACCCAATATTTGATTGGCTGCAGATTATGTACCTAATGTTTATTTTTGACAGCTAATGTACCAAAACTTAATTCTGGTAGATTCATGAAATTTGGACAAAAAATGAGTGAGTTATGCCAAAAATACGAAAAAATGTACATATAGAGGAGGAATCACTTACTGACGGTCAAGTGACGGAAAACATAAAAAAAAATCTAACGGAATCAAGTTTGGGTACATTAGCCGTCGAAAATAAACACCGGATACATAATGTGTAGCAGATCAAACATTTGGTACATTAGCCGCAGTTTACTCTATTGTTAACTAACACTTGGAAGTTGGAACCGTGAATATGGTTTTTTTTTTTTTCCCTTCCAAATAATACATAGGTCACAAAAATACGATGCACGAAAGTCAATCATCATTCTCATTAAATGTCAAAATGACAAAGAAATCAAGAAAAAATAATCATTCCTATACTAGTACTTTATATAGCAAAACCCTAATGATCCAATTACATTTACAACACATCATATAATTATTTTCTCTCTCGCCAAGCAGATTATTAATTGTCGAAAATCAAGATCCAGAACGTACTCATCAACTTCTCTCTCTAAAAAACAAAACAAATCTTATTAAGCTATAAATAATGAAACCCTAGAAGAATACTACTCGTCATGAGTTATTCAGATCAGTGCTGCTGTTTCTCGTAGCAACAGAACTCCCGTTAACGTTACCGCTCGGCTTCGAACCGCCCATGAAGTTGGTCAACGCCGCCACGAGGACCGCTGTGAACTTTGGATTCGCCATTGCAGCGGCAGCCGCGGCACCGATTGCCTCCGACGCTGTCTCGTTAGGGTTTGCACTCAGCCCTTGAAATCCCATGAGTTTGGAGCACTGGTTCCCTAGAGCTTGCCCTAGAATACTCTGTGCCGACGTAGGCGACACTGTTGTCCCTACGCTTGGAGGAAGGAGTTGCGCAAGATTACCAATATCTCCCTGCGGGAGGTTCCTTAGCTGGCCAATGATCTGGTCGGCGGTGGAAGATGACGAGGCTGGAGAGCGCGTTAGGTCAAGTGTAACAGTTGGGAACGGCGCTGAGGCCGAGAGTGTGGCGAATCCCGGGGAGCACGGTAGGGTTGTTCGGGCGAGAAAATTAGGGTTTAGGAGTCCCTGGTGGTCGGAGCTCGGCATTGAGCCGGAGAGCAGCATCGAGGCGGCGGCAGAGGTCGTCGATGCCATCGCCATGGCGGCCGGCGGAAGCGGGTGGTTGTGGTGCCCTTCGTAGGTCGTCGTCAGGATCGTTTGGTCCTCGGCGCATCTTTGAACCTGTTGATCAGAAGAATATGATTTAGAAGAGGAATATATAAAGATTGATATAGAAAACTGATCATACATATATATATATATATAAAGCATGTAATAAATTAATAACCTAAGCTAGAAAATTCGTGAAGGCTCACGTACGTGCTCTTAAACGATTTGCAATTGCATGAAAGCTACGTCGACGCAAGTTCCATATATATATATGCAACTAATATTGTTTTATTAAACTATTAATTATGTATTAACTATAAATACTCGAAATAGTGTTCACGATAATTACAAGTAATTCTATAATTACTGATCATATTTAATATAGTTATATAGGAGATCTATATAAATGGCTGTAATCTCTCTAAACTACTAAAAAATATTAAAAATTTATTAATCTAAAAAACAATTCTTATTCATCTCATCGTAGCAGCATTGAAAGAGTATATATATCCGAATTATATTGAGAAATATTTGTCATTAAAATTATTCGATGACCAAGTTTATATTGATACTCCTAAGAACAAGAAGACGTTAATATATAGTGAATTTATTAGTAGTTGCATTGATATGTAGTCAGACAAAATCTCCTTTAATTAATTGTATTTATTCATTTATTTATATATCTGTCTAAGTGGTAGATGAAACGAGAAATTATGTTGCTATAGCTCTATGTAGCCACTTTAATGGAACCATGCACACCGACACGAGATCTTCATGAAATTATGACCAATGTCTATTAAGTCAAAAAGTATGATAAATAAAGTACCCACATATTATATACATATATATATATATATTAATTAGGGCTTAATTATATTACCTGCTTACGAACGGGACAACCTGTGGCCATAGTGCAGCGATAGTAAGCTCGAGGGCATGGATTTCCTTTCGCCATTTTCTGCCCATACTTCCTCCATTGACACCCATCCGATATCTATATCATGTAACATTGCAAAACCATACATTATAATCATTATTTAGAAAATATATATAAATTCACACATTATTTTAATGTATATATAGTGTTTAATTGTACCTTAAATGCATAACTTTGACACAACTATGCGCGTCAAAGTATCTTTAATTAAGTATGAATGCCTTTGATTGTTCTCTTAATTCCCATGCATGGCTTAGTCAAATTAAAGTTTGTTCTATGAATATCACAATAATACTATACTTAAGCGATCAAAAACAATTTTCTTCAAATTAATCATTATATATATAATGAGCATTTATTATACTTACCATGGCAGCTTCGGATCGTGCCCTAACCGACACGCGAGCTTTTCGGATCATGGACATGGTTTCCGAGGCGGCTTGCTCTTCATCCCTAGAGTTGCTTGGACCGGAGCTAAACCTAGAAACCTTGTTCGGGACCCACCGAGGCTGCTCGTGATCGTCTTGACCGTTGGCCGACTGATCTTGGTCGGGATGGTGATCTTGATGATCGTGATCGTCGGGTTCCTTGTTTGACCTTCCATGACATTGATGGTCCATAAAAGTGGTGATAGCACTCTTACAATTCATTGACTCAACGATCTCGTTTTGTGGCGATGCTCCAGTGAACTGCCGGGCGCCGGCACAGGCTAAGCTCCGCTGACTATCTTCCAACATAGCATTGATCATGACCTGAAAACACTAGCGCTATATATAATAAGTAAAATTGAACATTTTAAGTTAATGTATACTTGAAATACAAGGTTCAAGTCTTTGTTACATTAGAAAAGCTAAAAAAGATTTTCACTTAAACTCGAATATAATTGGTTATATAACGATCAGTATGACCGTCTATAATTTTGTTCATGACTCATTATATATGAACTATAAAATTAGTTCAAAAAGATCAACACTTGAGCTAGTATCTAAATACAACAATTCTGATATGTGAATCTTATAAGATTGGTAAAGATGGTTGAACATTTGAAAATGACAGTATAAATTTGAAAGAAAAAAAAAAGGTAATTAATTACTCAATTTGATCATAATGCATGTGTAATTATGTTCATCAATCATGATATATATGTGTGTATATATATATATATTAATTACATACCCGATTGTTGCTTTCTTGGTCGGTGATTTCCGGTTTAGGGTTGTTGTTGAGTTGCTTGGCTTTCACCAACGCAGCGTACTGCAAGTTTAGGGCATGCAAGTTGGTGTTGGCTTGTCTGAGCATCCCTCTCAACTGCCGGTTCTCCGCGTGTACTCGGTCAAGCTCCGCCTGCAGCGCCACATTTCCCTGCATTCTTATTTATTAATCTCCACCTGTCATGAATTTTTACTACTAATAATCATATAAGTAGAGGTTTAGTAGAATATTTATTCATAAATATTATGTGTCACCATTGATCAATTATCCATCTCTGTTTAAATAATTACCATTTTTTTATATAAAAAAAAGAGAGAGAGGAGGAGGAATCTTTTTGCAATTATCTATTGCTAATTACATCACGCTTATATATTTGCAAATCTCACGTATATTGGTGTTACTACAGTTTTCCTCAACTATAAGCGGGTGTCCTTTAATAAATTTCGAGCCGGGTCACAAACCGGTGAGCCCGACTATTGTATTAAAAAAATGACGAGGAAGACAAATATTGTTCATTGTAGGGGATATACACTAATTAATTACTACTATTGCTCTAATTGGAAAATATATATCTCACGATGATTGATCGGCTAATATCATTACCCTATTAAGCAAACTAACAAAAAAAAATTAATTGATAAAATATAGCATAAAAATAGTTAAATAATAAATGATCAGACATACCTCATCGAGAGCTGGTAATTTCTTGTTATGATCTTCGATTATATTATTGCCTGATGATCCCTCGTCCACCGTTGATTTGTCACTACTAGTGTTCGTCGTGAGAAGACACAAACCGGTCTAATTTAAAATAAAATAAAATAAAATACTTTATCAGTATTAATTATAAACTAATTATATCATAATTACAAGATTATGATAGCAATTCCATACATTGACATCAAGCTGGTGATGATGATGATGATCCTGATCCTGATCATGATCATCGAGCTGCAGCATCGCTTGATCTCTCATCGAAGCTTGATCACGGTCACGATCATGGTCATGATCATGATGATCCCCTTTGCGTTGACCGTTGACCAGACGGTGGCTGTGACTGTCGCTGCAGTGATCGGCGAAGAAATCCAATTCTCCGACGACCCTTTGGTCGCTGCTCAGACCTCTGATCACTGCCGCCTCCTGATGATTCTCTCTGATGGGGTCCATGATCTCGTGATGTAACTTGCGCAGCAAGGCAGCGAGCCAAAAGGGTGTTGGAAAGTTTCGTGCTTTTGTAAGAATTGTATAAGAAGCTACAACAAGTTGATCTCTTTATTTCTTCTAGTCATCGGAGTTTATAAAGCATATTATATGCGATAAATAAGGGAGAGAGAGAGAGAGAGAGAGAGAGAGAGAGAGAGAGAAAGAGGTGTGAATCGATGAGAGAGTAGTGAAGAAAGAAGTCTAAATTATTTTCCAAGCTAGATGTGCAATGGACTCGGCAAAAAAAAGGGGGTTTGGACTAAGACCAAATTAATATTAAAAATTAGAAAATTAGAAAATAAATAAAAAAAAAAAATCTTGTGATCTCAAAGAAAAAATATGGCAGATATTGAAGAGTGAGGTAAGATGGTGCGTCAAGTCGCCACGTGGCAAGTTCATGTCAGAAGAGAGAAGGAGTCTTTGGGAGAGAGAGAGAGAGTAGATCATGATCAGAGAAAGTCTTCGCTCGACTGCTTCTCTCTCTCTATATATATATTACTCACGCTTTTCTTATTAATATTCTTAATTCTGTACTTTTTATTATCGAATATATTTGTATGCAATTGATTTTTGGCCATAAGAAATGAGAGAATCAAGTAACATAAATCGGAAGTATATATAAGTATATATAAATATAAGACATGTAGTATTATTATATTAAGGGTTAATAGGCGAAAATATCTAATATTTTATTTTTTTCTGCAATAAAAGGTCTTCATGTTTTATATAACCGCGGTAAAAGTTCTCAATCTTTTTTTTCACGTGAAATTCTTAATATTATTATTTTTCTGTCCCTATCGATTTTTTTTATTTATTTTGGTTTGTATGGACAATTTTCGTATTTTGAGCATATAACTTACTATTTTTTGTTCAAATTTTATAATTCAATTCTTGTGTTGAAGCTTACTAAGAGTTAGTTATATTTTAGATTTAAAGTTTGGCATGTAAATCATTTCAAGAGATAAGAATGTTCTCATAATAAAACTTTTCCATTATACTAATGAGTGAGTTGTAGAACTACCTCTTAGTTTTAAAATGTGAGGAGTTGAATCGTAAATTAGACACCAAATAAATGAGTCACGGTAAAAAAAAAAAAAAATGAAGAATATGAGTAAAATTTAATTGAGAATGTAAAAATGATAACACTAAAAAATTTCTGCCGCAAAAACAATAAAGAATCTTTGGTGCAAAGATAAAAGATTTCGTACTTTCATCGCTATTAGCCTTATATGAAAAATGGAATAAATTATATGAGACATTGACTAAGTCAAGTATTCTTGTGTTTTACCTTTATGCATCTTATACGATCCAAGTGTTTTATATTTCCGAATAAGGGTTAGATCTAATTTTAGTTTTTATAATTTTATTAGGGTATATAAATTATAGAATTAAATAAACGATATTGAAAGTTTGAAACATTGTCTAATCCAAGTATTCTTGTGTTTCACCTTGATCTAATTTTTTGTTTTTATTTTCTATTTTTTTTATAAAACGTATATAAATTCATATTCATAAATAGCATTTATAAAGATATGATGGGGTTTCAAGTTTTTAGCATACTAAACATATTATTGAATTATTATGGAGATAATATCTCATATCCAAGTATTATTCTTGTGTTTTACCTTATGTTATCTTATACTATCCAAGTGTTTTTGAGGGATTAATCTAATTATAGATTTATTATTTTATTATTTATAAGGTATATAAATGTTCATAAATGTGTTTTAATTTATAAAATGATCAATTTTACCTAACGCGTCCACAATTTAGTGTTGAAAGTTAGACCAACGTCAAGATATGCAATTCTTAGACAGCTATTTCACCAATGCCATTAGTTGTTGTTTTTTTCTTTTTTTCTCTTTTAGAGGGTTCGAACTATTTTATTGGAGCATTAATAGTTCTTCGATACCGATATATATATATATATATATATTAAAATGATTAGAGTTCACCATTATAAATCATAGATTACACCACGAGGATTAAACTATATATATATATATATATATATTAAATTAAAATTATTAGCTTTCACTACTACAAATTGAGGATTACATCGCGATTATTAAACCACGAAAAATAAAAATTAGGGTCTAATGGATATCTTAAACGACGAAAAGATGTACCATTCTCTAAACCTAAAAAAAAAATATGTTTAACTGATGAGGAAAATTATACCTTCGTTTGAAGCCCTCACTCTCCGCGGCTTATTTGCAACCATCTTTATTTTTTAATGGATAGTTGTAAATAAGTCACGGAGAGTGAGGACTTTAAACAAAGGTATTACAGCCATCTTAGCGCACCCATAACAAACAACAAAATCACTCTCATTGTTTATATTCCATGTGCGCCGCATCTTTACAAAAAAAGGCCGCGGTGCGTATATTCTTAAAAAAACACTCTCTCTTCGATCATTTAAAATTTGGGTAAAATCTAACACGCGTGGCGGCCATTTTGCTTAAAGAAAAAAGAGAGAGAACATAAATAATAAAAGGCACTTCATATATATTTTCCCCTTCAGAAGTTTTGGGAAAACAACAACATAAATAATAAATGGCAGTTTTCAGACCCTTCCAACAACGAGATTCCTTTTTGTCGTTTGAGGTTAGACAATAGGAGTTTAGACGAACTTTAGAAGAGTTGTCTAAATCCTTAAATTATAGCTTTTAATCGTGATTTAAACCGTGTTTTTGTACTAGTGTTTATTACAGAACACAGACAATTTTATTTTGTTTCTCTTTATTGGAGGGTGCCTTTTTCTTTTATCATCAAGGCATCAAGCAATCAAGCACAATTCTAGAAATTCACGTGTATAAATGCTCACTTTAAGTCTTTTTTTCTAATTACGTAAAAAAGTTTGCTTATTTCACTAATTTTGGGAGTATGTTTAAATTGATTATATCATACAATTACAAAAAGCTTGACATCACAAATTTGATGAAAATTTTATATATAATTCTCATTTTAGTCTTCACAATATTTCCTGTCTCATCAAAGACTAGTTAATTGTAATTTACACGCGTGTTGACATGTTAAAAACCAAATAAACATTTGGCTCACATAATTCTCAGAAATTTTTTACTAAACTTAATTTGTCACTTTTCAATTCTTATTATTATTATTATGTGGTAAAAACATGGTTAGTTGACCTCGCAAGAGGTTAAACATGAGGCTTAGCCTTCATCTAGGACTAGTAATAATAGTGTTGACTAATAAAAACTAGATTTTGATGTGTGTGTAATTTACTTTGCATTAATCACTTTCTTAAGAAATTAATAATGTTTGTATATTTACAAAATATGGTGTATCATGGAGAGGAGAAGAGAGAGTCAATGAATAGAGTTTGACTCTTTCCTCATATCATATTTCCTCCGATCGAACCGGCGCATAACATGCGCATACATATATATATTGTATATATGTATATATATATATATTATGTATATATGTATATATATGTGTGTGAGAGTGAGTCAACTAGTTTGACCGTGCACGTTTTGATTATTGCTAATACTAAGGGTGTGTTTGTTTGCACTTAATAAACATCTGAATCTTAATGGGTCAGATGCAGGGCTATTAAGTGCATTTGTTTTTATTAGGGGTGCAAAGAAAACCCGAAAACCGGGTAAAAACCCGAATCCGGATCCGTATCCGAATTTAAAACCCGAATCCGAATCCGAATCCGGAATTCGGATCCGGGTACCCGGTACTCGGTTTAAAACCGGGTTCGGGTACCGGGTAGTGAAATCTTAAAAACCGGGTACCCGGTACCCGGTTTAATACCCGGTTTATTTAATTTTTATTTTTTTAAAAAAATAATTTAGGGTTAGGGCTCGACACTCATCTCTCATTTTCATTTCTCATTTTAGGGTTTCATTAAAATATTTTTTTAATTTTTGATGCGCGGACGGTGAAATTATGATGGAAAGCCGGAAGAACTCGAAGTGCTTTATCATATGTTTTTTTAATGCATTTTAAATTTTAGACAATGGATGCATGTTTTTGTTATGTACGAGACATGTGTAATGTTTATTTTGAGATAATTTAGTTTTTCTTAAAAAAATAAATAAAACGGATCCGGGTAAAAACCCGGATCCGGTTGAAAATCCGAACTTGGTTTCCAAACCGGGTACCGGGTACTAAAACCGGGTACCCATTTTCAACTACCCGGAAATTCGGGTACCCGGAATCCGGGTACCCGGATTTCGGGTACCGGGTACCGGGTAGTAAATTTTAACTACCCGGAAACCGGGTCCGGGTACCGGGTACTTCAAAAAAACCGGGTACCCGACCCGGTTTCACCCCTAGTTTTTATATTTTTAAACCTCTTAATAAGTCTGAATGACCACTTATTCGGTCAGATGTGAAACCCAATCTGAATTATAATAAGACCTATTATTTTTCTCTCTCTTCTCATTATTTGTCGACATCTTATCTCATTTTCTCTATTTCTCACGTTATATCTTATGTTTGGCCAAGTTATTAATTTTTTATTATTATATTTTTCTCTCTCCTCCTCAAAACTTCAAAACTCCATAACTTTTTTTCCGAGCATCGGATTGACTCATATAATACATCATCGGAAAGGTTGCGACGAGACGAATCCAATGATAGGTGGGAAGATATAGTTTTGATGCTTTTTAAAAAACTATGAAATTCGTTTTTTAATAAATAAATTAACTAAATTAAAAATAATAATAATTTATTAAATAAATAATTAACTAAATAATAAATTAATTCATAAAAAAATTATGGATACGTTTATTCAAAAAATAAATTTTCAAATTAGGGATTTATTTTAATAATAAATAATTTCTACTAATTATTTCGTATTAAAATTTTATATAATATTATTTAATGACGTGAATAAAATCCTAAAAATTGATTAGTTTAAAAATTAATATTATATCATATATTTATATTTTATAATATTTAACATATTATCTTAATATTTATTTATGATAGGAATTTTTAAAATTTTGTCACAAAATAATAAATTTAACTTAATAATATTATCTAATAAAACTTAATTAAAAAAATAAATGCTCTTATGAAATATTAATCATGTTATTATAAATATTTTGATTAATTTAAAAAATTAATACTATATTTAATATTATATTTCATAGTATTTAAAAAAAGTATCTTAAATATTAATTTTTTAATAAGTATAGTACAAATTAGAAAATAAAATTACATTCAGATCTGCATTCAGATCTTAAAAAACAAACAGACTTTAATTTTCAAGCATTCAGATCCAGATGTAAGATCTTAATATTCAGATGTGCATTAAGATTCAGACGTCTGAATCTTAATGCAAACAAACACACCCTAAGAGACCTCCCTCCCTGTCTTTTCCTTCTCTAAGTAATTATATTATATATATATATATATATATATATATATGTGTGTGTGTGTGTGTATCTCGTCTAGGGTTGAAATCGGTTCGGGTATCCGGTTATTTTCCAAAATCAAAGAATGCGTTACAATATTTGAATCAATGATTTTTATTTATATCAAAAGTTTTCATACAGAACTAATATCGGACTTTTTTGTCATTTCAAGTATTAGACTATTTTTTTATGATATTTTCTCTACACATTCATATTTTAATATACCTTTAATGTTACATTAAGAATTGTTACTATTTTTATATATCACAATGACTAAATATAATTTGTGTTAGTTTTACAATGACTGAAGACGCTCTCCCAGAGCTAATTCGCGACCGCTTCGTCTTGCACAAACTTCAACGTTGAGCATCGGAAAGGGCGCGGAGGCACCCCGCCTCCTCTTTCTAGCTTTGTGCTCTCGCTTACACATTCGGAGAAACAACCCGTTCCCTTAGCAGGCATACGGAAAATATATATAGTCATGTCGTGTACGAAAATTTTAATATTTGGACGGCGCAAGAGAGCGCTTTCATCTTAGCAGGCATTGATAACATATAATCAAAGGGCGCATAATTTTTTTATTTTTTTTTTAAATAATTATTTAAGGATTTTAAATAATTTTGAAAGCAGAGTAGATCATGGACATCACTTTTAGTTTGGTCATAAATCCGTGTATACACACACACTACCCGAACAAGATTTACATCGGAGAGACTACGTTTATTTAAATTTAATTAAATTTTTTTTTAATAAAATGAACTAAAAATTTAGTGTATACAATCAAAATGAAATGAAGAGGTAATCAATGTTGGTTGCTAGTCTAACCCGAACTTTCCCTATGGCAGCGGGCAGCGCGGGGCGCGCTGCTCGACCCGAGCTCAATGCATGTGGGTATTTTCTCCATGCCTAATTTGAAAATTAATTTAAGTCTTAAAAAAAATAATATATATATATATATAAATTGAGAACAAATTGCTTCTCTCAATTTTGAAAGTGGACTCATGAGTTTGTTTTTACACACGTACACATACATAGATATTAGAGAGAGATTGATGATGAATTTGAAATGATTTGATATAGATGAACCATAAAGTTGATAATGTATACATATAATATAGGTTAATATAGTTTGAAAAAGGCACACCTAATTATTAATTAATATGCTTGTAAAGTTGACGCAAATTAGGTAAGCACCGAAAAAAATAATTGAAGAAGCCCATGTTACATGACGCAATTCCAAACCTTAACACTCTTACTTCCTTCTTACATATTTTTTGGCGTGATCGGTGCATTTCTAAATTTAATTTCCATTTCCAATAAATGACAAGAAATTATATATTTTTAATCAAGTTAATATTGAAAAAGTTTCTACTTTTTCTTTATAAACTCTAATTTACGAGACGACAAATTAGTTTTACGCATGAGAGTGATTTTAAGATAAAAAAAATTATGAGTATTATAAGAATTGTGAGATGAGCCGAATGTATAATCATTAAAAATTTAAAGATAAAAATTTTAAAAAATTGAATGTGTTTAAAAATTAGAAAGAAAGAAAAAAACGACAATTTCTTTTTAGTTGCTATTAAAACTTTAAGCATATCATCTCTCTTTCTAAGATTATGCACATATGTTAAAGAAGTATTAGGTTTCGTGTAAGAAAAGTGTATTATATCTAATTAATTTTTTATTTATACAAGAAAAGATCGTTGATGTTCACACAAGATATATGCAAGAAAATCCATGAGATAACATATTTCCCAATGCATCTTAATATTTTTTTAAATAAATCATTAGTATTCAACCTCTATAATCTATATAAAAAAAACATATTAAATATTTATTTAGCTATATGCATTCTTGTTAGAATATTCTTGTATGATTCAAATTAATTTGTAGAAAATCATAGATGAAATTTTAGATGGATTAAATAGATTATCATAGAGATTAATATGCGTGTTAAATGTGATTAAGAAGTCTTAACTTGTTGTAAGAGTCATGGTTTATTAAGGTTTTGATAAAAGTCAACAAGTGTGTCTCTTGCGTTTGATAACAAAGCAAGAAAAGAAAAACAAGGAAAAATAACAACCAAAATTCAACGATGTACTTGTCAACTCCATGAGCACATAATGAATGGCATTAATTAAAACGACATGTCGTTTTCAAGGAGTTGATGTATACTTTGACTAATCTTATATTATCGCCTAATTAACCACCGATAATATTTTCTTCTTTGCAACCTATTGATGTGGCTAACTTGAATATATATAATTAATCATATCACAACAGAAGGTTTTGACAGATATAATATTTAAAGTGGAAACTTCCATAAATTAAGTAAAATATATGGGAAAATATATAATATAGTTGAGGGGTTAATGACGGTAAAAATACTCAAAGTTTGGTCAAAGAACCCCTTGTTTACTTAAAGTTTAAAAGTGGCAAAAGTATCCAAAGTAACATTAGGGAGTTGATCACTCCATTCACGTAACGCAGTTAACTTACCCGCCAACTCTGGCCACCTGGACCAACGTAAATTATTGACATGGCAATTGTTTGCCACGTGGACGAGCCCAATTAGGGTTTAATTCGTGTTTTGTCGTAAACGAGGCTGATGTGGGCTCATCCACGTGGCAAAAAATTGCTATGTCAGCAATCCATGTTTATCCATGTGGCCAGAGTTAACAAGTAAGTTAACTACGTTACGAGAATGTAATGCTCAACGCCCCAAATGTGACTTTGGATACTTTTGCCACCACTTTTAGACTTTTGGTACACGAGGGGTTCTTTGACTAAACTTTGTGTATTTTCCCTGCCATTAACCCTATATTAGAGAGTAAACTATGCCAAAATAGAATTTTTTTTGGGATAATTTTTTTTATTTATACATCATATTCTAGGTGTAAGTGGGGGCCGGCCAAGACCCATTAGTCACGCCTCGTAAAAAGGTTGGGCAACCCCGATCTTATCAATAGAGTCCCAGACTCGGATATTTCTATTTATAGGACCGGCCCAACCCGCTCATATGCCAAGCCAATCCCACCTTGTAAAGCCGCTACATGAAAAATATATTATTAATCTCTTAATTATATTTATATGATTACTTAAGTAGTGAAAAAATATGGTCCACTTTGTAGAAACCCAAATTAATTCGAAAAAAGTCCGTCCGGCTCTGCCCAATAACGTTGTAGGTCGGGCTAGCGTGTCGGGTCGACTTTGACCACTTTTCAAATGCCCGTCCATCGTGGCCTACTTTGCGACCTAATATGTATTATCATATAAATATTATTTACTCAAAATATATTACAAAAATGATTTTTTTCACATTCGGCGCCAAGTAAAAAAAAAAAGGCAAAGGGCAACCTATAATAGTTGTATTTCAAAATCATATGTAAAATGAAATTATACGAAAAGAATAAATTCTTAATAAAAGTAATCAAAAGGATCCATATATAAATACATAGATAAGACTTTTATTATTATTTCTCCCTATAGTCAATATATATTTAATAATGACAATCTAGCATTTTGGAGTTGCTTGTATTTTGTACTTCTTTGACTATCAAAATTATGTATCCCACACCCAAAAAAAAATAAATTGTACTAGTTTAGTACATAATAATATAATAAATTAAGAAAATGATATGCTATTTTCCTTTGATCACCTAGCCGAGTCATTTGAGTCGTTGAAACATTATTTTCAATCCAAGTATTGAATATAAAGGGCTTACAAAACCAAAATGATTATTTTTCGAATTTAAACATATTTTTCTCCTTCTTACGTTTTTCTTGACCAAGCTGATAAATATTGAAATAATTTTAAATTTTGATGAGGACAATTATTGTTATTGCAATTACTCATTTAAGAGTTCAAGTAGATAAATATAATACAAAATAGAATCCACTTTGATGTACTTATATACATAGAGTACTCATTTTTTTAGCTTGATAGATAACCTTAATTTATTGTTCTATTTTCGCTTATAGCATTCTCGTAATTAAAATATTACAATTCGGTATTTATATATAATATATATATATATATAAATTCTATTTGAACAATAACTTATGACACGAACTTCCGAAAAAGAAAAAAAAAATCGTAATCAATTTTTTTTTTTTTGGGGGTAATGATCTCTAAGCATATTAGAGTTAATTACAGAGTGATAATTGTTGTGAAACCAAGCAGTGGTCTTTCAATTGGTATAAGATATCTCCTTTTTCCGCTATAACGATCACGGTTTACATGGTTGCCATCAACATTGCCCGTATTTTGGCCCGTAAATCATCAGGAACCTCTGATACTTCGGCAGGCCGAGGCTGCAAGTTTCTTTGTTCGGCTGATTCCGGCAAGTCAATTGGCACCTCTGTAATATCCCCTCGGCTTTCGTTTGGTTTCGGTTGATCCAACTTAGCATGGATCTCTCCTTCTGATTCGACATCTCTTCCAGACTTGTGCTTTCTATGTCTACCGGATTTGCTACGGTGCCGACCCTCATCATCATCGGAGGAAGATTCGCTGTGTTTGTGTCGGTGTCGGTGTTCCGAACGGTGACGACGTCGCTCTCGGTCATCCCCGGAGCTGTAATGTTTTTGTCGTTTTGTCTTCGAGGACCGGTATTCGTCTTCTTCTGATGATGTACTATGCTTACGCCGATGTCGAGAGTCACGATCGTAATCGCCAGAGTGCTCGTCCATGTCATTTTGATTACGTCGTCGCCGAGAATCTCTGTGCTTATGCTTATCTCTTCCATGGCGAGACGAGCGATGAGATCTGTTCTTTTTTCTCGAGTTGTCTAACTCACCATCGATGTTTTCTTCTTCTTCTACATCTATCGTAGATTTGGACCGATAGCTACGCTTTGATTGTCGCTCGCTGGACTCGTCAACCAGGGCTTTCTTTTCAAATTTCTCAATCGTTTCAGACATATTGAGATCAACAGACACCGAAATGAGTTCCCTCTCTTTGCTCAGCGAATCTCCGGCATCATTCGTCGACGATGAAACCCCAGACCTGGGTGGCTCTACCGACACACTACGCAGTGTCTCCGGTTTCAAAGGAGCAGCTCCGCTCTTCACCATGGCAGTGAACATTTTCGCCCGTCTCAGCCTCTCAGCCTTCAATTTCTGTTCTCTGGTCAACGATGCTTCGGATGAATCAGCCTCAGTGACGTCTCGCTTTTGGCTTGAGGATTTCCC
Organism: Parietaria judaica; assembly: GCA_954871525.1. Classification (NCBI taxonomy): domain Eukaryota; kingdom Viridiplantae; phylum Streptophyta; class Magnoliopsida; order Rosales; family Urticaceae; genus Parietaria; species Parietaria judaica. The sequence goes on along the minus strand of OX940872.1, from coordinate 3,113,831 downwards.
AGCTTCGTCGCTCTGGGTGTCGTCGGAATTACGCCGTGATAGCTTTGGGAAGAGTTCTAAATATGGATTTTTAATTCCACTAGTGGCGGCTTTGAGGATCGCCGCAGCGGCTTCTGCGTCAATGACAAGTTCCGGTGGTGGCTGGTTGGGTTTTGGAGGCGGTGACTGGTCATCCTTTTTGGCTTTTGCAAGAATCATTTTGAACTTCTCTTTCTTATCATTATCATAATCGTTTGGTATATCGCATTCCACTGTTATCGAGGGAAGCTTGTCGCCTTCTCTACCCGTCGGTTTTTTCCCGTGCTTTTCCAAAACAGAGCCCTTGATGGCCGACTGGGACTGCAATAAACAAAGTGAGCAGGCAGAGTGATAATCAGTAAAATAAGTGTAAGGTAAAAAAGGGGTAAAAAGTCAAGAAAAACCGTTCGCAAAACTCACATTCTGAGTGTTTTGAAGGACTTGTAGATAGTACGGATGATATTGGTTTGAAGAGAGAAGGAACGGGAATCTTCCAAATTTATGATCTTGCTCCGCAAGAACAGCTTCAAATTCTTTGCCGTTCCTCAAGATGAACTCAACTATCTTTTCAACAACTCTTTTTAACTCCGCTGGAGGCTCCATTATAGGTAGCTCCGCCTTTGCAGAAATGCTAACAGAGCCTGATGTGTCACCGTCCCTACTCACCACCAATGTGGGATTTTTTATCGTGTTGATGCTCGGGTTCCGTTTTACGGTATGCACTTTATCCTTTTTATCTGTATTACTGCACAACATCTTATTCTTCACGGCTTTATTTCCAATGGAATTCAGACCGTGAGAAACAGTTGTGTTGATGGTTTCAACTGTTTCCCGAGACTTCCTCTGTTTAGGATTTGGTGAATCTTCAGTTGCACCATCCTCGTCATCATATCCATAAACTGAACCAAGCAAAGAAAGCGCACCTCCAGTCTGATCAGACTTACTTTCGTCTTTTTTCTCTGGTTCTAGAGACTTAATATCAACTTCCGAATACTTCAGAAGTTCTTGATTGTCAACAAGAAACCTAAAGTAAGGATGAAGATGGTGACCCGGCATCAGAAATCCAAATGTTGGGTTATCTCCTTGTTTTACCCTCAAAACGATTTCCGACTGACCGCCATGCTTGCTAACGAACGAAGCGGTTTTTGCCATGATGTGATGAATCTTCTCTGTTGAAGGCTGTAAAAGAAAAGAAGAAGAAAAAATCATTTCAAAACTGCCGAAGTTTACAATTACAAGTAAAGCAATATATTGTCCATTTTAAGACCAAGTAGTGAGCTCACATAAAGCAAATGACAATAAAGATTAAGAAAGATAGAGAACCCTGTGAAGCTTAAGTTTCATCCAATATGACTATCCTAACCCCACCTGCACAGCCCCTGGGTATCAAGAACGCCAGCTCAGCTCCGAGCATCTGAAACTTAGACATGGCAAGCCTTAGAATAACACATGCACCTTGGTGAATTACCTCTTGCCACGCTACATTGGTTAAGCGTCATAAACATATAACAAACCCGTATTGCAAAGGTTATTATCCACAGGATAGTACTTACGAGGTTCTGAATCAGGTTTTCTGGCACGGGAAAAGGTGGGCGATAAACAGTATCAATGTCACTGTTCTTCTGCTGAGCTGCTTCATCTGCATGTCCATAAGAGAAGCCAACTGCAGTATAGCCGCCGCAAACCCCTGGTTCTGCATCTTTACCTTCATCTGCAAATAAATATAGGATAACGGTAAACAACAGACAAATTTATTAAACGAACACTACATCTTTTTTACCATGATTACCGTCCAACGTACACAACACCGGACTAATACCCGTGTCGTTGATAGATGAGTTCAAGCAAATTCATTTTCCATCCTGCAAATTTGAAGGTGTTGGGAGAAACATAACAATTTAATAAACGAGCAACCGAGTCCCTCGGATTAGCTTCATTGACCTGCCCATTCTCCAATAACTACGAGGCAAAACTTGGCCGCCATTACAGATCTTAATAAAAGCATATGGTTTGGTCCTCATCCTAAAGTCTATACCGATTATTCGGAATGAGATAGTCTTAATTTCAGCTTTTTTCGTTCTTTCAATCTACGAGCACCTAAAACCAAATAATAGCTAACCAGTTACCAAAAATAGAACCAAAAGCAAAGCAAAATTCTTATCGGATTATCACATCGAACATGAAATCTAACCACTGGATCTTCAAACAAAATCTGTTCAAATTAGGCAAATTTCAGGAAAGAGATCGCGTATTTAACCAAGCTCAGCTCGAACTACGAATAGCCACTTGCTTTACCTTGTTCTTGTTCATGGGTGGGCAGATCGAGGAACCGCTCGCGGTTGAGCTCCGGCTCGATAGCGGCGTCGTCGGGGTGAGGAGGCGCATGGCGGCGACGGTGCCGCGGCGGCGGAGGACTGGAGAGGAGGTGGCGAACGTCGTAGCGGTCGATCGGGAGCGAGTTCCACTCGACCAGGGCTTCCTGGGAGTTGACGAAGGCCGCGTTGGCGTCGTCGTCGAAGAGCATCGCGTGTCGGCCGACCACTTCCAAAGCCATGGATGTAGCTGAGCTCCGATCGATCGATCGATCGAGGTGCAGAAGAATCGAAACCCTAGGAAGGAAGTTGAGTTAGGGATTTTGAAGATCAATTTGGGGATTTCTTCTCCGTCTTCGGATATACGAAGCCTAGAACAGAGCAAGAGAAGAGATAAAAACGACAACAAGTACAGATGAGGTCAACGGCAAAAACGACATAAAAACGACAATGGATTTATCAAGGCAGTTATAACGAAGACAAATATAATGAGCAGTTTGGCACAATTTAATTTTTTTAAAAGTTATTTTTAATTTTAATTTAAGAAAAAAAATATTTATAAAAAAGATGAGAGGTGTTTGGTGAACCTGTTATTAAACAGTTGTTGTTTGTAACAAAAGTTGATTTAGCGTTTGGTAAAAAAAATATTATTTAGGCTAAAAAGACTAAAATAGACTAAAAGTGTATTTTTTTTTTCGAATCCTAGCTTTTATGACTCGTGTACAAAAATCTAAAATCGGTTTTGTGGTGTTTTGTAAAAATAATTTTACCAAACACCTGAAAAACAATTTAGTTTATTTTTAAAACAAAAGCATGACTTTTTAAGCCGAACCAAACGCACAATGAAGAAAATATATATATATATATATATATATATATATATATATATATATTTACTCTGGTGACGAGTAAGTAGAAATGAAATGATAGCAGTGACGCGAAAATGTAGTGGCAAAAATATCAAAGTTGTAGCTGAGTGTGTCGGTAAGTACTCAAATTCTTCTTATAGTGGGAGATTCAAAGTAAATAAAATAATAACAAAAGTATCTAAAATTTAATAAATGTTAAGCACTATAAAGATGGTAAATAAATGGACGAGCACAAAAAAATATATCTTAAGTATGATTTAGCATTATGCTAAAAAAATTATCAACGTCCGTAAAAAAAAATATATCTTAAGTATGATTTAGCATTATGCTAAAAAATTTATCAACGTCCGTAAAAAGATTAGTTAAATTTATCAACAACAACGTCCGTATGATTTACCTCATGATCCACCTGAATTTAAATCTTGACTCCGACCATGATCGTCTTCTCTTACAAAAGATTAAAAGACAACGACAGTCATGAGGTGAAAACTAAACAATAACATTTTTCTTAATTTTGTGAGAAGTATTTAAACTACAAACGACCATAATGACGAAGAAACATTAAGTGGAAAACGACAACAAAAGAACAACGTCTGTTGATACGATTGTGTTAAAACGACGTTAATGTCTTTCAACTGCTAACGACAAGATTAAAGACGACATTTAATTTCTTGAAAACGACAAAGAAACAATTGACAAGGCTATTCAAAAGTAAAAAAATTAAATGGCAACAAGACAACAATATATATATATATATATATGTTAAATTATTCTGTTATTAAGTCATTCTTTTTGTCATTTATTATCATGAGATAACTTCTTATCACGTATATTAAATATAATTAAGTGATTAAAGAACAGTTATATCATTAAAAAATTAAAATCAAATCAAAGTGGTCTAAATTCGTGTGAACTTAGATCTGATATATTTCGTCCAAAACCATTAATTTACTACTCTACTTTGACATGAATATTCCTTTCGATGAATGCATATAGACCATATTTTATTACGTTACCATACGTAGCAACCAAGTATATGATATAATATATATATATATATATATCTTAATAAGTACACCACTCTTCTTCTCACTATTTGTTTAAATTATTGATAATAGCTAATAGCTATATATGCACTAAAAGGTTGGCATGTTGTTCTTCAATTCAAGTAAACACCAATCAGACGATATATAGAGCAATTAGGGTTTTATACAAGGTTTTCATGACACGTATCGAATTCTACTATAATATAATAGTATAATAGGGTTTATAGTTTATACTGTATTACTAGGTGTATATACGTTAAGTTCGGATTGAAGGAATATAATTATTTTATAACTTCTCAAGAACTTTCATAATATGCATTAACTAATTTAAGTATTCCTTAGCAGTATATAATCATTTAATTATGTAATATATATATATATATATATATATAATAGTGTATAAACAAATTCATTTTCCTCAAAAGTAATTTCATTGACAACCGATGTAAGAAAATAATTTATTTTACGTAGAATTATCTACTTACGTATTTAAGTGCGTGTGTGTGTATGTACATATATATAATATAGATTCATGAGCTTTTATTGCATCAATAAATTTGTTGTCCTCAAAAGCTATTTCATGGGCAAAATATATAAGAATATAATTTAATTGTATATATTCTTACATATTTACATATATTTTTATTTCAGTTCGAAGGAATCGAATAGTCTATTATAATTTCTAAGAGCTTTCAATATTGTTCAAGTATTACCAACCCTAATAATTAAATTTAGGGTTAATGAGGCAAATGCCCATTTGTGGCTCAAGGTTTAAAAAAAATGTCCATTTCTAATTATGGAAATCATAACTACCAACAAATTGAAATATGGACTAAATTGCCCTTCTAATTTTTAAACCACATTTAATTATAATTCGTTTTTTAAATTAAAATAAAAAATAATTTTTTCCTCAAATGTAGCAAATTGAATAAATTAATTAAAAACAAATCTCCCCTATTAATTAGTATTATTTTTTATTAGCTCTAACAAATCACTTTTAATATTCTCTATTTTAACGATTAAAATCTAAAATTTATTTTCCTATTAATCTATATTTATTTCGAAATTTTATTTATGAAACCTTATTTTCGTTTGCTTAATTTTATGTAAATTTGTTTACGAAACTTGGTTTTCGTTATGCCTCATTATGTGTAAATCTGTTTACAAAACTTGGTTTTCCTTCTGTCTCATTTTATGTAAATCTGTTTACAAAACTTGGTTTTCGTTTCTCCTCATTTTATGTAAATCTATTTACGAAATTTGGTTTTCGTTTTGCCTTATTTTATGTAAATCTGTTTACAAATCTGTTGACAAGATTTTAAAATTTCATATACATATCCATAAATGCAAATTTGTGTAAAATAACTCCAAATAAGTGTAAAAACATTTACAAAAAGCGTGTAAATCCAGTTACAAAAATATTGCCCCTCTAAGAGAAATTATCACTTCAAAATATCGTAAAATCATTTACAAAAATCAAATATATTACCTTAAAACTGTAAACATATATACAGAAAACTGTAAATAAATTTACAGTTACGATTGCGTGGAAAGGATCATCGCGCCACGACGGAGAGCAATGGAGGAAGGATGCGCGACGGAGGGCGACCGCGACGGAGGAAGGAGGCGCGATGGAGGGCGACCACGACGGAGGCCACGACCGCCTCCTCGGCAACCGCGACCACGGTCGTCGAAGCCACGCACGAAGTTGTCGCGCTCTCGGCCCGAATCCGGCGATGGTGGTCAATCCGGAGAGAGAGAGAGAGAGAGAGAGAGAGAGAGAGAGAGAGAGAGAGAGAGAGAGAGAGAGAGAGAGAGAGAGAGAGAGAGAGAGAGAGAGAGAGAGAGAGAGAGAGAGAGAAATATTAAATTTTGGGTCAAAATAACAAAATTAAATGATAACCTAATTAATAGGGGAAGTTTTCAACCAAAATTTAAGGATGATTAATTTAATTTCGAAAATTAATATATAATAAATAATTAAATACGAAAATAAATAAATATAATTAAGATCAAGGTTAATATGGTCCAATATATTTTTAAAATGGGTATAAATGAATTGTTTGAAACTATGGGCAATTCCCTTAAACCTTAAGTGATTTTTGGGCATTTCATGAGTTTTTCTTTAAATTTATACAACAATGGTCTACATTTGCGAGGATCACAATCTAGCAAGAAAAAAAGTTGCATTATGTTTAAATGTCTAAAGTAAACACACACAGACACACACATATAAATATATACATGTATATATAATATATACATTTAATCTCATTGTAATTTAAATAGCTGAAATTTTGGAAAAAAAAACATGACATCAAAACCGACATTTTTTTTTCTTTTTCTGTTGCCTTATAGAAGCGTATAGACGTTCGGTTTATAAGTTATAGACAAAACAAAACATGTCCTAATAAAAAATAAGAAAAAAATCCATAAATTAAGCCATATATATATAATTAAATAAATTAAGATTATGAGGTGACAAATGCTGAGATTTGATTGGTTACACAAACAATGCGAGTCCCTTGGAAACTTGAGAGCTAGTTTACTTTGGACTTACACGATTAATTAATAATAGTTAATAATTATATATAATTATAATAATATGGGTAAACTGCGGCTAATGTACCCAATGTTTGATTTTCTGCGGATTATATACCCAATGTTTATTTTTGGCGGCTAATGTACCCAATGTTTGATCCGTTAGATATTTTTGGGTTTTCCGTCAGTTGACCGTTAGAGAGTTATATGTACACTTTTCGTATTTTTGACATAACTCACTCATTTTTTGTCCAAATTTTATGCACGACCTATGGTTGGAAAGATAAGAGATAGATATACAACTTTAATGTTTTAAGTTTTGTAAAATCAGTTTTAAAAAAATACGAAATTTCAAGTACAACGTAAAACTGGACATTAGTTTAATGCAAAATATTTGTTTCGAGCAAATTTTAATATACTTAATGACTTTTTATGATGAAACGTAAAACTAAAAAGTTGTAGATAAACTTTTTATCTTTCCAACGGTTGTTTATTTATAAATTTTGGACAAAAAATGAGTGAGTTATGCCAAAAATATAAAAGATGTGATGTGAAATAATATTTCATATTTTTGGCATAACTCATTCGTTTTTTATCCAAAATTTATAAATAAACATCCGTTGGAAAGATAAAACATTTATCTACAAATTTTTACTTTTACGTTTCATCATAAAAAGTCATTAAGTATATTAAAATTTGCTCGAAACAAATATTTTGCATTAAACTAATGTCCAGTTTTACGTTGTACTTGAAATTTCGTATTTTTTTTAAACTGATTTTACAAAACTTAAAACATTAAAGTTGTAGATCTATCTCTTATCTTTCCAACCATAGGTCGTGCATAAAATTTGGACAAAAAATGAGTGAGTTATGTCAAAAATACGAAAAGTGTACATATAACTCTCTAACGGTCAACTGACGGAAAACCCAAAAATATCTAACGGATCAAACATTGAGTACATTAGCCGCCAAAAATAAACATTGGGTACATAATCCGCAGAAAATCAAACATTGGGTACATTAGCCGCAGTTTACCCTAATAATATTTGTGTATTAATGACGACATTAAAAAAATAATTGTTAGCTTTCCATACGAGACGGTCTGTATCGGACCCTTCTTAGAGCTCAAGTTTAGTGTGCAAGTGTGTAACCAAACGCGTCAACTTATTTATTATACTTATGATATAGCATATATATATTATAAGTTGTATTATTAGTTAAAATATTATTTTTAAATTAATGTATATGTAGTTCAAATATATACACCCGCTTTGCTTGACCTTGAGGCATGGCTGAGCTTCTTCAGGGCGGCCATGGAAGCACAAGGTGTTCTTGCCCTAAGAACACTCACTTTATTGTCAACGCACCTCAAGAGATCAAAATCTCCATACTACCCTTTGACTTTTACATAATATATTTATTTAATCTCTTAGGGGTGAAATTGAGACAAAAAAAAGGGTAAATATTAGAGATTTGTAGTCCTCCTGCTCATTTTTCATATTTTTGATAAATTAGATATATTGAAAATACCATTTTTTGGTAAACGGATTTGATAAGAAACAGTTAGCGGATACTTGTTCATAATAGATAGCGATATAAAAAATCGGGATCATAAATACTGGTTCTCATGATCATTCAAATCTATACAACCAAACGGGTTTGGACTACTTTTGGGTTGTTAAACCGGTTCGAATTCTCAAAACCGGTACAATAATTTAAAACCCTACTTTCACTCATGATCATGTGAGCGAGATTGTGATTGCAAGCATGTCGATGCATTTCACATTGATACGTGAATGCCCAAATCATCACACAAAACCTCTTCTTTTATTAATTATTTTATTCATTAATTAATTAATTTGTTAAGATCATAAACCCTAGAATTAGACCACACTCTTCGCATCACACCCCAAAAGAAAACCACCACCTTTTGCCACTTTTCACGCGTCAAACCCTACTCTCTCCTTAATATATTTCATACTATAAACACTAGGTTTTCCCTCTTCACATGCCCACCAAAACTCTCTCTCTCTCTCTCCCAAAGAAAATCTAAATCACACCAAATTACCATCTCTCTCTCTATCTATACAATCTTGCAAAAAAGTTCAAATTCAAAGAAGCAATAATGAAGCTAGGGCAAATGATCTTAGCCTTCGCCATAGCGATGGCCGTGTCCATCGGTATCCTCACCATGACGAGCAACACGCATCATCAAGGCATCGTGAGCGACGCCCCGAACATACCAAGCGACGGCGAACCCAAACCATCGCTCCAACCGCCGGTGAAGAGGTCGATGAGCCGCTTCCTCGCTGACAAGGAGCGAAACCCTAGAGCCGCCGACCACTGCAGGAAGGATAACTCCGTGTGCACCGCCAACGGGAAGAACGAAACGTGCTGCAACAACAAGTGCATTGACCTTAAGTATGACAACAACAATTGTGGCGCGTGCAAGAAGAAGTGTCTCTATACGCAGACCTGCTGCCGTGGTGAGTGCGTCTATTTATCCTTTGACAAGCGACACTGCGATAGGTGCAACTTCCGGTGCAAAGAGAACGAGTATTGTATCTACGGAATGTGCAACTACGCTTGATTTTAAAACGAATATTTATGTCATCCTCTTGATGATGATCGTGATCGGAGACGAGAGGTTCGTGATTTTTATTTTGAATTTGTCCGTTATATATACAATAAATTTAAAACCACAGAAGACATTCAAGCTCGGTGGTTCTCAAAGACAACTATAATATAGTTCCTTGTCGATTGATGAAGATTAACATCCTCTATATATAGTAATATGATTATGTGTGAGTGTAATATTATTGTGTCATGCGTACGTACTCGAGAAAAAAAAATTCTTATAAGCTATACGGAAAATATATTCCGTTATAATGATGATATAAATCCTATTATGTTGAGAAATGAAGTCCTTACACATTTTTGGTAGAGCTAGAAATATTCATGAAGGATTATACTTTGTAATTATGTAGCTTGTTTGTAAATTATAAACGAGTGGGGTTTATGTTTGAATATTATGTACATTTCTCCACAATTTCTTGATTTGGGAATAAATAACTGAAAAGTTTGTATGCATTTTCTATACGAAAGATACACACGCGATAATTTTTTTTTTTGTTACTTTAGTATTGTAATTTTAAATTACACAGATACATTATAATAAGATGCACGTACAAATATAATGTCTCAGGATCATTATTTATACAGAAGCGATCATTCGAAAATATAGAAGCTAGCCACATGCAGTCAAGTCGTTGGATAATACGATATACAGTACATAAATAAATGACATTAATGAAGATATAACATGTTAATTAGTTGGAAAAGGAAGGTACGATACGATTTATTACCCCACACACACACACACATATATATATAATATTATATATATATATATGTGTGCTTTGGTTGATACGCAAACGCTCATTCGAACCGGAAGTATATGCACATGCAGTCAACGTCTTTTGAGTACGTATATGATAATAAATAACCCTAAAGAGTTTCTTTTGAAGTACATGTTATTGAGAATTTCAACATATGATGAAGTTAAAATTTTAATTATTGTATGATAATTATTGGCAGTACGCAAGGCAAGATCGAGTCTTCTTTAGATATTCAAGGAATTTACATACTTCGAGACATAAAATATTGATTAATAACTGGACTCTAATCCTAATGAGTAGGAATGAAGCAAATATAATATTAGATCAACGAGCTTACCGGAAATCACTCATCATATGTAATGCTTTTTATTAATTTTCATATTATCGAAACCCCATCTATATATATAGCTGGCAAATAAGTATATAATATATATTTTTTGTTATATTTAATACAACTTCATAATAACCTCGAGTAAATAATTATTTTGTCTGGCCCGACTCGGGCCTTACAAGCTAAATTTTGCTAAATTTATAATATAATAATTTTTTAGAAGTATATAAGTCCCAACTGATATAATTCAATATAAAAATAATAATATTACATATAAAACTACATATACACTATATATAAAATATAACATTGCATGACTAATTATAAAATTATATTAAATAATAGAAATAAATTACACGAATTAACTAACTAATAGTGGGGTTTCAAATCATGATTATGAAGTTATTTGCCTATTTAGAATTTATGTTTCTCTCTACTTTAACTATAAACTTCCGCGCAACATTAAGAAGGTCCGGTGTTGTATTTTCGTAATGTAAAAAGATTGTACAAAAGTATGATTGTCGTTACAATTGCATCATTGCCTAAAACAAGTTCTATTTTTAGTATAATCATCTTCAAACTATGTATTATGAATTTACGATTACAATATTCTTGACATGCTATGTAGAGATTTTTTTCCTTCAAATTTTAATTAGAATATAACTAATACTTTATAAATTAATAATTCGATAATATAATAAATTTTGGCGAGTTCAACATTATTAATTTATATAAGTTTTACTGTATAATACCAAATTTTGTTGTCAATTTAATATCAAATGAAATTGTCTAGCTTCCTTTTCCTTGGCAATATATATAAACATGCACAATAAACAATAATTTCCTCATTCATCCATTTTCCTAGCAATACTCCGTTATAAACTAAAAAAATAGATTAACAGAATAGAAACCTACAATTTCATGGATTGCATGAATTAAAAGAGTTAAGCTAACTACGCACACTTTAAAACAATTAGATACTTTTTTTTCTTGCTATATATTGTTAAGGAGACTTTGTTAATTCAAGCAAAACAGTTGAAGATGAGGATTCTCAAAATCTAGTCTTTGTGTTTTGCTACGTCATCTATCCAAAATTGTCCTTATATATATGTTAGTATTTTTTTTGATAATTAAAAAAAAAAAAACTTGTGTTAATGAAGTTTATCTTTCCGTGGAGAGACTTAAAGAATTTAAATTTTGAATTTTAAAACACATGTGTTACAACGACGGTTTTGTTCTTCTCTTGTTTGAACCTCCTTGTGTTCCGAATTTCGCTTATTTTCTTCATTTAACTCATATTCTCTATCTTTTATCATCTTGTTATCTCCTACCTTCTTCCTATTTTCTATCTTCTCTTATCTTCTCCAATATATCTCCTCTCTTCTTCATCTTTTCTTCTCCCCCAAACCTTAAACCCTAAATTCACTAAACTCATTTTTACTAGTAGAAATATAAATCAAAGTGCTGGATTGAAGTTTTCTTAGTGAATTGTGGGTGGAAATACGGCCAACGAAGTATGACTCATAGTGTGCGTGAGTTTTTTGGATTTTAGTCAAATTTCAATATTTAGGCCCTCAAAACGACACTTTTTGATTCAGTAATTTTTTATTATTATTTTCTCTTGGTTTTTAGAATGTGTTTAGTTTTCTTTTATGTTCATATATTATATTTTATGTTCTTATAGTGCTCTTGATATTCATATATGGTGTTGTTGATGTTAATATAGTGTTTTTTTATTTAATTTGATTTTAGTTTCCTTGATGTTCATATGGTGTTCTTGAGTATGCGAGAGAAGTGTTGTCATCCCATCGTCGATGAGGATATAGTATTTTGACGAGCTGTTTTTGGCTACACAAAAGTTGCGTTTTTTAAGCGACATGGTGGACGAAATAGACTCAAGCTATAACCAGACTAGAGTTGTGATCCCGAGCCCCGCCAAGACGAGTCACAACAAGAACGGGTTCCCACAAAGCGTTAGAAAATCCCATGATAGTGACAAAAGTCAAATTCTACAAAGTAACGGAACAAAATATATTTTGATTACTTTGTCTTTTTATCTAGATTATTATTCAAAAAATCCGTATTATTTGTTCTTTTCGAGGAAGAGAATTCCTCGAAAAACCCTTAACATATATATACACATTAATATGTATATACGAGCTTCACGACCTTCATTACGCTTATAACTAGAGGGTGGGGAACTGAAAATGGATGTGGGCTGTGGCTAGTGAAGGCTTGTTACAATAATCAATTAAGAAAACAATTGAATGATTAATACATACTTAATTAGGTAAAAAGCTGATTAAGGGCTAATTAGGCTAAGATTCGGTACGCTTAAGCCAACTGCGGACTGCTATACCAAAAGGTTTAATATTTTATTCACTTAAATCATATGCTTCTCTTTTAATGCCAAAATAAATAAACAAAAACTATAATTAAAAAAAAATCAATAAATAAAAAATTACGTCCTCATACATCGAGTGTCTTATTCTATGTTGTTCACAATTAAACAACTTGAAGAATCTCCAAAACAAAAAAAATAAACGTATAATTATTTTATAATTCCTAGTGATATATATATATATATATATGAATTATTCATGCATAGCTGCAAAGTCCGAAAGCACAAAGGCCTCCACCGCCGCACCTATTGTTGCACCCTCCGCAATGCCTCTTGCTGAAGGACGGGTTTACACACTTTCCGCCGCAACATATCTGGCTGAACTTGCACTTGTTCCCGCACTTACCGCAGTTTTGCCAATCCGAGCGTATGTTGACGCACTTCTTTTTGCAGCAGCTCGGCCCAGGGCTGCCCTTCAACTGGCAAACCCTAGGATTGCTCTTGCACGTAGCACGCCAAGTCCGCTTCACCGGCCGGAATAGGTTAAACCGACCGTCCTGCATCCGAAGATTTTGAAATGGAGGAGGGTGCATGTCATGGTCATAAGTACCGTGATATTCTTTCGCTAAATATTCACTTTGGAACGCGCCGGCTTCTATGCTGAAAACCGCAATATCGGCTACGGTCACGATTAGAATCAAGAGAAAATGCATGAGCTTCATTATGAATGAATGAATATTGGCTGTGAAGTTGGAGCTTCTATTTATAGGACTATTATAGTATGATCTTAAGCAGTGGGTTTGACTCGTTTTAGCCTAATTTATTTGTTAATTATCTACAATTAGCAATGGCTAATTGGTGGGAAATTTGGAGTTGACTAGTCTAATATTTGTACAGCTTGTGCTTGTTTAATAATATGAAGAAAAAAAAAACAGAAGTTGCAAACGACCAGAAAAATAATATTTAAATATATAATGGTACATGGTATTACACAAAATTAGTCGTATATATAATTTACTAGAAAGTGTTTGGACTTTGGAGAATAATTGTTTAATATAATTAGGTCAACTTGTATGTAGCGATATGGTCAAACTATCTCTTCTACTTATTTCAAATAAATTGCACACGTGTTTTATTTGCATAATTTATTATAATGGCCACTATTTGTGCTTATGAACACGAAGATCGAATTTATGTCCATATTTTAGAATCCACAAAGAAAATAAATTAAAATTCACATGACACTACAAAATCGATTTTAAGGTTATACTAATTTATATACATATATAGGCAGTATGATTCAAATTAAAACCGGGACGTCTCTATTTATAGCATGATAAAAGAATTCTAAAAAAAGCAAAATCGGGATGAAACCGAAAATAGAGTACATTTATATATATAATGTAACCACGAAGGTTTAGTATTATGTAAAATATAGTCAAAACTCTACGGCTTTTACGTGTCATCATCGTACATGCATTAGCTTTTGGTCTCCACATTGCACAGCATTCAATATCATCTGGTACATTTGAAACCAAACTTTTCCTAAGTAGCTTTTGACCTAACTTTTATCTGATTTTCATTGACAAAAATAACACTTTTTTTTAATTATATTGACCTTTGAATTTCAGGCGGTATGTGAACGAGATACTAATTTGAGTAAACCACGAGCGAGCAATCCGCAATATATCGGCTTAATATATTTTATAGTAACAAAATCTTCGGTATCAGTTTTACTTTTAAAAAGACTTGGACATTATTATGGATAACTTTTCGGAGCTCAAAAAGTTAATCGACCCGAACCTTATTATTTGGTCTCTAGGGTTTTCAATAACAAGGTTCTCGATCCACAATTCGGGTTTTCGGTTACTTTTACACCCCTAGATATATCCAATTGTCCCTCCATGCATCTTATAGTACAAGTCAAATATGCGAGAGGAAATCAAAAGTTCAAACTCTTATTACACTTAAAAAATAAAAAATTAAATGAAAAAAATGTACCCACTAGTATAAAAATTATAAGATGAGAAAATTTGATATGGAAGACTTATTTAGCAAGAGTATTTTAAATATTCAATGTGGCTTGTAACTGACATCGTAGTGAAAGAGACATTTGTAATTAGCGATAAGTTGGTGTACTTAATATTGAATTTGTGTTATCATTATCGTTATTATTTTCTTTTTTTATTTTTAAAATTTAGATCGAAATTATTCTAAGACTATCCATCAAAAGCATCGAATTAGAATTTGGCTTGTTTAATCTTTGACTATTATGCATGGCTATGCTATACGTAAGAGTCGGCCATGATCATTTCAAAAGTCATTCTTTAATTTAAACTGAGAGAGCACAAATAATTTGAATATTTGAACGATGGTTCAACAAATATAAAAATAAAAGAACGATAACTGTTTACAACTATGCATAGCTGCAAAGTCCAAAAGCACAAAGGCCTCCATTGCCACACCTATTATTGCAGCCTCCGCAGTGCCTCTTGCTGAAAGACGGGCTGACACACGCTCCGTCGCAACAAATCTGACTAAACCCGCACTTCTTCCCGCACGCACCGCAGTTTTGTCGGTCGGAGTGCAAGTTGACGCACTTCTTCTTGCAGCAGCTCGGCCCGGGACTGCCCTTCAACCGGGACTGCCATTCTCATAACGCAGCAGTTAACTTACTCGTTAACTCTGGCCATGTGGACAAACGTAGGTTGTTGACTACATAGCAATTCTTCGCTATGTGAACTAGCTCATATCAGCCTCGTTTACGATAAAAACAACGAATTAAACCCTTAATTGGGTTCGTCTACGTGGCAACAAAATTGTTATGTCAGCAATCCACGTTTGTCCACGTAGCCAGAGTTAACGGGTAAATTAACTGCGTTACGAGATTGGAGTGGTCAACTCTCCAAATACAATTTTGGATACTTTTAATTTGTAGATACAGGAAGGGTCCTTTGACCAAATTTTGAGTATTTTCGCCATCGTTAACTCTTTTTACTGCATTTTCCTATGCTATAATCGTCTTTCTATCAATTGTCACTTCTACGGTTGATGTTCAGTGTCGTTTGCATGTACTCACGTTTCGTGGCTTGACTGTACTCAATGGCTCAAAAAAAATCCATAATAAATTAAGTAAAATCTAAATGCATTTGCCACCGAGATATTTGATCAAGTGTCTATTATATATGTATATATATATATATAATATTTTCATAAAAAAAAAAAAATTGGGTATATTTCATAATTTGGTATAACTATTGTGTCGCTCTTAATTTACATTGAAGTTTACACTTGAGTTAAGATATATCTCCTTTATATTTTACACAATGAATTTTATTTTTTAATTTAACTCTTACTATAATTTATTTATATATATACATTCTGCTGTAATTTGTGATCTAACATCCCAATACAAAGTGGTGTTTTATTGATGCTTTATCCTTTGTGTAGTTCATTAAAAGTTGTCGTTCTATGATTTATTTTCGTTCTCTTCTGTGGTTTAATTATGTCGTTTGCGAAAGACCTTGCTTTGTCGTTTACTATTGTTGTTTTTGTATAATTTTTCAGGTATTGTGTTTTCTTCATGTTTAGGAAGTAAAGTCGTCTAGTTTGTCGTTCATTTCTTATAAGGTATAGAGAAAAAAAAAATTGTAACTTTCTTCCATAAGCGAGTGAGTTATGTTATTTGATACAAAAGATATCACTTTCTTGCTTAAAATTAAATTATTATCATGACACGTTCTGAAAGTCACCATGTCTATCAATATTAAATTTACGAGGTTAATTACACGAGCTCGATTCAACTTAAATAATGAAATACTCTACTTTTTGCTTTTAAAGTGATATATATATATATATATATATATATATATATATATCCCTGTCTTTGTCATAAATAATTCGTTTGGATATATAATTTATTGGTGGAATGTAGTCTTTTTAATACCGAAGGGGCAATAGTTTAAGTGATTTTGATTTTTAGATATCGTGAAATATTGAGTCACTGATATTTATAGAGAGGGAAGCAAAGTTGCGGATTCGAGCTATCCTTTGGTGCCTTCATATATATAGATTTCACTTCGTTGTTCGTCAAAGATAATGATATTTATATGAGATCTAAGAGGAATAGATCTTGTTTGTTCTCCCTAAAAGTTATAAAATCGATAGATAATTTTAAGTAAATGAGCTAGTTCTTTTTTTTTTATTTAATATATAAATGTAAGTAATTTTTGTTTATATTATTTTAAATTTTGTTTTTTTTTGTGCATTTTTTAATATTAAAATTCAATTAATTACAGTTGAATTCATTTTCCTATAAAAAAGTAAGATATATTATTTTTAACTAGGCATTAGTATTAGTTTGATCATTTCTTTTGTAGTATTGTAAATCTGTAAAGTTAATTAGGCAATAGTCCTCAATATTATACATATATATATATATATATATATATATATATATATAAATTAGAATCTAATTAGTTTGGCAGAGTCTAGAGTCAAAGAATATATTGTGATCAGACATCGTGAAACACGAAATCTTCTCAATATCATTGTTATAAATATATATGGAAAATATATTAATTAGACTATCTGTGTGTGTGTCCGTATAAAATATCCGTTTTCACTTTTTGTTTCTTTAGCTTCACAAATTCTTGGAGTCTGTATGCATAATTTGGAATAGAATATGAGCTTTTTCCAACCTGTAAAAAGAGCACCAAAGACCAGCTTAAATCAATAATGAGAATACGAGATCAAAATATAATATATATAAAAAAAAACTAAAAAAAAAAGTATACTTTTTAAGTTAAATTAAAATTAATATGTATGTTTTTTCGATATGTACATCTGAAATGGTTTCAACGTTGAGCGTATATTTTGAGAAGTGTCTAGTTTTTATTATAAATTATATTTTTGTTCTGATTCAAGATAATGTATTAATTAATTTATTTCTTGACAAAATTAATAATGTTATAATAAAACAAAAAAATTATGTGATCCTCAAATAGTTAATTTATCAAAATTATACAGTAACTAATTACTTAATCAGTTTGACATTCTTTAGTTATGGATAATAATGTGCATATGAATATGAGTAAATGCAACAAATATATATATATATAAGGACGGAATAACTACCTTAATAAGTAGAAGATCATTACAATTATAGATTAAGAAAAATATAATAATAATAATAATAATAATAATAATAATAATAAGAAAAGTCATGATGTGGAGTACTGTTCATAAAAATACTAATTTACTTCCCTATCAAGCAACATATAGGGTGTGAACTCTGATATGATATATAGCAAACATATTTCCATAACAATTTAAAGAAGAATCAAAACCCAACGCTTTTTATGATTGATCTGGGGGCTACAAAACAGTGATATGTATATATAGAGAGGGTCGTAATCAAGAAGGCTCATATATATACATAGGGGTGAGCATTTTAGACCCAACCCGATGGCCCAACATAATTCGTTAAGGACTCAACCCCAATCTAACCCGCTCAAAATTGGGTCGGATTGGGCCGGACCCGACTATTATTCGGGTTGGGGTCGGGTCCAAAACCTTGGGTCGGGTCGGGGTCTCCGACCCGACCAATATAATTAATATATATTTCATATTTATATTTATTTCAAGTAGCGCAATCTTTAGTATTTTAAAACTTCACATTCTCAATTTTATTTACATTCAAAGACCGTTCAATCTCTCATTTTCATGTTTTACGTTATTTGGTGTATGTTTGTTTGATTAAATTTGTTTGAGGTATTTTTACTTGTATTTTGAGTTATATTAATGCATTTTTTTCATTATATTTTTTGTGTTATATAAGATTAAATTTTAATTAATCGGGCCATAGCGACCCAAACCAACCCAACCCGAATTTTATCGGGTCGATTTGGTTCGGGCATTAAAAAAATTTGGGTCGGATCGGGATTTTTTTTTTAAGAACCCGAAGTGATCGGGTCGGTCCATAAAAAGCATCGGGGCGGCCCAACCCAACCCATGCTCACCCCTATATATATATACATATTTAAATATATATATATGACTATATCACTGTTATTAGGTCATATATATATATAATAATATATGACCTAATAACAGTGATATAGTGAGGGTACGTAATCAATCTAGAAGGCTACAAAGTGTCGAAGTTCAATTTCGTCAATCTTTAAAATCTCATGCACTGAAGATGTATATTTACGTTTACGATTAAATTTTCAAAATGTTAATTATATTCAACACTTTTATTGAACTAACAATTTACGCGTGTCTTTGGGTACTACTAAGCCGCTAAAACGGAGAGAAAATATATTCTCGCTTAGTGTAAAATTAGATACTTTTATCACAAATATCTCCTGAATATAGGTAACAATTAAGCACTTTTCAAAAGACACAAACGTAAGTTTACTTCTAAATTTACCAAAACTTGACCTACATTTCTATGAGTTAAATTACTATGAAATATACATTAATAGTGATCTCTTTCTTAAAGTCCATATATAATATGCCTCGTTTAAAGCCAAGAAGAAGGAAAAAAGGAAAATCATATATATATATATATATATATGCTAAAAGCTCTAGTTATAACTTATAAACAACGTCATCATAAGTAGCTTTCGACACACAAGCCATGTTGGTAGTGGCGATTCTACCCCTCCTCTTTGCCGTAGCCGAGCCCGCCTGCACCCGGGAGTTCCACGAGCTCGCCGGTGAAGCGAACCTCACCAGCTGCAAGAAGCTGCCCACGCTCGAAGCCGAGCTTGCGTGGAACTACCGGCGCCGGAACCGTACAACAGTGGTCGAGGTTCTCTTTGGCGTTCACCGGCAGCAGAATCTCCGGTGGTTCGCCTGGGGCGTCCACCCCGGCGGGAGCCCCCAGATGGTGGGGACGCGAGCAATCATCGGCATCGTGCTCGGGAACGGCTCCGTGGCAGTGGCGACATACAATCTCACGGGACGGACCAAGCTCGGGTGCCGGCTCGAGCGGTCGCCGATCGAGCCGCGTGTCAGTGGCCTGCGCGGCCAGGTGAAGGACCGGCGCGGCTTCGCGACGCTGTACGCAGCGATGGAGCTTGACGACAGGGAGTACGACGTGGCGCAGCTGGGGCACGCGTGGCAGGTGGGGTACGAGGCGAATGCAGCCGCGATGGAGCCCCGGATGCACCCCTCGGGGCTGCAGAACTTTGACTCGGCGGAGTTTATCAACATGACCTCGGCCGAGAGCCCCGGCTCCGGCGATCGCTGGCGGCATCTAAGGACGGTATGAGGATTATCGGTTCCGGGTTTCGATTTAGCGGCGTTTTGGCGTGCATGAATGAATGTATTTGCAGGTGCATGGGATTCTGAACATGGTGGGATGGGGAGTTTTGTTGCCCGTGGGAGTCATCATCGCTCGCTACTTCAGAGAATTCCCATTCAACTACGAGAAGAGATGGTTCTGCCTCCACGTCAGCTGCCAGATCGCCGGCTACGCCATTGGCACTGCCGGTTGGGGTGTCGGCCTCGCCCTCGGCCACGCTTCCAAGCACTACACCTTCCACACCCACCGTCTCCTCGCCCATTTCATCTTCGCTTTCACCACTTTGCAGGTTAATTCATCGATATTTCGTCGATTGTATCGGTTTCTAAAAATCTTATAAGACCCTTATTGGTATACGCCCTTTTCGTTTTCAATATATGATATCCGTAAATTAAACTTGCATGTGTTTTTTTATCGCCCACTTCATCTTCGCTTCACCACTTTGCAAGTTCATCGACATTTCTTCGATTGTATCGGTTTCTAAAAATCTTATAAGAACTTATCGGTATACCCTTTTCGTTTTCAATATACGATATCCATAAATTAAACTTGCATGTGTTTTACGAGTAAAAAAGTGTGCATGGCCAGAATTGCGTGTACTATTTATTTTACCTTATTTTTTTTAATTTTTCTTAGTGTAAATTCACATAAAATTTTAATTTAGTCATTTTAAATTTTTATAAAATTAAAATATAATCACATCAAACGTAATTTTTGACCAAAAAAAAAAATTAAAATCTAATCACCCCAAGTTCAATTCCTGGTTTCGCTGCTGAAAGTGTGTAAAGTAATCGTAGATGTTGGCGTTGAGACTGAGGCCGAGCGCGAAGGACGAGTATCGAAAGCACTGGGACATGTACCACCACTTCCTAGGCTACGCCTTGCTCGCAGCCATGGCGGTCAACATGTTCCACGGAATCGCCATTCTTCAACCCAACCTCACCTGGAAATGGGCCTACGTCGCCATTCTCGCCGCTTTCGGCGTCGTCGCCTTGTCATTCGAGCTCTACACATGGCAGAAGTTCATCTTACAGAAGTACAAAAGCAAAAACAAGGACAAATTACAGCAGCAACAGAGCCAGCTTGTTGCTTCTTAGACTAACTAGCTTTGACTAAATATCGTTGACTTTTGGATATAGTGACATTATAAAATTATTATTTGATGTTTGTTTTTTGGTGTCATTTTTTATTTTATTTTATTTTGTTATTGTCTTATTGAGTCTTGTATTGATGCAAGAAAATAATCAGATATAAATTACTTTGTGATATAATCAGATAAATTATATTTTTATTTTATTTTGCTTTATACTATTTGTTAGTCAAGATTTGTTAGGATAAAAATGATACTTTATAATGATTAAGAAATAACAAAGATTTTCATTCACATTTGTTAATGAACATTTAACATACAAGTTAAATAATTTAGAGACTTTTTAAATCAAACATAAGCATCTCAATGGTGAGTAAATATTGTTATACAATCATCAAAGATCAACCGATCGATTTTACATTTCTTAGATAAAAACTAAAAAAATATCACATACATTTGATATACTCCTAAGTCCTAGTGTTTATATTCGTCTTGCCGCAACACAGGGCATTCGGTTTTTACCGAAACAAATCGGTTATAGGCGTTAAAAACCAACATCAACTTATGTAATTTTTCACCCTTATTTTTATAGAAATAGGATGAAATGAAAAAAAAAAATATATATAAATTATATGGGAAATTGCGGCATAAATTTTTTATTTGACCTTTTGTTGCATTTAAATCCCTGAGCAAAAAATAAATTAAAAATCAACGTCAATAATCCCTGCCGTGAATATTAACTTCAGAGATTATTGCCACAGGTTTTTAGATTCATGAAATTATTAAGTGCAACAATCATTCCTAATTCGATGATTTTTGCCGCAATTTTTCCTAAATTAATCTCTACCAATCAAAACAATAATAAAATATCACTAAAAGTAGTTTCAGTCTGACATGGCTAGCCCGGTGGTGGTGGAAGGAGCGGCCGTGGCGGCTCTCCGGTCAGTGATGAGCCGGGTCGGGCAGGCGGCGGAGCGGGCAGGCCGTGACCCGGATCGCATCCGGGTCGTGGCGGTCTCCAAGACCAAACCCGTCTCTCTCATCCGCCAAATCTTCGACGCTGGCCACCGCCGATTCGGCGAGAATTACGTGCAGGAAATCATCGACAAAGCTCCTCAGGTATCTCCATACACACATATACATATACATATTCATATATACATATATATATATGATGAATTTGAATGTGTGTGTGTTCTGTGGTGTAAGCTTCCTGAGGAAGTGGAGTGGCATTTCGTGGGGCATTTGCAGAGCAACAAAGTGAAGCCTCTTCTCTGTAAGTTTATGCCCAGAATTCATCAAGATATTGGGAATCAATGAAGATATAGACTTTGATCTCTATAGGATTCAGTGTTAGATTCATCTGATGATGGGTTTCTTTCGACTCGAGTCACTCGATGCGTTCTTGTTAGATTTCGGGCTGCGAGTTTTGTGATTGATTCAAAGGTTTGTTCCGTTAAGGATTTTGACCTAATTCTTCGGATCGAAAATGAAAGCAAAAGCGCGAAAAAAAAAATGTACGGTGGCACAAAGAATTAGAGTGGTTCGCGCTCAATTGCCTCTTGCGAATCTTCGACGCAATAATTCAGTCCGAGTTCACAGTGTTACAGTCCTCTCTCTCTTTGGCTACACACCCTACGCATGTCGGCACGAGGCTTAGATTTGGATCTCGGCTCGTGCAACAAGAAATTTGATACCGTTATGTCTTTTTTAATGATTTTCGACATGCATATTTTATCACGCCTTTTGATTTCCGTCGAGTGAATGAGGAAGGTAATTTTGTTTTTTTTTTTTTGCAGCCTCGGTCCCTAATCTCAGAATGGTTGAAGGTGTTCATAGCGAGAAGGTTTGATTTCTTCTCTTTATATCCAAGGATTCACATTCCTTAATCTTCGTTCTCGAAATAGATAGATTCGATACCTTAATTTTCCGAAAATCTATCATCTATGTCCTGATACTGTACTTTTGCTTTACCTAAGTAGCTTAAGCTTTAATGGATAAGGCCGAGGCCTTTCACGGATTTGATTAAATCGGGAAAAATCGGGCATAATTTTCAGGTTGCTAATCATCTCGATAATGCCGTGACAACCCTCGGAAGGAATCCCTTGAGGGTCTTGATCCAAGTCAATACCAGTGGAGAAGCATGTGAGTATAGTGAAGTTATACTAAATCATAATTCAACTATACAAATTGCCCGTGGTTGATTTATGAAAACGTATAGACCGAACGCATAAAGTAACATAATTTGATTTTTGTAGCGAAATCTGGCGTTGAACCGTCTAGCTGCGTTGAACTCGCTAAACACGTGAAACTCCACTGCTCAAATCTTCTCTTTTCTGGTTTAATGACCATCGGAATGCCCGACTATACCTCAACTCCGGAGAATTTCAGGGTACAAATAACTTAATTCCGAACTCTCTCGGTCTTAATGTTATTCTCTGCCTTAATTAGCTTACGTTACGGTCAAATCTTGATCGTTCAGACACTATCGAGCTGTAGAGCAGAGGTTTGCGAGGCGCTCGGGTTGAATGAAGACGAGTGCGAGCTCTCCATGGGCATGTCCGGCGACTTCGAACGAGCGGTACCGAATTAAAAAAAAAATGGAAATCAAACTTATATTCTTTGTTGTGGTAAAGTTTTTGAGGCCTGTGATTGTGCAGATTGAAATGGGAAGCACTAACGTGAGGATTGGATCGACCATATTTGGGCCAAGGGAATATGCAAAGAAATAATCAAATTTATCTGTTTGACTTTTGACTACAAAAGTCAACCTTCTATTCTTATGTTGAAATCTTTATGATGAAGATGAAATGTAATGTAATACTTATATCATATGTAATTAAATGATAGACAAGCGAATAATATAAACTTGATAATACCTAGAGTAAATAATGCAGTTGTATATTTTATGCACAATTATAAAATTAACTAAATCAATAGTGTATATTTTACACTGGATTTTTGTTGTATTAAATATACTATTTAGGTCCTTGATCTAATATTCAATACAACAATATAATAATAAATTGGGATATTCGCAGTAAAAGTACCTAGTAAAATTTATGTTGCGTGAATCTATCCCATTTTATTTGTTTTATTTATTCGAGCTCGCTCTTGTTAGAAACCTAAGTGTTAAGGTACGATTTTGTCGTTTAATTTATATCAAAACGACGAATCTATTCTTGACGTTTACAAACATGGTCAAAGGAAATAAAAGTCAACACGGGCCTCAGGGAGGGGGCTCATTAGCAAAGATTAAAGTCCGGTGACAAGGTCAAAGCCCATTCAAGAGATTGTCAATACTTGGCGATGGGTAATGACAAGAATCCGGGAGCAATGAGAATCATAAGCTATGAGAGCTAGAATCGACGAGAAAATAAGCGATGAGGATTGCGAGGAAGACTTGATCGATGAGAACCTTTCAGAAAAAGCTCTTCGATGAAGACCCGTCGCTCCCGCCTTAATGAGAGGATGAATGCCAGCAATTTTAAATCGTTTAGTATAGGGATTAAATGTATTAATCATAACAATAACAATGTTACGAAGCAATTAAACACAAATGTAACCACCCATATATAAGGATGAAAATGAATCAAAGTAGAAGAGCTCTATAAACAGGGATCAAAACCTATGGTAAGATTCTCTAAGCTTATTTCAAGAAACACATTTTCAAACTTACTTCTCAATCTCTTTTTTATCCGTTTTCGTTTGTGTGGTTGAGTTTTATCGGAAAGACTCGAGTCCTGAGGTAAATTAAAAGCGGAATTACACTACTTATAGTTCCGTGATTGTTGGGATGATTTTTCACCTTAACAATATACGTAGATCTTAAAACACGTTATGTGACACTTTACGGTTTAAAATAATATACTTCTTGGTCTAATTTGTGCGTTGAACTTGTACTTACTATAAAATAATATGCTGTAAAACTTTTGATATTTTTGCCTCTGATATTTCAAAACAAAAATCTTGAAACTCTTGTCTCACTAAGCGAGTTGTCCGAGTCGACTCAAAAACCTCTGAAACATCTTATCCTTAAACCCACAGAGACACTCTTCATTTCGAGCATGGCTTCCATTTCGCTCCAAACCAACGTCTCTCTCTACCCGAACCGCTCCGGCCTCGCTTCTCGATCCTCAAACGCCCCCAAACTCATCTCCTTCCCCCACAGAGTCCGCGTCGTTTGCTCCGCCACAGACCAGCCCAAGGACGACCAGAAGCCACAGCAAAGCCAGAGCAAGAGGACGACGACGACGACGAAGAAGAAGCAGAGCTACCCCGAGAGCGAGAAGGGAACCGACCCTGTTGGGTTCCTTGCGAAGCACGGCGTTGCGCACAAGCTGTTCGCTCAGTTCCTCCGCGAAAGGTACGAGTCACAAATTTCTGGGTTTTGAACTGTGAAGCTTGATTATGAAGTTTGGGGCTGTTTTGTTCAGGCATAAAGCGTTGAAGGACTTGAAAGATGAGATCTTCAATCGTCACATCAATCTCAAGGAAATGGCTTCTGGGTTAGTAATCTATAATGCCAAAAACTTTGGGGTATATTTGTGACAAACTACCTATAAAATTAGGTGAAAGTTAGCACATATTCGGGTTTTTTCTTTCGTCGGTGTATATTCGTAATGTTGTCGAAATTGTAAATTTTAGTTACCCGATAGGTATATAATATCACCATTTCCACTTATCTTTTGGGTATTATTGCCGCAAGTACCCCAAACCTTTTACGTAGATACTGTTATTCGTTGAGGTGAAAACCCGTCTCTCGAATCACTAAATAAAATTAGTTACTCCGATTTGAATTTATATGTTTGTTCGTTGGTTTCCGTTAAAATGATCTTAGATTGTAGAACAAGGGCTACATTGTCCGAAAAGAGAACAGTCGACACGGGTATCTTTTTAAAGAGGTCCGCGCTTAAGAATCTGTTTCTAGTATTGAATTGATCTAATATTTGAATCTCTCTAAGATAGCTCAAATGCTAAATGATAATAACAGAATTTCGATAAATCCGTCCTCTCGTGTATTGTCTTTCTTCTTGGTGTTTCGTTTTCATGTAAAAGAGTAGTTCAGCAGGTAGAACTTAGTATATATGTAAATATAGTACGCTTATATATGTTTATTGAAAGTATATGATTTTCTTTTTTCTTTATAGATTTGAGTTACTAGGCTTGCATCGCCACCCGGAACATCGTGTGGATTATTTAGAATGGGCTCCAGGTATAACACCTTTTACATGATTAAACTCTTGAAACAATTATCTAGATTCGATTATATTTGCTCAATTTGCGAACATATATGATAAGAACTTGTTGAAGTACAAATCATATAGCGTAATTAAACGCAGGCGCTCGGTACTGTGCATTGGTCGGCGAGTTTAATGGCTGGTCACCAACCGAAAACTGTGCAAGAGAGGGTCGTCTCGGTCACGATGATTACGGCTACTGGTTCATTATTCTCCAAGACAAACTGAGGGAGGGAGAAGAACCGGAAGAACTATATTTTCAGCAGTACAACTATATAGACGATACAGACAAAGGCGATAGCGGCATTCCCATAGAAGAAATCATAAAGAAAGCCAACGATGATTATTGGGAACCCGGTGAAGACCGTTTTGTCAACCGTCGTTTCGAATTACCCGCCAAACTATATGAGCAGATATTTGGACCTAACGGGCCTCAAACTTTAGAGGAATTGGGGGACATACCCGACGCTGAAACGAGGTTTAATGAGTGGAAAGAAAAGAATAAAGATGACCCAGAATTGCATCTTCATGTTCTTGATAGTGGAAAAGAATACGATATCTTTAACATCATTAGTGATCCAATTTCGCAAGCGAAATTTGAGAAAAAGAAGCCTCCTTTAGCGTATTGGTTCGAGACTCGTAAAGGAAGGAAGGCGTGGATAAAGAAATACGGTCCGGCGATTCCGCATGGAAGTAAATATAGGGTTTATTTTAATACTCCTAACGGACCGTTGGAACGGGTTCCTGCTTGGGCTAGTTATGTTCAACCTGGTACATAATTACTTTCGTTGCTCGATTTTATTTTAATTTACTATCTTGAGTAGAAAGATAATGCTGATTTCATGTACAGTTTTCTCTTTACGTTCGTGCCTATTTCTCATTTGATTTATAACGTACTGAAATTCCGCTTTTTTTCCTTTTCTATATCCATATATACGATCTTGCGTTTTCAGAGGCAGAAGGACAGCAAGCTTTCGCAATCCACTGGGAACCGGCTCCAGAAGATGCATACAAGTGGAAAAACAAACCACCGAAAGTGCCGAAATCACTGCGTATATACGAATGCCACGTCGGAATTAGTGGATCGGAGCCGAAAATATCTTCTTTCCGTGAATTTTCAGAGAAGGCAATTCCATAGCTTTTTTTTTCCTGTCAAAGTGATATGGTCAAGAAAGCTTAATTTGATTTAATAGCTTTATTATTTGATCAGGTTCTTCCTCACGTAAAGGAAGCGGGTTACAATGCAATTCAGTTGATTGGAGTTGTTGAGCACAAGGATTACTTCACTGTTGGTTATCGAGTAAGCCAACCGTTCTTTTTTGCTTAATTTATTTTGGACCGAAAAGTCTAAAAATAAAAAATTAGGAGCAATCTTATACGTATGAAATTTGCGCCAATTTTTTTATTTTTTATTTTACGGAACATATATTACCAACTTTAATTTACTGTATTCCGCTAGTATATTCTTCATAATCATAACAATGCAGGCCACTAATTTGTATGCCGTTAGCAGCCGATTCGGAAACCCTGATGACTTCAAGCGGCTTGTTGATGAAGCACATGGTTGTTAATCCAAAACCCTATTGTATTAAACTATTAACTAAGATTTTTTCTTCAATGCCTTGAATTGTAGCTTTCGTAACTATTAGCTGATTTCCACATACAGAAAATATATCTATCTATATATATATATATATATATTTTTTTTTTATGCTGGGATTACTTTCATGCTAAACATGTTTTCTCCGAGTTTTTCCGATCAATAAATTTATGGAATGCTAAATTAGTTTTTGATTCAACAGGACTTGGACTACTAGTGTTCATGGACATCGTTCATTCCTATTCATCTGCGGACGAAATGGTTGGTCTGTCCCTCTTTGATGGATCAAACGACTGTTACTTTCATACCGGTACGAGTTCGTCTCCCTTTGATCTTGGATTCGTGCTTTGTTGTTCCGATTCTTGTAAAAGTGAACCGGCTTTGAGCATATTTTCAATCACGGATTGTTTTGATTGAAATTCGGTCTCTAACCTCGAATAGTCGACGTTGACTTCTGATTAATGCTTCTTGAACAGGTAAACGAGGGCAACACAAATACTGGGGCACCAGAATGTTCAAATACGGAGACCCGGATGTGCTTCATTTCCTTCTCTCAAATCTGAACTGGTATACCCTAAACTCTTGAAAAAAAAATCCCAAAATTAATGGTTTCATTGGATCTATAACAATGTCGTTTTCAATGGATTAATGAACAGGTGGGTCGAGGAGTATCAAATCGATGGTTTCCATTTTCATTCTCTCTCGTCAATGATGTATACGCACAATGGTTTTGCTACTTTTACCGGGGATCTAGAGGAGTAAGGGACCTTGCAAAATCAATTCTTTTTCAAAAATTTAAATAAACAGTTTCTGTACTACAAAAAATTAAATTTTCAATATTATGTATCGCAGGTTTTGCAATCAATATGTCGACAGGGAGGCGCTATTGTATCTCATATTGGCAAATGAAATTTTGCATGCCCTTCACCCGAATATTATCACAATCGCCGAAGATGTAAGCATATAATCGACATTATTAGAGTAATTTTGTACAATTATGGCGTTGAACTATGACATGCACGTTCACGGTTTCACCCATAAGTTGAGTACATTTTATATCTCAAAAAATTTATATCCCCCAATTTTTATATTTGTTCGCTTACCCATACATTCTGATTTACAGCTAACGTTAATTTTTTTTTTTCAGGCAACGTATTATCCTGGATTATGCGAACCAATCTCGCAAGGTGGGTTGGGATTTGATTATTACGTCAATCTTTCTGTGCCAGAAATGTGGTTATCGTTCCTTCAAAACGAGCCTCAAAATGAGTGGAGCATGAGTAAGGTCGTATAATAATATCACCATATTTTTTTTACTTATTATTCTCTTAATTTATCGTTCTTAACGATTTATTACATGGTGTCAGATTGCCAGCACGTTAATTAGCAATAAGCACTATGCCGATAAGATGCTTATGTACTGTGAAAATCATAATCAGGTACGAAATCAGTTCTCTTCCTTCCACTATATTAGACTGAATTTTTGAGAGCGTGTTCTTGATTTGGATTGTCGCTTTTAGTCAATCTCTGGAGGGCAATCGTTTGCGGAGATTTTACTTGGGAAGATAGTGAACAAATCCAACGACGCGAAAGAATCGTTGCGTAGCGGATGTTCTTTGCTCAAGGTAGACAAGGAACAATCATTTCTGAGGGTTTTTTTTACCTTTGTTTATGCAATTACGATAACTGGGAAAATATGTCTTTGTCGTCAATCTGTTGATAAACGAAACGTTCCGTCCTCTTTGATTCGAATAAAATAATACTTGAATTTTCCGTTGCTCAGATGATTAGAATGATTACATTTACGGTTGGTGGCCGTGCTTACCTCAACTTTATGGGGAATGAATTTGGGCATCCGAAGGTGAGATTAGACACCTTTGTTCATTTATATATATATATATATATATATATATATATATATATATATATATATATATATATATATATATATATATATATATATATAAATGCAAGTGAATCTACTGAGCATATCATGTGACAGAGGGTCGAATTTCCGATGCCGAGCAACGAGTTCTCATTTTCACTTGCTAACCGGCAGTGGGAACTTCTAACAAGTGGAGTGCACCAAAACTTATTTACATTCGATAAGGTTTTGATATAATTACCTTACAAATTCCATTACGATATTCGATATTTATATATATTATATTTTTCTTAGTTGTTCTTTGCCGATTCAAATGCATCTAACCTACGTTTCTCGATTTCCAGGACTTGATGAGGTTGGACGAAAAAGAAAGAGTGCTCTCGAGAATAACACCGAACATTCATCATGCAAACGATGAGACTATGGTATTTTCTGTTTAGTTACTTATATATGGTTTTTCAGTGAACCTTTGCCATAAAAGTCAGTGATCACAATTCAAACCCCAATGTTTCCCGTTACTTTTATTGTACGTGACATGATTCGAGAATTTTATTGACCAATTGGCATCAGTCTCCCCTCAACGATCGGCGTTTGTTTTGACTTTTAGGTAATAGCTTACATGAGAGGTCCGCTTCTCTTCGTATTCAATTTTCACCCTACGGATTCATATGGAACTTACGGTGTCGGAGTAGAAGAAGCCGGAGAGTATCAGGTAGGTCAAAAGACTAAACTAACCTTAACAGTCCTAGTTTGTTTTATTTATACTTTTCGTGTCACAAATTTATCTGGTGTTTGTGGCCACAGCTTATTCTGAACACCGACGAAATGGATTACGGAGGTCAAGCGATAATTAAGGACTATCAATATGTTCGAAGAACTATTAGCAGAAGGTAATTTAACTACCTTGATTTCAGCGTCTCATCGATCACGAAAAGTTTTGTTGGCTTCTATATGAGAGTTGAAAAAAATTTGAATTTTTGTTTTTAAGGGTTGACGGCCTACGACACTGCTTGGAAGTGCCTCTGCCTTGTAGAACCGCCCAGGTCGGTTTTCCATATTCCTTGATTTTTCTACTTTACAAGTCTCGCTTTGCGTTTTATTGCTGTAATTATTAGAATTATTGTTTCTTAGATTAGAGATATCGTTAATCGGGCAAGTCTTTCTATCGCAGGTTTATCAATTAACGCGTATTTTACGAATATGAGCATCACCCTGACGAGAGAGAGCGAAAATCCCGGATTATTAAGGACCCGAAAACGACCCATTATTTGATCACCGAGAAAGGTTCATTCGAAATGCTCGAGATCAGCACGGATTGTCTTTGTGCAGTTTCTTGTGCTACAAGTGATAAGTTCAGACATGCATGATCTTCCGAATGTATATATATTTTGCTGATTATTAATGGTCTTTAAATTGATGATATTGGATTCTATTTTGAAACGACATGTCGTTAAATATATTAAAAAAACACGACAATTAATTTTTTCTCTTTTGGAATCGCACACCCTCTTGTTGAATGACTTCAAAACGATTCAACGTCTCTTCGTTGAAATAAAAACGACAACAGATTTTCTCAATTTTGAAACTCCAAACTATGTCGTTGGACTTATAGGAAAACGACGTCGTTCTTTCTTCGTTGATCCTGCAATAAAAAACGAACGACAACGACAATGAAGAGATCAAAATGACTTTATTCTCGCTCACAGTGGAGTTTACAAGAGTTTTACTCCAATCTTTTTCTCTTCCTTTGAACTAGGGTAGTAAAATAGGGCCTTCGGTATCAATTTCACTCTTAAAATAACTCAGATTTTATTTTTTGATTTTCTTAAGTTGAAACCAAGGACCTCCTCTTCTAGATTCATAGGCCGAAACCGATCCTAGTTTCGGTTTTGGACCCAGTTGAACTCTTTATGAACTGTAAAAAAAAATATCCTATGAAATATTCACTTCGTTGATAGTACTTTCTCTCTCTCTCTCTTTTTTAAATAATGCATAAAACACACTTATTTGCTAATTCTGCCCGACTAAAAGTCTAAAAGTGATGGCCGAGGACTAAGTACATCATAAACAATGTGATTAGTTAAATCTAATTAAAAAATAACTGAAGAAAAATAATTACTAAGTTGGGTCTTCGGTGTAGCTGAATCTGGCTCTTAAACTCAAAACCAAATACCTAAGACCCAATTAAGTCTTCGATAATAAATTTTTAAGTCTTTTTATTTGGTTTTTAATTTTTTTTTACACCCTTACTTCGAATTGAACTACAATATGATAATAAGTTTAATTAAATAATATCATTTTAGATCTCAGCTAAAATTAACATATTATTAATGCATTATTTAATAAATTAATAAATATAATAATTTTGTTATTTAAAATTTTAAATAATATTAATTTTAGTATTTCATAATAATAAATAAAGGAAGCTAAATTGTAACGATGGACAGTCTCTTCTTCTCTCTCCTCCTCCTCCATGTCCATGGCTTCTCCTTTCGGAGCTCCGATGACTTCCAGCACCAGCCCTCCGTCGTCTCACCCTAGCAAGGACCGCAAAATGGCCTCCGCCGAGCAGCTCGTGCTCGATCTCAGCAACCAGGAGCTGCGAGAGAACGCGCTTCTCGAATTGTCCAAGGTTCTTTCGCTTCCTTCTCTCCTTTGCTTTCTTAACTCCACTTCGGTGAAGGAGCGGAACTAGGGTTTCTTGGGAATTGGGAGATCTGATTTGGGATTGTTTCGTTCCTTATAAAGTTTTGTCTTTTGCTTTGAGAATGGCGATTTTGATGATGGGTAGTAGAAAGATCCCTCTTGTTACGGCTTCGATTCTGAAGGAGTGCAAGTCTCTGAATTGTGTCAAGCAAGTCCACCAAAACATCCTGGTACGGGGTTTGATACACCGCGCCACGTACCTTATCGGTGCTTACATGGCTCATGGCGCTCGGGATCGAGCCGTGAGGATGCTCGAGCGGTTGGAGCCGTCGCCGTTCGGTGTGTTTTGGTGGAATGAATTGATAAGGCAAGCAGTTCGGTCCGAGCTTCTGGACGACGTGCTTGGACTGTACTGCCGGATGAGGAAGCTTGGTTGGATTCCCGATGGGCACACGTTTCCGTATGTTCTAAAGTGTTGTGGAGAGCTTTCTGCATTCCAAGCAGGCATGTCTGTGCACGGTGCAGCTCTTGTAATCGGGTTTCAAGATAACGTGTACGTCTGTAATGCGGTGATCACAATGTACGGTCGTTGCAGAGAGGTGGGAGACGCTCGCAAGATGTTTGAGGAGGTGTTTTGTAGAGGGATAAGAGATGTCGTTTCGTGGAACTCGATTTTGGCTGCGTATTCACAGAACGGTGATTCGAAGAATGCGTTGGTAATGTTTCGCCGAATGACGGGAGATCTAAGCGTACGCCCCAATGCTTTTAGTCTCGTGAATGTCCTCTCGTCGTGTGGCTCTATGGGTGCTTGGATGTGGGGCATGCAAATTCACGGCTTTGCTTTACGGAGAGAGCTGTGTGAAGATGTGTTTGTGGGTAATGCGATTTTGGACCTGTATGCCAAGTGTGAGAAGATGGACGAGGCAAACAAGGTCTTTGAGAGGATGAAGGCTAGGGACGTGGTGTCATGGAATGCCATGGTTACGGGTTATTCACGGGTCGGTCAATTTGAAGATGTTGTAGATCTATTCGAGAAAATGAGTAACGAGAAAATTGAATTAAATGTTGTGACATGGAGCGCTGTAATTGCGGGGTATGCTCAGAGGAATCTTGGATATGAAGCTTTGGATGTGTTTCGAAAAATGCAAGCTTATGGTTTTGCACCAAACGTCGTCACTCTTGTGTCTCTTCTTTCCGGTTGTGCTTCGGTAGGAGCATTGCTGCAAGGAAAAGAGACCCATTGTTACGCCATAAAACGGGTTCTAAACCCTGACGCAAGAAATGACGAGGTGGATTTAATGATAATCAACGGTCTGATTGACATGTATTCGAAATGCAAACATCTCAAAGTAGCAAGAATGATATTTGACTTAGTTGAGCCAAAGGAAAGAAATGTTGTGACGTGGACGACCATGATTGGTGGGTACGCTCAGACTGGAGAAGCCAATGATGCTTTAGATCTGTTCTCCGAAATGCTCGTACCGGGTAACTACAACAAGCCAAATGCTTTTACTATATCTTGTGTGTTAATGGCATGTGCTCATCTGGGTGCGCTAAGATTTGGTAAGCAAATCCATTCTTACGTAATCCGCCACGAATATGATTCCACGACGCCGTTCGTATCTAATTGCCTTATTGATATGTATACCAAATCCGGCGACGTTGACGTTGCTCAATCCGTGTTTGATAAAATGATCAGAAGGAATTTTGTTTCATGGACATCACTAATGGCGGGTTACGGTATGCACGGTCGTGGTAAAGAAGCTCTTCAAGTCTTTGATGCAATGAGAAGAACGGGTTTTCCTGCAGATAGCGTCACCTTCGTCGTATTGCTCTATGCTTGCAGTCATTCTCGGTTGATCGATGAGGGAATTCGATACTTCAACGACATGACCGATGGTTATGGAGTCAAACCCGGGGTTGAGCATTATGCGTGCATGGTTGACCTCTACGGCCGAGCTGGTCTCTTGGTCAAAGCTTTTGAGCTCATTAAGAGCATGCCTATGGAGCCAACAGCAATAATTTGGTATTCTCTGCTCAGCTGTTGTAGGCTCCATGGAAATATTGAAATCGGTGAATACGCTACAAATAAATTGTTGGAGTTGGAATCGCAAAGCGACGGATCTTACACTCTGCTATCTAATATATACGCTAGTGCTAGGCAGTGGAAAGATGTGGCGAGGATTAGACTGTTGATGAGAAATAAAGGCATGAAGAAGAGGCCCGGTTGTAGTTGGGTTCAGGATTCAGAAGGCACTGTGACGTTTTTCGTTGGTGATAGACGTCATCCTTTTTCTAAAACGATATACGATAAACTTGCGAGCCTGATTGAAAGCATCAAAAGGCTGGGATATGTTCCAGACATGAGCTTTGCACTTCACGACGTGGGTAATGAAGAGAAAGATGATCTTCTTTTTGAACATAGTGAGAAGTTGGCTCTTGCATATGCCGTATTGAAAAGCCAACCCGGTAGACCTATTCGTATCACCAAGAACTTGCGTGTTTGTGGAGATTGCCACAGTTTCTTCACCTATATATCCATCATCATTGACAGTGAAATCATTCTGAGAGACTCGAGCCGTTTCCACCATTTCAAGAAAGGATCATGTTCTTGCCGAGATTATTGGTGATAAAAAATCGTATTGAATCTCCGCTATTGTCGCCGAGCTTGAATAACGATTTCACGCTGTTCTTTTTTGTATCTTTCTCAAGGCTTATATATGTTGTATTAAATTAATCGATTGATCCTCGAGTGGCTTTTTTCTGGAAAGAGATATTTGGAGTTTTCGCTGTTAAACAGCTTTATATCAATCTGTTAGTACATTATTTCTTTTAGCGACGGGTTTAGAATTCGATGCTCCGAGTGTGAACTATGTCAATGCTCCTATCTTTTAGAGTTCTTTCGGTAATATCAATAGAGTATGAATGATAATCCTTGCCTTTATATATTTCAGAAAAGAGAGTTATTTCAAGACTTGGCTCCGCTGCTGTGGAATTCGTTCGGTACTATTGCCGCACTCTTACAGGTATACTTTAATTGTCTAAATGCATATCTTAGTTTTATCTTCTTTTTTTTCCGCATAAATGTTCATTCATGATTTTATTTTTCTTAGTAACCTTTTGAATTGTTTGTTGTTGCAGGAGATAGTTTCGATTTACCCCGTTCTATCGCCGCCTAATTTGACCCCTGCTCAATCAAACCGAGTTTGCAACGCCCTTGCACTTCTTCAGGTCAATTACCGATCCTCTAGAAAGTGTTCTTACTATTGATGCGTTGATGATCCTCTAGACCATATATCGATCTTCTTTGTTATATAATTGAAACTTTAGGTGCAGTACGGTTAAGAATTTGCTTAACTAATTTGCGCAAGTTTTCGAAATTGTTAATGTTTCTTGTTCCTTTTTATTCGCTTGCAGTGCGTTGCCTCTCACCCCGACACGAGAATGTTGTTTCTTAACGGTAATGAATCATTATAAGGAAATATATTTTGCAAGAAATTATGTTTTGGAAGCCTATATATGCATCACTTGTTAGGGTTAATATCGGCAAACTTACCTAATTGTTTACATAGCAGTGGCAAAATTTTCTTATCATTTTTTTTTCGTGGCGAAAGTTTCCAATGTCATCATATAGTAGCGGCAAGAGCTCTCAAATTTTTTTTCTCCGCGGGGAAAGATCCCAATGTATCATATACTTAGCGGAAAAAGTACCCAATCTTTTTATTTTTGTGGTGAGAGTTCCTAATGTGACAAAACATCAAGCAAATCAAGACCTTTTGATTACCATTGTATCTGTCTTTATTTGAGTACCAATCTTTAATGAAACTGTCTTGTATTTCAGCTCATATACCATTGTATCTGTACCCTTTCCTCAACACATCAAGCAAATCAAGACCTTTTGAGTACTTGAGGCTTACTAGCTTGGGTGTCATCGGTGCCCTCGTGAAGGTGCAATTACTCATTTTTATGTCAAGTTTCGCTCTTTTCGATTAATTTTTTTACAAATTGGTCTTGATATTTCTCTTTCTCTATGCAAGGTTGATGAGTCGGAGGTCATTAGCTTCCTTCTCTCTACTGAAATAATTCCCCTGTGCCTTCGGACCATGGAAATGGGCAGTGAGCTGTCGAAAACCGTGAGTTTCCCGATTTTTCTTTATAAAAATTAATGAATTATTACTTCTTATAACCTTTTTGTTCCGCTATCCTCCTCTCGATCAAGAAAAAAAATCTAAGAGACAGAAAATATAGAAATGTAGAAAGTTGGGGAATTTTTTGTAAGTAGCAATTGTATGTAATTGTATTCTTAGCTAAATTAGTAATACTTAGTCTTAATTATTCAATTAAAAAATTTCGTCAATTCGTAAAAACAACAGAAAGCTTGTAACTATTTTATTTTTCTTTTTCCGGTCAGGTTGCGACATTTATAGTGCAGAAGATATTGTTGGACGAGATGGGATTGGATTATATTTGCACCACGGCTGAGCGGTTTTATGCGGTCGGACGGGTTTTGGCAAGCATGGTCGGAGCTCTGGCTGAGCAGCCGTCTCCGCGTTTATTGAAGCACATCATCCGATGTTACCTTCGCTTGTCTGAAAACCTAAGGTTTTGTTCCGAAAAGTATTGCAGCGTCGTTTTTAGTTTGTATGTTGCCCGTTTCTTGTCTTATTTGTTCTTTCGTCGTGTTTGTTGTTTGCAGGGCGTGCGAAGCCCTAAGAAGCTGCCTTCCTGACATGCTACGAGAACCCACCTTCATTAACAGCCTTAGAGTAAGCTATGCCTTATGCTGTTGATTTATCTAATAAGTACCCGTTATGCCCCTCAACTTGTCATGTTGTCGCTGTTCCGTCCCCGTAAACACACACACACACACACACATATATATATATATATATATATATATATATATATATATATATTCTTTTGCAGTTTCCCTCTTGAACTTTTTATTATCAGTTTTCATTTTCGACCTTAAAACAAAATACGTTTTTTTATCAAAATTTTATGCAATGTGCAATGCATACACTAGTTTTTCGGAATAAAATTACAATAAATGTGTTAGTATGTGCATTATGCGTGACTTAAAATTTGAAAAAAAGAAAAGAAAATGTCGATTATTTAACGCGTGATGACGTTAGTTGCCAAAACAATTAAGAGAGAATATACAACACCACAAGAAAAAAAAAAACTAGTGTCAACTTAATTTTACTTTTCCCCCTCGATTTAAACTTTGAGTACACTTTCAAATAATTTATGGTGATTCAGGAAGATCCGACGACCCGAAGATGGCTTCAACAGTTGATTCACAACGTTAGCGTCAACCGGCTTCAGCTCCCGCCCGGCGGAGGTTTCGTCGAACATATGATGGTTTAATCAGTTATCATTCAGTGCATCTGTAATTTGAATTTAAAGTTAAGTTATGTAAATTAAGTTATGATTAATTATATGTAATCTACTCTGTAACCCAATCAGTTGGTCCTTTTGTTACTTATAACTTGGAAGTTTCAGTCTATAAATTTACTTAAGATAAAAAAAAAAAAAAAAAAATCATATTGGAGATGAAAATATTACATGGGTTAAATACGAAAGTAAGAATTTACCACTAACATAAAGAAGATAAAAGCAAAAAAATACAAGAAAATGATGTTAGTATATAGTTTTATTAATATTATCAACAATAAACTGTAT
This sequence comes from Parietaria judaica, assembly GCA_954871525.1. Lineage (NCBI taxonomy): Eukaryota > Viridiplantae > Streptophyta > Magnoliopsida > Rosales > Urticaceae > Parietaria > Parietaria judaica. Next base: position 3,075,517 of record OX940872.1, on the reverse strand, counting down.
AGTATGATATGTAACATCATTTCTATGTTACTATAGAATAGATATTGGATTGTAATATTGTATACGTACATAAATAAATTTATTATTTTATAGAAAATTTACGGATATATTTTACGTCGGTAAATTTATTACCTATTAATAAATTGATAAAATTGAACCTTCGGTTTTTCATCGAATAAATAATACCTGATTTTATTATGTAAACGGCTTGTCGTATGATCAAGCAAATACAAAGTTAGATTGATAAACGACTGAAATGGCATTGAGAGCATTTTACTAGTGAAACACAAGAGAATCTTCTTACACAACAACCGTCTTTCCAGGGCGCAAAATTAACGGATCAGAGAAAATTTACAGCATTGAACGCGCAAAAGCGCGAATCTACGGCTTCTTTACACTACTTCTGAAGTGATCTTCGGCTCATATGGCTTCTCCGAGACGTGCACGGATCGTGTTAGGATCCGACGTTTTACGAATCCTGCAACAAGAGAAAATGTCATTATTCTTGTTCTATTTCAAAATTGACCGTTCGCGTTTTATAGTAAACCGTGCAAAGAAACTCACCGGAGCAGCAAATCACCGCCGGAAGTCAACTTCTCCGATATCCAATCAGGGACGACTTCTAGCAACAAACTGAGCTGCTCCTCTACTTCTTCTGCAAGATCATCGATGCATAAATATACGTGTATCTATACATGTATCATAGTATATGACTGGTTTTTCGCTTACTTCTGTCAATGATATCAGAATGGCTTGAGATTATCTTGTGGATAAGCTCTTCTTTGGTGATGACAGAGCGGCTTATTGACTGAAACAAGAAATGAATGATGTTGAAGATCTTAGGCAAACACGCGATCGTGTGTCGCCGTTTCTTAGCTTGTGAGATCGCCGGATTCTGCTCCTCCTTCGCTATCCTCTCTTTCTCTCTAATCTGTAAATATATCGAGAGTTAGTTAAAATTAACGGGACACTTTTGTTTAGTCGAATCAGGGATGAACGTACCGATTGCACAAGATTTTCGGGAAGAATATCGAGGATGTCACTATTGCTGCCCGATGCAGCACCAAAATCAAGGCTTGATTTATCTTCTAATTTGGATTTCTTCACGGGACTGTCGAATTTCAATGCTCTAGAACGGGAGGCCCGTCTTACCAACTTGTTCGGCGAGCTTGCAGAGTCTCCGTCGGGGCTCATATAGCTTCTCTTAGGGGGACACAGACCAGGGGTAACAGTCATCAATCTCGACGGAGTTGAAGCGACACTTGTTGGAGTAGAAGTAAGCTTTTCTGCCGGAGTTGAAGCAAGCTTTGACGGAGCAGGAGCAAGCTTCACCGGAGTTGAATTGACACATGTGATCTCACTTGGTGCTTGATCTTCGTTATCTAGCCAAGACGGCTCTTTGCTTGGAGTCTCTTCCTCGGTTACGTTGCTTCTAGCTGTCTGACAAAAGCTTCGCCGGAAAGGGCGAGGAATATGAGTTGCTCTTGCCGGATTCAGGTTTTCAGGTACCGAAGAGGATGTCTCAGATGTTACGGGCTGTTTGGGAACGTCCGGATGACCGAGCTGCTTCCGAACATTGAATTCACCCGGCAATGTTTCTTCCGGAACTTCTTGACCCTTAACAAAGAAAATTCAAAATTCTCAGAACAATGTAGATAAAAAAGATGCATAAAGTAGCTTCAATATGCACAAACAGTTTCGATAGAGACGACATTTGAAACCTAGATAAACTTGTACCTCGGGATGATTTTTAAGAAAATCCGCAAGCCGGGCACGGAAGAGGCTCTTCAGATAAATACTCACACCCTTCGATTTCAGCTCCGGATCATCTGCTACGGTTTCGAGATTCATGGTAATGTGGAGATCCGGCTTCATACAGCTCGTCCGCTCATCGAAAACTAAGGTCTTCTTCGTCTCGATCACTTCAGGTAAGATGAACTTCAACTGGGCCAAATGGCTATATGTAAACCTCCTGGAAAATCATTCATAAATCAGATTCTCACTGCTAAATCTCAGTGACATTAAGTTCCTATAACCATGGTTTCTTCTCTAAATCGCACTCAAGCCACATACCTGTCAGTGAAACACTCGATTTGCGGGCTGACATTCGAGAAGGAAGACGCCGAGCCCCTGAGCCGCAACAGCTTGATCGAGTTGTCCAGGTTGTTGAAAAACTCGCAAAGAAGCTCATACCTGTGGATGTCGATCCATCAAAAAATGCATCAACAGACGAGCAATTTCGATCTTTCAGTGCAAAATCCAAACCTAAATTTGTCCAATCTGACAAATCCAAGAAAATCTTACATCTCCGGCAATTTAAGAGAGACGTTCCTCTTCGATTTGGGGGTGGCGGCGGCAACGGCGACATCCTCATCCGACAGAGAGTCGACGATCCTCCGCCTCGCCGGCGTGTTGGAGCTCCGGCTGCTCTCGGCGGCGGCCTTCCTCACCTGCTTGAGGGAGAACGCCACATTCGGCTTGCGAGTCCGCCGGGAGAGCTGGGGCGGCTTCTCCGGCGTCTTCGCGCTCAGCGGATCGAGCTCGGCGATCGCCGATTGCGGCTTCGCCGGCGATTTCAAGGGCTTCTTGGACCGGAAGGGGATCGACGGCAAAGCTTCCGAGGATCTCATTTCTTAGTCGACGAGAGAGAGTGAGAAGCCGGCCATTGCAGACTGTGTGCGGATTTATATACGAGCATTAGGGTTGCGATGGCGGGAAATCTGAGATGGTGATGGGCTGGATGCGCGACACGTGTCTTCGCGCCAAAAAGATCCGTTGCTTCCCGCAATTTTGAAGGGGGCTGTTTTGGGACTGGGTTAGTGGAATCCAATCCCGGATTAGGATATCCCAAGACTAGGCTGCCCGAATTACAAAGGAAAAATAGGCCCAGCTCTGAAAGCCCAGTTAGGTTTCGAATGGTGGTGAGTTATGGAAATACGAAAATAGTGTCGTTTAATAGTTTCTTGTCGTTTACAGGAATTTGTGCAACTGTGTATGTATAGGAAAACTTAAAAGAAATTATCTTTAAAAAACCACCAATTGTGCACATTAACTAGAGGGGTTGAATGGGCCGGCCCCGCCCAGGCCCTCTTGTCACTTCCCTTAAAAACTAGGTTTGCTCGGGCTTTTTTTTTCATGGGTTGGATAAGGCTCGTCTATGCGGAGAGGGTAACACTGAGTTATGTTTTTTAGACCCGTCTTATAATCATCCCGCTCCCTGCTCAAAATTCACGAATTAATTTTAAAATAAAATAACTTTAATTCTTGTTTTCATTAGCAGTTTAGGGTTCATGGTCAGGGTGGGCCTTGATGGCTCTTCCAAAATGCCCCCCGTCTTGTTCAATGTGCGGGCCTAATGGGAGCCGACCCACCCTAATCCACTTAACACTCCTAATTCCGTTCTATGTGCGAGCCTAGGGCCGGGCCGACCCATCCCGATCCATTTTGACAGTTCTAATTCCATTCTCTATACGGGCTTAACGGGTTGGAATTTACCATGATATTCGAAAAATTACTTTTAATATTTTTTATCGCGACGAAATAAGATTAAGGATATACCGTATTTTTTTTTATATATATTTCCAGATATACCCTTCTCCTCTTCTTCGTCTTTCTCTGCGAGAAACTCACCACCGTCATCATGCCCATGGTCCTCCGCCCACGCCTCCGCCGTCGACCACCCCCACCCCCACCACCGGAGCCGAAGATTTCCCGCCCGCTTCGCCCACGCCGCCGCCACCCGCGGCCACCCCCACCGCCGAAGCCGGAGATCGGCTTGGCGGCGGCGGAGGCGATCCTGGGCCACCGCTTCAAGAACCCGAGCCTTCTCCAGGAAGTCCTGACGCCTGCGCCGCTAGAAGCTCGGGAGTCATCATTTTCGTTCGGGAGGATGGAGTATCTCGGCCGCGAGGCGCTGAAACTGGCGGTGACTCACTACTTGTACTCGGTGTTTCCCGGCTGTCAGCCCGGTCAGCTCACCGTCCTCCGCGACCTGAACACCGGCGTGGAGAAGCTCGCCCGCGTCGCGGTTCGCCACCGCCTGTACTGCCCCCTCAGCCGCAACACTCCGGCTCTCGACGAGCAGGTTTTGTCGTCTTCTTCGATTCCGAAAGCAAATGCGAATTGATGTTTGGATTGGTTGGATCATAGACGCAAGTTTTTCAATGATAGTGTAGATTTTCTTACTGAGAACATAGAGAGAAGGTGGGGTTTTTCGAAAATCTGGAGGAGGACCCGGTATTTGCGCGATTGGCGCGGGTGAAGTACACATTTAGCGTGTTCATAGTCGAGAATTCAGACGGAAAGACGCGATTATCTGGTGATAGAATTGAGAGTTTGGAGGGAACAATTAGATGCTTTTGGTAAAGTCGGTGAAGATAGCGCGTTTAATTCGTCTCCGGCTTTGCTTAGAGTATCTTTTCGATTCGTTTTGCTGAGAGAAAATGGGATGGTAACTTGTGTAGTTGATCATTGATTTCATTTTGGATTTGTTTCCATTCGTTTAGGTTCGAAGATTCGAAGAAGCCGTGAGCAACGAAGATAACAAGGCTTTCCTCACGAGTTCAATAAAACCGCCCAAAATTCTTGATGAGATTGTCAATTCTCTTGCTGGTGCTATATATATCGACATTGGTTTCGATTGTCAAAGACTATGGGTGGTATGTAAGACCTCTTCCTTCTTTCCAAATAAAATTACACAACAAAAATCGTAACGATATCCACTGTCCTTATCTCGCTTCTCACTTTGTAAAATGACGATAGCAGATCTGTATTTTTGTCGCTGTTCACCTATCGGTTTTGTATTCTTGTCCCTATTTGGCACCACGGGTTCTTGCTAAATGACGGTATCTTGACACAAGAGCTACATTGAAACTAAAAAATTGGAAGACGGGTGAGTCATTTTGGAGTGATTGGCCGAAACGGGACAAAAATACAAAGCCGGAGACCTCCAAAAAAAAGCAGTTCCACGACTGTCTACAACCAGCTGTATTGTACATAAATAGATTGATTTGACTCTTTTTTTTTTTTGTCTTAATTTATTGGGTCCATTTAGATCGTCCGAGGTCTGTTTGAGCCAATGGTCACACCCGATGATTTGTTGGATATAGAACAGTTTTGTGGCAACAAGCGTAAGCATCTCAAAACCGAGCCTGGGTGTGAGGGCTCTGAAAATATTTGTATCAATGGTAAAAAAATTGTCTACGGTTCTTCATCCGATTCGAAGAATACTCCCATAATCAAGGCTAGTGGATTAGCTATCTCCGAGGTGTGCAAATCTACATCTCCTAATGACGGATTGAGTGAAACTGATGGCTCGGTTGAGATTGAATGTGCGAATAATAAATTACGAAAGCTTTGTCTCATGAAGAAGTGGCCCAGACCTAGTTACAGGTAATACAAATCTTTACTTTCAGGTCGAATATTATGATGCAGCCTTGTTATAATCATTCTATCACTTCTTTGATTACTCTCTTAGCTTGATTCTTGATGCGACTTAGTTTACGGAACTATTACCGCACAAAGTTAGGTCAATGGTATTCAATTGAAACTACTGAATCTGTATGAAACTTCTGATACAAATCACAGCATCGAGGAAGAGGAAGGACCTGCGCTCGAGAAAGTTTACGTGGCCTCTGTCAAAATCCAGACGGAAACTGATGTACTCTCTATAGTCGGAGACAAAAAGTGTAAGGGAAGTGACGCGAGGAGTTCCGCGGCTTCCTCGATGATACGTGCCTTGCAAGCATCTTGTTATTTAGGTAAGTCTGATGTTGAAGATAAGCTTATAAAAACAAAAGTTGAACATGATGTACCATCGTTATCGGAATAATTAGAGCCCTTTAATGTTGTTATTTAGACTATTTAAATTATGTCATGATATCTAATTCTGCCGTTTTATCTAATTACGTTTCGAGTCAATTATGTCGGACTCGGTTCGGTTTTGCTTATTCCACGTCAAGCTAAAATATTTTCTTTTACTCTTGAGATTTATGGTATAAATTATAATAGTTTTGGTGTAAATACAGTGTTTGAGTGTCTTCACAGAATTGGGAGGCACGAAAATATGTTGTAATTTTAAGTTCAATGAATCTCAAATCATGACTTAATAGTACCCATTTTATTTTGGAAATGTCCCCGATCAATGCAATGAGATGAGCTTATTTATCTTAAAATGGTGCAAGCGGGCTGAGTACCTCGATTTTTGCCAAAATTGAAACCCGGTTTTTTTTTTTCCAAAATCAAAACCCGCATCCGGATTTGAAATGTTTTAAACTTGGAATTTCGAATGTGGATTTAAACCCGGATTTAAAACCTTGGTCCTGGTTAATTAATAAAAAGAAAAAAGAAAAAAATTATCTTTTTAATTAAAGATAATTTCGATGCTAAATCTTTTACTAAAATATATGTATAAGAGAAGTAAAAAGTGTATTAAAAAAATAGAAAAAAGTACTAAAAATAAAAAATGAACTAAAAAGCGAGTTTGAGTAACTTATGATCCGAGTTCCGGGTTTTTTATTCCGAAACTCGGAACCTGAAACCCGGAACATGTTTTGATCCGGATGCGATTTTATAAAATCGGTTTTGGTTATTACAGTTGTAGTTTTTTTTTTAGTGATATGGTCCGGATGCAGTTTAAAAAGAAAAATTATATATAAAGATATAAAAAATCGTTTTGGAGGCATTTTTTAGGTTAAGTGTATAATGCCTGCGTTTGAACAAATTATATAAGCCTATTTTTGTTTTTCGAATAAATTAAATTGTTTTAATTGTGTTTGACAAAATTATTTTTACAACAAACACAAAAATAAATTTTAAAATTATTCACGCTTAAAAGCACTCTCGGTTAATACTAAAAACAAAAATGTTTATTTATTTTTATCTCAAATATATTTATTTAATCAAACATTATTTTTTTTATAAAGATAATGTACCAAATCCATGTCAACTTGTCTGAAAAATAATTTTTTCCAAAAAATAAAATTAAAAGCAGATTCACTTATATAACACTTAACAGTGCAAGTGTGTGGTTCTTCTGACACATAACGAGATTTCTTGTGGTTTGAGTTGACTTTGAGATTACGTGGCACAATGCCAAATATATCCCTATATACTTTGCACAAATTACCCCACTTACCCTTCTTCTCCAACACTCAGAGAATCTTCTTCTCTTCACCACTCGCCATTTTCGAACAGTCTCAGTCTCACCATGACCATGGTCCCGTCCTTCACGGAGGTTGAGGACATCGTCGGCTATCGCTTCAAGAACCCCAGCCTCCTCGAGGAGGCCCTGACTCACTCCTCGCTGCAGTGCTCGGCGTCGCCCTTCTCCTTCGAGCGGCTCGAGTTCCTCGGCGACGCCGTGCTGGCTCTGGCCGTCACCAACTTCGCCTTCTCCGCGTACCCCACCGCCGACCCCGGCCAGCTCTCCCAGGTCCGCTCCCTGAACGTCAGCACCGAGAAGCTCGCGCGCGTCGCCGTCCGCCTCCGCCTCTACCGCTTCCTCCGTCGCAACACTCCCGTCCTCGACGAGAAGGTTCGGTTCCGAAAGTAAATGCGAATTTGATGTTTGGAATTTGGATGAAAGAGGAGTTTTCAATGGTAGTGTATGTTTACTTTGTTTAGAGCATAGGGAGAGAGTGTGCAATTCTCTCGTCGGGCTGGAGGCGGAACGGGGAATCCGTTCTCGGTAATTCCACGATTGGTGCGGGTTAAGTACACACGAGAATTCGGAAGGAACGACCGTAGGGCGAGGTCATGCTTTTGCTTTGTTCGTGTCCGTCCTACTTAGGGTATCTTTTCGATTCGTTTTTAGCGTGTTTTGTCGTGTCCGTCTTTCTAAGTATCTTTCGGTTTTTTTTCCCGTGTGTTTGTGCTGGTTTGAGCCGAGGAAGAGAGCTTTGACATCAACCATTGGATTTGTTTGGAGAAATTGGTAGGGTGACTTGGTGATTGATTCGGTTTGGTATGTCTTTTTACTCGTTTAGGTTCGAACATTTGAAGAAGCCGTGAGGAACGAAGAATACATGGTTTTGCATAAAGGTTCAGTGCAAGCGCCCAAAGTTCTTGCGGACCTTACCGAGTCCATCATTGGTGCTATATATCTCGATTCCGGTTTCGATTTGGAAAGAGTATGGGTGGTATGAAATGAGCTAAACTCTTCCTTCTTTCAAATAAAATACACAATGCAAACTTGTTCACTGTCCTTATCTCGCTTCTCACTCTGTAAAATGACGATAGTATATCTGTATTTCTGCCTCCATCCGTTTCTCCACTTGTTCCTATTCGGCCCGTTTTCTTTTGAAAAACATCGGTATCTTGACACGAGAGCTACGGTAATTATTATTCGGAAGACGGGTGTGACTCATTTTACAGAGTGATTGGCCGAATGCGGACAAATACGGAGAGATTGATTTGACTTTTTGTTCTTTTATTTTATTGTGTCCTTTTAGATATTCCGAGGTTTGCTGGAGCCCATCATAACACTCGATGATTCGTTACACCAACCGTCGCCTACAAATATGCTGATGAATCTTTGTACGAAGATGCGTAAGGAGATCAAATTTGAGCATTCGAATGAGGGCTCCAAATCTGTTTGTGATATTTATATCGATGGTAAACTTTTTGTCTCGGGTTCATCCGAGGGGAAGGAGATTGCAAAGTTTAATGCTGCTAAGTTGGCTGTATTCGAGCTGTGCAAATCGATGCCTCCTGATGACGGAGTAACTGAAATTAATAATGGCTCAGTTGAGATCGAATGCGCGAAACAGAAATTGCAAGAGATTTGTCACATGAAGAAGTGGCCCAAACCTAGTTACAGGTATGAAATCTTTACTTTCGAGTCGAATATGGTAATGCATCCCAAACCTACTGAATCTTAATGAAACTTGTGATACAAATCGCAGTATCGAGAACGAGGAAGGTCCTCCACACGAGAAAGTTTACGAGGCCTCTGTCAGAATACAGACGGGAACTGATGTACTCTTTATAATCGGAGGCAAAAAGCATAAGAAAAGATACGCGAGGAATTCCGCGGCTTCCTTGATGATACGTGCCCTGCAAGAATCTTTTTATTTATCAACTCATATCCAATTCTGATGTTAACATGATGTCATTATTTTTCACTATTACTTATGCCTTTTTTTTTTAAACAATTACAAGTAGATAGTTATGTTTTAAGTCTTAATTAGGTCGGGTCTAATCCGGCCCATTAGTTTGTAATTCACCTGGTAATGAGGGGAGATTGAGCTTCGTGAAGTTTGGTCACGATCTGATGTGCGAATTTGACCTCTTCGTTATGAAGATAACGGCAATGACGGTTTCGTACGAAATGGTCTAATCCGCACATCACTCGTGACCGAAGGGTCGACATTAGCCAATTACTCTTAATAACGGATCAACGAAAAGGAAAAGGGACCATAACCACATTCATAGTATATAGGAATAATCATACTTTATTGTATCTTTTACTTTCAATCCAAAGGAAGATTCGAGGGACCAAGTAATTCCATGGCTCTTACCATTGTCTCTCTAAACCTGTCCAAATCGATCCTCAGATTCTGCCCGTCCACGTAAATGGCCCTCGTAGCTTCGTAGCCCCTCTTGTACACCGTCTCCGGATCGGAAATCACAGGATCGTCCCTTCCGTATTTCCCCAACAGCGAGCTCTCCTCCGGGACGACCTTGTACTCCAAATACTGTAGTCCCATTGCTGCCACCGGAGTTCCAAAATATGCCGTTGAAGCCCAGTCCAAGCCCAAAGGCACCACTTGCACCACCAGCGCTCCATCGGGCAAGAACATCGCGTTCGTCAGCCCCGCTCCGTGAGCTCCAACCATGACGCTGCACCGGTGAATGAGCCCTGAGGCCTTATCCAGATCCGACAGCATATAAGGCGTTGCGACAACGACATCAAACCCTAACTTTGTCATCATCTCCTCCATCTCGCCCTCGTTGAGGAACACTCTCGAATGGAGGCGCGAGAGCAGGATGAGAGCCGGCCGACTTGTTCCCAGTGCGGGGTTTGCTCTCAGATCATACGCTTCTCTGAGGGGTAATAATATCAAGTCAAATAAGATGATCAAAAAATATAGACTTAGTGTGTTACAAATGATCAAAATGTACAAACATAGGTCTAATTTTACACCAAAAAATATATAAAATATATAGGCGCACAGTAACCCAGTCTGGCCCGACCAGGACCCATAAAAGTCCGGTTCAGACTCGTTCAAGCCAAGTCAAAACAAGGTCGATGAAAGCGCAACCAAGTCTCGGGCTGTGACATTGTGGGCATGGGCCTATGGGTCCGGCTGGGCGGGGCTGGGCTTGAACGAGTATTAATAAATTGACATGTATGAAAATATTAGATAAGTTAAGATACATGAGAAAGAGCCGAAAATCGGACATGGTGTGATTCTCGGGAATATCCGACGAGTTCAGAGCCAGCAAGCCATGGAACTTCACCCCGACAACAGCGCCAGGGAAGCAATGCACGCTCCCATTCATAGCTGTGGGATTCACAATGCCATGCCGTGCCAAATGGGAGAAAATCCGGCGGTACTTGCTGACAATCCACGGCCGGTAATCCGTGATCACGAGCTTGAGGTTGGACCTGAAATGGCGGGACGTGATGAACAAGGGAACGATGACTTCGTTGAACTCGTGGAACAGGTTTCCAGTGAATCCGCCTGTGGAGAACACCAGAGCGGGAGCACTGTGGTTGACTTTGCAACCGGGAATTAGATCGCCTCCTTTTTCACTCAATATTTCCACCGGTGTGATCGTCTTCATCGTGACCTCTTCGTGCTTTCTCGGGTACGGCCGTACCGTTTTTCTGACGAGCTCGCCATCAGCGGAGGAAACATACAGCTTTTGAGCCTCGCCGGCTTGCAAGGTGACCGGGTTGCTCGCGACGCACACGTCGGAGCGGAGATCAGAGTGGCACGCAAACCCGGTTTCCTCGAACCGAGTCCGATCACGTCCTGCATTAGCAGAAAACAAAAATATGTTACGAACTGTAAACTAAATAAAATAAAATAAAAATAAAAACCTGTGAGAAGTCTTCTCAAAATTGAGTATAGAGGCTCTTCTTCCACACTGGCGTCTCTCTCACTGAATTTCAATAGCTTCAACTTGCCTTTATGATAAATATGTATAAATAAATACATACATATATATATATATATATATATAAGATTAATATATACAAAGTAATTAAAATATGATATAAAAAATATGAAAAATTAAGAGCCATGCAGACTCATATACTTACCTGGGTCAGTAAATTAGTGTAAAACACAAAGATCAAAAGAAAAAACATAGGAATGGCTACTATAATCACTTGTGTTCTTGAAGACAACTTCATTTTGTCTTTAATTTTTTTTTTTTCTAAAGATTATTATTATAAGTTGTGTTTACTTTACTACATTATATAGAACTATAAGTGCATGAATAGCACATTAATTTGGACTATATGTGATCTTTTTCTATGTTTGATAGGACATGACCATCATCAATTATTGTCCAATTAATCATATTTGTTTAATATAAGGTTTTTGTTTGTTGTGTTTTGCTTTTAGCATATTAATGTACACTTGTCTTGCTGATTAATTTGATAAAAATGTTGATTTTTTATTTGTTTTTTTGTTCTAGTTGAACAATGTTCCATATTATTCTGATTTTAGCCAATCTTTAAATTTTGTATATATAATCCGAGTATCAATAAAATTGCAAAAAATTGTAGATGCAAATCAAATAAACTTGCAAAAGAGTGAAACTTGATGAAAAAAAGAACATAGAGAAACAAAAGAGCGAAAATAGTGATTGTGCATGAAATGCTCGAAGGGCATTTATGCTCTTTTTTTTTTTTTTTTGAAAGTGTACTTATTTTGTCAAATATGAAAAATTAGAGTGTTATTTATCAATCAATGACGATTTATTTACTCGTGAAGACCTATTGATTCGTACGAGAATACTCGTTTTGGGCATCAAATGTCGGGTGCTCTCAAGAACATCCGAATTGGAAAATTCAAAGTTTCATTTAATTTTTCAACTTTTATCATTTTTTTCCCTTCCTTATGAGTCTTGAAATGATAATTAGGGTTATTAGAGGCAATAGTATCCAAGTTGTTTAAGATAGAACGATATAGAGTCAAGTTAAAAAACTGTGACAAATAAAATAAATAAATTCAAACAATCAAACCTGCGAACATAAAAATAAACCTCAATGTGAATGCAGATTTTTGTAACATCAACAACACAAATTTTTATTTTCCTCAATAACATCGCGATTTGTATTGTTGACGTCATTAGTGACTAAAATAGTAAGAAAAACTAACAAAAAAAATGAATGAGGTCTATCGATTCAACAAAAAAGGTGACCTTGGCCATGGTTCTTTTGAGATGACTCTTTGTCGCTTCATTTTCAAACAACTTAAGTAATTTTGTCGCTAATAACCCTAATAATTCTTATTAGTAGGGCATTCAAAGCTAGTAAAAAACATGACAATATCTCCGCACGAGGGCCATTTAGATTGCATGCCCTACTAATAATATATCAAGCTTCAGAACACCAGTGCTGGGACGGTGTGGTTGACTCCGCAAGAGGGAAGATCGAGATCTCTGCTCTTTTGACTCAATATCTCCACCGGCAAGAACGTCTTCATCATGCTGTCGTCCGGCTTTCCCCGGTATGGCCTGACCTACAAAAGCGTTGCTGCCGGAGGGAACGTAGAGCTTCAAAGCCTTTCCCACATCCATGGCGGTGACCGGCTTGCTCGTAACACAGACGTCGGAGCAGAGATCACATCATGTCTCTCTCACTAGCTAGGTTTCAATAGCTTGAACTTTCCTTCATGTTCAGAAGAAGAATATCAATGAAAGGTTGGAAAATTTGAAGTAACTATATATGAACATGCAGAATTACTAGGAGTGAAATCGGAACTGAAATATTTTTATTATATTTTTATTTTTGCCTGGTCCCACTTATTCATGCTTTATGAAGCTGTAGGGCCCAATCCCGGTTGCGAAAATAGCTCAATCTATTCAAACTAGAAATTGGGCCGTCTCGGTTTTTAAATATTTTTAATAGTTAGTTAGAAAAAGGTACAAACACGGATATAATTTATTCTGATCTTCAAATATATTTAAAAATATATATCTTAAAAAAACATGCTCTAAATTCCAATAATACATGTTATAAGGAGAAATTAAAATTTTAAAGGATTAAATTATAATAAATTAATTCAGAATAAATCATCTAAACTAAAATCGATAGTAGGGCTGGGACCGAACTATTTACTCCTCTTCCAGGTCCCAGTTCCGATTTATTAAATCATGAATGAACCAACTTGTTTTCTCTTTTTTTTTTTTCGGGCCGAACAAAATTAACCCAATTTTGCCCGGGCATAAACCGCGCATTTCACCATAAGAAAAGAAAAAAAAAAAAAAGCACTCCTAATAATTACTGGTATGTGGCAACTAACTCGGTGTACGAGGTGTTGTACGATACAAAGAGCGTTACCAACAATGGAATTGTTAAACTCACATGGCTTCTTGAGAACAAAATCATTTTTTGTTTCTTCTCTTTAATATATTTCTAATTTCCTTTTTCCAATTTTTTTCTATTTTATAGAGATACAAATGCAATTGATTGAATTATTTAATTATATTCCATCATTTACCCTTTGGATTATTATACATGATGATCTCGTCTTTTCTTACGATGAATATAAAAAGTCTAAATTTTGGATTATTATACATGTGTATCATTTTCCTTATGCTTTCCTCGTTACGCGTTTTTCTTGAATATATAAGGTGTTTTATTAATGCTTTTTTGCTTATATTATTTTCGTCTATACATTACGTGTCTTAATTTTGGGCATGTAATTCATTCCTTCAAGCACAGAAGATTTATCAAAATATTAAAAAACAAAAAAAAATTGGCAGCCTATCCAAAATGCATGTTGGGATTAAAATTGCACGAGCTTTTTGGGGCAAGAAGTGGCCTAAACCCATTACAAGTATGAAAAATGTGCCCATATTTATATAATATTAGTATATAGTATTACTACCTAAATTAGATTAAAACACTTGTAAGTTGTAATCACTCTTAGTTTGATGTACATTTATATTTTATTTTATGAGTAAACTACATGTCACATAGTGACACTGAAATTCTATTATATTTGATAATAATGCGGGTTGATTGGTCACAAATTAATTCAACCTAAGACATGTGCGGATTGCAACACGGCAATGCCTTCATAATTCATAATATGACCAAATTAATTGAATAATTATTTAATTAATAAATCAAAAATGGTTTAATCCTAGAGAGATACACGGTTTGGGCTCCATAAAGGCCCAATAACCCGACGGTCTATCCATCTCAAACACCACAAACAAAGTGGTCACCCAACTCTAAGGAAGGTCGGACTGTGTTCCTACTTCCTTCCATGATCCTACGAGCTGATTTAGTCCACTCGGGAACCTTTTCTACTGCTACGCGTTCAAACTCTCCAAGTCCACCCGCTAAGTCGTTAGTCAAGAGATCTTTTTCTCCCAACCACATGGCAACACGGGAGGACAATTTACTTAACGACCTAAAGTGTATTTGTTTTACTTAATGATTATGAATCTTAAAGGGTCGGAATTAGAGTCATTACATGTATTTTTTTCATGTTAAACATCCTAGGTAGACAAAGGTGACTCTAAATTAATTAGAGTCGATATGTACATTTTTTTAATATTATACATCTTGACAGTTTGATTCTTTTATTTTTCTCTCTTCTTCAACTAGTTTTAAATTTACCATATGATACACATTAGAAAGCTTGCTACTAGAGAACTCCAATAATAGATGGGATGATATAGTTTTGACTTTTTAACAAAAATGTGTACATAAATAAATAACCTAATAAGTTAATATAATTTTTTTTTACTAAATGATTAGAAGAGAGAGAGAGAGAGACGGGACAAGTTTGTGGAGCGCGGAGCCGTGGCTGTCCGTCCAATACAGTGAATTTCTCTCTAGGTAGTAGGTCAAGAATTATTTATTTAAGCTTAGCTAACCCAGCAAAGTCCAAGTCATATTTTAATATATGGTCAATCAATTATTATATATACATATGCTTTCATATGGGAAAATGATGCAATACTTTGGTAAATATTCAAGAACAAGTTAAAATGGTTCATGTACTTAATCCAAGATTCACACCAGTACTTTTCGGCTTGATGACCTTTTGGGTATACATGATCTTGGATTTTACCTGGTTTTCTTTGACAAGTTAATTAAAATTTCTTAAATGGGTAAATTAATGCAATATGTATGGATCCATGTGGTTAGTTAGGGTTTCAATACCCACCCAAATCTCTCAAAATGCATGCATGTATATATGAGCGTCCATTATTGAACTCTTATATTTATGTTATATATAAAAATATAAGAGGAAAAACGGCCGTTTAGAAGCGTTTTGACAAAACGTTTTTAGATTTTGGGAAAAAGATACTAAGAATATTC